>OY747112.1:19636312-20280536 GCA_963556455.1 Epiblema foenella
TTGACCCGTATTCGTATAACCGTAATGTCTCATTATTTTTTGTGACTCAAATGAAGCCTAATTGAGTTTCAAATGTCATTTAAACTGAATGACACGTTCGATGGTCGATTAAGCACTTACTGCACCAATATGTGAGAAATATAGCAGATTAGGTAAGCTTGATTATTGTAATGGTGCTTCAAATAATATTTTTTTCACTTCTCATGCTTGAAAAGTGTGTCATATTAGACTTGTCAAGCGGGGATAAAGTAGTACATTTAACCCCTAGGGAAAATATGAATACGTATTTATGATTTACAAAACATTCACTCTCATCATCAAATCAAAATACTTCACCTATTAAATCCACCAATCACAAAACACTAATTTAACTCTTTAAAAAATATTTGGTATTGGGTATTAACCAACCAGAATACAGCTTTACTAAAATCAACCAATCAGGAAACAGAATTCATTTTTCTAAAGAGTCTGAAGATTAAGTTTGTAGTAGGCCCTATTTCACAATAATTAAAAAATGTGATTAATTCGTTCGAGCAACGCTTTGAAGCGCTCAATGAAAGGTCAGTTAGCTTTTTTTTGCCCGTGAATGTTGCGCGCGAACCGCGGTGTCTATGTTTTGTGTGTCAAAGCAGTTTAGAAAAAAAAACATGCTGCCTAATTATATATGTTCGCCGTGGAATTTATTGTTAATTTTGGATGGTTAACCTTTGTTTATTTATTTTCTCGCAATCGAAGTGAAAAGTAGAGTGTATAACTCTGGTCTAAAAGCCATATTACCCTTCGAACTATTTTCTCTCACATGGTTCGTGAAAATAATTATCTCATGATGATGTGGCTCATTTTAGACCCTTGTCATACAATCTACTATTTTAATTATTGTGAAATAGGGACTACTACAAACTTAATCTTTAGACTATTTAGAGAAATTAATTCTGCTTCCTGATTGGTCGATTTTAGTAAGCTGTATTCTGGTTGGTTAATACTTATCCAATACCAAATATTTTTAAAGAGTTAAATTAGTGTTCTGTGATTGGTGGATTTAATAGGTGAAGTATTTTGATTGGTCAAATTCAAATGTTTTGTAAATCATAAATATATATATGTATATTTTCCCTAGGGGTTAAGTGTACTACTTTAGCCCCGCTTGACAAGTCTAATATGACACACTTTTCGAGCATAAGAAGTGAATAATAATTTAATTTCAAATGAATTTACTAACGTGTACGAACATTATCCGATAATTAACTAAGTATAAGTAGATACATAAATGTGTTCACAAGTATATGCTGATTGAGTGGGCCTAGACAAAAGCAAATGTCACAACTCATGCGGTCACCAGTGTATGCTGGCTGTGACCCTCGGTACGACTAGGTCATGTTGAGGGTTCCTCAAGCTAATGATAATTAAATAAATATATGTGGACAATCTTACACATATGGACCTACTCTCAAACAAAACAAAGCTTGAACTATGGGTACTATAAGCGATATAGATACAGCGATATATTGTAGAAATATAGCTTAAACACACAGAAAAATGAACAATGTGATGACTTCCGAACGTTTGAACGAAAATTAAAACAATATTTTACTAACCGACCTTACTTTTGCGTTAGATTAATTACAACTTTATTATCTTCAATTTACTAATTTTTCCGGACTTGACTATTTACATAATATAATTAATTTGAATTTGTGATTGTGATATGTTATTACTTATTTGGTTTCTGTTTTTCTCTATGACATTGTATAATTATTATTTCAACTCATTTTTTCCATTTCTATTGTATTATTATCATTATTTTTATTTTTTATTGAATTAATTTAATTGACTATTGTATTATCATTATCTTTTTTTATTGAATTAATTTAATTTACTACATTATATTTGCATGCATTTAACTATGTTCTACTGCAAATAAATGATTTGATTGATTGATTGATTGATTGAATACGAATAAATGCCCTGACCAAAAACAAGCTTTAGACTGGACACTTTGAATCTAATGGTATCCGCCATTACTCGTTTAAGGTAAATTCGTTTTGTAGCTAATTATCCATGAATATAATGGGAAAAATTTGACAAAATTACCATGCATGATAACTTGATAGTTCATCTAGACTCTTCACAGCTTAGCCACGTATACCGGGCGTCCCACGGCTATGCCACATGGAGGGAAAGTACCTTGAATATTGTAGATGGCATAATTTACTGAAAGAAGACATTATTTGAATTTAATAAACAATTTAAACTGCATTCACAGATATTTAAATAATTTTATGGTTGAACCGGGAATCGGACCACTACTGTACGTAGCGGCCCCCTTTTTTAGTTATATATCGTTAAATTTAAATATTTATACTTATTTACGAGTGGCGCTAGTGGACCCGTTACATTTTATTAAAGCGCTCTTAAGGAATTCCTGTCGCTGCGAAATGAATGAATGATGCATGACTTTTTCTACTACTGACTTAAATATTGAATATCTTTTGACATTGTAATATTTAACTAATCATCTTAATTGTAAATTTATTATTATAAGACTATAACATTGTGACATAAATAGTGCTCCTTTGACATTTGTATGCCTATGAGGCAAAATAGTTGGATCTGATTGTATACCTACCGGACATCTTATTGTACACTATTTTATGCAAATAAAGTTACTTAAATAAATAAATAAATATTTGTGGACAATCTACACAAATCAACCTAGTCCCAAACTAAGCAAAGCTTGTACTATGGGTACTAGGCGACGATATACATACTTATATAGATAAATATATACTTAAATACATAGACAACATCCAAGACTCAGGAACAAATATTCGTGTTCATCACACAAATAAATGCCTTGACCGGGATTCGAACCCGGGACCTCCAGCTTCGAAGGCAGGGTCACTACCAATTAGGCTAAAACTTACTTACTTACTTAATAAAATCTATTTGTTTATTTATTCAGTAAAGCAAATGACATGAGTTAAAATTAAATACAACGTCCCGCAAAACTGTTTGCACAGTTTGACTGTGGGATCCATGAGTCTATTATAGTTTTAAAGTATATATGTAATCTTAAGTGAGGTCTTAGGTGATATAGTTACCTACTGTGGTATATTACGTGGTATATATATTAATACTGAGGTATGCTGCTCGAGAGGTACGGGTTTAGAGGTACTGGGAGGAGATCGTAGCTAAAATATAACTCTGGAAGCACATATGAAACTAGTATATTTCTTACTGTACCGAAATATACATACAATATGCTCTTAAAATAATTTACAGAACATGTGATTCCGATGGTGTCCTGAAGACAAGTCCCTGGAAAACCAATTGTTTCCAGAAGAATGCCAGTTTGACGCATTCTCGAATCATGGTTTAAATTCAATTTGTATACGTTATGATTCTGGACCTACACGGCCAGCCTCATACCGTAACAACCTCTACACTACTATCTTAATCTTAAATCTTAATGAATAAAAAGAACAGCCTTAATAGTTGTGGCAAAAAGTGGATAGTCAGCTATATATAAGGTACCTATTTACATACTGTCGAGGTAGTATTGGAACAAGGCTCTTTTAAATCTATTTCTGTTTCGCTCCCTTCTGATAGGCGCAGGTAAGGCGTTAAGATAAGGTAATCGTTTTTCAATGTGTCTATCCCCATAGTAATCTAGGGAATAGGGGGCATATCTAATGAGGCGATAGCTGCGTTGGTGCGGATATGTCTCCCACATGTCTGATGTCAGGGTGCCTAAGCGCATCTTTTACTGCGAATTGCAAAGTGGCAAGAGGAAACAAGGTGGCCAATATTTGCGGTACAAAGATGTGCTGAAACGCCACATGAAGAGCACCAGCATAGACCCATCCACCTGGGAGACGTTAGCTGATGGCCGAACCGAGTGGAGGCAAACTGTGTTCACCCGGGTGAAAGAGTTTGAAACTAGGCGACGCGCAGACCTTGACGCTAAGCGCGACGAGCTTAAGGCCAGACCACCTGCGGCCATAACCTATAATTATGTCGGAGGGGTGATGACTTGCAGCGAATGTAACCGCACATTCGCTGCAAAGATTGGCTTTGTCAGTCACCAGAGAGCCCATCAGCGTCGCTCTCAGCAATAAAAAAAAAACAGTCGCTGTGGCCGAATACAGCTAGAAGATGATGATGAATCTAGGGAAAAGTCATCATCATCATCCTAGCGTTATCCCGGTACAGTTGCATCCTAAAGGATGCCCGGGGTCCGCTACCTAATCCCAAGAGTTGGGGTAGGCTAGTTTTTACGGAAGCGACTGCCATCTGACCTTCCAAGCCGAGGGAAAACCAGACCTTATTGGAATTAGGCTTGTCAAGTGAGTGGGCAACTTGACTGTTAGAAGTTCTCAAGCCGCCCGAAGGCCTCTAACTTGGCTTAACGACTGCTATCAGACAGCAGCCGGGATCAACGGCTTAACGTGCCTTCCAAAGCACGGGAGCGTTCAGTCATTAACCACTCAAAGCGGTCACCCATCCAATAACTGACCTGGGCTGACGTTGCTTAACCTCGCTTACCGCACGCGGTACGCGGGTGCTGCTGGGCCACGAGCGCTCCTATCTAGGGACAAGTAATTATGTTAATAATATTCTTAAGAGCAACCGACTGGTTTGACGACCGGTTTAGCCTAGTGGGTAGTGCACCTGCCTGTGAAGCTGACGGTCCTGGGTTCGAATCCCGGTCACGGCAAATATTTGTGTGATGAGCATGAATATTTGTTTCTGAGTCTTGGATGTTTTCTATGTATTTAAGTATTTATATCTATTAAATATATCGTCGTCTAGTACCAATAACACAAGCCTTCTTGAGCTTACTGTGGGGCTAGTTCGATTTGTGTAAGATTGTCCTCTAATATTTATTTATTTATTTAACATAAAAAAGCTGAATCACTAGATTCCCAGATATCAAGACTTTAATCAACTTTAAATGAGGAAATAGAATCCGAAACTTATATCCGTGTTTAAAACAGCTTTAAGTAGCAAGTTATTTTCCGTTCCTCCAAACCCAGAAATAATATGATTCAATTCTTCGTAATTTATTATATTCTGAATGAGTTTTATTGTTTTAGTTATTTAAAATGTGCAAGGAAGTAACCGGATAAGTTCACGGTCGTTCAATGGCTCGACATTGCTCATTGTAGCATATATTATGCTGATTTCGCATCTTATTTTATCTAAATTTAGAATGAAGGAAAAATTGAAAAATTTAGGCACCGAGCAGGATTCGAACCCGCGACCTCCCGGCACTCGCGGCCAGTCGCTCTAGCCAACTGAGCTATAGGTTCACTACCCAGTTCCAAATTCATCAACCGAGCTGCTAACGTAAACTATTCTTTTTATACAAACGCCTTAAGGGAGCCTATTTTATCTATATAATAACTAGCGACCCGCCCCGGCTTCGCACGGGTGCACTATTTAATGGATGTTATTATACATATAAACCTTCCTCTTCAATCACTCTATCTATTAAAACAAACCGCATCAAAATCCGTTGCGTAGTTTTAAAGATTTAAGCATACATAGGAATATAGGGACAGAGAAAGCGACTTTGTTTTATACTATGTAGTGATGATAGTACATTGCTCACTAAGGGCGGCTAAACAATGCTGTGGCCTTCTGCAAGGCGGAGGTACTTCCCCAGTTGGACTGCTCCAAATTCGAGCAAGATGACATTTTGCTGTGCCCTACCTCTCTTTATGTTTGTCTGTTACCTTTAACATAGAAAAAAACTGTCGTTAATGCAGGAAGCCCTGCATTAGCTTGTAATGTGCGTGTCTATGTGGATGATTACTGGATCATTAAACTAATGTCGTGTCACGCAGACAATGCCCCTGCCAGCCTTAACCCTGCTATTCTTTGCTCTTAATGAGAGCTCTATTCTACACGTTTTAATGAGACCTCGCGACATCGCCCGCTTTGTGATATCTTGATGTTGTCACTTGAACCGGTGGGCTCATCACCCAGCGATTATTTAATAAATCTAGGGCCTGCTTTAAATATGTTACTAGATGTAGGTTTTCTCATCTGTGATTTTTGCAACGAAAAGTAGGTACATAAGTTTCTAAAACACATTGATAATACTCACTTAATGGGCCATTCTACTTTTTCATGACCAGTTTTCTATTACAAAAAAAATCTATGATATGGATTGAGTTAGTGTACAAAAAATAGGATTTCGAAATAGCACCGGAACCTCAAAAAGTAAAAAATATTTAAATATTAACACATTGCTGTAAAAGGTAGGTAACACAGTGGTAAAAACCATATTTCCATTCAAATTTTAAGATATCCAAGGGCCACTGATTTACTCGATTTATGGATATTAGCTGTGGTTCGTTAATTACCAAAACTATCGGAAGAGACACGGCAATTAAAGCTCTTTCTAAATAACAATATAAAAATATGAAGTGAGGTCCAAGTATTCCAAAATCTGCATTAAAAAAGTGTCTGAAAATTATGTACATGAGAAAGTAGAATGGAACTAATTTCATCTTAAGTTTGACAGTACTATATCAAACTGTACAGAAATGCAAATAAATATTGCGAATTCAGTCACAAATTACGCGTGACCATTCGAACCGAGATTCAAACCCAAAATTACGTTAGGCTTTCTAGACCTTCAAAGTTCTTAGTCCCAAAAAATGATTTTTATGAACTAGCATTTGGAACTTGTTTAATACTTATGTGTGTGAGAAAAGTGATTTCTGTTTAGATATAAATCTAACCTAACCATTCTTTTCTTCCAGGTAAGGTGCTGCCTCTAGAAATCCTGTTCTCCCGCCCTTTCACATTCGAGTCTCCGCTCATCGACTTTGTGGAATACATCAAGGGCGGTAACCGCACCTACCGTGTCGCCGACGGCCCCAGGCTCTTCATGCAGAAGAGACCCTCATCCCTAGTGATCTACGTCCCTGGATGGTGGAACACACCAACTGACGAATCCACAATAACCTTAGTTAATGCGTTATTGAAGAAGATACCTATGGTTTTGGTTTTAGATACTAGATTGTCGTTTTCTAGAGGTTATGTCGACTCTGCGTCGAGAGTCCAGTCTTTAGCTCGTCTTTTGTTCTCTTTCATCAAGCGCATTAATAAGCAGGGGTATAAGCTTGATAATGTTCATCTTATCGGCTTCAGTTTAGGGTCACATGTAGCTGGAATAACAGGGAAATTGGTACAGCACGGTATGAATAAGAATTTGAATAGGATCACTGCTTTAGATCCCGCTAAACCTTGTATAGCTCCTGATTTTAGACTGGCTAAGAGTGATGCTAAGTTTGTCCAAGTCATTCACACGAGCGCTGGGGTATTAGGCCTGGAGGATCCTATAGGAGACCTGGATGTGTATGTTAACGGGGTTGATGTGAAACAGCCTGAGTGTCGGAACAGGAAGATAAGTCTGGAATGCGACCACGCTCAAGCGTGGAAGCTCTTCGCCGCCTCCGTAGTCAACGAGAAATCTTTCATAGGTCAGAAATGCTCTGACTGGGAAGACTTGATGAAGGCAGAATGCAGAGGCAACGAGATGGTAGTAGGTTATGGGTGTAGCAGTAAAACCAAGGGGATGTTCCTGTACAAGTCTACAGAGGAAGCAGCTCAGAGGAGGCAGGATGTGGATATGAAAGTTTTTAATCCTGTGGAGCTCCTAACGGCCTGGCTTGGCCGGTGATTGGACGATGATGAGGTTTAGTTTTATTTTTATCTGTGATATTTGTTTTAATAAAGCAATATTGTTTATTAAGTACATCGTTTATTATTCTTGTTGCTTGTTTTATTTATTTACTTTAGGAGAAACGAACAGAAGTAAATGTACAAAAAGAAAACATGATAGTACCAGTACTTAGTTGTTAAACATGCATTTACCCCCTTGACAGTTCCCACTGAGACATAAATATTAAGTAGGTATAGGTACACTACGCTACACTTAGGGTGGGTTGCACCAAACCGTCTGTAATCGTAAGCGGTGTTCGTTAAAATCTGATTGTATGAAAAGTTTGAAGTTTCTATGGGATGACAGCCGCCGGCGCCATATTTGACGATGACCGGCCTGTGATCGTATGTTGGTGCAACCGACCCTTAACCTAGCTCCACATACAGCTTTAGATTTGGCCACTAAAGTTCTGAGGCTGACACTTTTGCCACTTGATATTGAAATTGTTTTTTATTCATATTAAACATATCAACCGAAACAAAGCGTTTATTATACATATTTTTTATTTATACAAACGCCTTAAGGGAGGCGTACAGCAACATCTACCAGAAGACTCATGCTTCATTAACGGCACTTACGTCTCAAATCATATGGAGAATCGTCAGTTACGATGCGCCATCCCATACCCAAATTTAGAATGAAGGATAAATTGAAAAATTTAGGCACTGAGCAGGATTCGAACCTGCGACCTCCCGGCACTCGCGGCCAGTCGCTCTATACACCTATAGCTCAGTTGGCTTCAATTTTTCCTTTATTATAAATTTATTATACATGTTGCACAAACGTTGTACAGTCAGTTGGTTGTCGGTTGTATATCAAAATCTACAGATAACGTCATTCTACATCCTGCAACAATCTAAAACTCATAGCCAAACAAGTCAGGTCCAACCAACAACCCGTCTCTCCCAACTATACAAAAACCCCTATTTCGTGCTTGCTCTATCTACATCCTCCAAATAATAATATTAATAAAAAGGCAAGTATATATACACTGACGCAAATGCCACCAACCAGTTTAGTTACTCTGTTGTTTTGTAGGAATTCCGCGATCAACAACTGGTTCTATGTTCTATATATATATACCAGCTCGCATGGTCTAAGAAAACAGGGTTTCACAATCCGAACAATACAAATACCACTAAGGGCCGATTTCTCAATCCCCAGATAAAAATACAATACAATACAACTACTCTTTATTGCACACCTCAATAAAAATACAAAGCAGGTCAGAAACAAAATAGCGAGATATAAGCAGAGGTAGACAACAGGTAGGCAGGTAAAGGTAGACAAAATATCTGTTAGATAAATGTTAGCTCTGTTCTTTTCTCTCAAATGACATTTAGTTACATCGATGATTTTAAGTGATGGATTTTATCTGGCAATTGAAAAATCGACGCTAAACTGAGGGTAAATAAAAAAAAAAAAAATGTGTTATCTTTAGGGCCAGAGACAAGAACTTGTACGTTTACCTTACTACCTTAGTATTAACGAGCATCTGCTGATACGCATTAGAAAGAGGATTAGATAGAAGGAACATTAGCGAATCACCAATGGGGACCGACTTATAGGCTGACTAAATTATATATATTTATTTCACACTTTTTAGTGAGTCATTACCTAGGTGCATCTCATTACAATGAGGGCTATCGTTTTTGTGCTCACCAGCTGGCGCCACTGTCGAGTAAGGTCCAGCTGTCAAATTTTTTTATTGGTTTTTATGGGCATCAGAACGAAGTTTACGTTTAAATCATATTTAATACCTTAAAACCGTACCGTAAAAATATCCAACATCACGAATTGTAGCGCAGTCCCGTTTTGTTAGGAAATAAAGGAGGAAATGAATTTCCGAAAGACAAAACTGTCTCAAAGAACTGACAGTCATTGACCCGTAATTCATATTTGCCATAATCAAGCTCAGGTTTTGAAAATTAGTCACTATATTGTTCCAATTAGATATTAACCCGCGTAGCGCAACCACAAAGAGTGATATTTGACATTTCGAGACCTCGCGCTACACTAGCGCCTCTAGCGGCGAATTCATACGCGATAGCCCCCATTCCCATAAACTCAAACACGGCTAACCGTTTTTTATAGATACTTTTTATTTTGGTAACAACAGGACCATCTTGAAGCATATGCTTTCAAACAAAGAACTGACGGAGGTCTGAGGTAACACATATTTAAAAAAAAAAACGTACAACCGAATTGAGAACCCCTCCTTTTTTTGAAGTCGGTCAAAAAGCGGAGACAGGCGAAACTAAATAAAACTTACTGAATACTAAAATGGCGCCATCTATCGAAGTATCTTGGTAGTACAATGCTAATGAGTGAACGCGGGCCTCGTTTAGTCAGCGCCGCCGCGCCGCTGCAAGCTGCAGTGGTTGCTTAGAGCTAACAAGTTACGCAGCATTCCGATAGATGGCAGACGTCGTACCATAGGTAGTGTTAAATTCTTTGTAATAAAATAAACCTTTTAAGTTATAAAAATGTATTTATCCAACTCCGTATGGTTTTACATCAGTCAGTCTTGAGAGATATCTATATCCCGCCTTTTTATATCTGTTTTTTTTTAATGTCAAAATCAGCGCCAAATACTACTAATAGTTTTAAATGTTTTATTCAGGTCTTGAACAGACCTGACTAAAACATTATTTTAATTGTTCAGTATTAAATATAATTGACCTTATGTTAAAACTAATAACATTGATATATTTATTAACTTAAGCACTTTAGTCAATATATTATCTTTTATAAAAATGTTTAACAAACACTATGGTACTTCAACTCACATTTTCTAATCATCTTTGTTCCTTAATAATACAGTTGTTATTACATTAGAATGCTGATGTCATACTGAAATTGGTTTATGCCTACTCCCTACAATCTGTCCATAACCGTGTCAGTAGAAAAGAAACCTAAAATGAACACATCTCTTTACTTAATATTTAAATCAATTGCCAAACAGAGATAGATATAGCCTCTCAGCCTCACTATCCAGTGACACGGATATTGGCCAGATCGAATAATCTTACCCGTATTTCCAGTAAATGTATTAAATGTACCTGAAGGGTTTCTTACAATCACATTCTGTCCCCCCATATTTACTTGACTCTTACAGTTCGTCCATCCTGATAACATGTCACGTCCCCGTGAATAGCCAAGTTATTCTTTAGATAACAATTTAAACTAAAACAATTATAATTATTACAACAGTTTAGCTTAAGTCTTTATAATATGAGATCATGCAGACGTTCGTGCGTTTAAATATTCATATATATATATATACGTACTCGCCTCCAGGCAGCCGTGCCTTAAAATATTCATAAACATACACGTACTCGCCTCCAAGCAGCCGTGCTTTAAAATATATATATATATACACGTACTCGCCTCCAGGCAGCCGTGCCTTAAAATATTCATAAACATACACGTACTCGCCTCCAAGCAGCCGTGCCTTAAAATATATATATATATACACGTACTCGCCTCCAGGCAGCCGTGCCTTAAAATATATATAATATACACGTACTCGCCTCCAAGCAGCCGTGCCTTAAAATATATATAATATACACGTACTCGCCTCCAGGCAGCCGTGCCTTAAAATCTTCACATATATACACGTACTCGCCTCCAGGCAGCCGTGCCTTAAAACACTAATACAAATAATCATTTATTTTTATGCGCTTCCTTTGCACGTAAAGTGATCAACTTAAACAGAATTTAAATTTTTTTTTTTTTTTTTACCTTTTACTCAACAAACTGCTCATTATCACTTTCATTTGAGTCTGAACAATCAATATTCTTATAACACAACCATGGAAAAATCTTATCAACTGCAAAAACACCTTTATAAATTACGGAGCCTTTTTTTGTGATAGGCGTATCTGTCACTTCATATCGGTCATTATCAAATACGTTAGTAATCCTGTACGGTCCAGATAATTTAGGAAGTAACTTTTTACTCTTGCCCGTTACATGAGTAGTTCTCTCAACACGTACTAAATCTCCAACTTTGTATTTAGGTGCAGCTTTCCTGTTTTGGTCAAATTTATTTTTTTGCTTAGTCTGCATTTCTGTTATGTGTTTGTCTACTTTATTTCTAATATTTGCAAGGTTATTGGAATCACATGACTGAGTATTTTCGCCTGCAATATCTGGTTCTATCTCTGCTAATAGCGGTCCTTCGCTAATGCCTGTTAGCGTGAAACCAAACAAAACTTCTGAAGGAGACTTACCTATACCTTTATTTATAGTATTATTTAATCCCCATTGAACCTGAGAGAGTTTTTCGTCCCACAGTCTTTCATCGTTACCATGATTTTGCGCAGCTAGAGAAGCCAATATAGTTCGATTATATCTTTCCACCTGTCCGTTGGCGCGTGGCGAAGCTACGGCATTAAGAATATGTTTCACACCTTTTTGTTTCATAAAGTTTTTAAAACTAGCGCTAGTAAACGAGGTTCCTCTATCACTTATCAACCTAAACGGAGGGCAGAACAAATTAAAATATTCTTCTAAAGCAGCTATAGAATATTTGGATTTAGTAGTTTTTACAGGTTTTAACATTATATATTTGGTATATGCATCAACAATAACTAATATGTGTGTATTTTTCTTTTTACTAGGTACAAATGGTCCTACATGGTCTATATGAATCGTGTGGAATGGCCTGGAAACTTTCGGTATTGGATGCATGAATCCTTGTTTTTTTTCCCGATGGTAATTTATTATGAGCGCATTCGAGACATGCATTTACATACTTCTTGATAAACTGACGCATGCGAGCAAACCAATAATGTTGTTTTATTCTTTCGAAAGTTTTTTTCAAAACCAAGGTGTCCTATATTGTCATGATTCTTTTGCATAATTTGCCATCTGCAACCTTTTGGTACTAACCACCGCAAGCCTTCATTCGTATTCCTATAAATTCGTTCCCTTTTTAGAACATAATTATTACGAATGTCTACCACATCATCGTAATCCGGATTGCTTAGTATATCTTTTATTCTTTGTATTTCGGTATCGTCATATTGTACAGTCGCTAACCAGTCATTGTCAATATTCATAACTTCGTAAGTTTCAATACTATCGATCACCCCGCCATCAGTCATAGTTGGATTTCGACTTAAAGCATCGGCATGTAACATACCTTGGCCAGAACGGTATAGAATGTCACAATCATATTCCTGGATAAGGCTCCACCACCTAGCTACTCGAGGTATCATATCTTTCTTTAAAAATGTTGCCCTTAAGGAGTTACAGTCCGTTACTATAGTGAATTTTAGACCTAATACATATGGACGAAATTTTACCAGTGAAGCAATCACTGCAAGTGTCTCTAATTCATATGACGAAAAGCGTGATTCCTCGGGTGAGGTTTGTCGACTATAATATGCTATTGGTTTAAATAACCCATCCTCTTGTTTTTGAAGTAATACGCTACCGATGCCTAATTTACTGGCATCGGTGTGTATCTGAGTCTCGGCTTGGTAATTATACAGTGCCAAAACTGGTCTTGATGTAAGCGCATTTTTTAATTTATCAAATGCATTTTCTTGGTCACTATCCCAAGTCCATTTAGCTTCTTTTTTTAAGAGCATAGTTAATGGTCTGGCAATTTCCGCGAAACCTTTTATAAAGCGACGGAAAAAGCTTGCCAAACCTATGAACTGCCTCACATTATGAACATCCTTAGGAGTTGGAAAGTTAGACACAGCCTCTGTTTTTCTCAAACCAGGCCTCATGCCTTCTTCTGAAACTTCGAAACCCAAATAATCAACTTGCTTTTGAAAAAAATAACATTTTTGGGGTTTGAGTGTTAAGTTAGCTGATCTTAGTTTCTCAAATACTAATCTTAATCTTTCTATGCCTAAATCAAAACTTGAAGATGGTATTAGTATATCATCCATGTATGCTAAAGCATAATCAAACCTTGCATTTCCTAATATTTGATTAATTATCCGTTGAAAAACCGCAGGCGCGTTTGCCAACCCGAAGGGCATTCTATTAAATTCATATTGCCCGTCGGGTGTGACAAACGAAGTCTTCGGCTTTGCATCTTCTGCAAGAGGTATTTGATAGTAACCAGATGCTAAATCTAATGCAGAAAAAAACTTGTTGCCTGCCAACCGGTCAATCTGATCCTCTATTCTAGGAAGTGGATAGTGTTGCTTAACTGTTTTTTTATTCAGTGCTCGGTAATCTACACACAGTCGTTTATCGCCTGTTTTCTTTTTGACGACTATTATTGGACTAGCATATGGTGAGGCTGATGGTCTGATTATATTATGCTGTAATAATTCATCTACCATACTTTTCACTTCTAATCTTTCCATTTGGCTTAATCTATAAGGGCGATAGACCACTGGCTCAGTATTTTTTAGAATAATGTCCATTTCTGAAACATGAGTTTCTCCAAGTTCAGTTAAATCTTTCGCAAAACAATCTCGATATTCATTTATTAAATCCAGTAAAGTGCGTTTCTGATTTTCGTTAAGCTCTGTGTTGGTTGCATTTTTGCATGTGTGGGTGTCCTTTAATGTATGCATCTTAATTATTAGTCGCAAATAAATCACCAAGCAGTGCACACGCATTTCATTAAGAAAAATCCCTACATAGAACCTTGAACCTTATTACATATAACATATGGTCGACATCGAACCGGATCCAAGCCAAGATAAGCGAAGTCCAGCCGGCCGGCGAGAACAATAGAGGACCGCATTCCTGAGCCTAATCACTCGTCGCTTGCTAACTATTTAAGTGAATTTAAAGATATTATTTGAACGTGAAGATTATTACGAAGTGTTATTTACGTAAACGGACTATTGAATAGTGCAATATGAGTACGCCGGAACAATTACTACGTGTTTTGGAGGATACGGCGGGTTCAATAAGGAGGACCGAAACCAATTTAAAGAAATGTCCTAAGCAACGTTTAACCAAAGGTTATTTAGAATCTAGATCACAGTGTATTGAGACATATTGGAAAACATTTACAACTGCGCATCAACAGCTGATACAAGTTACTAAGAGAGAGGAGCGCGGCGAGATGCCATACTTTCTTAAGGAAGAATATTATGTTACCGAGGAATTGTACCTATGTTTACAAGGTGATATCAAGGACGCGCTCGCTGCTGCCGCTCCCGCTCCCGCTCCTGCGCAAGTACAAGGAAGTTCGTTGGATTTTACGATGTTCGAAGCGGTACAACAACAAGTGAAATTACCTGCTATTGTTCTACCGGTGTTCTCCAATAATTATGAAGAGTGGCCAACCTTTCACGATTTGTTTACATCATTGGTACACGACAATACAAGTCTCAGTAAGGTTCAGAAACTGCACTATTTGAAGTCAAGTATCGCTGGTGAAGCCGCTGCGTTACTAAAGCATGTTACGATTACAGAACAAAACTATGAATTAGCCTGGCAGACTTTAAAACAAAGGTACGGTAACAAGAAGATAATTGTGAACTCCATCTTGAAGAGATTGTTTAACCAAAGAAAATGTACTACGCAAACTTCTAGTCAAATCAAAAGTCTACTGGACACTGCGACACAATGTTTAAATGATTTACAAAACCTTCAAGTGAACATAGATGCGTGCGACCCGTTCATCATATACCTAGTGGTGAACCGACTCGATCCCGAAACTCATAAGGCATGGGAGGAATATTCGTACAATTCAAATGCTGACCAGCTGCCCAAGTGGACAGAATTAAAGAAGTACCTGGAGTCGAAGTTCCGCACGTTAGAACTAGTTAACCCTGTTACTGCGTCCAGTGCTATCGTACCTAAAGAAACCAGATCTATTAAGGAGAAGTCATATCATGCGTCAACGCCAGCGAGAAGTTGTATTTTATGTAGGGATGAACACACCTTATGTCACTGCAAGGAATTCACGAAATTGTCACCTGTGGAGAGAATGGACTATGTGAAGAAAACAAATCTATGCTTCAACTGTCTCCTTCCCGGACATTCTGCTGCACGATGTCGTCTTTCTTATACATGTCGTCTATGCAGAAAGCGACATCACACGCTCATCCATCAAGCGCAGAATACGGAACCAGACAGAACCCAAGCTCACCACAGTCAAGTTGTAGAGCACGCCTACGAAGACACTCACAAGGAGGAACAAGAGGAAGTGGTGGAAATCTCGTCTAACTTAGCATGCAAGAAATCCACGGCCTTGCTAGCGACGGCAATGGTCTCCGTAAGGGACGACGAGGGACACGTGACTCCACTTCGTGCCCTGATTGATCAAGGGTCACAGTCAAGCTTCTTGAGTGAACGTGCAGCACAAGCGTTGCGAGTCAAGAGGGTACCTGCGAAGGGAACCGTTACTGGTGTCGGTTCGACACAGACAACAATCAACGGCATGGCACATCTGCAGATCTTGTCAAACCAAGATGACAATGTCAAGCTCAATGTCAAGGCTTATATAATGTCCTCGAAGCTAACATCACAATTACCAGCAAGCAAGATAATATATGATATACACGCCTGGCCACACATTCAAGGTCTCACTCTGGCTGATCCTAACTTCCACCAGCCAGGGCGAGTAGACATGTTGCTAGGTGTTGAAGTGTGTGCACAAATATTCAAGAGTAATATTGTCCGAGGTCCACCTGGTTCACCATGCGCCCAAGACACAAGCCTAGGTTGGATTCTTTTCGGAAAAGTTGAAGGCACTTCACACACTTCTCAAGAAGACATAATTGTGATGCATCATGAAGTAAATGTGGACGACATGTTAAAGACATTTTGGGAGATAGACACCACGGATACTAAGAAGAGCTTAACAAAGGAAGAAGAAAAATGTGAAATCATTTACAAAGAAACTCATACAAGAAATGAAGAAGGAAGATACGTAGTAAAACTGCCATTCAACAAAGAAGAACCTTTATCTCCCAAAGGACAAACAAGAGACATTGCCATGCTAAGACTAAAGCAACTAGAAAGAAGATTCGAGAAGGATGCTAATCTAAAGGAAGAATATGTTAAAGCAATGGAAGAATACATTGAATTGAACTATATGGAAGAAGTACCTAAAGAAGAAATAAACAATGCAGCAGTGTATCTCCCATACCACGCTGTAAGAAAAGAAGAGAAGGAAACTACGAAAACGAGAATTGTTTTCAATGCATCTTCTAAGGGCTGTAATGGTGTATCTCTGAATGAAGAACTTCTGATCGGTCCCCACCTGCAAGAAGATATGAGAAATTTAGTTATGCGATGGCGTTTTCGACGTATTGCCATGATATCAGATATAAAAAAGATGTACTTACAAGTATTGGTGAGTCCTGAGGACACCGATTATCAGAGGATACTGTGGCGCAGAGATGCAAGCGATCCTGTGAAGGACTATCGGCTACTACGTGTTACCTTTGGGACAGCTTCAGCTCCTTATCTTGCTGTAAAGACACTTCAACAAGTAGCAGAAGATGAAGGCAAAGAGTACCCGATAGCATCACAAATAATAAAGGAAGATTTTTTCATGGACGACCTGATGACTGGGTTAGATACTGTAGAGGAAGCCGTAGATACTGCTAAACAAGTTTCTGGGATCCTGAAGAAGGGAGGGTTTACACTGCAAAAATGGGCATCCAATAGCACTGAGTTCCTTCAAGAACTTGCGCCGTCAGAGAGAAGTACTCATGTGAAGCTAGATATCGAGCTTGGCGGCACAATTAAGGCCCTAGGACTATGTTGGAATATGGGTGAAGATACATTCCAATACACCTTAAACCTGTCAAATCCACCAGCGGTCATCACAAAACGAAACATCTTGGCTGACATTCAGCGACTCTTTGATCCACTTGGCTGGATATCTCCTGCTTTATTGTCTGCCAAACGGATTATACAAAAACTATGGCTTCTAAATGCTGGTTGGGACGAAGAAGTAAACACAGAAATAAAAGAAGAATGGGTAAATATACGAATAGGCTTAGAAGAAATCAAGAATATAAAACTAAATAGATGGTTAAATACTACACAAGACTCGATGAATGATGTGACTATACACGGCTACTGTGATGCCTCTAACTCTGCTTATGGAGCCGTAGCTTACCTGCGCGTGCGAACCCAAGATGGAGAATACAAGACGTTTCTGCTTGCTGCCAAGACGCGAGTTGGGCCAGTCAAGCCTATGACGGTGCCAAGGCTCGAACTGTGCGGTGCTGTTCTACTATCCAGACTGCTAAAACAAATAAGTGAGGCAACACGCATACCCACCAGTCAGATGTTTGCATGGACAGACTCCACGATAGTATTGGCATGGCTTCATGGAGATCCTACCCGATGGCAAACCTTTGTCAGAAATAGAGTTGTAGCCATACAAGACATTATTCCAAACCGATGGTACCACGTCCGAACTTCGGAGAATCCTGCAGACATCGCATCCAGAGGCATGACGTTGGGTGAACTGAAGAACTGCAGCATTTGGTGGCACGGACCGCAATGGCTGAAACATAAAGATATAAATTTAGAACATCCAATAATTGAACACACAGACCTAGAAATGAAAAAGAGTACAATAAATGTTAATCTAAACCTAAATGAAATTATAGAAGTATATAAAACCTTACCTGAAAAAATCGAAGAATATGACTCGTTACCTGAATTGCTGAAGTCCATCGTTTACGCAAGAAGATTCTTGGCATACCTAAAAGAGAAAACTACGAATACTGAAAAGACAATTACAACAGAAGAATTAGACAAGGCACTACAAATATGTATAAAGGCTGTTCAAGGCGAATATTTCAAGGAAGATATAGAAAGCTTAAGAGAGAGGAACAGAGTGAGCACTAGAAGCAAATTGAGAACTCTAAACCCTTACCTTGATCGAAACCATATTCTCAGGGTGGGCGGTAGATTGTGCCATTCTGACTTAGATGAAGAAAGAAAGCATCCTGTGATTTTAAGCAAATGTCACCTTACTTACCTGATTATGGACGACGCTCACCGTCGAACCCTACACGGACGGTATCAACTTACGTTGAATTGCTTAAGATCAAAATACTGGATCTTAAAGGTTAAAGGGCTCCTTACAACTTATCTCAGAAAGTGCCTGAAATGTGCGAGACATAACGCCGCTACAAGAGAACAGCTGATGGGCGATTTACCAAAGCAGAGAGTGACACCTGCAAAGCCATTTTTGAACAGCGGAGTTGATTTCGCAGGGCCTTACTTAATTTTAATGTCCAAAGGCCGAGGTGCCAAAACCTGCAAGGCCTACATTAGCATTTTTATATGCATGGCCACCAAGGCTATCCATCTGGAATTGGTGAGCGACCTGACGTCCGAAGCATTCATCGGCGCCTTCCGAAGATTTGTAGCACGACGAGGACGCTGTGCACATATCTGGAGTGACCAGGGTCGCAATTTTGTGGGAGCTAGTAAAGAGCTTGCTGACAGTTGGCGAGAAGCTAAGCTTGAGCTAGATGGCGAAGTTGCAGAAAAACTAGCCCTCGATGGAACGCAGTGGCATTTTGTGCCGGCGTATAGCCCCACGTTCGGCGGCTTATGGGAAGCTGGCGTTCGGTCAATGAAATACCACCTGAAACGAATTCTCAACACCCACTTGACGTTTGAGGAAATGACTACGGTTCTATGCCACATAGAATCCTGTCTAAATTCCCGACCACTATGTCCAATTGATGACAAGGATATAAATAGTATGGAAGTGCTTACTCCTGGCCACTTCCTAATTACCGAAGCACCTGTCACTGTGCCATCTCCATCTCTCAAGGACACCAAAATAAGCAGTTTAAGCCGTTGGCGTTTCACTCAAAAATTGGTCAATGACTTTTGGCGGCAGTGGCAGCAAGAATATTTATGCCGATTGCAACAGCGACCGAAATGGCTTAAAAAACAGGAAGAACTTGAAGTAGGCCAGATAGTAGTCATTAAGAGCGAGAACTTACCCCCCGGAAAATGGCAGCTCGGACGCATAGTGGAGAAACATCCGGGCGCCGACAATCTCACTCGGGTATATAGTGTTAAAAGTGGTGACTCAGTGATAAAAAGAACTATAACAAAATTGTGTCTTATGCCGGTTGACACAGAGTGTTAGTTTACTATTATAATTAAAATCCATTTGCATGTAACTACATTAAGAGGACCATAATTGCGATGTATAACTTATATACTGAACCCTTTCTAACTTATTGTTATACTCGTAAGTAAAATAAAATAACTCATACCTACTTGCCATTCCTTGCTATACCTGGTGCTATAGTTTGTCAATGCAATTGCATGTCAGCATGTAATTAATTGTGTTCTACAATTTGTTATAGTAAACGCTATGTACAATTTTGTAGATTAGGTAAATAGTATGTACCTTTAGGTATAGTTTAAGAAAAGGTCGATGCCCTTTTGGTGGGCGGTATGTTGGTTGCATTTTTGCATGTGTGGGTGTCCTTTAATGTATGCATCTTAATTATTAGTCGCAAATAAATCACCAAGCAGTGCACACGCATTTCATTAAGAAAAATCCCTACATAGAACCTTGAACCTTATTACATACAACACTCTGTTCCTATATTCAATTCATCAATAGTTATCAAATCATGTTCTTTTTCGATTTTTCTAACGTTCACTAACTTGGGCTGAATTACGTTTATGTCCATGTCAATGTACGCTCGCGTAAGTAGTTGATCCTTTTTAAATGTTAGGGTTTGGTTTCGCGTATTTATGATGTTTACAAAACCCACCCCATTTACCATATTATACGATCCTACCTGAAGCCTATAGTTCAATCGTCGGCCTTGGTCAATCGATATTTTACCGGTAAAATTGTTAATGCAATAAACTTTAACAGATGCATTTCCATCTATGGTCACATCTGACGAGCATCTTACGACTATCTTATCCGAATCTTTAGGGGTTGTGGATTGAATTAGTAGCTCCTTGTTTGTTTTATAGACTTCGACATGTGTCTGCTCTGTAGCAGTTTGTCCTAATAATATGTCATAATCCAAGTAACAATCTGGTACAATCATTACGTCCAAGTCTAATTCTACTTCATCAACACTCAAATTTAGTCGACACACTCCTATTGCTCTAATAATCGAATTTCCAAACCCTCGCAATGCTGGTAAATTGTCATACGACCAGTCTGACGAATTCTTAATTTTGCGTGCAAGTGACTCCTTTATTAGCGTACACTGGCTACCGAAATCGATATAGCCGTTTAATTCTAACCCATTTACCAGAACCTTTTTTTTTGAACTTTTCATCAGCTTGTTCAATAGCTGGTTTATCTAGTCATAATGTCTTAACTTCCCCTGCCCTATTTTTTTTTACTATTTCCAATGAACAGTTCGGGTCGTCGTGTCCGTAACGCAAGCACTTTTGACATTTTATCTTAGGTTTTTTACAATAAACCGCAATATGTCCCAATTCATTACAATTATAGCACTTTGAAATTTTATTCTGCTCCGGCTTTTGCCACTTTCGTGTTACATCCACGTTTGTCTTAACAGTATTTCGTTTACTAAATTTATTGTATCGCCCATGTTTAACACTCTTAAAATAACCTAATAATTTGTCAGTACTTTCGTACCCTACCGCCTCACAACCGAATCTTACGGATCGGTCCTCTATTCCGTAAACAATACAATCAACCGCATTTTTCCCCGTGATTAAACAACGATTAATTCAACTTTTCATAAAAATACTCCTCTAAATCATCTCCGAATTTTGCAGTTATATTCATCATCTCACTTAATAAATGACCATAATTTTCATTTGTAGGAAATGCAGATTTCAATTTTTCCTCCCAAACCTCCCATGAATGCAAAACGGTTGGCTGACCTTCGTACCATCGCTTTGCAGTACCGTTAAGTTTCGGGAGAGCGTAATGTGCAGTTTGTTGACTATCCCAACCGTAGATTTCTGCACATTCCTTTACTTTATTGAGCCACGTATCTATAGTTTGACTTTTTATTTTAGGGTCAAACTCTGGTACTACATTTAATGTTGAAAACTTTTCTTTCGAATTAGCAGATGATGCTACGGTTGTCATAGCTTGTAATGTTTTATTCAAAGTAACTAATAATTGATCGTTGGTGAGTGAACATTGATTGTTACCAATATCATTAGTCGACTCAGTAGGTACCAATCCCGTTCCATTAATCGACACATTTACTTGCTTAGTTAAACTCGTATCATTATCATTTTCATCTAATTTTGTATGATTATCTGGAACCAGACTTGAAACTTGTGAAGTGCTCCTAGGTTGAGGCATAGAAGTACCATTAGGTGTATCACATTTATTTTGAATCGGTTGACTTTCCTTTGAATGCCTCCTATGCCTCGAAGTAATGCTACTTCTCGAATAGCTCCTACCACGGGAATATAAAACTGATCTCGAAATCAGAGTGCTTCGTATACGTGAAACGGAACGTGACCTACTTTCTCTGTGTAAATCTAAACTAGCGCGTTCTGTCGGTCGAGAACGTCGTACTCTCGATTTCGACCGCGTTACAGTACGGTATTCTCTGTCTTTCGTTCGCGACGTACAAGTTCTCGACCGGCACGAATACCTTTTACTCATTACAGGTGAATGCCGTTTAATTGATCTTGATGTTCTAAGTCGCTTATGCTTGCTCCGCTTCGACCACGACCGCCCGCGCTGGCTGTGCTCCGATCCCGATCGCTCGCGCCGACTGCGCTCCGACCGCGATCGCTCGTGCCGGCTGCGCTCCGACCGCGATCGTTCGCGCCGGCTGCGCAACGACAGCGATCGCTCGCGCCGGTTGCGCTCCGACCGCAATCGCTTGCGCCGGCTGCACTCCGACCGCGACCGCTCGCTACTGCGCCGGCTGCACTCCGACCGCGACCGCTCGCGACTGCGCCGGCTGCACTCCGACCGCGACCGCTCGCGACTGCGCCGGCTGCACTCCGACCGCGACCGCTCGCGACTGCGTCGCACGGACCGCGATCGTGTTCTTGGCCTTGAACGCGAAGGCCGGCGGCTCCCACGTTTAAACATCTCCTCTGGTTTAATTCTGTAATCCACGTCCAATGTATCACCACGAGTCCATCAAGAATGTTATAATTTTTCCATTTATCAAGTAGGTAGTATATTATTTATTTACTTTACAATTCTATTCTTAATTTCACTCAATAATAAATAAGAATTCCACAAAACAAAATAGTCACATATCCCGATTTGATTCCAATAGGAATTATTACTTAGTTTATTGTTCATTACTATCCAACTCTGAATATAAATAATAAACAACCAGATAAGTAATCTTTAAAGCAACATAACAATAACTCACTAACTTCAATTCATTGTGTTTCCACCTAGGGAATATACATTTGATCCTTACAGTATACTCAAATCATGTTATCATTCCAGCTTTATAGAAATAATCAACTATCTAATATTTTCCATTTCAAGTTTTCTGTAATATAATGGTACTAACACAACAAGAACAATTATAATGTGCAAATGTAAGATTAACTCACCTTAGTTAATTTCAACTCTCAAACCTTTATACCCGAGTCAATACTTTTACCCAGTAGAATGGATATCTCGTACGTAGATGGCACGAAGCTTTGTGTCAATTAGGCACGCAGTATATCTCCTCTTCTGATGTTGTTAAATTCTTTGTAATAAAATAAACCTTTTAAGTTATAAAAATGTATTTATCCAACTCCGTATGGTTTTACATCAGTCAGTCTTGAGAGATATCTATATCCCGCCTTTTTATATCTGTTTTTTTTTAATGTCAAAATCAGCGCCAAATACTACTAATAGTTTTAAATGTTTTATTCAGGTCTTGAACAGACCTGACTAAAACATTATTTTAATTGTTCAGTATTAAATATAATTGACCTTATGTTAAAACTAATAACATTGATATATTTATTAACTTAGGCACTTTAGTCAATATATTATCTTTTATAAAAATGTTTAACAAACACTATGGTACTTCAACTCACATTTTCTAATCATCTTTGTTCCTTAATAATACAGTTGTTATTACATTAGAATGCTGATGTCATACTGAAATTGGTTTATGCCTACTCCCTACAATCTGTCCATAACCGTGTCAGTAGAAAAGAAACCTAAAATGAACACATCTCTTTACTTAATATTTAAATCAATTGCCAAACAGAGATAGATATAGCCTCTCAGCCTCACTATCCAGTGACACGGATATTGGCCAGATCGAATAATCTTACCCGTATTTCCAGTAAATGTATTAAATGTACCTGAAGGGTTTCTTACAATCACATTCTGTCCCCCCATATTTACTTGACTCTTACAGTTGTAAAAACTAATTTAGAATTATTTTTAAATGAAATTATGATATTATACGAACACGAACTTTGCAAATAAGTTATTATTTTTAGAATATAATAGTGATTATTTTAGGCTAAAGTTATGTAAGTATCCATATCCCGTCCGTCGCATTAAAATAATATTAATTATAGTCCAAGAATCATGCGGAATAAAGTAAAGTACATACATACAGTTGAAGTTGAGTATGAAATGGAATGAAGCTGAAGATTTTTATCTGTACGTATAATGTTATGTGTTAGTTGTATAGTTCATATTTTTAGATATATCATTTAGCCGTCACTGGCCTAGATCAAATGAGGCTCGGATGGGTTTTGAACCTCTTTAAAGCACGAGTAATATTTACAGCCCTTTCTACTTGGATACGGTTCTACCGATTACATTGGGTGCCAGCAATGTACATACTTTCGTCGGCGCTGTCTCGACGCTAGCTGCCGGTGCCGTACAGCCTTTGAATTACTATATATCTACACAACTAAGCGGAAACTCACAGACCACCTTCCAGTTTGCAGACTTCCTCATCATAATACTTACAGGCCAGTGACTTGTGTTTTCTTATGCCGCCGTACTGGCTGAACTAGTAAACCCACCCAGTTTTGTATTAATACCCTTTTTTATTATATTATATTGTACATTATAGTTAAGATTAGTTTTATTTATAAACCGCCGGCTAGTCGGGCTACAATATAAAAATATAAGCGGGTCATTGTCAGATTTAGGCTCGTATCTTTTCGGTGGACATATCAAAAGTTAAGGTCTACAAAGCTTAATTTTGGATTGGACCAGTAACCCGTATAAACAGTGTCTCCGTTTCTATAAATCCCTGTAATAAAAACTTACTTACATGCACATAAACCGTTAATTATTGACCACCGAAGGGACAATTTTTGTTTTTGCAACTGACAATGACCCAAGCGGTCCCTTCTTCTTCCTTGGATGGCATACTATAGCGCAATTCGGAATTAGAACCTTCGCTTCAACACAATACTTTGAATACTTACTCATTATTGTGAACGAGAACTTTTTTGGAGCCAGTGTAATTATTGTATTGTGAATGAAATTTAAAATTTTGAGCTACGATATTGTTTACAGATGTTTTCTAGCCTTTTAAATATGTCGTTTAATCTCTGTCGCAAAAAAAAGTACGCTAGAGTGCTTGTTCAACGATGTGATATTTTTTTTTATTTCTGTAAGTACTCCCACTTTTATATACAATTCAACAAAAACCGGACGTAATAATAGTTCAAACGATCCATATTTCACTTCGCTAAAGCACAAAAACCTAAAAAAGCAAATTGCATTACATCAATCATTTTTAACTGCATTAGTCGTTCTTTTCTGAGCCGACGTGACTTGTACACACTCGAAATTAAACTTTATAGTGTTAGGTTAAGGCTGATTTTCAATTACGACTTGCAGACACCCCTGTTTATGCACGTACAGTATCGTAACAATAAAATTACAATACAATGTCCACTCACGCATGAAAGTATTCAATAAAATGCGTGCGGGGAGATTACTAGTTTTGTAATTAAAATTCAAGCAATGTAGTTGGAGTTTTTGTGTAGAAAAAAACTCACGAAGCGCATGGTTAAGTGCCGGGTTCCTTGACTATTGCGAATTGATTAATAATTTAATTATCATTTAATCATCACATCATAATGCGCACTTCTAAGGTTTGGAATTCTCTGCCGGCGTTTGTGTTTCCGAGCTCATATAACCTAGACCTTTTTAAGGCACGAGTGAATAGGCACCTTCTGGGTGAGCTCGCTTCATCGTCGGCCTCATCTTTGCCCCCTGGCTAGATGCTGGCCAAGAGCGATCCCATTTTGAATAAAAAAAAAAAGAACCACATCGAAAGGGACCTTATGGCGGCAGGCGCTTACGTTACACCTATTCACTATTGTATTGGAACAGCGGCAATAAAGGCGTAAGTGCCTTTCAATATGGATTATCACATTTATTGCATCCATGGTATTTACATACAGGTTTTGGCTTCACATGAACCCTGACAGCGCAGCAATAGTTTTAATTCAATGACAATAGTTATTTGTTAAACAAGGGTGCAAAGTTGTATTTTAATCGAGTGTGGAATTGAAACACGAACTGGCGAATGGATTCTAGGGTTGAACTAAGAGCTAGCGAATGGATACTATGGTTGAACTGCGAGCGAAGCGAGTGGTTCCAAAATAGAATCCTGAGCGAAGCGAATGGTTCAAAAATAGAATCCTGAGCGTAGTGAGTGTTGTAACACACGACACGTAAAATAACTTTGCAGATTTTTTTGTTCCTCCTCGTCCTAGCGTTATTCCAGTACAGTTTTAAACTTTATAGTTTGAAAATTAGAGGGGGGGGGGACACTTTCTATGACTTTGACAGCTAATATCTCACCAACGGTTGACTTAGTTCATCATTTTTAAAGGCCTATCCATCGATACCCCACACGACCATATGCGTTAAAATGTTTTTCTTTCATCTACCTGTTACATGTATGGAGTGCCCCCCTAATTTAATATTTTTTTGTAATTTAACATCACTTTTATGTAGCGGTTCATAGAATACACCTTGCTACCAAATTTCATAATTGTAGTGCTTACAGTCTCCGAGTAAATCGGCTGTGACATACGGACGGACAGACGACGAATCTATAAGGGTTCCGCTTTTGCCATTTTGGCTACGGAACCCTAAAAAGGGCTTTCCGAGCTAGTGAGGTGAAAATGAATTAGAACTAGTTACATATGTTCTTTTTTTAATTAGGACAATCAAAATGGCAGGTTATAATAGGTGGTTCTAATTATCATAAATAATTAAACAGGATGAACGATAAGATCTCTAACAGGTTCCGATCTATGTGGGTAATTAGAACACTATACAATGCTACTTTTTACATTTTACATTCAATGTTCACAACACAAATTAGTAATAATATTACTATAAACTAGTTTTTTAATTACATGGCTATTTTATTACTTGTCATATTCAATGAATATGAATGTATTAGTTAATGTATTATACATTACTTACCAAGGGCGATAAAAAAAAGAATGTCTCAGATCGCAGGTATTCGACGCCTGAGCCGAAGGCAAGGGCGATAATTATGCGATCTGAGGCTTTCTTAATTACCCGAGGTAAGTACAAAATTTTATGTTACCCCCTGGCCAGGAAGTGGGATTTTCCTCGCGCGGAGCGTGCGGTACTTGCCACGATATGGCCAGGTGTGACATAAAATTTATTTGTAACACATCAACACTATAACTTGTAATGTAAGAAACGAGTTAATTTACAGATAATAAAGCTAAGCAAAATACTATAAAACATTGGAGGAAAAATACCTCTTGTTTAAGTTTAGCGATAAGACCGCCTGTTGTTTGTCTCTACTCATTATGATTTTATAACGTTTTTTGTTTTTAATCTGAATGTAGCTTTATAGGCCGGGCTCATTAAAGCGATAGGAGTGCGCGGTTGGAGAGTGGCCTGGGGAAAATCCAGTGGAAACCTCCGACACCACCACGCGTGTGGTTTGGAACACTGGAATACTAAGAGTTTGAGCTCCAGTGAGATTGGTTGAGCGGTTTCAACCGAATCTGAGGTGTGAGTGGAATCGAGCTACTGGGAGTTTCGTCGCTGATTCACTAAACCTAGCCTAGCTGAGAAGAGTCCAGCAAGAAACTCAGCTAGGCCCGACCTGGGTCGGACTGACTCTACCCGGTGTGCGGTGGTACCGAGACGAGAGACTTATGTGTCTGTGTTGTCGCGATCGCGCGGTGGACGTCCCCGCCGGCGGGAATGCCTAAGTGTACGCGTCGTGTCTGAGTTGGACGTAAGCGCAGCATTCCATCTTCAGATGGACTCTTTGAATACGTCTACGTTAGGTAGATTTTAATGTCAAATTTTAATTGTCAGCAGGCGAATCACGTAACTTTATGTACTAACGGTAGACAGATTTTACTGTCAATTTTGAAGTATAAATGTATGAGCTGACAATTTATATTTGACATAAAAATCTACTTAACGGTAGTACAAAAGTTACGCGATTGCCCCGCTGCTCATACATTTATACTTCAAAATTGACAGTAAAATCTATCCACCGTTAGACATAAAGTTACGTGATTCGCCTGCTGGGTCCGTGAGTGTATGCCTAGGACGCTGGACAGTGCGGTCCCTAATCAGTGATCGCCGAGTTACAACAAAGGGGGAGACTAAACGCAAACGAAACATCTTATACAGTAGAATCAGCTTATAACGACTTCGCTTATAACATTTAACCGCTTTTAACGACTTTGAAATCACCACACATTAGATTTCATGCCAAACATTTTCAAAATAGATCAATCCGTTTTGTGCGACTTTCTGTTAGTGCGACGTAATATCACCGGTCCCTTGACTGTCGCTTTATCCGGATTTCACTGTACTAGAGTTACAGAACATTTCCACTACACATAGTGACGATTCCATTTCAGTGTAGTCTGTCTTTTATAAAAATTCGTTCATCATCATCATTTCAGCCGAAAGACGTCCACTGCTGCACCACAGGCCTCCCCCAATTTATTTTTCCCTTGGGGGGGATTTGCCATAGTCGCCACGCTTGGCAAGCGGGTTAGCGACCGCAGTTTGATGGTGGTAATGATCGAAGGATGCTGCTGCCCACCCTCCGATTTTCCCTTATTCGCCTCCTACGAAACCCACGGGAAGAGATGGGGTGGCGCAATCCTTACCCGGCAACCACACGGGCAGGCAACCACACGGGCAAAAATTCGTTACACGTTAAGTAATCCTAAATACCTACCTGTCTTGTTCACAGATCCCCTAAACCCTGCGGAGCCCTAAACCGATAACAAACTGGGTTAACAGGAGTCAAGGGGCGCCCCCTGTTGGATCAAAACGTCAAACTTTATTAAGACAACACCGTCTCTTACGATCTTGTTCCACCGGTTTATACGCTGCATAGTCAAAGAGTCGTATGTTAATACTAGCTGTATAATGATATAGGACTTTTTGCATCGGCCAGTTGTCTCCCTTTGTCTACCTGTCATAACGGTTAATGCGACGGCTGATTGTCTTTGAAGTTTTTCGAACAAAGTCTGTATAAATAAAACGATAAAAGTAAGGTGTGGGGTGTAGCAAAATGTTATTTTATTTCATAGCAGTTTCTGTTTTTGAATTGTAAAAAGATTTCAAATAAATGCTGATATAAGATGTTTATTCAAACAAACGAAAATAAAATACTTCAACCATTACATACTATAAGGCTTTAGTCTATAAAAAAATTAAAAAAACTAAACTAAATCTAAAAATGGCCCGAAGACGTTGGCAGCATTTCCTCGCTGAATAGTAAGACTAATTTTCTGTGCGAGGTAGCTGCCAACTCTTCGGTCACCGGTAGTATCTTTAAGCCTTTTCGCGATTTCTTTGAAGAGGCTCAAATATATGCTTAGTTCAAAATAAAAACACGAAGGTAGTCGATTTCGTAAAACTATGCGATTTAGTGCTAAAGATGCAATCGGGAGATGCTAGGAGAATGATGAAAAGAATTTAGTATATCAACGTCAAAGATATTTTATTCTTCAATTTAGGCATATAACATGCACCTATGAATGTTAATAAACTACCAACGGTTCATAAAATAAACCTTTGCCACGAGAATTATAAGTTTTGTTACTTTTTACTAAACCTGTCAAGTTATATATTTTATTTCGGTTCCAAATTCAAACATTCATAAAAAGTTGCAACTCAGGGAGTAAACATGTCATTGTCAGTTGTAAAAACAAAAGTTGTCCACCCGGTGGTCAATAGTTAACGGCTTATGTACATGTAAGTTATGTTTTTACTACATGGCTTTATAGTTACGGAAACACCGTTTATGCGGGTTACTGGACCAATCCAAAATTAAGCTTTGTGGCCCTTAACTTTTGATGTGTCCACCGAAGAGACGCGAACCTAAATCTGACAATGACCCAAATTTATTTATTTATTTAAAAAAAGGTACACTTTACAGCCATCACACAATAAATGATACAGTTAAGCTTGCACAAAATCAGTAGTTTATAGACCAGCATGACATCCAAAGCAAGTGCACACAGCATGATCAATAAGTAAGCGCATAATTGACCAAGTGCACATATAGCACTAGTGTCAAGTCGACCAACACAGAGCAGGGTTAATTACATGGTTAAATCTAATCAAGTTCAGCATTCAATAACACAGTTACCCTACTCTATTTCAGCAAAGTCGAGCCAATGATGCATCAACATGAACATTACTAGTAGCATAAGTTTAATTAAAGGAGATAAGTATACATTCTTAGGTACTAACTGAATGATAAACGATAAAACGATAAATATACATTTGTATTAGTAGTATGGATCACCTAAAAATAAATACTTTTTATTCTGAGGATAACTTAACAGAAAAAAAAACGTTTTAAGTACGCCGCTGCGAAAAAAAAACACTGCTGTGCATGAATTACATGCTTTCACAAGTTATTCTACCATAAACGTATTCAACTTAAACCGCACTTTTTCCTAAAACCATATAATTTATGGTTACATTCATTTGTAACATTGAAAGTACAGACATTTGAATTTTGAAACTATTAAAGTTGGCCGAGCTGTGTCAAGGTAATCCGATCGAAAAGCGACTTTACTATCCGTTTTAGAAAATTCAAAATAAAAGAAAAATTTTATAAAAAGTGAAACATTTCGAATCAACTAAACCCATATTGTTCCTTACAGTGAGCAATTACCAACAGTAGATCGAGCGAGCTGCTTTGAAGTTCCCGAGCGCACGAACGGATAGACGTCCTGGGGTGGATTGCCCTAGACGTATTGAATTGGAATCAGTTACAGTAAAGTCCAGCTCAAACTCAACTCAAACTCAAAATATTCTTTATTCAAATAGGCCTAGCCACAAGCACTTTTGAATCGTCAGTTATATATTACATAAATTGAATCTAATTATTCAGAGCAATTTATTGATGCATATGAAATTTTAAAAAGACATGAATTACTGTAATGTATGTCAAAAGAGAGTATAATAAATTCACAAAAAGATCGTCAATATGTAAAATAAAAACATAACAAATAGTATAATCTAGACAGTTTCTAATAAAATCAGCATTAGGCGAAGATATTTGGCAAATCAAAATGCAATATATTTATATGTAATTAACGTTTAATTGACTTTTAAAATATTTGTACACCAGATTATGGTAAAATAAGGTAAGGACATGCTAAAAATTTGTAACACCTAATTGTACTCTTATTTATGCAAATAAATATATGATTGATTGATTGATTGAATGCACAAATGTTTGTGGGGTCCGGTCTGTTCATGTTTGCAAGGACTAGTAACTTCGTACTAGTGTTCAGTGGAATTGACATGATGAGAGACTCCGCTCTGTTCTCATTTGTATTTATTTTTAGACTGACGCTCAGAGAGCTAATACATTTCTGAGGATATTTTTTATTAGATTTTATTATTTTCATGTTGACGCTTACATATAATAATAATATCTCACAATATTTTATTATGATTAGTGTACCTACCTTATTACCTTTTATCTTGACGCTTAGAGACCTCATACAACTCTAACAAATCTCGATTGTTATTAGTTTCTTAGTCTTATTATTGACATGTAACACTACATTAGAATTACGATTTGAAACGGGATACTTACCATGTATATTTGTATTTTTGAGTTCCCGATATTTCACTCCACGCAGCACGTCAGTTAATCCTTGATAATGGCGCTTGCAACAGTGCCGAAATATCGGGAACTCAAAAATACAAATATACATGGTAAATATCCCGTTTCAAATCGTAATTCTAATATAAATGACCATGTAAGCTTGAAATCTTGTAATGTAACACTACATTTAATTAATGATACTTTGATTATTGTATTATTTTTATTTGATATAGATAGATTTTGACTTGTAAAAGTAGGTACTCTTAAGGCCTATTTGCAGAATTTTTTTTTAAATTTGATTTTGTTGCCATATTATGGCCAGTGCTGTATCTATATAATTTAAGGCCTTACTAAACTTGATTTCGCCGCAATTTATCGGGTACTCCTCTTACCGAGAACATCTAAAATCGAAATTGGTAGTGTTCCCAATCTAATATGCTCTGAATTTGTCATATTTAAATGAATTGTGAATCTTATGATTTATTCGTATTTAAAACACTAAACTTCTTATTTAAATACCACTTTTATCCCGTTTAACGAGCCTATATGCATGTCTCATAGATTACAACACTGGAATAAATTTGAAAGTCCACCGTTATGCCTGCGATATGTTCTTATCGATATATTCAGATTCAGATTCAGATTCAAATTTATTTCATGATATAAATTGCAGTACAAATTTGCATAAGTCAAAATTATAAGAATTTACATCACCATCGTCAAAAATAATATAAAAATATTCAAACAAATGCAATAAATTTCAAATAAATCGTATCTCCCGGTAGTCAGGATCGTTAAAATGCAATAAATTTAAAATAACAATAGTGGTACACACGTCAATAAATAAAATATAACAAACAAACAAGTACAGATATAATGTCAATAAAAATATCAGCAAAAATAGATTAATGGTAAACAAATTAAATTCAAGCAAATGTCAATTCCATAAATTCCTTAGTCGAGTACATTGGTTTATTCAATAAAAGGTTTATATATACCGTCACTATTTTTTTTTTTTACTCCTGGCAACATCTATCTGTAAGTTTACTTCGCCTAATTGTGGTTTTTAGCTTAGGAACTAAACCAATTTCAACTCGATAAGTGTAGCGAAGTGGGCCCCTCCGGGGAGTTTACACTAGGGCGGTAAACAGCGGCTTATCGGTGGAGTAGGGTTCCGTAGTTTCCGCTTTATTACAGACCGGACGCGGCACTGAGCGGCCATTGTCAACAAGACACCATTAGGGCTGGGCCGGACAGGTTTAGTTAGACTAATAGGTTAGGATTTAGTATGCGCGGCATATAATATATAGTTATAAGAAACCATTTAACGTTATTCTTGGAATGTTTTGTAATTTGGAAGAGCGAGGCCTCCTGACACAGGTACACAATACCTAATAGGAAGACTCGACCCCACTGTATTTACCACCTAAGGTTACATGGAAATAAAGTTATATAAAGTTAAAAAAAAAAAAAAAAAATATAACTCAATTTGAATTCAACTGATTTGTATTTTTGTGTTTTGAAATTTGTATTTTGTAACGGACATTATTATTATTTATCTGACTGACGATTCCTAATGGAAGATGTATTTATTTTTCTGTTTACTTTTTATCGTGTTTTGTATTACTCTAGTGGACATTATGTTATTTTTATTTTTCCTGTTATGACGATCATGATAACAATTCTTGTAATTTTGACACGTGTGCAAATTTATAATGTAATTCCTTATCATGAAATAAATTATCTAAATTTCTAAATCTAAATCTATTTAATGAGTGAGCATGAGTGGTTTTTAGTAAAAAGGGACATGATTTTTGGAATCTTAAGGGTATTAGGGTTTTTATTTTTTGACATAACAGATAAATCTAATTTTAATCGTAATTCTGACTATTGCATTGTATTGAGTTGTATTTCATGACGATCCTCGCAGGTGAATTTTATCATACTCATTGTATTATTTAACTGCTATTTTATTCATTGTTTTTTAATGTATTTTGTTTTATTTAATGTTATTGACGATCACAATAGAGATTCTTGTAAATTGACATGTAATTGGTGTGGTTTTATGAAACGAGCATCAGCGAGTGTTTTAAGGCCTAATTATGTACAGTTGCATACACTACTTTATCTACATCCGTATATTAAATCCTCTTTCATGTGTTCAGGAACCATTGCGGTGCAAGTGTAGTGAGGCCGAGCGTGAGCCCGTTGAAGTCTTTTGAGCACGAGCCTGTATCGTTATGGGCGGAGATGGCCATAACGATACCGTTTTTGATGCTGTTATGGCTATCTCCGCCCCGGACCGGTATTGTAAAGTTGGTCCTTACCTACACTTTTTGAGCACATAAAAGAGGATTTACTGTATAGATAAAATATATAACCATATATCAGTAAATACAATTTATTTTTAACATAACAAAATGGATGTTCTCAACTAGTTTACCAGTAATCTTGGCCAGTATCCCCTTACAAAATGTGACGTGTATCCAAAATACCACAGAGACATACGTTCACGTCAGTTTTTCAAAATCAGAACAATAGAAACATGAAACAAAAGCAATAACCGGTCATAAATACATATGGCGTAGTACGCAGAATCTTGTAACAATGATAATTGTAAACTAGTGACCGACCGAAACATGTTATTTTGCCGAAACCGAAACCGAAGGTTCGGTTTCATTGTAGTTTCGGCCGAAACCGAAACTGAAACCGAAACTTTAAAAAAAAAAATTGCCTTAAAAAGTCGAAAAAATGTTAGTAGGTTTTTTTCTAAAATTAATATCTCGCCGACCTATAATTACAGGTTTCTACTTTCAAAGATTTATCACAATGAAATTTCAGCACAGTTACAGAGGTTCTGTTTGAAAATTTAACTACCCTATAAATAAAGTGAAAAAAATACATTATTTGTAACACAAAGTTAGCGATTTTGTAAGTTTCGGCGCGGCCGAAGGGGTCGGCCGTTTTTGGCCGAAACCGAAACTCGGGCCGAAACTTGATTTTTTGGCCGAAATTGGCCGAAACCGAAACCGAAACCGAAATTTCGGTCGGACACTATTGTAAACACGAGACAGTTGCTCACGACTGCTATATTTATGACTAATTACAAGCTTTATTTGTTAAAACGGTGGCATATCATTTTAATACAGCACGCACCATATTTTCCCTTCACAAAGTGACATGCAACGTACTAATTTACATTACAATGTATAATTTGACCTTACTCGAATATGCATTAAGCGCAGGTTGACGGTTGGCTATAATTTACATTTGTTAAACCATATTTAAGACCAACGGGGGAAGTACCTCCGCCTTGCAGAAGACCACAGCCATAACATTATCTACTATACAAGTATGTAGTGTTGTGTTCCTGGAGGTGAGCAAGGTTGCCAGAGCTCCCGAGGATGCACTGTGTTGAGAGCGAGGGACCTAAATTTGTCCCTTCTGCTGTCAACACAGTGAATTCTCAAATTTCTATAGGCTGCAGTGGGTGCTTACCATCAGCTGGACCGTACGCTTGTTTGCCACCGGCGTTGTATAAAAAAAAAACATATTTAAGATTGACATAATTGTACACGATTCTAAGCACTTTATTGATTCGATTGTGGCACTGAAAAGGGCCCTCTGGATTGTATTTGCCGCCAAATAACGGATCGCAATGATAGGTCGATTACTTGGAGCTGGTGAACTTGCTGGCGGCCTTAGTGCCTTCGCTGACGGCGTGCTTGGCGAGCTCGCCGGGCAGCAGAAGCCTCACGGACGTCTGCACCTCCCTGCTGGTGATGGTGGACCTCTTGTTGTAGAGGACCAGACGGGATGCTTCAGTAGCGATGCGCTCGAATATGTCGTTCACGAACGAGTTCATGATAGACATGGCCTTGCTGGAGATACCGGTGTCGGGGTGCACCTGCTTGAGCACCTTGTAGATGTAGATGACATAGCTTTCCTTCCTCTTGTGGGACTTGGAGATCTTCTGAGCCTTGTTAGATTTCTTGCCAGCCGTCCCGCTGGTCTTCAGTGGCATTGTAAGCGTTTTTTTAGAGTAGGTTCAAAATTTTAAAAACAAGAATATAGTATTATAAAAGCGTCGGGAATATTCGATTTTTATTTACTCAGAGAATTAAACTAGATAGTGCTGAAGAGTGTAAAGGTGAATTTTGTTGAAGCGGTGGCCGGCAAAACGTGTGATGACTGCAGAGTACGCTAACCTCTCGCTCGACCAATAGCGTGTAAGTTTCGACCAGCGTGTACGAGTCTGCGCACAGATTGAAAGAGGCGTATTGTTATTCTGTTTTATTTCATGAAGTACAAAAGATTGGACTTTCTATATTAGAATAAATACATAATATTAGTAATTTAATGTAATAAGCTTTGTTAGTCCAATGTATAGTCATAAGGTCAAAGAAAGGGCGTCAAATAGTGGCGAACACTTTTATTTTATATTTTTTTTTTTTACATAATCTGTCTAATTCATAAATAATGTTTTCACTTCTCATGCTTGAATAATGTGTCATATTAGACTTGTCAAGCGGGGCTAAAGTAGTACATTTAACCCCTAGGGAAAATATGAATAAATATTTATGATATACGAAATTTTTTAATTTAACCAATCAAAATACTTCACCTATTAAATTCACTATTCACGGGACATTAATTTAACTCTTCAAAAAATTTTCGGTATTGGGTATTAACCAACCATAATACAGCTTTACTAAAATCGACCAATCAGGAAACAGAATTAATTTCTGGAAAGAGTCTAAAGATTAAGTTTGTGGTAGTCCCCATTTCACAATAATTAAAAAAGTGATTAAGGCCGGGTGTTATAAAGATCCGTTAGACCAAATGTCAGATCAAATTTCAGTAACTCAGTACATTTTTTGACATAACAAACCGACATAAGGTCTAACGGATTTTTATAAAACCGAGCCTAAATCGTTAGAGCAACGCTTTGAAGCGCTCAATGGAAGGTCATTTAGCTTTTTTCGCGCGTGAATGTAGCGCGTGAACCGCTGTGTCTATGTTTTGTGTGTGCAATTTAGAAAAATATGCTGCCAAATTATATATGTTCACCTTGGAATTTATTGTTAATTTTGGGTGGTTAACCTTTGTTTATTTATTCTATATTCTATTCATTGTATATCTGGTCTAAGAATCATGTTACCCCTCGAACTATTTATGCCATCCCGTATAATTATAACAATTAGTCTGTAATTGCGAATGTCTGCATGTTCCGATATTGCTTGAAGTACGCTAATTTAGTGACCCAATAACCAACTAGGTTAATACGCATATTCATTGAAACTTCCGACTGATTGTACATAACAGCATATTTATGTATGAGTAAACTACATGCTATGCTTATTTGTGAATCGTGATCGCTAATACAAACAATTCACGCAAATTTAGAGTTCAGAACCGAAACGACCAAAGTTAACGTTCCAATGTTCATGGGATTATAGTAAATAAGTCTATGGCCGTTAGTGATATTGTAGTCTGAACAGAGAATTGATTTTAGGTTGGTCTGGTACAGGATAAAAGCCACGGTTATGGTCTTAAGGAATGCCATCGCAGCACGTAATTGTGCAAACATGTTTTTTACGATTGATAAACAATGTGTACTTGTTTACAAGACAATTAGTGTTTTTTTTATACAACGCCGGTGGCAAACAAGCTTACGGTCCACCTGATGGTAAGCGGCCACCGCAGCCTATAGACGCCCGCAACTCCAAAGGAGTCACGTACGCGTTGCCGACCCTTTATAAAATTTGAGGATGCACTGTGTTGACAGCAGAAAGAACACATTTAGGTCCCTCGCTCTCAACACAGTGCGTCCTTGGGAGCTCTGGCAACCTTGCTTACCTCCAGGCACACAACACTACATACTTGTATAGTAGATAATGTTATTATGGCTGTGGTCTTCTGCAAGGCGGAGGTACTTCTCCAGTTGGGCTGCTCCAAATTCGAGCAAGATGACATTCTGCTGTGCCTTTCCTCTCTTAGATTTTTTCTGCAAGAGTACTTGGTGGTTACTACAGCTTTATTCATCATCTCAATTAGCTAAATCATTGATGTTATTTTACCGTACTTAAAAAAAATAACTGGCGTATGAAATTAACAGGCTGTAAACCCACCTACCGACCCTATATGTATCTATTCAAGTTTGAATGGCATTTGCCAGACATACACTCCGAAAACAATACATATTTATATAGACAATTTATTCATGCATACAGGAATTCAATAGGTAACTAAACACAAAAGTCGAACATAGCAACTGTTTACTTTAGTAATGCATTCGCATTTTAAAAGCTAAATTTAATCCTTTCCTATTGATTATAATCTGACTAAACCAACAAAACTAAATTGGGGTGACTTGCTACAGAACCCAACACGCGAACACTAGTAACCGCAGACTTAATATACAAAATTAATGCCGGTCGGATAAAGAGAAAGATTAAATAAAAAAAGGGCTCTGATAAAAAGGGTCTCTTTATCGCGACTCACTTTACATAGCAAATGCTGCAAATAAAAACGTGGCTTAAAATAATATTTTCCTTTCTACTTTCGGTTTATTGCGATCGTGATAAAATTGGGGTGTTTCGGTACTGACTCTTATACTATTATTCAAGACCAGTTATTAATTTTACTTCCTACAGTTTTTTATACAAAAAAGGAGAGAATTTTAGCGGTTCATATGCACATTTTTTTCGTTTCGAGTACTTGTATTTACCATATCAAAGCTCCTAGTTGCTTATTTATTTATTCTAGGAGTTTCAACAGCTTTGTTTAACATATTAGCATCTTAAATTGAAATATGGAGCCAATTACAGAAACTCACAAATAGCAACAAGATAAATGAAATTCTACACCCTTTGTTACTGCTACAAAGAACACAACAACGCAACAAGAGATGCACATCGCTTACCGGACATTAAGGGTCCTTATCAGTTAAAAAACGCTCATCTATTTACGCCATTTTCTGTTTTAATTGACACGTATCTCGACATTTCCTCGATGTTACTATCTAGACAGGACTATTGCGACCGTATGTTATAAACTTTAAATGGATTTTTTGGATTTTTCATTAAGAAATATCGTTTCAAACATCACTCCAAATAGACCATTTTCAAGATAAACACTGGTTTTTTTCGCTTAAATTCTACTACACACAATAAAATCAAAAACTGGCTATCTTACTATCTAAAACTTTAATAAAATCATCGTAGCCTTTAATAACTTTATTGGTATTATCAATACTTTTGTCATAATTTGAAATCAAAACATTTTAAAACTTATAAGGCCTCTTAAACAAATATGCAAAGTTGATCACACAAAAGCATATCGCCACCCGCAACTAGTTGTAAAAAAAATCACGCATACATAATTATAAAAGCGTAAGCTATGTCTGTCCCGGTAAAGCCATTTAGACGAGATTTAATATGACTATGAATGCCAGAGAAGGACTTAGGACACTGTTGTGTGGGAGCGGGATCAACGATTAAAACGATTTTAAAGCGGGTGAAGTCTAGGGCAAAATTGCTTATGTACAGTCGCGAACCGGGACTATTGAGCCACTTGCTATTGTCCGTAATTTAGCCGTGTAATCAATAACCGATGTTACCTGATGACGTGTCAGTCCCGATTTGCATGATACGTCCAAGTTGCGAAGATTGGCAAGTGGCTAACAATCCCTGTTCGCGATAGTACATAGTAAATTCCGTAAGAATTTTGTTGGATCACTAGACTACTGGGTGATTCTCCGAGCGTTTGAAACGCTCGTTTGTAAAGTCATTGTCGACTCACGATTATCTATTTAAAATTAAAATAAACCGGCGAAAACATTGGTCAAATAAGACTCAGACCCGATATTGGTTTACGGTTTTAACAAAAGTTTACTCTAATCATCGTCTCCTTTAACAATATTTAATGAAACGACAATGACGAAAAAAAACCGCCGTTGAAACGCTGAATATCCGCCCTACTGCAGATTCAGATTCATTTATTTGACGATAAAAATTACAAAAAATTACAATATGAGTGTATGTCAAAATTACAAGAATTTCTACCATGATCGTCAATAAATAATAATGTATGTAAAGTAAGCAAGCAGTTTCAAAATGTAATTTAAAATAATGACAGTAATAATTAGAATTCTGTATCTCGGAAAAAGGATCTTCATTAATTACTTGAATGAATATTATATAAACTATTACTATGTCAACATTATCTAAAATATACAACCTTAAACATATCTCCCAACAAGTAAAACGGAGAATAATTGAAAATAACAGAGATGTCTTTTTTTTCTAGTTTTAAGAATCAACATATAATACTCATGTACTAAATAAAACAGTCATTTCCATGTACTCGTCAACGCAATACAGTGGGTTTTCCAACAAAAGGTTTCTCAGTTTGGGTTTAAAAGTCTTGTCAGATGGTTCGTTCCCTTATAACCTACCCAACCCAGGTCGGCTTCGTGCGCTTATTCTCAACAATATCGCATCGATATCTTATCGATATCGCAATACTGGAGAACATTGCAATAAAGGCTTTACGACTGCTTTTATTTCATTTGTTTGCTTTACGACCCTTCTTTTACAGACCTTACTCAGGTAAATACCATAAACCAACGTTCATGAATTCTTATTGTATTCGGCAAGGGAAGTAAAAAGTGGTTTATGTTAAGTTGGGTACGAAAAAATATATTCTCTTTGCAAAGGTTAAATAAGTTAATTTTGGTGTTTTATTTTTTTAATCCGTTTCCGATTTTCTGACTTCCGATATGATATAATATAATTGTATTATTTTAGTATTGACATATAATTTAAATTTGATTGTAATTAATATTCTCTTGAAATCTTCATTAATGTTACACTAAAAAATACATAATATAAATAAATTTCAGAGGTAGGGCACAGCAAAATGTTATGTTACTCGAATTTGGAGCAGCCCAACTGGGGAAGTACCTCCGCCTTACAGAAGACCACAGCCATAATAACATTATTTACTATACAAGTATGTAGTGTTGTGTTCCTGGAGGTGAGCAAGGTTGCCAGAGCTCCCGAGGATGCACTGTGTTGAGAGCGAGGGACCTAAATTTGTCCCTTCTGCTGTCAACACAGTGCAAAAAAAGTGTCTGAAAATTATGTTCATTAAAAAGTAGAATCGCCCAGGTACTTGATAAGCAGGTAAGTACTATTTTTTAAATTTATCTTGCATTATACAGCATTAGGTTAACTCGTTTTTAAAACATGCATAAGTAATGAGCAAGGAGGCAGGTAAAATTACACCCGCGGCGTTTTCGACTGAAGCATTCAGTGTTGCGACATTAATACGAGTAGTATAATAGTAGATTGTATGACAAGGGTCTAAAATAAACCACAATTCCACGAGATGGTTATTTTCCCGAACCAAGTGAGGGAAAATTGTTCGAGGGGTAATATGGCTTTTAGATCAGAGTTATACAATTTACTTTTCACTTCGGTTGCGAGAAAATAAATAAACTAAGATTCCACCCACAATTAATTATAAAATACAATGAGTATATGGCGGCGATTTTTTTTAAATTGTTTTGACTTAGAAACATAGTAGTTGAAATGGGGACGAAAAAAGACCTAATGTTTTTAATAGTTAAATTAGTTGAACAAAGTACGAACCAAACAGAACACGTTCCGATTGGCTGTTTGAAAAATAAAAATTGTAACAATAATAAAGTAGTCGAAACGCATATTGAGGGTTAATACTGACAGTAGGTGCCCATTTGAAACGCATGAACCGTTAAGAAAAATAATATATAAAAAACTTAATAAAAAGCATTTTTTTGGGAAACATGATACAGTAAAAAAGTTACCATTGTTAATAAAAGCGTTATCAAACGTATTTCGCAATATTTGACATTTCAGAGCAAAAAGACAAAAAATACATTTATTTTCGTTCTCAAACTAAAATCTAAATGACTCGCATTTCCCAAAAGGTGCGAGCGATTTTAGTTCTTACAGTTCTGGTAACTTGGAGTATCATTGCTTGAATAACATAACTGACTTGCGTCATTCTGTGTTTCAGGGTAATTTTAGGATGTTTGTCACCGATTCTGCATCCCTTAGAAATTTATTTTGTATCATTAATCTAAGGGAAAGGGCGTGACATCGCCTTTCAAAACGACATTTCAGCAAAAAGGTAGCAAAATTGTGGATTGAATAGGGGCTTAGGTCTTTTCGTTTTTTATGGACCACGTTGGGAGCGCTTACAATTTTACACGGTTTTTATACAAGGAGGGAGACATTCAGAACAGATTTCTTGTTAGTCAACTTGAAAGGCAAGTTATAAGGAGAGTTGTTGGAACTGGAATGTAGAATAACCTTGTGTCTACAAGCTACAGGACACGTCTTATTTGTATACCTATAACATAATTTATTATATGTTTTATTGAGAACGGTGAATGATATTCCGGTACCACATGTACACGAAGTTAAGTACCTAGGTTTTGTAATCGATTCAGGTCTAACAAATACAAATACAAACATTTATTCTGCAAATAGGCCACAAGGGCACTTTTACATGTCAAAAAAATTAGTTTACAATTTAAGAAAGTCTGACTATAATAAGTAATACATTTTTCGTGTCAAAATATTAATTTACAGTTCAAAAAGGAATAATAATTTCGAGTTTAACAATTATAACAAAATTAATGTCATACAGTGAAGATAAACTTGCCAAGTTATCTATTACAAATATTAAGTTAGAGATGTATAAGGTCTCAAGATTAAACAAGGAGTGAAATTAATATATTATCCCAGAGATGTACATGGTCTCTGAGCGTCAAAATTAAAATTAATTTAATATTGTTAGAGATGTATATGGTCTCTAAGTCACTGATAATAAAAACGAATCCACAACAGGATGATGTCTCTCGTCAATCCCCTATAAAAAGACACTAGTATTAACGTAGTCACTATGTCCTAGCAAGCATGAACAGACCGGACTCCACAAACAGCACCCGATCACGAGTATAACGTGAGCACCTCATATAGATGCGACGTGTAAACGTCTCGCTTCTGCGTGTTTCGCGTTGTCTAGGTTAACCCACAGTCTCTCTGAGGAAAATCTAAGGAAGGCCTACTATGGATACATCCATTCTATATTACCTACGGTACTGCTGCGGACCGTGAAAGACTATTCAAATTGCAAAAGCGTGCCCTCCGCATTTTGACTAGAAAACCTCTCGACTATCCGGCTAAGGAACTGTTTAAAAATTGTAAAATACTGACGTTACCCAGTGTGTACATGCTAGAAGCATGCAAATATGTAAGACAAAATCTACATCAGATCCCAACTCATAGCCAACTCCGGGGTAGCGCGACGCGCAGGCGCAGCCAGCTGATGTGCCCGCGTGCCGCCCGCCGGCTAAAACTAGGAAGTCTATGCATGTTATGGGAATAAGACTGTACAACATACTGGACGATCAAATAAAGCAAGCTTCTAGTGATGCAATATTTGTCCACAAACTAAAGGCCATGCTACTAGAAATGGCTTGCTATGCTATCGACGAGGTTTTCGATTGCGACTGCGTAAAGGATTTTTGCTCGTGTGGTTGCCGGGTAAGAATTGCGCCACCCCATCTCTTCCCGTGGGTTTCGTAGGAGGCGAATAAGGGAAAATCGGAGGGTGGGCAGCAGCATCCTTCGATCATTACCACCATCAAACTGCGGTCGCCAACCCGCTTGCCAAGCGTGGCGACTATGGCAAATCCCCCCCAAGGGAAAAATAAATTGGGGGAGGCCTATGTTCAGCAGTGGACGTCTTTCGACTGAAATGATGATGATGATGATAAAACGATTTATGTAGTATGATTCTTAGTTCTATTGCGTAACCGCCAGATCGCTGTACTTTTGGCCATACTTTTTACGCAGTCGCTAGCGAGTACGGTCATGTAAACTTATGACGTGGTATAAAAAAAATCATTACTATAAGCATAGTTCGAAAATTTATTTCCAACATAAACTTTTATAGAGCCGTGAAGCATAAAAATTAGGCGTGAATTTTATTTTTACTTCAAATACATAGTGACCCAAGGACAAATAGATATGTAAACCATTCTAGGATTTACGCTGTTTGTAATTAGAGCTACAATCGCATATCAAAAAATCAAATCGGTACCCTCCAATATTGAAAAGGACAGTTGGGTGATTGAAATCGCTAGACTGTGATAAAAGCATACAATCCATACAAACTCCCCATTGCTGTTAAAAACTCGCTCAAATACAAGTAATTTATAAAAAGGCGTATGTCGATATAAAGAAGCCGATATTTACGACGTTGTGAAAATTGTGTTAAGAGATTTTAAGATGAGCCATTATCCAAACCAAGTTAAGGGCCCTTATCAGTTAAAAAACGCTCATCTATTTACGGTATTTTTCTATTTGAATTAACACATATCGACATTTTCTCAATGTTACTATCTAGAATAGGACTACTGGGGCCATATGTCATAAACTTATTATGCATTTTTGGATTTTTCATTAAGAAATATCGTTTCAAACATCACTCCAAATCAACCATTTTCAATCTAGAAACTTGTTTTATACGCTTAAATTCTACTACACACAATAAAATCAAAAAAATGGCTATGTTACTAATAACTTTAATAAAATTATCATATCCTTTAATTACTTTATTGGGATAATAATAATAATAATAAAATGCTTTATTGTGCACTACATCGAGAATTATTCAAAATTGGGATTATCAATACTTTTGTCATAATTTGAAATCAAAACATTTTCATACTTATAAGGCCTCTTAAGACGGGTTTTTAAAGATTGTCATCAGTTTGAACTTTTACGTAGTGAACAGGAAAACCTGATATAATACATCAAGTTGGACAGTTAGTAGACCTTATTATCATAGCCATAAGGATCCTAATAGAGCATCTGTATTAATAGGTTTTCAAATCGATAATGGGTTTAATAAATCCTTTGAAACCACGAAATCCATTGTAATTACAGAGTATTTGATATGACTATAGAAACCAATGTTATTTACTCGGGGTAATGCCAAAGATTTGGAAAGAAAGACATAAGCATGCTAATATATAACACTTTTATTTATTTCCCAATTATTTAAAAAATATGCATGATTTATATTGTAGCATTTTAATTCTGTAGTTATGATACTGTTATTTTATATAAATTGTATACTGTTTTGAAAAAATGACACCTCGCCGAGTTTCTTACGCCGGTTCTTCTCGAGGCAGAGGTCTATTTTATGAACCGGCGGTAGTTTTATGACATTCATAAGTGCATGTATGTAGTGTTGTGTTCCTGGAGGTGGGCAAGGTTGCCAGAGCTCCCGAGGATGCACTGTGTTGAGAGCGAGGGACCTAAATTTATCCCTTCTGTTGTCAACACAGTGCATTCTCAAATCATATAAAGGGTCGGCAAAGCGCACGTGACTCCTTTGGAGTTGCGGGCGTCTATAGGCTGCGGTGGCCGCTTACCATCAGGATGACCGTACGCTTGTTTGCCACCGGCGTTGTATAAAAAATGTAATATGCCTAATTTGAAAAATAAATTTTATTTCATTTCATTTCATTGCCAATAGTTGACATTGACACCTAAGTAATGTTCGTCTGTTGTGGCATAGGATTGAAAGTGTCATATGGGTCACACACACAGTAAAATCAAAAAATGGCTATGTTACTATCTAAAACTTTAATAAAATCGTCATAGCCTTTAATAACTTTATTTGTATTATCAATACTTTTGTCATAATTTGAAATCAAAACATTTTTACACTTATAAGGCCTGTTAAGGACTAGACATTATTAGCCTTATTAGTTCAAAATAGCTTAGCTTTTTAGGTCTTCGAATCGAAGCTAAATTACGAAGCTGATTGTCACTTGTTGGTCAGTATATAGTTGAAGCAATCTATACAAAATGACGATTTATAGTTTGAAATTGCTGCTATTTCCCGTGGTTATACTGTAATCCATGTTCCATGATATTTATGTCTAGGTACTACATATTTGACATTCGTACCCGCCTATAGGAGCTAACTAGAATCGAACCCGGGACCGCGCAGTGGCAAAAAAGGCCGGGCATCGCGCAGGTAGTTCCGGGAACGAGCCGGGATCGAACCGACGACTGGGGCTTCTAGGAAGCGGTAATTAGTTCCACACACTACAGCCAGTATGGATACAATTACAGAAGGCTTACTTTTGTGAGACATTTGTAATATTAGAAAGGCTTTTAAGGGCACTAAAAATCTAACAACCCATTAACTGATGATTCTTGCACATCAAAACGCGTTTTTATGTGAAAATCAGTATTTTTTGGTCCGCAGTCAGTTTTTTGATAAGCGATTATGGCTCGGTTTTATAAAGATCCGTTAGACCTTATGTCGGTGTGTTATGTCAAAAAATGTACTGAGTTACTGAAAATTGATCTGATATTTGGTCTAACGGATCTTTATAAAACCCGCCCTTAATTATGCAAATTGAGCAATTGTATTAAATATTTCATATAAAAATACAATGTGACTGTTAAAAAATGTGAAAAATGAATTGAAATCTAACTGGAAACCAAGTTATATCAAAGCTCGTTGGATCACGACTCCTATTACGTATAACGTTCTCCAAACTGCTCAAAATGATTTATTATGTTATGTTGCAACTTAACAGTGTGATTGTCCTACTGCATTATATTCACTGTGAGCCGGGTTATGGCCGCTAGGGAGTGGAATAGATTGCTTTCCGATGTAAGCTCGTTTGATAGATACGCCACGGGCCGGATAGATATAGATGGCGTGGTTTTTGTACGGATGGGAGTGTCACTTGGAAAAATGGCCGGGTGTCCGAGCTCGCGGCTCACTTGGAGTTAACCGACTTGTGAAAGGAGGATCCTTGTTTTAATAATTGTACATAGAATATCAATCATATCGATGAAAAATATAGAAACATGGTCTTGAAGACAGGGCGTGGAAACCGGTTTCGTCTTCATACAATTAACCGGTTAAAAATTTCGGTTAATTGCGTTTTACGATTTTATTTCGTACTTTAAATCATTTATTTCATAGTTGAAGGTTAACAAACATAAATTTTAAATTTAAAAATGGAGATACGACCAATACTTTAGGAGATATTTCAAAACTAGTAAAAACCGGTTCCTAGCCCTGCTTGAAGACAAAAGCGTAACGTAAGAGATATTTTGTCACTTATATTTAAAAAGAACTTGCAACACAACTACTTACTAAGGGCGGGTTGCAAAAACTTACGATTACACACCAATCAGAATTAAATATGGCGTCAGCAGCTGTCATTCCATAGAAACTTGTCAAACTTTTCATAAAAAGAATTTGCAACACAACTACTTGCTAAAGGCGGGTTGCACCAACTTACGATTACACACCAATCGAAATTAAATATGGCGTCAGCAGCTGTCATTCCATAGAAACTTGTCAAACTTTCCATACAATTAAACTTTATTTTTTTGTATATTTTAAACTACAACTGCGATGTGTTACGCAACTTGGTGCTGTCAGGTAACCGACTGCGAAAATTTCCTTCTTATTCTTCTTTGGTAAAGGTCGCTAGATGTTCTGTTGGGATTCTCACCATAAAGCAATTAAAATTCACGTTGTGGCGAGCCTTAGAAAGTATAAGAGGTTTTGATATCTTAAATAGTTTATGAGATAACGGGGAGTGAAAATGAAACTCACAACGGAATGATAAATATACACTGGGATGATAATAGCACTCCACGTAAATGATAATAAAAGCACACAAAAAGATAAATACGGACCAGAATGATAAAAAATAGTAGGCGGTAATGAAATGTTGTCAACGTGGAATTATGAGATGTAAAGAAGCCATATTTACGTATATTGTTTCTTATTTATATGGTGATAAAGTGGAGTTAAAATATTTATATAATCAAGCATAGTTTTCGACTTAGGCGGCATTTTGCAAATAAAACCAGTTTATGGACAACCCACCGTGATGAGAAATTAGTGCTTAACATTTTTTCTAATTATTGAATAAATTAATATTTTAGTTTTAGCTAATGCCGTCGTAGGTAATTGGGATATCTTTCCAAAAAAATGGTACGTTATTATTTAAACTTACTGCTTCTGCGTTTTTAGTCTTTTCAACAATATTTATCGTTTGGGAAATTGACCCATTAGTACACCCAATGAAGGAAAATATGGCGGAAATAATTCGTGTACACGCGAATTTAGCGTTAGCTCCATCCCAACCAGTACTATAAGTATATTGTTTAGAACATCTTCACCTACAACTATGCGAAAATTCACTTATTCACGAATTATTTCCGCCAATTGGCAGTTATTGGTCTTCGTTGGGCGGTACCACATGCATTCATTTCTAGCAATTGAGGAAATGGATCCTCTATTCAAAAGAAATTTTCAACGTGGTGAACTTAGGCCGGGTTTTATAAAGGTGCGTTAGACCAAATGTCAGATCAATTTTCAGTAACTCAGTACATTTAGGCTCGGTTTTATAAAGATTCGTTAGACCTTATGTCGGTTTATTATGTCAAAAAATGTACTGAGTTACTGAAATCTGATCTGACATTTGGTCTAACGGATCTTTATAAAACCCGGCTTTATTGACATAACAAACCGACATTAAGGTCTAACGGATCTTTATAAAACCGGGCCTTAGGCGATCCAGCTTTGCTTTTAGATGAATATTTTGTACGAGAATGGCATATTATATATTTATAGAATCCACTATTTCGAAACTCACACGCCAAATCATCCTATCCATTCATTCACAACCATTGACGATTATTATTCAATAGAATGCAAAACCACATCCATTTAGTTTTTGTGAACATTTCTCTGAATACTGTTCAGTTTCTCCCCATCTCACGTTATTTATCGCCTGTTCTTTGTAAATTACATCACGTTTGTATGTGATTCATCTATGTGTCTACTAACCTCGTCCAACCAGTGTAACTTGCTCCCAAGATTCGTAACATGGGAAATTAGAGGGTGGATCAAATATTCTTTGTTACTCGTTACCATGGTTACGTCTCCTGAGTCACTCATTAAAACTGTGATTTTATACGGTTTAAGTATACCAGGCATGAGTTTTAGTGGTGAGAATAAATCCATTGGAACATGGGTCATCTCTTGAGCGTGATTGAAGTTCATATTATAAACATTTTTCTAAGAAACTTGTTACTGTTACTGTTGTCTCCTTGCTGACGGGACAGAATAATAACAAGAAAAAGTTGACTGACCCTAGAAACAGGTCGCCAGTCACGAGAGGATGCGCTGTGTTGACAATGAGCCACGTTAAGTGGACTTGTGCGGTAGGCGAGGTTAAGCAACGTCGGCCCAGGTCATTTATTGGATGGGTGACCGCTTTGAGTGGTTATTAACTAAGCGCTCCCGTGCTTTCCGCACGTTAAGCCATTGATCCCGGCTGCTGACTATGATAGCAGTCGTTAAGCTAAGTAAGAGGTCTTCGGGCGGCTTGAGAACTTTCTAACAGTCAAGTTGCGCACTCACTTGACAAGCCTAATTCCAATAAGGTCTGCTTTTCCCTCAGGTTGGAAGGTCAGATGGCAGTCGCTTCCATAAAAACGAGTGCCTAGGCCAAATCTTGGGATTAGGTAGCGGATCCCAGGTATCGTTCATAATGAAACTGTACTGGGATAACGCTAAGAGGATGAATAATTTCTGAAAGCATAATTTTTTCCGCTGCCCAAAGGATGTCTGGGAGAGATCGCTCTTTAGCGATAAGACCTCACTTGACAAGGGGGGTCGAAGTTGCACTATGTGCGTAGTGCCCACCGCTACCCTACACGTGACCCCTGAGTAGTGCTAATTGCGCAACAAATCTGACAACCGTACTGTCTTCTCGAAGATCTCGCGGTTCGAAATAATTGCCATATGATTAATAAGTAAATAAGTGAGGGATATGTTTCTAGCTTGTAGTATAGTAGGGTAGCCAACATTTGTGATTCTTCTGTAGTCGCAAGCGTCCATATTACTTACCATCAGGCATACAAACGTGTATAAATAAAATAAAATAAATAAATAAATATTAGAGGACAATCTTACACAAATAGAACTAGCCCCACAGTAAGCTCAAGAAGGCTTGTGTTATGGGTACTAGACGACGATATATTTAATAGATATAAATACTTAAATACATAGAAATCATCCAAGACTCAGAAACAAATATTCATGCTCATCACACAAATATTTGCCCTGACCGGGATTTGAACCCAGGACCGTCAGCTTCACAGGCAGGTGCACTACCCACTAGGCTAAACCGGTCGTCAAATGCAGGTCAGATGCAGAGAAACGTGATCTATGCAGGATAGGTCACGTTTCTCTGCAGCTGACTGTAGGTACATGTGTAATCACAGCTCAAGTATACTGGTGGTGTGGTGCTGTGAGGTGCGCTTTGTGAAAACCACGACATATTTGAGTCTCACTGTACGTGAGACCCCTCCAGCGTTCAGTTTTGATGCTTTACACAATTATGACGATAAGAAGAAATTATTTATGGTAACGTGGGTTTTGAGTTAATTTTAAGGCTCATTCTGTACGGGCCAGATGGGGGCCGATTCTAAAGGTACTGTGGGGATTTTGAAACGTTTTTTGAGGTAATTTTCGATACCACGATGGCTTAAGAAGCGAGATCCTACACCTTGTTGGTTAGACCCGTCTCACGATGTTCCTTCACTGAAATGCCACTGTTAAGGCCTACAACGCTGACCTCACATGTATATTTTATTGGAAATTAGAGGGGGTGGGGACACTTTCTATGACTTTGACAGCTAATATTTCACTAACGGTTGACTTAAATGGACATTTTTTTAAAAACCTCCATATCATTTTTAAAGGCCTATCCATCGATACCCCACACGACTATGTGCGTTGAAATTTTTTTTCATCCGCCGGTTATATGTTGTGTATGGAGTGCCCCCCCTAATTTAATTTTTTTTTATAATTTCACATCACTTTTATATAGCGGTTCATAGAATACGCCTTCGTACCAAATTTCATAATTGTAGTGCTTATAGTCTGCGAGTAAATCGGCTGTGACATGCCGATGGACGGACAGACATGACGAATCTATAAAGGTTCCGTTTTTGCCATTTTGGCTACGGAACCCTACAAGCTATCCGTTTTGTAAAAAAAAACATATACCTGTCGTTGATAATTACGAAATCTGCAGCATGAAAGTTTATTTTTACTATGATATTTAGGATTTGTCGACAGAGTTACCGAGCATTTTCAATATTTTGTTCGGTTATTTCTTTTCTTTGTTTCTATTTTAGTCCACCGTAATTTTTGTGTAGTGTAATTCTACATTATTTCTTCACACTGGAAGACATACTTCAGTATTTTCGTCACATCTCTGAATGGGCCTTGCCTTAAGGCGCGTATAACCGCGAACGACCTTGCGCGTTGGGGCGTGGCGTAGCCTTTCCCGCCGCACTACCCGCGCCCCCCGCTGTAATAGATCCGTCAGCCGACTCCAAAAAAAGATTAGGTTATTTGTATGTATTTTTTAAATACATAGGAATGTTTGAAGTAATTAAATATATAAAATAATTAAGTAGGTATATTGTCTCAAAATCGAACTCTTATATTTTAGCGTCGCGCGCAAAGTGACACAGCCTTCCCGTCCGAGAGCCGGTGACAGACTGCCGCCCGTCGCCCGCGCACGTATCCGCCCCAACTTTTATGGCGGTGTGGTAGTTATTCCAGGTTTTTGACAAAAGTAATGATTACTTTACAATATCCGCAGCTCAGATTATGAAAAACTGAATTAAGTTTTATTTTCTGATTATCCCGTGTAAAAAACATGTCTAGATAGTGAGCAGTAGCGATTTAAAAGGTTGGAAAATACCCTTTTAAATTTTTTTTTGTTAGGATAATCTAGGCGTGTTGCAATTTCCGCAGCTCAGATTGAAGTCCTCTTCAATCTGAGCTGCGGAAATTGCATATCAATTCTTCAAGTATATTTTTTCGAGACCTATATTTCGGGCCAGTTTTGAGTTTTAGGCCTTTCAACGCGACCAAAATGTGGTATTTCACTCTATTACGCGCCTTAAACCGGCTAGTTGTAAAATGTATGCCCCTTTCGAGTTGGTTCTTGATTCTTGATATGATTAATCTGAAGGTACCTGAGGGATCATTATCGTTTGCCTCGCCCCATCCGGTCTCCATTACGGTCGACCTAACCACAGGGTATTCATGCTTAAACGTAACTGTTACACCTCAGATTCGGTTGAAACCGCTCAACCAATCTCACTGGAGCGCAAACTCTTAGAGTATTCCAGTGATCCAAACCACACGCGTGGTCATGCCGGAGGTTTTCCCCTGGATTTTCCCCAGGCTATTCTCCAACCGCGCACTCCTATCGCTTTATTGGGCCCGGCCTATAAAGCCACAGTCAGGTTCAAAAAAAAAAACGTAACTGTTACGAAAGTATTTTACTTTCAGACATTCACAAACCAGCGATCGTGGCCCAGCTGCAATCGCGTAACGCGTGCGGTATGCGAGGTTAAGCATCGTCGGCCGCGGTCAGTTCTTGGGTGACCGGTTTGAGTGGTTATTAACTGAGCTCTCCCGTGCGCTGGAAGGCATGTTAAGCCTAAGGTTTTTCATTATTTTTTGTAGAGACCAGTATCTTTTCTATGATTTGCATATCCTTTTTTGTGGGCTTGCTGAGTGAAATTATTTGCGAGATTTTACGCCAACCTAAATACTGTTTTAAGTGCTGGTACACTGTACAAAATAATAAATATTATGTGCAATATAAGATTACAAGTTAGAATTATGATTATAAACGGAATGTTTACCATGTATATTTGTGAATTCCCGATAATTCGGCAGTGTTGCAAGCGCCATTATCATAATTTGACAGACGTGCGTGAGATGTGAATGGTAAATATCCCGGTATTAATCGTAATTCTAATATTATGTACTTATCTATATATGAAGAATATCTAACTATCTATGTACCATTTTACGCCCATGTCATTAAGAGGATGCCTCGATTCGGTCAGCCATGCCCCCGTGAAAGAGATATGCTTATGTCTTTCGCGCACGTCAAAATGGGATCAAACACTTTTAGATAATGGCTTTTTTAGACAAATCTCGATAAATATGTGCAGTTTTATTAAATTTCCTCTTGACAGAGTTTAGATGAGGTAAAACACCATCATTTTAACTTAATTGGGTAGTTTAATAATGCGTTGTTTTAGTAGGCTGAGTAAAAAAAGGAAAATAAAGACGCAACTTTGTTTCTTTTTCTACGTAGTAAATTTTAAAGCAATCATGTTTCGGCTATTGTCAGAAACACAGTCATATAGTCAAGAATCATGTATCTAAAAATCAATCGTTATTGTTTCCTCGTCTGGGCAGGACGGCGTTTCAAAAAACGCGATTATTCTCGTTGCATGGCCTTAAACCCATGGGTTAAATTAGAATTACGATTTGAAACGGGATATTTACCATGTATATTTGTATTTGTGAGTTCCCGATATTTCGGCACTGTTGCAAGCGCCATTATCAAGGATTAACTGACGTGCTGCGAGTTTTAGTTGTGGTCTACCCACACACCATAGCGATCTACCCTCTTCCTGGTTCGCTTTTTCCCATAGTGTCACCGTCACTACCACCGTCCTCCTTGTACCATGTTCTTATACCATGGGTTAAAGTAATGTTCGCATATTTTGTCACCGGCGAGTGCATGTACATATTTTCTACGTTGACTGTACATGTAACTTGTACTCGTACATAGTAAATACACAATAGCTACTATTACCGACGCCGGCGCAATTGAGAACCCCGTAATAACGCCTCACTACCAACACAACCTGTCAACTTGATGCATTCAAGCAAAAAGCTCATTGCAGCTTACAAAGCTCCGCGCAACTTGTAATACGAGCTTTCACAGAGCGACGTATCTGCCGTTAGAAATATATATAAAAAAGTCTTTTGGAACGACCGAGGAGAAATGGCGCCCATACAAAAGCGGCCGCCGTCAATCTCAGATGAATGAGCTTTTTTATTCTTCTGAGCTTTGGGGATCCGTACGCGTAGAGAAGCTTTGTAATCTATGATTACTTGTCATACATGGTAAACGTCCTAGTGCTCGACACTTCCCAATAATTATTCGAATTGAATCGAATCTAATAAGAGCGTATCTTCATAAGAAATTAATACGACATTTTGTTTGAGCAAGACAGTTTTTCAGCGGAAACTCAAAAACCGTAAAACTTATCTTGTTCAAATCAAAAATTGTTGAACGTATTTATTAATGGACACCACCTCAATTTTTTTCAGAATTTTAAACTTTATTGTTTGGATATTAGGGGGGGGGGGGGGACACTTTTTATGACCTTTACAGCTAATACTTATCTCAGCAACTAGAAAAGTATTATAGAAACCTCCGTATAATTTTAAAAGGGCTGTCCATGGATATCCCACACGATGTGCGTTGAATTTTTTTTATACACCAGTCACATGTATGGAGCTAGCGATTATAATTCATAATTATAGTGCTTATAAAGTCTTCGAGTAAATCGGCTGTGACATACGGACGGACAGACAGACATAGCGAAACTATAAGGGTTCCATTTTCGCAATTTTGGCTACGGAGCCTTAAAAATTGTACTACCAAAAACAAACTAAACCAAATCAAAACTAACCAAAACTTGATCTGACATTAGGTCTAACGGACCATAAAACTCAGTCTTAGGCCGGGTTTTATAAAGATTCGTTAGACCAAATGTCAGATCAAATTTCAGTAACTCAGTACATTTTTTGACATAACAAACCGACATAATGTCTAACGGATCTTTATAAAACCGAGCCTTAGAATGTCAATTAATACACTTTATGACAAAGCATTTCCAAAAATATACACGACCAAGCACCCTGCTTTACCGAACCCTTTTAAAACTATTTTTGAGAAATATCTACTGTCTAAGGTGAAAACTCTAAATTACCTTGAAAACCGCACGCCTTTGCTGTCTCTGTGTTTAAAGAAAGAAAGAAAGAAAGAAAGAAAGCATTTATTCACTGCACCAAAAGACACACCGTTGCAAATATAATATACTCAGTACATGAACATACAGTTAAAAAGTGCGTCTTCGCGGCAGTGAATCGGTCGCTGTCTCAGCATTATGCCGAGGTGTTAGACACCTGCAGCGCAGGTTTTCAGACAGCACCGTACGTGATACACGGAACGCAACACAACATACTATACATATATAAAGGAAAGGTAGGTAGGTATATAATTAAAAAGGTACTGAACCCTTGATCTTCCATGTACACCGATCTTGACCTGTTATCCCGCCTTTATCAGCAACCCGACACAGCCGGCCGTCTGTTTCTGAAGGAATCCAATTTGTAAATACACAAATAGTAAAGGAACCCTGATCACCCGCGGTCTTGCCTGGTTTTTGTTCAGCTCGCAACCTCCCTTCACCGCACAGTATGCTAGGCTTACACAAAAGCGTTTAGTCCTAACTCTCCGCTAATATTCACAGGAATACTTCGCACATTATTCAACAAAGTCTTCACGTTTACACATTTTGACATTTCGTCGGGGATAGTGCAATACCGTGTGACTAGCACTGGTAAATCGTGCGTATTTATTTATTTATTTGGTCGAGAAAAATCCCCTCCCCAAATTGCAATGAGTGTGGAACTGTTGAGGATGTAATACATGTATTGATGGAGTGTGTCCGGACCGAAGCTGTGAGAGCAGCTTGCTCCGACTCGGATTTGTTTCACACAGGATATGTAAATAGTTTTTTGTCGCTTCCTATTTCGGACGAAGCCGAGTTTTTATACAATTTAGTAGAAGTAGGTAGGTTTAAAATCTAAGTTATCTAGTTTTTAGTAGTTCTAATCTAGTTTAAGTTTTATTTTAGTTTTTTGTACATATTCTGCTGCCTCTACGGGGCGGGCTCTATGTTCGCCTGGCGACAAGCCCCTTTTTTCCTTAAATAAAAAAAAATATATATATTTGGTCTGCCAACAGCAGTTACAATCTTACATTTGTACAGTTATAAGGTTTTATGATTACTTACACTTATTGCACAGCCAATTATAGGCAAACGCCACATGCATAAACTTAAAATTAAGAAAAGTAATGAGAAACGAAATACAGAAAGATGAGTTGGTACATTTTGCACCGGATTTCCATATGCAACCTGACCCACCCTTATCGCTCTCGATTGTAAATGTATTATATAGTATAAGTAAAAAGAGAAATTAAAATATAAACATTAAAATTCTAAACATTTTTAAAAAATTAAACTAAATTTTAATGTGTTAATGTGTTGAGTGTCGACCTGATCTTTAGGTGATTCAATTTTGGGTGTTCGTTCGAAATCGGATCAAATTGTCAAAATGTATGTCACTGCCACCACTGTTTTCATTCAACAACCTGCTTAACCCTTAATAAGGCAGAGGCGATTTAGAAACCACTTGGTAATTGAACATTTACGGTAAAAACCGTGGCCCTTTTTATTTAATGTTAACAGTATTATACAGCTGACATATCATGCTTTCTTTCCTAATTCTTACTTTTTCGGTTATTATTCAATTGTAGTGTAATTAATGAATCATAGTATGTGGTCAATATATGCACTATGCCTGTCAAGCGAATCAAGTTTTTATTAGTACTGTTATCTGTAATTCTTCCTGAAATTCATGTGCCTCTAACAGGCAGAGTGCATATAATGACCACTTTTTTTTTTATTATTATTTAGTTTCATTTTGTTCTAAATGTATTCCCCAGGGCTGTACAAATATGAGAATATATTAAACTTTTAAGTAGCATATTTGTATAACTGGGGCCCTATTAAGTGTTAAACGGGGGATGGGTGAGTTTTTGCCAAGGACAGTCTTTCGAGAAGGGGGTGCTAAAGGGTTAATTGAGGACCGTGGATACCTTTGTGGGGCTCTAAAATAAAATCTTCCTAGTAGTTGAGGGCAGTCAATTTGGTTTCTGAATAGCTTATACAAAAAGGACATATCTAAAGTAACATGACGTTGAGATACTGATGGTAATTTAAAATATTTTAAGCGTTTAACATATGATGGTATTTTCTTTGCAACCCCATATGTTCGAGCTAAGTGCCAGATAAAGCGTTTTTGAACTCTTTCTATCCTTAGGTTATGTGTCGCATAATGTGGTCGCCATACTACGCTGCAGTACTCCAGTATGTTCCGAACTAGGATATAGTATATATAATACCTTTTTTGTTTTTAGTTTGCGAAAGGTTTTACTATTCCTGATTACAAAACCTAGCAATTTAGACGCCTTGTTAGTTATGGCATCGATATCCTTTTTGGTAAAATGAAACATCACTGGCATTGATAATTACGAAATCTCCAGAATTAATAATTTTTACGATGATATTTAGGACATTTTAACAGAGTTACAAAGACATACATATTTAAATATTTTGTTAGGGTGTTCATTTTTCTGTCCACAGTATTTTTTGTGTATTGTAATATAAGTATTTTTTGTGTGTTAATTAAGCCCGCCATTTGTACAATTTGTGTATTTTGTGCAATAAAGTTTAAATAAATAAATAAATAATTTTACATTACTTCTTCTTATCTTATCTTATTTAGATGAGGGCCCTAGCGGATGCACTTCGACCCAGTGGGATCTTTTGTGCAATTACCCCCTCCTTTATGCCTACTCCAAGCTGCTCTCCAGCATTTCCACAAACCGAATGATGGAGTTCAGCGGGAGTACTCTAAATTCCTTTGGTTCAGGGTAACCATTGCCAAAGTCATTCATTACTTCTTCACACAGGAAACTCAAACTTTAGTATTTTCGTCAGAGATTTGAATGGGCCTTGCTTTATATCTTAGGAACGTTCAAGCGTAATTAGGCATTGTCTCACATTGTCTCAGATTGGCGACACAAAAACCCAAAGTATCCGGCAAAGTTCTCAGAACGACTCGAGTTTGTATAAGGAAGTTTATTGCTTTATTGGAGCTTAGCCTTCGATAAATTAACTACATTGTCGCCTTCATTATGGTTCAGTGCACGTTCACTTCTTGTTATAGCGTTTAATGAATGGCAATTAAAACTAGATAAGTACTTTATAACACGCTCCTAATTTGGGTACCACCTGCCCCGGTATTTGTGTGTAAACATAATCAAATCTTACAAGTTATATACACTTCGGGACAACAATGTTGTATGGAAATCAATTACTGGCATCTTAATCAAAAGCACAGTCAGTTGAATTATATTTATATTTTTGAATATTTAATACGCTCTATCTAGGCTCACATAATTGCTACAATGTAATTACGAGATGAACGATAGAGAGGTATAGAAGAAGAAAACATGCTGCGCCGACGCACGTAAATGGGAAAACGGCAAGCGAATGATGATGAAAACTATGTGGATTTATTTCACAAAAAATTGTAATAACAATACACAGGTAAGATAAAAAGATAAAAAACCTTTATCCAAGTAGGATTTTACAATCACTTTTGCATCGTCAGTTAATAACACACATACAATCAATACATTAAAATTAACAAAATTAAAATTAAAATTGTCAAAACAAAAAACAAAAACATTATTTACTTAGTCCTATGAGAGGCCAGGCATGCTTGTCATTTATATAGTCCTCAATAGTGTAATAAGCCTTTTGCATTAAGACAGTCTTTAAAGTAAAAAAAGTCAAAAAAAAAGTCTGTAAAGTAAGTTTTTCAGTTTTTATTCTAGGAAAGGGTATGCAATTTGTCATAGTAAAAAAAAGACACAATTTGTCATAATCCGTAATGCAGGCTTCGTCATTTGTGTCCCACAAATAAACGCAAAACAGTAAGACTTCTTCACATAAATGATTATTGGAATAAAGATCCACTCTCCTTCACTCCACGACATTTCAAATTTCGTCATTTGCGCCCTACAAATAAATGCAAAACAGTAAGACTTCGTCACATAAATGATTATTGGAATAAAGATCCACTCTCCTTCACTCCACGACATTTCAAATTTTTACACCGTCGCATACTTGGAAATGTTGAAATGCGCCAGATGTCCCGGCGGCATTAATATTCCGGGCGGCGATGATTAAGGCGTGCCCGCGCCGACTGCAGTCTTACTCGAATATTGACTGCAGCGCAAGGACTGAGTGCATTTCGAGTGCAATGAAATTCCGTATATACAAGTGCTTCTCACTGAGCTTATCACTACATAAAAATCTTAAATCTTTAAAACTACGCAACGGATTTTGATGCGTTTTTATGTATAATACATGCATCAGCATTGCACACGTACGAAGCCGGGGCGGGCCGCTAGTTAAACATAAAATAAAATATGAGACACCTGAAGAACAAGACGGGACGACAAGACGGTCCCACTGTCTTAATTACTGATGTTGTAATATTTGTAATAGATAACTTTGCAAGTTTATTTTCACTGTATGACATTAATTTTGTTAAATGTTTTGAAAAATGTATTACTTATTATAGTCAGACTTTCTTAAATTGTAAATTAATATTTTGACATGTAAAAGTGCCCTTGTGGTCTATTTGCAGAATAAATGTTTGATTTTTTGATTTTGAACACTTTCTGACATATATTAAAGGGTAAACATAACACAAATACGTACATTATATAGGTACATCTCATCAATCCTGCAGCTGAGCCCCACACCCTTTGAAACCTGTCAAACATATTCATAAACATTCCATAAAAGTATCGAAAAACCAGTTAACTGAGGCTATATCGAGCTATTATGAACTCTGTATCTACGGCATAAGAACTGAGGCAACTGCATCAACATGGTTTCTCTGAATGTGAGATTGAACGGAATTAAATCAATACGGCATGGATAATCTCACTGACGGTGACACTGACAAAAAAATTCAATATGTGAAATCATGTCTAGAAATTAGAACCTTGTAACATTCGTGACAGTGCGAATTTGCCAAACGAGTTTCATTGACAAGGTGGTATTGTGTGTGGACGTCTATACAAATTTGCTGTATACATCTCGTGAGCAGAAAGGATGAATGGCGTTATTAAAATATTCAGGGTTCATGCTATTCATTCGTCGTATAAAAAGATGGAAATAATTATAATGCGGTATTTCATACAACTGCAGTACTTAGAACATGTGTAATGCTTTGCGTTCTCATTTCCATTTCAAAGAAGTATTTTCAATATCAGACCGCTTGAAAAAAATTGTTTTGATGCCAACGCCGACGATTTTCCTCTTGACATTCAGATTTTATTCTAGAAACTGTCTAGATTATACTATTTTTTATGTTTTTATTTTACATATTGACGATCTTTTTGTGTTTTCTTTAATAATAATAATAAATAAATAACAATAAATATTTGGGGACAATTTTACACAAATCTATCTAGTCCCAAACTATGCAAAGCTTGTACTATGGGTACTAGGAGACGAATATACATACTTATATAGATAAATAGATACTTAAATACATAGAAAACATCCAAGACTCAAAAACAAATATTCATGCTCATCATACAAATATTTGCTCTGACCGGGATTCAAACCCAGGACCGTCAGCTTCATAGGCAGGTGCACTACCCACTAGGCTAAACCGGTCGTCATAATACAATTGGTAAAGCGGTGATATCATTATGAATATCATTATCCTGATTTTAAAGTAGGAATAAAAAACACAACAACAATATAAAAAACTTGAAGTTTGACCGCCAATATATTCAGATCAGAACAATAATTTACATACTTTGTCCATATAGGTTTTATATGTTCGTAGTTTCATAGTCCATAGCGAAATAGAAAAAAATAGAGATAAAAAAGATTGTGCGAGTTGTTTGTAGTTGTGAGTTGTTATTAATAAATAAAATAAGTTTTATGCTCCAAATACTAATAAGAAGTAAATGCAGTGTTTGGAACATTATCGGTCTGTACATGCTTGCTAGGACATAGTGACTACGTTAATACTAGTGTCTTTTTATAGGGGATTGACGAGAGACATCATCCTGTTGTGGATTCGTTTGTATTATCAGTGACTTAGAGACCATATACATCTCTAACAATATTAAATTAATCTTAATTTTGACGCTCAGAGTGTACATCTCTGGCATATTATATTAATTTCATTATACTCCTTGTGTAATCTTGAGACCTTATACATCTCTAACGTTACTGATGTTGTAATATTTGTAATAGACAACTTTGCAAGTTTATCTTCACTGTATGACATTAATTTTGTTATAATTGTAAACTCGAAAATTATTATTCCTTTTTTGACATGAAAAATGTATTACTTATTATAGTCAGACTTACTTAAATTGTAAATTAATATTTTGACATGTAAAAGTGCCCTTATGGCCTATTTGCAGAATAAATGTTTGCTTTTGATTTTGACTATGACTATGACTATGACTATGACTATCGTTTTTGTGCTCACCAGTTGACGCCACTGTCCAGTAAGGTCCAGCTGTCAAAAATTGTTATTATTTATTACGGGCATGAGAACAAAGTCTACATTTTAATAAAATTTAACACCTTAAAACCGTACCGAAAATATCAAACATCCCGCATTGTAGCGCAGTCCCATTTTGTTCGGAAAAAAAGGAGGACATAAGTGTCCGAAAGACAAAACTGTCTCAAAGCACTGACAGTCATTGACCCGTAACTCATATTTGCCATAATCAAGCTCAGGTATTGCAAAATCGTCACCATATTGTTCCAATTAGATATTAACCCGCGTAGCGCAACCACAGTGACTTTTGACATTTCGGAGACCTCACGCTACACTAGCGCCTCTAGCGGCGAATTCATACGCGGTAGCCCCCATTGATCTTGACCTTGCAATCCGTAGAAACTATTTATAATTGGAGTTTAACGTACATTGTTTTCTTTCTAGGAAATTGTCAAGCGATAACCCAGGACGTCATGATGGATCAAGATAGATGGATAATTGGCCTCAATTTAGTTTATATGTTTCACATCTCAATTGTATTTCAATACCTTTTTTTAAATTTATTTAAGACAATCATTAGAAACAATTATTGTGTACATATGAGCCACTATTTGAAACCTTTAACGGTTTAAATAATTGTTGGCGAGATCGCGCGGTTCATGCCGCGTTATAACTTAATTTAATTTAACATCTTCAGTTAGAATTATAAGTTAATAATTAGGTACGAGTAACATAATATTTTTTAAGTAGCTATCCCAAAGTTAAGTAATATTTTTTAAGTATTTTTTTACATTTATTCTGGTTAAACTTTCTACGCCCATACTAACTTGTGTTGAAGCAAGCGCGCAAAACCAAATCCAATTGGGATCAAAAGCGATGAACAGGAATAGGCCTCAGTTATGAGGGTCGTTGGCCTCGCCAGCTGGGAGTGAAGTAGACTGATCACTTCCTTGTTTAGATATTTAGCATAATGTAAAGGCTAATCGTGTAGGGAGATGCTGGTCGCTATCTGTGTCGTATAAAAACTGTCATCTCATTAACTGTAATGTTGTTACACATTACCCAGCCGGAAGCTAGTTGAGTATGCAAAGACGTATACAGGGCGTCCCAGGGCTATGCCACATAGAAGGAAATATTGTAGATATGACATTTTACTGTAAGAAGACATTATTTGAATTTAAAAAACAATTTAAATTCGAATTGGCATTGCCATTGAGCGAGGCAACGCAGCCAGCCTTATGGGATCTCTGCCCAGTGGCAGCGACTTGGGCGACCCATGCCCATACAGTTTAGGCCTTTAGTTTAGGTTAGGTTTAGGTAGTTAGTAAGATCTTGTTTTGTTTTTGTTCTATATTTTAATTATTTAAACTGCATTCACATATATTTAAATAATTTTATGGTTGAACCGGAAATATAAATATTCTAGACATTTCTTGATTTTATTGCGCCTAGTAGAATTTGAGCGGAATAAAAGCGTTTTGGAGTGATGTTTGAAACGGTATTTCTGAATGAAAAATCCAAAATACACATATAAAAATTATGACATTAGTCGCAATAGTCCTGCAGGCGAATCACGCAACTTTATGTACTAACAGTAGATAGATTTTACTGTCAATTTTGAAGTATAAATGTATGAGCTGACAATTAAAATTTGACATTAAAATCTACCTGACGGTAGTAAAAAACGTCACGTGATTACCCCGCTGTTCTATATAGTGACACTGAGAAAATGTCAAGACACGTGTAAATTCAAACAGAAAATGGCCTAAATATATGAGCCTATTTTTATTTTGTAATTAATTCAATAGATTTGAGTGTAAGTTTTGTTTTAAATGTTTATAAGTAGGCTAAGATAACAAAAGAACAAGTTATGTCTGTCAATGCTCGCTATATACTAAAGAAAGAAAGAAGAAAAAGAAAGAAAGAAACACATTTATTTGTGACGATACAAACATAAAATATAGATAAATAAACGTAATTAAAAAAAAACAAGGAATCGCCATAAAAAGGTTTCGCCTCAACGTAATGCCGGCTCAGGGAGCTGGCGCTGATCTTCCGGCGAAACCTAGGTGGTTAAATTTACTAATTGACTTTATGTTACTCATATCATAACACTCAAGCATAGCTTCCCCACATTTTTAAACACAACCCATTCCGACGACCAGACATCACCAAAGCACTCAAACCAGGGCTGCCAGCTGATATTTTTAAATTATTCAGTCGTGACTCTGAAATTATACAAAATTGCGTGTCAGGATACATACACTGCATAAAAATCCTTTACAAACACAATATTGATTGTTAATGGCGTAAACTTACCTACATGATTGATTTATTTATTGAGTATGCATATAACGCGATATAGTAGATTGTGTCTCAAGGGAGCAAAATGATATATTTACGGCGAGGGCGGTATCTTGAATTCTGAGTGAAGCGAAAGATTCTACAATAGAATCCTGAGCGTAGCGAGGGATTCTAAAGTAGAATCTTGAGCGTAGCGAGGGATTCAAGTGTTTACGCCCAAGACGGAAATAATTTTGCTACCGTGTGACACATACTGCTTTTCACACCGTCTATGAGGCCCGCTGCTAAAAACATGAAATATCTTACAAATGATTTTAATACAGAATGTCACATACTGCTTTTCACACCTTCTATGAGGAAAAGAGTCATTGTTGCTCTCAAATGAGGGAAGAAAAGTACAACTTTGATCCCCCATTCGAGGGCAACAATAACTCTTTTCTGAATAGCAGGTGTGAAAACTTATTTGCCTGTTCGGAACGAAAAGAAAAAGAAGTCGATTGGCGCCAAATCCAAAACCCAACCATGACATCGCCATATCTCCTTCTCTGTCGCACTTTTGCATATTCAAGCGACAGAGATAGAGAGGATAGTTATATCGCGAGTTTCGACTTTCGACTTATTTTCATAGTAGAGTACCTAGCCCACAACGTCACTCAACGTAGCGATGGGTCCGAATTGTACGTGTAGAATCATAGAGTATGAACTTACATTATGAAATTAGGTTTTATGTATCCAATTATACATGAGGATCCAGGATACAAAAAGGATACAATCTGTCACCTAATTATACATGTTTTGTATCCAATTATACAATCTGGCAGCCCTGACTCAAACATAACATTTGTTGTCGCCCCTACTCAACACTCCCATTGTCTTAGACGTTAATAATAGACACTTCAAGACTAAACATCGCTGTTTTAAACTGCCGTCTTGAAAGACTATTCTTCTAGTTACATAATGACGTTTATTTGTGAGAAAAAAAAGTAAGTTACGTCGTTCGAGGTAAAGGGTGATGATAAGATACAGTTACGCAGTAAACTTAATAATGTCACGTATTTAAAACCGGCCAAGTGTGATACGGACCCGCGCACGAAGGGTTCCGTAACATCTAAATATATAAAAGAAGACCTATTCTACCATCAACGCACAGCCGAAACTACTGGAACTAGAAACTTCAAATTTGGTCCAGACTTTTATGACGTATGCAAGGGATAAGACGGGATTTTTGGAAATTCCACCCCTAAGGGGATCAAATAGGGGTGCAAAGTTTGTATGGGAGAATTTTTTTTGAGCTGAAGAGTAGCATATCTTTACTTTTCTCAAAAATCGATATGGGTGTCGTTTTCGAGGTTCCTTGAGGCGCCGATTATGAAAATGACACGCATTTTCAAATTCAAGATGGTGGACTTTTGTTTTTCCTAAAATTTGATATGGGTGTCATTTTTGTAGTTTCTCGGGGTGCCGATTACGAAAATGACATCCGTACATACCTACATACGTGCAACTGAGAATCTCCATTTTTGTAGATGGTTAAAAATTACGCTTATTATGCTGGCGAAGCCGGGGGAAAAAGCACGGGAAAACAAATCACATTTGTATGAGAGCCCCCTTAAATATTTATTTTATTCCTTATTTTTTTGGATTTTTTGTCATAGCGGCAACAGAAATACATCATCTGTGAAAATTTCAAGTGTCTATTGACTACCAAGTCTGGTGACAGACGGACGGACAGCGGAGTCTTAGGGTCGGTTGCACCAACATACGATCACAGGCCGGTCATCGTCAAATATGGCGCCGGCAACTGTCATCCCATAGAAACTGGTCAAACTTCCCATACAATCAGATTTTAACGAACACCGGTTACGATTACAGACGGTTTGGTGCAACCCACCCTTAGTAATAGGGTCCCGTTTTATCTTTCGGGTTCGGAACCCTAAAAATGGGCCTGGCTAATGTACACCAATAATATAAAGAGGATACGCTTGGAAGTTGGTATGTGTATTGGGTTATCTTTGAAACTATTTATTTGTCTTCTAAAAATTGATAATGGAACTTCAGGGACATAGTTTTGTCCCGTTAAAATGAAAGGCATTTAAAAAAATGAGCAGAGTTCGCTCTAGTAACTTGTTCGTATATTTCTAACAATGCTGCATTAAAATATTTTATGTCACGCCTGGCCATAAAGTGGCAATTACCGCACGCTCCACGCGCGGAAAATCCCACTTCCTGGCCAGGGGGTGACATAAAATTTTGTACTAACCTCGAGCGGTAATTAAGAAAGCCTCAGATCGCATAATTATCGCCCTTGCCTTCGGCTCGGGCGTCAAATACCTGCGATCTGAGACATTCTTTGTTTTACCGCCCTTGGTAAGTAATGTACTATTGTTTAGAATTGTAGAAAATTAAACTCCATATGTAAAAATCCTTTGATTGTAATAATGATGTCTGAAGCGTCAATTATATGTAAATAGTAGGAAGGTCTCAAAATCTTGTTCAGCAGACAGACCAGCTCCAGGTCGTCATCAGCCGATGTCTTCGCCGTATTCTCGGTGTTTACTGGCCCGAGAAAATCTACAACATCGAACTGTGGGAACGCTGCCATGAGACTCCGATCGACCAGCAGATTAAACGCCGCAAGTGGAACTGGATCGGTCACACGCTCCGAAGGGACCCTGATCACATACCGAGGCAAGCCATAGACTGGAATCCCCAAGGAAAGCGTAAGCGTGGCCGCCCTAAACAAACCTGGCGGCGGACGATCATCGCAGAGGCGAAGAACATAGGGAAGACGTGGAGCGAATTGAAGCGCGAAGCTCAAGACCGCACGGAAAAACCTCTGTCCTATCTAGTGGACATAGGAACATAAGTCAAGATAGACTGACACAATCCATTTCTTCTCATAACGTTTTATATTCCTGTATGAAGACTAGAAGAGAGATGGCACCACTGGTTTTGATGTAACATTTTTTATACTGTGGCTTTATAAGCCTGGCCCAATAAAGCTATAGGAGTGCGCGATTGCAGAGTGACTTGGGGAAAATCTAGGGAAAACCTCCGACATGACCACGCGTGTGGTTTAATCACTGGAATACTCTAAGAAATGTTTACAATCAGTATGTAGATTACCGACAAGAGAATCATGTAAAACACACTTCATTAGGCACAACATATTGACTATATATTTATGAAACAGCAGTATACATTAAAACCAATATGCATCAATTTTCTGTTTATAAAAGTGCTCGCCGATGTGACAAATTGTATACAAAGTCAATGAAAAGAGCTTTTCTAACTAAAACTGTTTTCGGGGTAGCTCCTAAAATTTACAATAAATTGCCGAGAAATATAACCATGTTAGAAGGATTGATGGAATTTAAAAAAGTCTATTTGCATTTCTAGTTAAAAAAGCTTACTATTCACTAAGGGAAGACTTGACGGATGAAGAATTGTAACTGTTTTAGCACGCTCCATCTTGACTCAAAATATTTGTATGCCTTATGGCGAAACATAGTGAGACAGTAATATTAATAGTTATAAGATCTATGTACCTTGTTTATAAATAAATGTTTTTGAGTTTTGAGTTTGAATTTTTGCGACATGACATTGGTTGAGCGGCTGCAACCAAATCTGAGGTGTGTCCGTATAGCACGACCCAAGTAATAAGGCATGTGGATAAAGCAATAATAGTATCTCAGCCAACTACTTAAGAGCTTTGACGCGCGCCATATTAATTGTGTTCTCCTGTAACAACGAGTAACTGTAAGTCAGACTTGCTCACCTGGTGAGTAGTGAGTAAGTAGCTCATTGAATCATCACAGATCGATTGACCCTAAACACTATAAATTCAGTTTTTTCCTTCTAAAGTGCCTGAGAAACGTATTTATTTAATTACCGCTTAATCCGCAAATAATCCGTCACGATTCTCATTGCGGTGGAAACGATGATGAAGTGAAACAAGAGGTCGATTTAACATAAAACTTCGGATTCCAAATTTATCAGTATGATGACTTTAGGCTCCTGATTTGGCGGCGTGTTAGACACGCAGTATCTTGTACTAGTGAGTTTACTGTAGAAAGTTATTTTAGTGATGAGTATAAGGTACTAAAACAAAATTATAGAACAAAAAATATAAGAATAAAGAAATATGTACAGAAAACTGCTGAAAACTAATACGGCAAAAGAACTAATATATTTATGTTACCAAACATATGTAACGAAAGTGATTTGTTAAGAGAGGACAAAAAGTGCATAATTGAATTAATTTGAATTATCGCCTTGTACCCTGTATGTAAGCAAAGCTTGTACTATAGCTTTGCTTAGTTTGGGACCAGGTCGATTTGTATAAGATTGTCCACAAGTATTTATTTATTTATTTATTTGTTATCACATTGGTATGCGAATTGTTGAGTCAGAATGACCTAGTGGATTTACGAATACGTAGCGAAACGGAAATCGGCCCGGATTATCTCGCATTCGACACTGACACACCGGCATAATTGCATAATTTCTCTAACACTACAGTTATTTGATGTTCTAAGCTTTATAAGGTAAACGGATCAATTAAAAAAAAAATCTAACATTTATTCTGCAAATAGGCCACAAGGGCACTTTTACATGTCAAAATATTAATTTACAGTTCAAGAAGGAATAATAATTTCGAGTTTACAATTATAACAAGATTCATGTCATACAACTTGCAATGTTATGTATTACAAATATTACAACATCAGTAAAGTTAGAGATGTATAAGGTCTCAAGATTAAACATAAACAAGGAGTATAATGAAATTAATATAATATCCCAGAGATGTACATGGTCTCTAAATTAAAATTCTGAGTGTCTAAATTAAAATTAATTTAATATTGTTAGAGATGTATATGGTCTCTCAGTCACTGATAAACACCTTAATACCCTAATAGTTAACACCTATCATTAACTTCCACTGCTATTGAGTTTGTAAATATCATGCATTGGGTCAGAATCAAGCACCTTTACCTTATCTAAGTTTACCTTAAAACTAACTAGGATTCATAGGAATGGACCATTTGTCTCTAGCTGTGACTGATTTTTTTAGACCTGACTGGCTTTATAGGCCGGGCCTAATAAAGTGATAGGAGTGGCGTTGGAGAGTAGCCTGGGGAAAATCCAGGGGAAAACCTCCGACACGACCACGCGTGTGGTTTGGAACACTGAGTTTGCGCTCCACTGAGATTGGTTGAGCGGTTTCAACCGAATCTGAGGTGTGAGTGGAATAGAGCTACTCGGAGTTTTATCGCTGGTTCATAAACCTAGCCTAGCTAAGAAGAGTCCAACAAGAAACTCAGCTAGGCCCGGCAGTAGACTGTTCTGAGCACATTCCTCTTAGCAAAGGGTCGGCAACGCGCTTGTGACTTCAGAGCCCAATAGGGTACGGTGCTTACATATCAGGCAGGTCGTACAAAATTGCATGACTAGAGAATATTCAGTTTTTTTGTGCATTTTGCTAAAAAATCTCTTGTTTTAAACATAGCTCCCGTGAGTTTCAGAGACATTGAATTATAAAACCGGCCAAGTGCGAGTCGGACTCGCGCACGAAGGGTTCCGTACCATATTTCATATTTCATATTTCATTTATTCGCCATATTGTAACATGATCATTACATGGTATGTCAGTAAATACAATAATAATTTAGTCATGTGTATATAAAACAAGATCTTAATTTTGATCTTAATTCTAAAATATGACATACTAAATAGTATCTAGTCCCAATTTATATTTTTATGGTTTTAAGTGTCAAATATTCATTAATGGAATAAAACGCATGTTTTTGGAAAAATGTTTTACAAGTGCGTTTAAAACATTTGAATGGCAAGTTTGTAATATGGATAGGTAACTTATTATAAAATTTAATCTTTATAAAAATACTCTGCTTTTGACATTTTCTTAATCTAAGTGTTGGAAGCATCAGTTTGCTCTTGTTTCTGGTATTGTAGCTGTGGCAATCAGAGCGTTTAAGAAGAGTACTTGCCTTTTCATGAACCTCTAGGACAGAGTTGTATATAAATAGTGAGATAACAGTCATAACTTCCAACTTCTCAAAGTAGGGTCTGGCAGATGTGCGTCGGTTGATACCGTAAATGATTCTAATCGAGCGTTTTTGAAGAATCAGTATTCGTGATATTTCAGCGGCATTTCCCCAGATGGTAATTGCGTAAGTTAGTAGACTCTGGACATAGGCATAGTAGACAGTTTTTATGGTTTTGAAATTTACCAAGGGCCTTAATTTCAGCAAGGCGTAATTTGCTGTTGCTAATTTTGCACATAGCTTCTGTACATGCCCGCTATGTGTAAGTTTGTGGTCAAGTTCATAGCCTAGGAAATATGTGTTGTTTGTGTAATTTATATTGGTGTTTAATGTTCCATCGGATTTTCGTGAGGCCGTTTTGTAATTTACAAATATACTTTTCTCCTTATTTAGAACAATGCCATTACATTCGAACCATTTTTGTAATATATCAACAGTTTGTTTTAACTTTACCTCTACAGTGGGCATGTCCTTATGTTTAACTCCTATATGTGTGTCATCTGCAAATTGGGTTATCTGTGCCCATTCTGGTATACTAGATGATAAGTCGTTAACATAAATGAGAAACAATACCGGGCCCAGTATCGATCCCTGCGGTACACCTATTTTTGTTTCCCGTGGCGATGAGACAGTGTTGTTGACTTCAACTACTTGCATCCGATTCTGCATGTAACTGATCATCATTTTTAGGGCTTTACTGTCAAATCCGTAGTGGCGCAGTTTAAGTATGAGAAGGTCATGGCGTATGCAATCAAAGGCCTTGGACAAGTCACAGAACATGCTTGAGCATTTCTACCATTATCTATAAAAACGGCAAAGAAGTCACGATTGTTGTAAAATTTATTTATTAATCCGGAAGACCAGCGCTGGCTTGTGAGTCAGCATTATGCTGAGGCGGGACCATTTCGTGGCAATTTTATTAGTTATTAGTTATAAATGTATTATCTTTTAGTGTAATTAGCCACGAATAAATTATTTTCATTTCATTTCATTTCATTTTTCAATCTATTTATTCCCTTAAATATCTATTTTATTCTGTTTTTTAGTATTTGTTGTTATAGTTGAAATTTACACACATGATGTTTCTGTTGCCGCTATAACATCAAGCACTAAAAAACAGAATATAATAAATATTTAAATAAAATAAATAAAAATGATTTATTTTCAGATTTCTAAGATCCATAGAGATTATTAGTTATAAAACACTTATAAAACTAATACGTTAGTAAACTAACACTAAAACTATAGTTACCTACTTATTTTAAGGCCGTAAGACATGCAGGTCGGTGTATCGGCGGACAATATCCGAATCCCACCTCTCTGCTATCATTTATGGGTGCTCCCATACAACAAATGTGATTTTTTGCCGTTTTTATAGATAATGGTACGAAACCATTCGTGCGCGAGTCCGACTCGCACTTGGCCGGTTTTTATTCTACATATACCAGTCAAATATTAACTACAACTGCTACTTCCATTGTCGGGCGTCAGTTCGAATCCCCGGCGGGCGTAAATCACTTCCCAGGGGACCGCACATCCTTTATTGTCTGCGTTCGAACGTAGCGAGTGTTTTTGCTAGCCAGTGAAGTGTCTGCATTTATTTGGTGATAATTGATGTTTAAGTGGATGGGTCGGGCCATCTGCCCCGGTGTGCAGTTGAAATGCACACCGAAGTTAGTATCTTGATTACAGATTGAATGCAGAAGCAAAACATGAGAGTGTGTTAATTTTGCGATGTGTAAGAATATTTACGCCTGATTTATAAAGGTTAGATTATACAGGCAGGCCTCGGTGCAAACTGTAATGCTGTGTTAATTTCTTGTGTCAATAAATAAATAAATGTTATTACCGTGTTCCCAAAACTGGAGCGATTTAAACTGGTATAAATATGGTTGAGTGGTAATTTAAAAGTAAAACCTGTAATGCAATCAATTATATAGCTCGATAAATTCTGAAACGAAAGTTGTTTATTGTAATTTTAATCTTTTCCGCCATAATTTAAAGTTGAATTATCTTATTACTTCCCATGCTAATTTTATAGGTACCGTATTCGATTTACGGATATAAAGCACTTCGAGATATCTTTATAAAGTCCACGCGCACTTGGCCACCAGCACGGCCCTAAGTTTGAACGTCAAACTGTACTTTATTTTCAAATCATTTTATGAGGTGTTTGCAACAAAATCAAAATCAAACTACCGACCGACGACCGGTTTAGCCTAGTGCAGTGGTGGGCAAAGTACGGCCCGCGGGCCAACTGCGGCCCGCGAAAGCATTTTATCCGGCCCGCCGCCGATACATCGAATTAATTAGTTCATGGCCCGCGATGATTATATTTTGAGGGTTCAGCTAAAAACCAAAGCAGCGGTTTTATACAAAAGTGCAGTTTTGCTGCAATTATGGCCCTCCTCCGAAATTTCTCAAGCTTACTGGCCCGCCATGAAAAAAGTTTGCCCACCCCTGGCCTAGTGGGTAGTGCACCTGCCTGTGAAGCTGACGGTCCTGGGTTCGAATCCCGGTCATGGCAAATATTTGTGTGTTGAGCATGAATATTTGTTTCTGAGTCTTGGATGTTTTCTATGTATTTAAGTATTTATATCTATTAAATATATCGTCGTCTACCCATAACACAAGCCTTCTTGAGCTTACTGTGGGGCTAGTTCGATTTGTGTAAGATTGTCCTCTAATATTTATTTATTTATTATTTATTATTGATGCCCAAGTATTGACGTACGAACACTATTATTAAAACTTGTCCAATGATTTAAAATCGTAGTAGATTGTACAAAAATGGGATAACACACTGTTTTATGTCACGGGCGTGATATTGAATCCTGAACGTGACGAAGGACTTTACTCCCAAGCGTAGCGAGGGTGTTATGAGTTAAGTCCCAAGCGAAGTGACGGAATTAAGTCCTGAGTGCAGTGAGGGATTTAAGCGCGCCCAAGACAAAAACAGCTTTATCCCCGAGAAGAGGAGTATATGTACTTTACTTTTCTTATCTCTTGCGAGACAATAAAGTAAACCAAGACTAACTAGAAACGGAATCAAATCAGTCAGTTAAAGCCATTTCGTGAAACGCCCTGTTATTAGAATTTAATATTCTATTTCCGTGGAATCTGCACTCCGTATAATGCAGCGTCTTGTAGCACTCACGGCGTTTGTTTTATTTATTTATTTTATTTTATTTAAATATGAAACAAACGGTCATACAAAAAATATTGTTACAGATTTTTATTTTAATGTAGACCTATAGTTTCCATTTTTATTAAACATATATCTCAAACAATATAGCACGAAGAAAGTACCTATCTAGGTTAAGCTAAATACGGAATAAATAGCACATTAGGTTTTTTTTAGGCAATTAATAGCACATTACTGCAAAGCTGTGTAGGAAGGAAGGTCGTCCCTGTATCGGCCTAGACCATTTCTCAAAAAATGCAATGAGATTTGAAAATTATAAGCAAAATCCAAATTAAATTCCAGGATTCAGTAATAAAAACGCGCGCTGCAGCAGCCGGCGGCCGGTGCCGTCTTCTTATAGGGACGCGGCGGCGGCGGGCGAGCGCCGCGGAGCGAATGCGCCCCCGTTGACGTGCGGACTTCATGAAATTAGACTTTAAAACATGAATATAAACCGACCACCGGTTTAGCCTAGTGGGTAGTGCACCTGCCTGTGAAGCTGACGGTCCTGGGTTCGAATCCCGGTTAGGGCAAATATTTGTGTGATGAGCATGAATATTTGTTTCTGAGTCTTGGATGTTTTCTATGTATTTAAGTATTTATATCTATTAAATATATCGTCGTCTAGTGCCCATAACACAAGCCTTCTTGAGCTTACTGTGGGACTAGTTCGATTTGTGTAAGATTGTCCTCTAATATTTATTTATTTATTTATTTAAAAAGTGAAATCACATTATTACCCGGCGGGCTATAATGAAATCACTACAATATTACAACCCAGCTCAAGCCAAGGGCTATAATGATTAGCTTTCGGTAAGGTTTGCATCATATATAATTAGGCATTGTCGAGCATGAAAAATAAACCAAACTATATCAAAGAGTATTTGGATATTTTTCAGCACTTTTTCCAATCACGTCACGCCTAGATTTTTTGCAAGTAAATGTTTACTTTAGCTGATTGCAGTAAATACAGCGAGCGAGGCGAGCACGTATGTTTGCGCCTCGTTCGTTGACACAACTGATTCAACAGAAAACGTGACGGTGTCGATATGGGTTACAATTTCGAAGGAACCTCCACACGTCCTGCTTTTTTTTTTTGAACCTGACTGTGGCTTTATAGGCCGGGCCCAATAGAAAGAAAGAAAGAAAGAAAGAAATATTTATTTGGTGTTAAATCATTACACAATACACAAAAATGAAATAAGATAAAATAAACACTAAATTAAACACCAAAAAGGATACCACTCAGCATATGCCAATAGCAATATATGCTAAGGCGCTGGTTTTCAGGGTACCCTAAGAGAGATACATAGGCACAATAAAGCGATAGAAGAGTGCGCGGTTGGAGAGTAGCCTGGGGAAAATCCAGGGGAAAACCTCCGGCACGACCACGCGTGTGGTTTGGATCACTGGAATGCTGTAAGAGTTTGCGCTCCAGTGAGATTGGTTCGCAAACTCTTAGAGTATTCCAGTGATCTCCACACGTCCTGCGGGACCCACTTTACCGTTGAGATCTTTTTGTAACAAAATAAAGAAGGAAGGAAAAAAGAGATCTAAGTATCCAATCTCGATATGGCCTAGTTATCTGTCTGGATTGGAAAATCAGATGGTAGTCACTTGCTTAGAACTAGGATTATGATTATACAGGTCTCCCAGAAGTACCAAGGCACTGTGACACCGGAGGTGGTTAACTTAAGGGTGAATCCACACTTATTAGCATCGAATCGCATTTTGTAATACAAAAACGCAATATTGTATGAAGATGTGTCCGCATCAATTCACCCTTCCGCAGCGATTCAGCTTCAGCATTAAATGCGTATAAGTGTAGCTATCCATTTAACATACTGAAGAATGCTTATTCATGATAAAGCATGAGGACGGCGGCTAGGACGTGAAACTAGATGCTTGCGAATGAGAATACTTGATTACACGTGAGACATAACGCTTGCGATTGATAACGGCTGCTTACGCATGGGATGCAAGGAGTGCGGGCAGTCGACCGCGTCATTATAACAAGTATCACAACGTGTCCATCTAACAAAGTGCATTAGTTTGTTTACATGCAATAATTACTTAGCGTTAGCTCCCTTTAGCATCTGAACACATGTTACAGCATACTTTAACTTCTGATGCGTATAGTGTGTCCAAAATCATCCAGCTAAATGCGATTCGATGCTGATAAGTGTGGCTTCAACCTAAGAGGGATCTCAGTCTAACATGATCCCAGCAAAAGATGCACGGTTTTCGAGTTATAGCCAATTTAAAGTTTCTCCTGAATTTTCCCTACCTATTACCAAATGAAATAAAATTATATTTATTCTTCAATTTAGGCATATTACATGCACTTATGAATGTCAAAAAACTACCACCGGTTCATAAAATAAACCTCTGCCTCGAGAAGAACCGGCGTAAGAAACTCGGCGAGGTGTCATTTTTTCAAAACAATAACCATACCTGAAATAATACCATTGTATAACGAGCCAAGAATGTGGTTTACCATTTTTCGTGTTATTTCTGTTAAGGGTCAAGGTACAAAAGTTGACAAAACCAATTACCTGTTAGTTTGTCTTTGAGCAAACATACTTTAACGTAGGTACATACCTATACCTACAGAACATATTTAAATATTACGTGCATATTTACAATTTTGTACCTAATATTGTAACTGGAAAACCTCGCATTTTTAAACCGTTAGTAATTACTGGTTAACCCGTATGACCTACTTGCAAAAAGAGTTTTAAATTTTACTTATGCATTCATTTACAACCATAAGTAAGTACATCAATATAGTACAGTCAGAGGGACCGATACCGGTATTTTTAAAAAACCCTGAATTAGCCCAATATTTTGGATTATTTTTTGCTCTTGACGTAGGGCTGAATCATGTATTTAGGTAACAACGTCGTATTATTAGATTGCCCCATTAAAAATGAAATAATGAACCGGTGACCGTAATAATACCGGTATTTTTCTATGGAGAAAATACCGGTATCCGATCCCTGAGTCAAACACGAAGACAAGACATACGACGCTTCTTGTTCTCAGTAATAATATACCCAAGGAACAATTCGCCATACTTTCTGGACAAATTGTGACATCGACATTGTAATATGGTTACTCTGTAAAGTCTGATAGAATCTTTATAATTCAAAAAATTGTATCAGGATGATGAGTAATGCCTGGATGAATGATAGTTGTGTTGCACTATTTAAAAAATTAAAGATTTTGACACTGCTATGTTTGTACAAAAGGGATATATGTGTTTTTGTCAAAGAACATCCCGAATACTTCAAGTTACGGAGTGAAGTCATAGAGAGACGAATAAGACCACATCTAATGTCCCTTCTGTACAACCTACCCAGTCACAAGGACATTTTTTTTTATTAAAAATGGGATCGCTCTTGGCCAGCATCTAGCCAGGGGGCAAAGATGAGGCCGACGATGAAGCGAGCGCACCCAGAAGGTGCCTATTCACTCGTGCCTTAAAAAGGTCTAGGTTATATGAGCTCGGAAACACAAACGCCGGCAGAGAATACATACGAAATATTGGACATATAGAAACGAAATATTTTTAATATAAGTATAACTATTTTAAATAATTTACCGAATGATTTACAAGCATTATCGGGGAAACTGACGAAATGGCTGATGGACAAATGTTTTTACAGTGTAAGGAATATTAAATTATAAAAATCTACTGACATCTTATTGACTCATTATCTTTTTATTATCATTAGTTTTAATTTAGTGACATTTATTAATATTGTATACTAGCGTAATTTATCAAATATTTGTACACATGCTTGCATGTTGAATACAAGGACATTTTATACTACCTTTTATATAACTGTACTCTGACAAATATTTTTTTTTATCTACACCCATACAGTAATCCTTTTTTATGTGCTCAAAAAGTGTAGGTAAGGACCAACTTTACAATATCGCGCCGGTCCGGGGCGGAGATGGCCATAACAGCATCAAAAACGGTATCGTTATGGCCATCTCCGCCCATTACGATACAGGCTCGTGCTCAAAAAGACTTCAACGAGCTCACGAACTCGGACTCCTGCACTTTCAACGCAATGGTGCCTCAACACATGAAAGAGGATTTAATGTATGGATGTAGATAAAGTAGTGTATACAACTGTACATAATTAGGCCTTAAAACACTCGTGTAATCCTATTATGAAACGAGCGTCAGCGAGTGAAACCACACTCGTGTTTTAAGACCTCTCATTATGTATCAGTTGCATAAACTACTATTGATTTCTGATTAATATGGCATTATAATACGGAATGTCCGTATGGCCATTTGTCCGTACCTAACCGGAAAACATATACATTCCTGACAGCAAAAATTGTCGGTCAACATTATAAGAAAAGTAATGAAATGGTCGTTTTTTTTAATACATGGCAAACAAGCGGACGGTCCACCTGATGGTAAGCGGCCACCGCAGCCTATAGACGCCCGCAACTCCAAAAGAGTCACGTGCGCGTTGCCGATCCTTTATAAGATTTGAGGATGCACTGTGTTGACAGCAGAAGGAACACATTTAGGTGCCTCGCTCTCAACACAGTGCATCCTCGGGAGCTCTGGCAACCTTGCTCACCTCCAGGAACACAACACTACATACTTGTATAGTAAATAATGTAATTATGGCTGTGGTCTTCTGCAAGGCGGAGGTACTTCCCTAGTTGGGCTGCTCCAAATTCGAGCAAGATGACATTTTGCTGTGCCCTACCTCTCTCAATCACATCACAGTATAAAAACAGATGACAATTACGGTGGCAGCGGTCTTCTTACACCCTTGTCTTAGCTACATTGTACAGGAGAACCCAATTAATATGGCGCGCGTCAAAGCTCTTAAGTAGTTGACTGAGAGACTATTATTGCTTAATCCACACGCTTTATTACTTGGGTCGTGCTATACGTGTTTTAGACGACACATATTTTAACAATTTTCATCCTTATCGTCTCTTTAATAAAGTATACCTGTTGTTATTTTCTCCTACACATTTTGGCAGTATGTACATCCATTCAGTTAAGTCTTAGTAACGCGTCATTATTGACACATCAGCCAAGAATCTACACACGGAGATGTTATCAAGTTTCGGAGAAAAACAGGGTTTTGTATGGGTACGAGGACAATGCTGTATTGTTAGCAGAAACGTATCAAGTTTTGTTTTGTGTGTTGTTGACAGTGACGCCTAATGGCGACGGCTGAGATTATTTCACGTTATTTACAGTTACGATGTTATTCTTTTGATATTATTGCCAAACTCACAAATAACGTTGTATTTCTAACGATCAGTAAAATTTTATCTGCGTGTTTATGTGTTTACAGTCTGACACAAGCGTACAATGCGATAGGTATAATTTATACCTAAATAAACCGACTCTTCATCACTACATAGTATAAAACAAAGTCGCTTTCTCTGTCCCTATATCCCTATATCCCTATGTATGCTTAAATCTTTAAAACTACGCAACGGATTTTGATGCGGTTTTTTTTAATAGATAGAGTGATTGAAGAGGAAGGTTTATATGTATGTGTGTGTGTTGTGTGAAGCCGGGGCGGGTCGCTAGTAGTAAATATACTCACAAGCAAAAATAACAGATACACTTTGTATTATGGAATACACACATACCAGGAAGTGAAAACGAAGGCCCAAGATAGATTGGAATGGAGAATGTTGCAACGACAGAGGACCAGGCGCTCTTAATATTGATGATGATGATTTGTATTGAATTTTCATAGAAAGTGTACCCGTTATTTTAGCTCGTGAGTATACCATACCACACACATTTTCACATATCCGTTTCACTTCTTCATATGGCCGATTTTCGGATAGCAAATGTGGTGGTTACTACAGAAAAAAAGGCCAAGTTGCTATACTCATACTGCTGGATACTCCATAATGCCATTTCGAAACGTGTATCTTAATGAGCACGTTTATATGTGATAATCCACATCGAAAGGGACATTATGGCGGCCGGCACTTACGCCTTTATTGCCGCTGTTCCAATACAATAGTGAATAGGTGTAACGTAAGCGTCTGCCGCCATAAGGTCCCTTTCGATGTGGATTATCACATATGTCAATGAGATGCCATTACCTACATCACTGAGGGAACACCTCATCTGTGGTTATCAGCAGTTTCACTTCACTAAAATTCTAGTTTTCGAGAGAATATGCCATGTTTACTATAGCTAATATCCCGCTGTAAACCAAATTACTGATTTCGCAAATGAGTTAGTTGGGTCATTCTATTTTTTCATGACCCGTTTTCTATTACAAAAAAAATCTATGATATGTTTTAAATTACTGTACAAAAATAGGATTTCGAAATAGTATCTGAACCTAATAAAAATAATTTATAGGTAAAAATACTTAAATATTAACATATTGCTGTAAAAGGTGGGTAACATAGTGGTAAAAACCATTTTTTTCATACAAATGGTGTGACATCCAACAACCACTAAGTTACATGATTTATTAGCTGTGGTTCGATAATTACTAAAACTAACGGAAGTGATACCCTAAGTAAACCTCTTTCTAAATAACAATACAAAAATATGAAGTGAGGGCCCAGTATTCCAAAAACTGCATTTAAAAAAAAGTGTCTGAAAATTATGTACGTGAAAAAGTAGAATGACCCAGTTAATATAGACATTTCCGTAAAGTTATGTTTAAATCAAAAATCAAATCAAAATAAAACATTTACTCTGCAAATAGGCCTCAAGGGCACTTTTACAAGTCAAAATCTATCTATATCAAATAAAAATAATACACTAATCAAAGTATCATTATTTAAATGTAGTGTTACATGTCAAAAATAAGACTAAGAAACTAATAACAATCGAGATTTGTTAGTGATGTATAAGGTCTCTAAGCGTCAAGATAAAAGGTAATAAGGTCAGACCGTCCTCTGTATTTTATTGATTGTATTTTAGTGATTGTAAATTATGAATTTCGCAGTGTCTTCGGATTCAATCCTGTAAAACTGTGTAATGTTTGGCATAAATAAATAAATAAATAAATAAAGGTAGGTACACTAATCTTAATAAAATATTGTAAGATTGATATGTCTCTAAGCGTCAACATGGAAATAATAAAATCTAATAAATAAATATCCTCAGAGATGTATAAGGTCTCTGAGCGTCAAGATAAAGACAGATAGAGTGAGATAACAAGGTTATTTAGATGCGTTGTGATGTGTGTTAAAATAAATAAATAAGTCTATCATCCACCTACTTACTTATACATTTTACATATTGACGATCTTTTTGTGAATTTATTATACTCTCTTTTGACATACATTACAGTAATTCATGTCTTTTTTAAAATTTCATATGCATCAATAAATTGCTCTGAATAATTAGATTCAAATTATGTAATATATAACTGACGATTCAAAAGTGCTTGTTGCTAGGCCTATTTGAATAAAGTATATTTTGAGTTGAGTTAAGTAGGTCTCTAACGAATATGCGCCCGGCCTATTTTTTGTTGCGTAAATTGTGGCGCAAGAAAATATTTTCATTGTTTGTTAAAATAGCTGCCATCAAAACATGTCGTATCGAGCATCTAATTCTACGCACTAGGGATGTTACGGAGGTTCGACTTCGGCTCCGGTATACCGAAACTTTCGGCTGAACACACACCTCCGGCTCCGGCTTCGGTTTCGTCTAATTTGAAGCGGAGGTTTAAACGGAGCCGAAAGTCAGCGGCCGCGGCACGCGGCGTGTGCCTACTGTGCCTAGGAGTACAAACAGGTTTTGACTTGTCTCCCCAGGAATTACCCCACCTGTTTTACTCACATTAGTCTCCCTCCACCCCCACCTTCACCTCCGGCTCCGGTTTCGGATTCGGTTTCGCTTTTGGGTTCGCTTTCGGTTTCGGATTCGCTTTCGGTTTCGTTAAAACAAATTTGAAAACTCCGGTTTCGGCTTCGGTTCCGATAAAACCACCTCTGTAACATCCCTACTACGCACAACTCGCTGAGGACAGCGTGATGGCTCGCTAGTGACGTCACGCGCCGGGCGTTCGCTGGCGTCAGCGAAATTGCATTATAGCAGTTGGGTGATTTTGATAGCGGGAATGTAGGCGTTCTGCCAACGCCATAACGACCTACACAGAAAATTAAGTGTTATTAAGGTTCATAATGTCCGTATCAAGGTTAAAACTGATGGATCAATATACATTACGTCACACACAAACTCTATATCCGCTAACATATACTCAATCAACATACACTACAACTGTTAGTCTGTCTGGTTAACCAGGAGATAAATAAATAAATATTAAAGGACAATCTTACATAAATCGAACTAGCCCCACAGTAAGCTCAAGAAGGCTTGTGTTATGGGTACTAGACGACGATATATTTAATAGATATAAATACTTAAATACATAGAAAACATCCAAGACTCAGAAACAAATATTCATGCTCATCACACAAATATTTGCCCTCACCGAGATTCGAACCCAGGACCATCAGCTTCACAGGCAGGTGCACTACCCACTAGGCTAAACCGGTCGTCAACACCAGTATAGACAGTTTTCAAGAATAAGAATAAGAATAAGAATGTTTTTATTTGCCATTTAGAAAAACATACAATTGAGTGAGACAAACAAGGTACTTAAAGAAAAAAAAACAATTATGAAACAGAGAGAAAAAAAAACTAAACTAAATTTATAATACGAGAAACTTTGAGTGTAAGTTGGCAAATGGGTCCCAATTTCAGCATGTGCCAAGCTTAGCAGCCCAGCGCTGGTTTTCAAACTGGTCCCTGAGAGAGTGGTCGCTAGTTTTCAAATTAATTACATGTGGGTGGATTGCAAAAAAAATGTACGTAATTCATAGGAATATTCACAAAAATGTTAACAAAGGAAGCTAATTTGTATGGGGAAAGAATGTGTAACGTCACACGACGTGGCACAATGTGGCAAAGGATTCGAAATTGGGGTCCAAAAAACTTGTCAATTCGTATTAAAAAGATACTGTAATAAATTCTAGCATTCGTATATCTCAAAATTAAGAAAAAAATTTGAACGTCCAAATGCACGATCCAATGTCCAAGATTCATCGATAGGCTGATCTGGGCCAAGATTTCATTAGCTGACATTAACAGAAGAGGACATCTCTAAGATTCTCTAAGGTTCTTTCACATATATATAACTAGCGACCCGCCCCGGCTTCGCACGGGTGCACTATTTAATAAAATAATAAATAAATAAATGAATATTAGAGGACAATCTTACACAAATCGAACTAGCCCCACAGTAAGCTCAACAAGGCTTGTGTTATGGGTACTATACGACGACATATTTAATAGATATAAATACTTAAATACATAGAAAACATCAAACAAGACTCAGAAACAAATATTCATGCTCATCACACAAATATTTGCCCTGACCGGGATTCGAACCCAGGACCGTCAGCTTCACAGGCAGGTGCACTACCCACTAGGCCAAACCGGTCGTCAAAATACACATAAACCTTCTTCTTCAATCACTTTATCTATTAAAAAAAGCGCATCAAAATCCGTTGCGTAGTTTTAAAGATTTAAGCACACATAGGGATATAGGGACATAGGGACAGAGAAAGCGACTTTGTTTTATACTATGTAGTGATGATGAATATAATAATGAACCTACATAGTAACTTTATACTAATAAACAGATACATTTAATCCCTCTGACGGTTGTTTTTGATCCCCGGTAACTCAAGATTTGTAGTCTATGCTTAGCCGCCTACGGCTCGAATAAACTACACCCGCAATGGCTATAACGCCAAACGGCTAGAATTATGGAAGGCAGGCTATTCACTAAAGATCTACTAGATCCCGAGCAATCAGGTCAAAGAGAAACCACTTCAATCTTGAGATGGATTAAACCTAAACTTACTGCGGTTTAAATAATCAACATGTATTACAGGAACCTAAAATCAAAAGATTTATTCTGCAAATAGGCCTTAAGGGCACATTTACAAGTCAAAATCTATCTATATCAAATAAAAATAATACAATAATCAATGTATCATTAATTAAATGTAGTGTTACATGTCAAAAATAAGACTAAGAAACTAATAACAATCTATATAGATTTGTTAGAGATGTATAAGGTCTCTAAGCGGCAATATAAAAGGTAATAAGCATAATAAAATATTGTCAGATATATCTTTAAGCGTCAACATGAAAATAACAAAATCTAATAAATAAATATCCTCATAGTAGATGTATAAGGTCTCTGAGCGTCAGTCGAAAAATAAAATAAAATGAGAACAAGCCGAAGTTACTCATCATGTCAATTCCACTGAACACTAGTATGAGTTACTAATCCTTGCAAACATGAACCTACGTAATTAACCGAGTGAAGCGAAGGTCTCTGCTTCAGCTTCGACAAAAATGCTTTCATATGTCCGGATTTCCGTTTGTTCTCGTCTACAGGTCGCAATTCTCAACCGATTCTCGAAATTTCGTGAGCAGGTTCGATAGTTATATAGAATTTTTTTGTCGAGACGGTTTTTTTTATCAATTTTATCAATAATTTTGTAAGTTTTTGCGGGTGAATTTCGGTTTGTTCTCCTCTACAGGGCGCATTTTTCAACTGCTTCTCGTGAAATTTTGTTAGCAGGTTCGATATTCATAATTGATCGTTTTTATAATGACAGATTTTGAAAATGATAAAAAAAATCACTCACGAGGTCTACATCTCACAGAGCCGCTAGTATCATTTGACAATGGGTATGACGACAAAAAAAATCATGCCATTCGTGACTGTTTTTAGAGACGATAAAAGATTTGTTTGGGACTACAATTAGATCAATACAAAAGACGAAAATGAGAGGCAAAGTCACGCCTGCGTGGCCTCGTACTGTCGTATGAAAGAAAGGGAAATTTGGAGTTTTTGTCGAGAAATATTGCGTTAATGTACATAGTTGCCAGATGATTCGAAAAAAAAAAGGAAATTTGGAGTTTTTGTCGAGAAATATTGCGTTAATGTACATAGTTGCCAGACAATTAGTTAAAAAGGGAAATTTGGAGTTTTTGTCGAGAAATATTGCGTTAATGTACATAGTTGCCAGACGATTCGGAAAAAAAGGAAATTTGGAGTTTTTGTCGAGAAATATTGCGCTAATTTACATAGTTGCCAGACGATTCGTTAAAAAGGGAAATTTGGAGTTTTTGTCGAGAAATATTGCGTTAATGTTCATAGTTGCCAGACAATTCGTTTTTTATTGAAACATGGTAATTCTATGGTACATACCATTCAATTTTCATTTGGTCAATAAACGAAAAACAACTTTTGCGTCTTTATAGTCTCATATCTTTTTATGATTTTGATTCATTTGTCTAATACTGTGTACTGTGATAATTTTGATGGTTCTCTATATCACCACACTATGTCATGAATCTTAACATGTGTCAAATATCCAATTCCGTCAACTTCCCTTTCAGCAGGGCCGCAGACTGACACTTCCTGAGTGACGGGGGCAACGAGTTCCATAATTTGACAGCGAGTATCGTGAAGGTATCTTGTCGTACGAACGGGATTTATGAGGCGGTATAGTTAAGGTTAGAGGGCAAAATTGAAGGCAGGAGAGGAAGAGGAAGATCTAGACTGACTTTCAATACTCAATACTCAATACTTTATTGCAATTTCACAAAGTAGTTGCGCAGGTGGTAAACTTATAAGGTAGAGCTTTGTGAACCCTGATGGGCACTGCAATATTATTTACAATTCCAGGGAGAGGAGAATTTGTATTTGTGATTGATTATCTTAATAAACAATAATTATTAGATTTATTAGCACTTTCACCACTTTTTTATTTCACTTTAACCAAGTGAGGGAGGAAGTTGCCAAGTCGTATGGGGAAGTCAAGAAACTGGCAATGAACAGAGAAGATTGGCGGTTACTCCACCGACAAGAGCGAAGCTCTGAAGTTTTGATGATGATGATGATAATTAAGGTGAGATTAGCACTAGAGCGCAGCTGATGATTTAAATAAGCCATAAATCACTCGCGGACAAGAATACGGGTCGGAAAATACCGTCATATTCTATTTATTTTATTTTATTTTTCAAACGTTTTGCTTCCACCTTTATTGTGAGAACCGCCAAGCTGTGGAACTCCTTGCCGGAATCCTTGTTTCCCGTAAACTACAACCTTTCGGTCTTCAAAGCGAGAGTGAATCGGTTTTTACTAGGTAAGCGCGTTCCATCCTAGACCACAATATTGCTTACCATCAGGTGATTTGTGGTCAAGCGCATGCCTATTTAGAATAAAATAAAATAAAAATTTATTTTCTTTGGAGATCCAACAGCTATTATATATTTCCTAAGACAGTGCAAAGTTATAGCCTTTTAATGCTGTCATGATCTTTATTTAATTCTGAAAGGCCGGCAACGCACTTGCACCTCTGGTGTTGCAGGTGTTTATGGGCGACGGTAATTACTTATCAGGCGATCCGTCTGCTCGTTTGCCCCCTATACCATTACAAAAAAAAAAGAAAAAAAAACCTGCAGAATATCAGTTAAAAAATCCTTACGTTTCCAAGTTTAAATAGGACTCCTAAGGCTCGGTTTTATAAAGATCCATTAGACCTTATTTCGGTTTGTCATGTCAAAAAATGTACTGCGTTACTGAAATTTGATCTAACGGATCTTTATAAAACCCGGCCTAAAAATCCATGAAAAAAACAATGTTAACGGAGTGAGATCTCTCAAAAATCGTCAGTTTTGGAGATTGATATTTTTATAGGTAGATAGGTACTGTTGGGTATTACGAAGAATAATATATTATGTAAATAAAATTAGTGTAAAATATTTAGAAAAACCTGTTATTTAATTTAGGGTGACCTGAAATTTTTGACCGCGTTTGTAGTTTTCCTTCAGGGTTAGAAGTTTAGATGGCAGCTTTCGTAAAACTAGGTTCCTAACTAACTTACATTGGTACAACTGTTAAATATTTTTTATTTCATCTTAGAGTTTCAATTTAATCTTTATATGACATTTTCAATTGTATTACAATATTTGAATATTGAATTTTTTTTTTCATGTCAATAAAAGTTTATTGTGATATTGTATTGTTTTCCTATTTATACTTTCTTCTCTTTCTTTTTTTCTTTCTTTCTTTTTTTCTCTTTCATTTTTAATTGTATTATTCCCTGATTATTGTTTAAATGTAGGTATATATTTAACTATATACCTACCCTCATATTATAATTATTAATTATTTCATTGTTATAACGGTCGATATACGATTAGCAAGATAAGCGAACATGTTTTATAATGTAATTGTATATGGAGATAAATAAACTAACTAAACTAAAACTAACTAGTGCCTACGTCAAATCTAGGGATTAGATGCTAGGAGTATGATACTGGTTTTGTTTGAATGCTAGTGTGGCTTTGTGAATCACTCAAACGAATAATGTAAAGTTGGCGCCAGGCGGATTGGACGCATTCAGTTTTACATTTGAGATGACCTTTGTTATTCTTTGACATCATCCTGTTGTGGATCCGTTTTTATTATCAGAGAATTAGAGACCATATACATCTCTAACAATATTAAATTAATCTTAATTTTGACGCTTAGAGACCATGTACATCTCTGGGATATTATATTAATTTCATTATACTCCTTGTTTAATCTTGAGACTTATACATCTCTAACTTTACTGATGTTGTAATATTTGTAATAGATAACTTTGCAAGCTTTTCTTCAATGTATGACATTAATTTTGTTATAATTGTAAACTCGAAATTATTATTCCTTCTTGAACTGTAAATTAATATTTTGACATGAAAAATGTATTACTTATTATAGTCAGACTTTCTTAAATTGTAAATTAATATTTTGACATGTAAAAGTGCTCTTGTGGCCTATTTGCGGAATAAATGTTTGATTTTGATTTTATTTATATTGTGGTATTACACTGTCGTATGTATACTTAACCGACTTAACGTTATAAGTATACATACGACAGTGCGCGCGCTCGTGGCCCAGCGGCGCCCGCGTACCGTGTGCGGTATGCGAGGTTAAGCAACGTAGGCATAGACCAGTTCTTGGATGGGTGACCGCTTTGAGTGAGTTATTAACGGAGCGCTCCCGTGCTTCGGAAGGCACGTGAAGCCGTTGATCCCGGCTGCTGTCTCTGATAGCAGTCGTTAAGCCAAGTTAGAGGCCGAATACCGGCAGGCTACCGTTATAATAAAGGTTTAAGTAGACTTATGAAAAATAACGATATCTTTATTTTATACTGGTAGCGTACCTTTATATTTCAACAGGTATAGTTCTACCTTTATAACGAAGCGGTATCGATATCCAATACCGCTACCATACTGTTTATACCGTACCGAAAACGATCCCTGAATTTTAAACCGAAATAAACTGTTAATTATAAACCAGTTCCGAGCCTTGCTTACAGAACAAATATAGCAGTTTAAGTTTGAGTTATCGCCAACCCAAATATTTCGGCTGGAGACACACTATGTCAATCAATAACGTCGAATAAGGCTCGTCCACATTTGGAGGATGACCTTTGCCTATTCTGTGCTAAATAGCCTCACGTGTTCACACGCTGTATCGTTCGCTAGACCAGTTTAAACTGACCCCGAAAGTATTTGATGAAGAATAACATGACATAACATCATCCTGTTGTGGATTCGTTTTTATTATCAGTGACTTATACGATTTTGACGACCGGTTTAGCCTAGTGGGTAGTGCACCTGCCTGTGAAGCTGACGGTCCTGGGTTCGAATCCCGGTCAGGGCAAATATTTATGTGCTGAGCATGAATATTTGTTTCTGAGTCTTGGATGTTTTCTATGTATTTAAGTATTTATATCTATTAAATATATCGTCGTCTAGTACCCATAACACAAGCCTTCTTGAGCTTACTGTGGGGCTAGTTCGATTTGTGTAAGATTGTCCTCTAATATTTATTTATTTTATTTATTTATACGATACATCTCTAACAATATTAAATTAATCTTAATTTTGACGCTCAGAGACCATGTACATCTCTGGGATATTATATTAATTTCATTATACTCCTCGTTTAATATTGAGACCTTATACATCTCTAACTTTACTGATGTTGTAATATTAATAGTATATAAATTTGCAAGTTTAACTTCACCGTGTGACATTAATTTTGTTATAATTGTAAACTCAAAATCATTATTCTTTCTTGAACTGTAAATTAATATTTTGACATGAAAAATGTATCATTATAGTCAGACTTTCTTAATTTGTAAATTAAGATTTTGACATGTAAAAGTGCCCTTGTGGCCTATTTTCAGAATAAATGTTTGATTTCGATTTCATATAGACCTGTTTTATTAAATTTTAATATGAAGAAAAACATCGTACCTAACGGGTCTCTAACAAGGTCACAAACTCGCTTGTAAAAAATATAATAGCGGAAGCGATTCCTGGGCTGAGCGATATAAGGATAACAAACTAGGATGATGATGATGAATATTATCACGAGCCACTCAAGTCAAGCTATTTAATTTCCAACCCACCTAAGGTTTAATATCGTATAGCAAACTGTCACCATAAGAGCTAGCATAATTTGCATAGTTTTAAGCGTTGCTTAAAAAACTGGCTTATTGAGCGTTCTACAAATACGATGAGTACATAATGTACAAGTATAATTAGGTTAATTTACGATCTGTGTAATACTGAGATGATTCTTTCGTTTCTATATTCACTATTAATTGTAATAATTATGTAATGACATTGAGGGTTGACTAATTATTATTTCCATACAATGGAAATATTAATTGTTTTTTTTATTTTTTATTTTATTATTTTTTTATTATTGACATGTAAATTGGTTTTATAAAATAAATGACTATGACTATGACTAGCTATAGCACGTTGCTTGGACATCGCATGCATTGTTTTGTGTTAGTTAACAGATGATTACCTTGACATGGTGAACTGACTATGGTCCGCCAAGGCACTTTGCCAAATCTGGAGTTATCTCATGAATCCCTATTGCTTCCTGGTAACTCCACTATTTGAGCTCTTAATAGTTCACGTTGAGCGTAAAGTCTTAATACTCGTAACGTTGAAAATTCGCAAATGTTTACACCTCAGCAATAATCTCCATAATGTGTGAGTGCAGGCTATTAACAATCTGCAAGAAATCAGAAATCAGAAATGTTTATTCGTGCAAAACACAAAAAAAAAAAAACAAGAAAATAAATAAAAACAGAAGAACAAGGTACTGCACGAAATGGTTCTGTCTCAGCGTAGTGCTGGCGCGATTACCAGCGCTGATCTTCCGACAGAACCATTAAGTGATTTCCCAGAAGGTAACACATTAAAGGACCATTAACCAAGATAACACATTTAAAAAAAAGAAAACAAGAAAAATAAGCTTAAAAAAAATAAAAAATAAAATAAAATAAAATAACAAAAAACAAGAACATAAATAAATTAAAAAACTATACTAATTCCACAGTCGCGATAATAATATAAATTTGCAAGCCAAATTCTGAATAATATTCTCTTTAGATCTTTCTTTGCTCGTGGCCCAGCGGCGCCGGCGTAACGCGTGCGGTATGCGAGGTTAAGCAACGTCGGCCCAGGTTAGTTATTGGATGGGGGACCGCTTTGAGTGGTTATTAACTGAGCGCTCCAGTGCTTTGGAAGGCACGTTAAGCCGTTGATCCCGGCTGCTGTCTATGATAGCAGTCGTTAAGCCGAGTTAGAGGCCTTCGGGCGGCTCGAGGACTTCTAACAGTCAAGTTGCCCACTCATTTGACAAGCTTGATTCCAATAAGGTCTGGTTTTCCCTCGGGTTGTAAGGTCAGACGGCAGTCGCTTCCGTAAAAACTAGTGCCTACGCCAACTCTTGGGATTAGGTAGCGGACCCCGGGCATTTAGGATGCAACTATACCGGGATAACGCTAGGATGATGATGATGGTGATTCTCTTTAGATCTTTAATACCTTTAAACTTAGTAAAAATTGTATTAAGTTGGGTATCATACGACAGTATTACTAGACTTTACCCAGACTTTATCATCGCGACTTTACAAGCATTTAAAAATGTGCCCAAATTGCTTGAATAACAGCTGAATAGACAATAACTCAGACTTTATTCAACATAACTGTGTTACCTGGGGTCGAACTTACCAGGGTCATTCTACTTTTTCATGGCCAGTTTTCTATTACAAAAAAATCTATTGTATTGAATTAGTGTACAAAGATAGGATTTCGAAATAGTACCTGAACCTAATAAAAGGAATTTATAAGATTTCAAGCTTACATGGTCATTTACATCAGAATTACGATTTGAAACGGGATATTTACCATGTATATTTGTATTTCTGAGTTCCCGATATTAATCCTTGATAATGGCGCTTGCAACAGTGCCGAAATATCGAGAACTCAAAAATACAAATATTCATGGTAAATATCCCGTTTCAAATAGTAATTCTGAAAAGGAATTTATAGGTAGAAATACTTTAATATTAACATATTGCTGTAAAAGGTGGGTAACACAGTGGTAAAAAAACATTTTTTCATACAAATGGTGAGACATCCAAGGACCACTGAGTTACTCGATTTATGGATATTAGCTGTGGTTCGTTAATTACCAAAACTATGGTAAGTGATACTGCAATTAAACCTCTTTCTAAATAACAATACAAAAATATGAATGAGGGCCAAGTATTCCAAAATCTGCATTAAAAAAAGTGTCAGAAAATTATGTACATGATAAATGGCCCATCAAAGCTTTACTCACATACTCAGTTATTCTGAAGGAATCTGTGAATGTAATATTAAATAATGTTGAATGCCAGTCCTTATTTTAGGCGGCCCCGCCTGGCCTCGCCCAATTTAGTTCACGAGATGGCCTTATAGAATTAACACTGTCATTTTTGGAAGGGTTTAGCTTCGGTTTATTTTGAAAATTAGGCCTGTATTGAAGAGAAGCGGTTAATATTACGTAGCTGTGATGTTGAGATAATATTAAAATTCTCCTAAGCTTTAAAAATATCTGAACTTGCATTTATATCGGCTTGAAATAATCTATGTTCAAGTACTGCTTGCTCCTATATTATTTTAGTACCTCGGATGGTATACTATAAATTAGTTATCACTACATAGTATAAGACACAGTCGCTTTCTCTGTCCCTATATCCCTATACTCCTATGTATGCTTAAATCTTTAAAACTACGCAATAATAAGTGTAACATTCAAGTTTTGTGATATTACATAAAATAAAAAAGTACAGTCAACATCCAAAATATCTACACGCACTCAGTGACAAAATATGATCGTACAGATATTTTCGTCGCTTTAGGAACTTTATTCACGACTTTGACTGTAGACAAACTGTAATTAATACATTACGCAATTTTCTTTTTGTTTCCAAAAAAATCTTTTACAATTTTTTTCTTAAAAACTAAAATTGTACTTGCTAAATAGTTTGAAACGCGTGCTATAGAATAACCAGCCCATTATGGGCGGTAAATAATCTACTTTTTTATGCTAGGCCAGAAAATTATTATCTGCCAGTGTAGCGGGCGATAATTGATGGATTACACCGACATGGGGTGACGTAATATTGTTATTCCTAAAATCGGGACAAACAAAATGCTTACTGAGTATAGATCATATCCATAAAATATTGGAGAGTACAATAGTAGATAAATTATCTCAGCGGGCGGTGTTATCGGCGAAAACGGTCTTCCGAATGATTTCATCTTTTATGCAGCGCAAACAATGGATATGCCGCTTCAGGTCATTCAGAATCGTTTTCTCCGTAGGGCGACTGATGCTCTTTGGTACCAGTCGAACCTCAGTCTGTACCACGAAAGAAAGAAAGAAAGAACACATGTTTATTTAGCATATACAATATTAAAATAATAATAATAATTGCCCCGTGTGGTTGCCGGGTAAGAATTGCGCCACCCCATCTCTTCCCGTGGGTTTCGTAGGAGGCGAATAAGGGAAAATCGGAGGGTGGGCAGCAGCATCCTTCGATCATTACCACCATCAAACTGCGGTCGCCAACCCGCTTGCCAAGCGTGGCGACTATGGCAAATCCCCCCCCAAATTGGGGGAGGCCTATGTTCAGCAGTGACGTCTTTCGGCTGAAATGATGAATAAAACAAAGGAAAATTAAAATACAACTAATATATGCTAAAATGGTCGCCACTCAGCTTGGTGCCACGAAATAAGCTATTAGACATTAAGTCGTGGCGCTGATTTTCAGTGGCGCCTGGTAACCGGAGTAGCTGCCACTTATTTAGTATACCACTTACTTAAGGGTCCTATCAGTTAATAATATATATCTGTGTGACTTAACACTTATCTAGAACTTTTCTCATTGTAATTATATTAGATATTGTACAGGATTTTTTTCAAACAAGTACCGCTGCAAACAACACTTCAAATCGCTAATATCAGACCAGAAACTTGTACTTTACGCTTAGAAACTGTTCTACTACAGAGAATAAAAGCAAACAAAAATAAAATAAGATGTTGTAAAACTGTCTCTTGGAATGACACTTGTCGAAATTTGTCTCCGTGACAGTTCTGGGGTTTCTTAAAATAACATGCCCAAAATTTCTAAATTATACATAAGTGTGTGTGTGTGTGCGCGACATGGGGATTAGCACCATGTATGGTTTCTTTCGCTCAAGGTCACCCAAAGAGCAATGGAAAGAGCTATGCTCGGGGTTTCTCTGCGTGATAGAATTAGGAATGAAGCTATCCGTAGCAGAACTGGGGTCACCGACATAGCCTTCAAAATTGCGAGACTTAAGTGGCGGGGCACATTGCTCGCAGGACTGACGGTCGATGGGGCCAGAAACTGCTTGAGTGGCGTCCACGCACCGGAAGACGAGCTGTCGGTAGGCCTCCGACAAGGTGGAGTGATGACCTGGTGAAGGTCGCGGGAATCCGGTGGAAACGAACGGCACAGGACCGGTCTAAATGGCGAGCCTTGGGGGAGGCTTATGTTCAGCAGTGGACGTTTTCGGCTGAAATGATGATGATGGTTTCTTTAAGCAGACTCACCCATATTTTTGCACTCGACAACAGCTCAAACAGCCGCTAGAAAGTAACCCTCGTTTTGTGCTTAAAAATGGTTTTACTGTGATATAGCTTTGGTGCTCATACCAGGAGTGTTTGTCTGAGCGGAGCGGGGGTTAAAGCGGTTCCCATATTCCCATAAACCATGTTTGAAGTGCTGAGTGCACAGTAAACGCGCAGGGGTCCATTTTAATTGTTGTAATGGGGCCCCACACAAAAACAGCGTTACTTTACAAGTCGTTTGGTAAATAATTCTTTTTTAGTGCCTCTCGAATCTCGGTGTACTCATAATGAGATTTTTTTATATTTGCTGGGAAAATACGTTCGGTATTAGACAGGTTTCATGACTATAAGTTTAATGTAGTATTGCAGTGCTGCAAAGATTTTTTTAAATATGTGTATTTGGGCCATTCTACTTTTTCATGACCAGTTTTCTATTACACAAAAAAAAATTATGATATGTATTGAATTAGTGTACAAAAATAGGATTTCGAAATAGTACCTGAACCTAATAAAAGGAATCTATAGTTAAAAATACTTAAATGTTAACATATTTCTGTAAAAGGTGGGTAATACTGTGGTAAAAACCATTTTTTCATACAAATAGTAAGACATCCAAGAACCACTGAGTTACTTGATTTATGGATATTAGCTGTGGTTTGATAATTACCAAAACTATCGGAAGTGCTACTGCAATTAAACCTCTTTCTAAATAACAATACAAAACGAAGTGAGTTCCAAGTATTCCAAAATCTACATTTAAAAAAAAGTGTCTGTAAATTAAGTACATGAAAAAGTAGAATAGCCCATTTATTAATTCTCTGACTAATGAGCCGCTCAGATTGTATTTCGAATGTTTCACATGTAAAACGAATTATAAAAAGTTGCGGTGTGTATAAAAAAATACGTATAAGCGTCCCTCGCAAGTAAAAGGTTTCTTTGTCCATTTCAACAAGGACGACAGAAGATTTTTTGTGCAGTCGCGTAAAAAAGGAAAACTTTCGTCGCATAAAATTATTCCAAGATGTAACTTATAATCCATCCCTGACTCCCGTGCGTTGAATGCATTGTGCTTTTTTTTTTAAACCTGACTGTGGCTTTATAGGCCGGGCCCAATAAAGCAATAGGAGTGCGCGGTTGGAGAGTAGCCTGGGGAAAATCCAGGGGAAAACCTCCGGCACGACCACGCGTGTGGTTTGGAACACTGGAATACTCTAACAGTTTGCGCTCCAGTGAGATTGGTTGAGCGATTTCAACCGAATCTGAGGTGTGAGTGGAATCGAGCTACTGGGAGAGATGCATTGTGCGAGCGATGCATGCGTGTACTTCTTTGCTTGACAACATTCTATTCTACCCAACATGCTATTTGTATATTACTGCAACAATTACCCACTTTGTATTTGTTATACCTAAAAAATATTTTATACTTGTTCACTTGTATTGTTTGTTGTACATGTGAGCTCTCACGGGCGTAATAATTAAGGCACGATAATAATTGTATTCTCTGTAAGTGAAATGTATTCTTTGAGAATAAATAAATCTTTAACCGTAACTTTATTACATCTAACTTATTTTTATACGCCAACAGCGGGGTAATCACGTAACTTTTTTACTACCGTTAGATAGATTTTAATGTCAAATTTTAACTGTCAGCTCATACATTCATACTTTAAAATTGACATTAAAATCTATCTACCGTTAGTACATAAAGTTACGTGATTCGCCTGCAGGTCAACATGAATGGAAAATCCGAATTAATATTAATTAAGTATAACCTGTGTAATTACATCCATAATGTTCCATAATTAGCATAATAACTGCTCTATAACGCATCCGAATAATAGTACGTACATTAGTACGTCATTCTTCAATCAACATTGCCCTGTCTTCGATCATACGGAACACCAGCTGTCCGGTCCCACGGAACCCAGGGACCGCATTCGTGGCGTTTTAAGAACACGCCATGACATGGCCACGTGGCTGTTTTAAGGGGGTGTGTAATGTTTAATATAAAAACAAATTGCATATTCGATCAGGGCAAATATTTGTGTGATGAGCATGAATATTTGTTTCTGAGTCTTGGATGTTTTCTATGTATTTAAGTATTTATATCTATTAAATATATCGTCGTCTAGTTACCCATAACACAAGCCTTCTTGAGCTTTCTGTGGGGCTAGTTCGATTTGTGTAAGATTGTCCTCTAATATATTTATATAATATATATATATATATTCATGTTGCATACAAACGAACTGCATAATTTCGATTTGTATAAGTGATTAATTTTTATAAAAATAAAATGCATTAAAACAATTTGCATAATATCATCGATTATAATGATCAATGTTGATAATTGTCAATTTGATAACTACCAAACGCTATAATGATCATTCTATAATATTTAATAGTCATAATATACATTTAACCTATCCGCGTTAGAGTCTATTTTGCCCTAACAAGTCTTTCTGGGCTTTTATAAAAAAAATAACCTCGAAGATTAAGACATGAGCTTCAGCTTCCGTCTTAATCTTCTAACCTATCCGCGTTAGAGTCTATTTTGCCCTAACAAGTCTTATATGTTACTAGTCTGGCTATGTTACTATCTAAAACTTTGATAAAATCATCGTAACCTTTAATAACTTTATTGGTATTATGAATACTTTTGTCATAATTAGAAATCAAAACATTTTTAAACTTATAAGGCCTCTTTACGTCCCATTATTTACTGGTAGCAGATGTATTAAATTAACGGTAGGTATATTTTACTGACATATTTTTAAGTATAAAGGCATGAGTTGACAATTAGAATTTGACATTAAAATGTGCAATGTGCCCCGCCCACTGCCACTTAAGTTTAGTGATTCGAAAGGTTATATCGGTTACTTTGGTTCTGCTACGGATAGCCTCATTTCTGATGCGATCACGCAGAGAAACTCCCAGCATAGCTCTCGCCATTGGGGCCGGAAGGTTCTCGTGTGCCGACCACGGACCGGAAGGCGCAGCGTGGGTAGGCCTCCCACAAGGTGGACTGATGACCTGGTAAAGGTCGCGGGAGTCCGCTGGATGCGGGTGGCGGAGGACCGGTCATTATGGCACTCTTTGGGGGAGGCCTATGTCCAGCAGTGGATGTCTTTCAGCTAATATGATGATAAGAGAACAACGGTTGGAACTCACTTGGAAAGTCACTATTTGCGACATGTTTCGGACTACAATTGGAGTCCTTCATCAGGTTGAGTGTTATCAAGGTAACCGACCGCGCAACCAATTGTAGCTCCAATTGTAGTCCGAAACATGTCGCAAATAGTGACTTTCCAAGTGAGTTTGATTGATTGATTGATATTTATTGGTAAATATTCATATTTACAAGTCATTTACAGTCATTCATTTACAAGTCATTACAAAAAAGAAAATATATTTTTTACATTGCATGTATATTACATTAACTACCTACATAATTTTAAGTAAAAACAAAGTGTAAATATGTCTCACGTTAGTGTAAATTTATGATATGATGATGATTGAAATTATACAGTGCGGGATTAGTTTTCGATCGAAATAGTATAATACTAATCGCGGCTAGGTAATATTTGTAGCCAGCAATATCACAGTCTGTCTCTAAAACGTAACGAATACGGCCCCGGATCCTAAACCAATTTACTCCAACTATTGGGGCCCCTTTGTTCGCCGGGGGCCATTAAGCGCGTTTTTTGTGAGTGCACACTCTGCATTTTATTCTGTGCTATAAATCCACGATTCCACTGAAAATAGAATCATAAATTATACCATATTTTAGTTGAATAGAGTCTGTGAATCGTGTTTTCCCGTAATAAATATTAACAGTAAGTATGTAACATTGTGTAGATTTGTATGAAGGCATCCATTTTATTTTGTACTTTATCTTACACAAAATTTAGTTAAAATGGCTTCATACAAATCTACACAATGTTACATACTTACTGTTAATGTTTATAGAAAAACACGATTCACAGACTCTGCTCTACTAAAATATGGTATAATTTAAGTACTCCATGTCATTTAATTTTGTGGTTTATCTTACTTACACAAAATCTAGTTAAAATGGAGTGAAAAAAAAAACTCTAGTTCAACATTTGTATCTTTTTCACTTGTTATTCGTAAATATTTCATGCAATAATTGTTATGGTGCTGATGGGAGCCCGTATCATCACTACATAGTATAAAACAAAGTCGCTTTCTCTGTCCCTATATCCCTTTGTATGTAGAAAATCCAAGGGAAAACCTCCGCATCGACCACGCGGGTGGTTTGGAACACTGGAATACTCTAAGAGTTTGTGCTCCAGTGAGATTGGTTGAGCGGATTCAACCGAATCTGAGGTGTGAGTGGAATCGAACTACTGGGAGTTTTATTGCTGGTTCACTAAACCTAGCCTAGCTGAGAAGAGTCCAGCAAGAAACTCAGCTAGGCCCGATGTGGGTCGAGGGTGAGGTCCAGTATTGAACATCTTTTGGCTGAATTTAGAATGAAGGAAAAATTGAAAAATTTAGTCACCGAGCGGGATTCGAACCTGCGACCTCCCGGCACTCGCGGCCAGTCGCTCTACCTAACTGAGCTATAGGTATAGGTATAAAAAAAATCTTTTGGCTGACTGTACTTAGTGTAATAAAAGCCGTTTTTAGCACCGTTAGTAGGCAACGGTATTTCTAGCTCTACATACATGTGATTAAATATAATTAGGTTCATTTAAAACTATAACTAGACGTTTAATACATAAATGTAACAAGTTTTCATTTCGCTCCGCCAACGGGTACAGTTGTATAAAAAATAATGCAACAGTGTTGCTATCTCGATCGTATGTAAAGTTAAAGTATAGGCCGCAACAAATAACATTGCACATAAGGTCATTCACCTCTCGAATAGACCCAGGTCGGGCCTAGCTGAGTTTCTTGCTGGACTCTTCTCAGCTAGGCTAGATTTAGTGAACCAGCAACAAAACTCCCAGTAGCTCGATTCCACTCGCACCTCAGATTCGGTTGGAACCGCTCAACCAATCTCAGCAAACTCTTAGAGTATTCCAGTGTTCCAAACCACACGCGTGGTCGTGTCGGAGGTTTCCCCTGGATTTTCCCCAGGCTACTCTCCAACCGCGCACTCCTATCGCTTTATTGGGCCCGGCCTGTAAAGCCACAGTCAGGTTAAAAAAAAACGTTATTTTTATAATGATTCACTGGCTCATTGAAGAGCCTTAGCGCGTCAAAAGGGACCACCTGGCGTTACTACACATGCACGTCTTAACTTTTGCCATGTTTAGTGTACAGTGCCTTTACCATGAGTTTACATGATCGTACTCGCTAGCGACTGCGTAAAAATTTGTATTGGCAGAAGTACAGCGCCTCTGGCGTTTACGCAGTAGAACTAAGAATCGGCATACTAAATCGTTTACGCAGTCGCTAGCGAGTACGGTCATGCAAACTCATGGTAAAGGCACAGGACCTTTCCTTCAACTGACAGCGTCAGTTTTACTGGGCATTTTCCGCAAGTCGACATCCAGCGTGCCTTTTGACGACCGGTTTAGCCTAGTGGGTAGTGCACCTGCCTGTGAAGCTGACGGTCCTGGGTTCGAATCCCGGTCAGGGCAAATATTTGTGTGATGAGCATGAATATTTGTTTCTGAGTCTTGGATGTTTTCTATGTATTTAAGTATTTATATCTATTAAATATATCGTCGTCTAGTACCCATAACACAAGCCTTCTTGAGCTTATTAGCTCTAATATTTATTTCATTATTTCATTATTATTTTGCGTGGAAAAGGGGTAGCGCAACTCTAACCACCCTAGTTCCTGTATAAACCTTATTGTTTACTGCTTCCTGCAGTGATCGGATTTCCTATGTGCTTCTTCCTGTATACCTGCTTACAGTCTAGCAGAATGTGTCTAGGAGTCTTCTCTGCCTCCATGCTTGCTTACATATGGGGCTGTAATGTCTAGGTTATAAAGATGTTTGTTTAATGTATTATGTCCTGTTATTATTCCCACTACTTTACGTAATTGGTTTCTGTGTGTTCTCAGTAGTGTAGTTGTGAGTTTGTGATTTCGTCTCTCGTATAGTACAGTCAGAGTTCAAAAACAAAAAATCAAAATCAAAATCAAACATTTACTCTGCAAATAGGCCACAAGGGCACTTTTACATGTCAAAATATTAATTTACAATTTAAGAAAGTCTGACTATAATAAGTTATACATTTTTCATGTTACAATATTAATTTACAGTTCAAGAAGGAATAATAATTTTGAGTTTACAATTATAACAAAATTAATGTCATACAGTGAAGATAAACTTGTAAAGTTACCTATTACAAATATTATAACATCAGTAAAGTTAGAGATGTATAAGGTCTCAAGTTTAACAAGGAATAAACAAGGAGTATAATGAAATTAATATAATATCCCAGAGATGTACATGGTCTCTGAGCGTCAAAATTAAGATTAATTTAATATTGTTAGAGATGTATATGTTCTCTAATTCACTGATAAAAAACGAATCCACAACAGGATGATGTCTCTCGTCAATCCCCTATAAAAAGACACTAGTATTAACGTAGTCATTATGTTCTAGCAAGCATGAACAGACCGGACTCCACAAACAGCACCCGGTGAAATTTCGATACAAAAAGTTATGATATCTAATCAAAAACATGAATGTGAAATGAGAGCCTGGCAGTGGCGAGGCGCCCATACAACTCGATTCCCACCGGCTTGCCCAAGTTTCAGCCAGTCCAGTTTCTTTAATACGGCTCATGAAAAATACGAAAGGCAAATTATTTCCGATTTCCCTAAGAATATTTTTGACGCGCCGCCACTGGAGCCTAGTTATATATATATTAAGAATATGCGTCTTTGTTGACTTCACCGACAAAAGGATTGGGATCTATAAGGGTTCCAAGTTCTGTGAAAAAAATCCCGACTTTCACTTGGGATGTAATTGAATGTAGGATAGGACTTGGCTTTTATTTGTTTCATGTAACATATCCTCGGTCTTTCCCTTCCTCGCTTTCCTTCAATCTTGCCTTCTTGATGTTCTTTATAAAAATGTGTGTATATATATATATGTATACATTGGAAAGTGACAGCGATAATTTTGACTGACGGATAATTTTATCTGGCTGTTGAAAATCGACCCTTAGTCGTACTGTTCAAAATACAATTTAACTAACAGGCGTCTTACTTGTCAAGCTTGTTTCGATTTACTCTCTAAAATTGTCCAGTAAAAATAAATGAAATCAATGAAAAAATATATCAGAAAACAAAAACAAAGGAAATAAATATTCTATAATAACAACCAAGTCAATGCTAAATAGTTGTTTATCTTTGTACTTGATTCAGATGTTTAATTTCTCAATAGTACGTATTTCCACATATTAGATGAAAGCATGCACTTGTTGATACAGTCAGTACAATACAATACAAATACTCATTATTGCGCAGCTCAAAAAAAGACAATACATTAGTCAGTCAATATAAATAAATCTGAACGGACAAGACTTTTTAGATCTCTATTATCTATTTTATTCCGTAACTATTGTTCTTATGCTTACTTCTATTATCTAGTGCATACGAGCAATGACCTTTAGTATCGTCATACGAGCGATACACTATAGCTCACGGTAGTTTTTATCTCCCATAGGCAGTTTTTCCTCTAGCGCGAGCGCAGTTCGTTTTTGTTTAGCTGCACTAAAACGCATACCTACATCGACCATCAATAACAGACTCTATTAACTTTTTATATTCGATTTGTGATCGCCATGCGAATTTATCATCGGATTCATCATTGGTATTGAGACTGCCTACGAAGCTGGAGGACCCAAGTTCGAATCCTTGTTAGGGCATTTATTTATCTAATAACCGCCAACTTGGATGCTAACCGAAGAGAGATATATTTGACACTACTGACATGACAAGACATAAAAACATCATATTCAAACACCACGCATCATATTTAAACGTCTAGGATAAAAACCGTAACATGTAGACAATAGCCTCAATAGATGGCGCCACTTTGATATACAAACAACAATTTGTGTGAGTAGCATGAATATTTGTTGCTGATTCTTGGATGTTTTCTATGTATTTATATAACTATATATTTCCCTATAAGTATGTATATCGTCGCCTATTACCCATAATACAAGCTTTGCTTAGTTTGGAACTATAGGTTGATTTGTTTAAGATTGTCCACAATATTTTATTTAATATTTTAAAAATAAACATTTATTGATTTACAGGCGGTAATAAAAATTAAATAACAATAACTTAAATAATGTTATAATATTATATTACAACTTAAATCTAAAACAGGCCCTATGGGCATTGTACCGAGGATGCTGGCGGCATTTCCTCGCTGTATCGCAATGCTGATACGTTGTGCGAGGAAGTCGCCAGCACTTCCCTCACCAGTTACGTCAATTATTATTTATTTATTTTCCTTCATACAAATGTTAGTCTGATCCACCCAGCGTATTTGTGACATATTACTTTAACAAATAAGCCATAACAAGTCTATAAACTTCCTTAAATAAAATGATTGAAACGAAATTAATACATTTTATATCTAATATATTTAACTGCGTATGTGCAGCATATTCATTTTAACTATAAATTGGTCTTATAACACAATCATGACGAACTCGATCTTTCTTTCAAAATAAATGCAATCAAAATCAATAAATCAAAATCAAACATTTATCTGCAAATAGGCCACAAGGGCACTTTAAGAAAGCCTGATTATAAGAATCCTTTTTTCATATCAAAATACTAATTTACAGAAAAAAAAGAATATTATTTTCGAGTTTACGTTTTCATTTAGTTAAATCTTGTGTAATAAATAAATATTTTTGTATAATTAATAGCAATCGTGGAAATCGAGTACAATCTTATCTTGCATCCATCTCAATAATATTTTCTAAAAAGTCGGCTTGCAACATCAAAAGTTTACCTACATACATTGTTATCTACAAACGTAAAAAACAGCGCCAGCGCACGGCGCGCCCCATTGTTATTTTATATCGGCCATTCTGTCAGAACTGCCGTCGTTTTAATTACGAACCATTGTAATGGGCACTTTTATTGAGAGCCCTCCACTTTAATGAGTTTCGGTTCGATTTTAACGTGTGAGTCTTGCACGTAGCATCCGAACAAAATGTACCAAACGCTTATTAACAATACTAGCAAAAAGTTGCTTAACTGTTATGTTTTAGGGCGATTCTCCGAGCGTTTGAAACGCTCGTTTCTAAAGTCATTGTCGACTCAAGATTATCTACCCAAAGTTGGGATAAACCGGCGAAAACATTGATCAAATAAGACTTGGACCCGACATTGGTTTACGCTTTTAACAAAAGTTTACTTCGATCATTGTCTCCTTTAACAATATTTAATGAAACGACAATGACGTAAAATAACCGCCGTAAAAACGCTGAATATTCGCCCTTTAATGCTTTAGCAACAAGGGTTTCTTTGTAACAAATAACCGGTTTTATGTTTTAAATATAGAAAACTCCCGTGAGTTTTAGACATTGAAGGCAAATAACCCGCGACATGTAATATCGGACCCGTACGCGGTCCTTAGGTCATTCTACTTTTTCATGACCAGTACCGAACCACAGCCAATATCCATAAATCGAGTAATATAAAATTTCCAGCTTACAGGGTCATTTACATTAGAATTACGATTTGAAACAGGATATTTACCATGTATATTTGTATTGTTCCCGATATTTCGGCACTGTTGCAAGCGCCATTATCAAGGATTAACTGACGAACTCAAAACTACAAATATACATGGTAAATATCCCGTTTCAAATCGTAATTCTAATATAAATCGAGTAATTCAGTGGTCCTTAGATGTTTCACCATTTGTATGAACAAATGGTTTTTACCACTGTGTTACCCACCTTTTACAGTAATATGTTAATATTTAAGTATTTTTACCTATAAATTCCTTTTATTAGGTTCAGGTATTTAGAAATCCTATTTTTGTACACTAATTCAATATACATATCATAGATTTTTTTGTAATAGAAAACTGGTCATGAAAAAGTACAATGACCCGTAATAAAATCGTGTTCCTGTCTCATTATTCACGCAGATGAACATGACGGCGACTGTACACTGCCATTTGAGACTTGCTTCCATTTCAGCGTGTTCAACAAAAAGCAATTGTAGTAAAGACATGCTCATATCGCGTTCCACACTGACAATGCATATTGTGATACGACCCACTTCCCAACTACTGCAATTAAAGGTCATAAGACCATGCAATTCACGAAGGACTTAGGCTGTTTTGTACTGGGGAGTGCAGGTAGCTTGATACTTGGCAAAGGAAATGTTCTTGCAAACAAATCGATACAGAATAACAAACCTCTCGGATTCCCTTGATGTTTCATCGGTAAGTGTTTGAACTGGGAATATGGTATTGCGAACTGTAAAATGAGGCCGTCGATAATCCACGAAGATGCATATCTATATTTCTGACAGAAATTTCTGTGTGCGTATCAGGGATTGTATACCGGTATTTTTACGGTCACCGGTTCATTATTTCGTTTTTAATGGGACAATCTAATAATACGACGTTGTTACTTAAATACATGATTCAGCCCTACGTAAATAGCAAAAAATAATCCAAAATATTGGGCTAATTCAGGGTTTTTTAAAAATACCGGTATCGGTCCCTGGTGCGTATCAAGCCTGGTACTCATTATTGGCGCTATTGCCTGCAATGTTACATCAATATGGCCAGGTTCAAAAACCATAAATAAGTGGCTTTTATCAGAACGTTTGTATACAGTTAGAGAAATCATGTCGGGCCAGAATCAGAATCGATAAATAATTACCTTGACCTTGAAATACTTAACTGTATATAATTGTAATTAGTGATTTCGTTATCCGTAACTGAATAATCCACACTCCAATAATATCAAGTGAAATAATTTTGTCATTGTCATTAATAATTTTGTAATTTACTGTTTTATTATATTTTTGCATGGCTAAACGGTAATAAGGTAATAAAGTAAACTTTGTTTTAAAACTATTTTATTATTATATAATTATGAAAAAAAAATTGGTATATATATATATATATATACATGTTACGTATATACCTAAAAAAAACTTTGATGTCAAAGGCTTATTATAGGGTTGAGGACTATCTAACAGACACAAATGCATGGCCCAAACCAAATACCTAAATAGCGTAGAGTCTAATATTTTCATTGTATCTAGTTGACACATTTCTTGCAGGAAAGCATATCAAACGATTCGACATGTTTTTTTTGTAAATACCTATTGTTATTTTTTCCTCGTTTTTCTTTCAATTCTCTTTTGTTGTGTACCATTTACATTTACTTAAGTAGGTTATGTAGTATCATTGTAATAAGCATATTTTGGAGAAAATGACTGACTGTCGAGTTTCTTTCGACGTTTCTTCTCGGCAGTGGTCTCTTGAGAAACGCTAGTAGTTTTTGACTTGTAAAAGTGCCTTTGCGGCCTACTTGCAGAATAAAGTTCATTTATTTCATTTCATTTATTTCATTTACCAACTATGTTCTTGTATTAATAAAATTTCATTTCATTTCAGTAGTCCCAGCCAAAACGTCAAATTGATGGGAATGTAATTGTATGTTGTGTATTGTACAGTGGAATCCGGATACAGCGACAGTCAAGGGACCGGTGATATTACGTCGCGCTAACAGGACGTCGTCGCACAAAACGGACTTATTTACTTTGAAAATGTTTGATATCAAATCTAATGTGTGGTGATTTCGAAGTCGTTAAAAGCGGTAAAATGTTATAAGCGGAGTCGTTATAAGCGGATTCTACTGTAGTTATATGATTTTAAACATTAGTACGCAATGAGAGGGATAAGATACTTTGTCTCGCTTTATTGGGCCCGGCCTATAAAACCAGTCAGGTTCAAAAAAAAAACTTTGTCGTGGATTAATGATACCCACGTACTGAGATAGGTGTTTAAATTGTGTATTTCAAGCACACCAAAACACGCACTCACTGCCAACGTAAAATGAAGTGACGGTCGCCTAGACAATGTTGATATTTTTTAAGAATTGACATAGTTACCAAGGCATTTTATTCAATATTTGAAAGAAAGAAGAAAGAAAATACGTTTATTTAACATTACAATTCAGCCATACACATATTAATTTAAAAATAGAAGACGTTAAAAAGGATCCCCACTCAGCATTCAGCCACGGCGAGACACAGCAAGCCGAGGCACTGATTTTCAGTGGGGACCTAACTTAAAACTAAGATAAGTGGCGACACAGACGTCAACGACAGATATATTTTACATAAAAAAGTAGAAATAATAATTGAGCCATAAAGAAAAAATAAAATAAAACTTAAATTTAGGGTATACAAAAGACGTGCCAGAACGAAAAAACAACAAACAAAAAACAAAAACTCGCATCATGACATTTCCGCCAGCCGACATTTTATTACGCAACCTAAAAATATACTACTTAAACTAGAAATCGTACCATTTGCACCAGTTTTCTTATGAGAAGAAATTAAGAAAAAAATATATATTATAATTTAAAAGTTATAAATAAATAATTAACAATATATTTTAATATTTTGTTCGGTTATTTTATTTTCTCCGTTTCTTTTTCATTCCACAGTAATTTATTCTACATTACTTCTTCACTGAATGAATAATACGTGGGTAATACGCATGTTAATGTCTCCCTATGGAAAATGAAAAAGCAAATAGTCTATGTAATACAGAAATGACGTTGCAATAAAATGGAGGACTTTTCCCTTTCAACGTTGGAAATGTGGTCAGGATGGGGTAGTCGTTAGCGAAGGGTGGGTACACATTTGAAAGCGTGCATTTAATGTATGCCTTTATAAGATTACAAGCTCACATGGTCATTTACATTAGAATTACGATTTGAAACGGGATATTTACCATGTATATTTGTATTTGGAAGTTCCCGATATTTCGGCACTGTTGCAAGCGCCATTATCAAGGATTAACTAATCGAGAGGAGAAGGAGTTTTCTATTCATCATCATCATCATCATTTCAGCCGAAAGACGTCCACTGCTGAACATAGGCCTCCCCCAAGGCTCGCCATTTAGATCGGTCCTGTGCCGTTCGTTTCCACCGGATTCCCGCGACCTTCACCAGGTCATCACTCCACCTTGTCGGAGGCCTACCGACAGCTCGTCTTCCGGTGCGTGGACGCCACTCAAGCAGTTTCTGGCCCCATCGACCGTCAGTCCTGCGAGCAATGTGCCCTGCCCACTGCCACTTAAGTCTCGCAATTTTGAAGGCTATGTCGGTGACCCCAGTTCTGCTACGGATAGCTTCATTCCTATTCTATTCTATCACGCAGAGAAACCCCGAGCATAGCTCTTTCCATTGCTCTTTGGGTGACCTTGAGCTTTCTTATGAGGCCCATCGTTAGCGCCCATGTCTCGGATCCATATGTCATCACTGGCAACACACACTGGTCAAAGACTTTTGACTTGAGGCACTGCGGTAAACTGGACGAGAATACACTGCGAAGCTTCCCGAACGCTGCCCAGCCGAGTCGGATTCGACGAGTGATCTCTTTCTCGAAGTTGGACCTACCTAACTGGACTGTTTGTCCCAGGTATACGTACTCGTCAACAACTTCGAGCGCCGAGCCGCCGATTATTACGGGAGTTGGTACGACATGGGCATTAGACATGACCTTCGTCTTGTCCATGTTCATTTTCAGACCAACTCGATCGGAGACTCTGCTGAGATCAACGAGCATTGTACTGAGGTCCTCCATGGTCTCAGCCATGACTAGTTTTCTATTATAACTCCTTTATTTGTCTACATTTACAAGATGTATTCATGTCTTATAATATGGTAATTCGACCCCAAATTCATCTATTCGTTTGTCATAGAACATCTATCACCATCAAACAAGGTACAAGGATGAGATATCTAAACTCTGTCAAGAGGAAATTTAATAAAACTGCACACAGTCCGATATTTATCGAGATTTGTCTAAAAATGCCATTTCCGAAGAGTGTTGCATCCCGTTTTGTCGTGCGCGAAAGACATAAGCGTGTCTCTTTCACGGGCATCCCCTTAATATATACCCTTATGACGCAGACTGAATTCTGGGTTTCCTGAATTAGCCCGCAGCTACCCATTTAGACATCTTTCAATACGACAGAATATCCAGTTGGCCTAAGTAAAGCAGGTGGCCTTACACCCGTCTTGCGGGCTTCCCATTATCTCCAGTGAACGTGAGTGAGATGAATGATAAATGAATGAATGGCTGAATGGATACAAAAGATTTTCAACGGCTGCGAGAATTGGATTAAGTCTGAGACTGGTTTCTATAACAGGGCTTGTGATGAAAACGAAATTGTCCCTAAACTTGCTTTATATAATAATGGCGATATAACTTAGGTATGAACATTATACAGTCGCCTTCAAATACATTATACAGGGCGTCCCACGGCTATGCCACATGGAGGGAAAGTACCTTAAATATTCTAGATGGAGCACTTTACTGAATGAAGACATTATTTGTATTTAAAAAACATTGTAAATTGCATTCACAGATATTTAAATATTTTTATGGTTGAACCGGGAATCGATCCCGTTACACGTGATAAATTGATTAATTTTGTATTAAAAATGTTAAAATTCATGGTCGTCCTTTTATTTCTGATACTATGTTATTTAGCAAAAAATAATCCATATGATGAAGCCTTTCGATTGGTATGATAAAGCTACAGGGTAATTATTTTTCTTGTGTAACGGGTTCGATTCCCGGTTCACGGTTTAATTATTATTTAAATATCTGTGAATGCAGTTTAAATTGTTTTTAAAATTAAAATAATGTTTTCTTTCAGTAAAATGTTCCATCTACATAATCAAGGTACTTTCCCTCCATGTGGCATAGCCGTGGGACACCCTGTATACCTAAGCGTGTTCAAAACTTTATGAACATGCACTCTAATGCCTTGAGAATAGAGTTGTGATTTGATTCTTATGAGCACGTTGTCCACATCGTTGTAACTTATGGCGACTACGCCAAAGCGGTAGTGTTTTGTTGTTTGACCGAGTGAGCGAAGCGATTCAATTTTGGCAATAAATGTTTTCTTATGTAGTGTGTGCAACGCTGCACGCAGCACACACGCAGCGTAGCCTTAGTATATAAGCTGATATGTAACCATGTTTAGAGAGAATACATAATACACTATCGGTTGTCTGATTACGCCCATCTTTACACTTATGTCCAGGACTTCTTCATGTTAATTCGGCTGGTCTGCTCTACATATGGCATTTCTCAACCGATTCACGTGAAATTTTGTGAGCACGATAATCGAAATATAATAAACTGGTCACTCGCGTCTTTAAGGTCGAATATCGCTCGACACGTTCTCGCCACTGGTTATCATTATTGAGGGCCACATTGGTCTGAAACATATCGAGCGATATTCGACCTTAAAGATGTGAGTGACTCATTTATTATATTTGAATATGTCTGAAACTCACGGGAGTTTTATATTTAAAAAAGGATGATAATTATGGTTTTTTGTAGAGTTAGATTCGTAGTTAGAAAATAAAACAAAATGGCGGAGCCATGGGTGTTGAAAACGTTAGAAATGCTCACAGCCACAGGTCTTGTCTTAGAATATGGAAATATTACTTCTTTGACGACAGCTTTAAACAACTTTAAACTTCGAAACTAGAGGTCCCGGGTTCAAATCCCGGTGAGGGCATTTATTTGTGTGTCGACACGAATATTTGAGTCATACTAAGTTGAAAAAACAAAAGTCGTCCCTCCTGTGGTCAATAGTTAATGGCTTATGTGCATGTTAGCTATGTTTTTATTACAGGTATTTATAGAAACGGAGACACTGTTTTATGCGGGTTACTGGTCCAATCCAAAATTAAGCTTTAACTTTTGGTATGTCCACAGAAAAGACGCGAACCCAAAGCCGTGTATGACCCATTTATCCCTGAGTCTTGGATGTTTTCTATGTATTTAAGTATCTATTTATCTTTCTTTATTTATTTTACATATGACCAACATCTTAAATAACATGGCTTTCGTATATATTTCAAGAACGAAAGAAAGATATTTTTATTGCAAGAACAATATACAATAGGTGGTAATAACAAGAAGAAGTTCCATGTTCGGTCTAATAGGTAGCCTTTTCACAGTAATAGCTGTCTACCTGGTGTAACCTATTCAATTCATGGTAAATACAGCCGAATGCACATCAATGTCTGTGAGCTGTCGACATTTACGTTTTGTGCGCCACGACACAATGGGGACAGTGTGATTGTTCTAGTTTATCAATAGGTGAGGAAGGTGCCACATTGGAAAATAGCTGGGGATAAATCAGTCCAATCAGCATCCGAAATAGGAGTGTAGAGTATAATGTATAGCTATCCATTGTCACCTGCGCTGTGGTCAAAACAGCTCGTAATGGGTACTTCGGTTTAAAGCAACTTTATTTTGAATACGAACGACTTCGTGCCAGTGGCGGTGGAGACGGCGGGGCCGTGGGGCGCGGAGGCCAGGGACTTTGTCAGGGATTTGGGTCGACGGCTGAGGGAGAGGGGTTGCGATCCTCGGTCCGGTTCGTTCTTGGCTCAACAGATCTATTTGACCATTCAGCGTGGCAACGCCGCCGGGGTTATGGGAACTTTCGAGCCATCTACGATCCGGGGCGGTCCTTTATGTTAAGTTAATTTGATGAAGCATGTTGCGGATTTCATTTTTGGATTAATAGTACGAATAAAATTGGGTATCCCCTCATTTAAAAAAATGTTTTGAATAAAAATTACAAAAATTTCACTTACAATACAATTTTTTTTAATGATATAGGGGGCAGACGGATCGCCTGATGGTAAGCAATTACCGTCGCCCATAAACACCTGCAACACCAGAGGAGTCGCAAGTGCGTTGCTGACCTTTCAGAAGGGAATATGCTCTTTTCTTGAAGGTTTGAAGGTCATATCGGTCCGGAATTACCGCAGGCGACAGTTCATAATAATAGTTAACTTATCTAAAACTTAAGATTTAGCTCCATTAGATTATGAGTCTGACTATATATGTATACGTATTTGTGTATTATATTTATGTATGTATATTATTATTAACTATTGACCACTGGAAGGACAACTTTTGTTTTGTACAATGAGCCATAAAGTCTATTCATACTTAATGGCCTGCTTGCCCCGTGGTTCCCCTCAGATACAGTAGAAGCCGTGTGAGCTGTGTAGACATCTTCAGTGATATTTTTACGTTTCAATAAAACCCGATGGAAAATGAAAATACGAGTAGTATATGAGAGCAGTCGGACTTGTGCCCGACAGTCTACGAGTACTCGATAAATGCTAACTTGCTCGAATTTGGAGCAGCCCAACTGGGGAAGTACCTCCGCCTTGCAGAAGACCACAGCCATAATAACATTATTTACTATACAAGTATGTGGTGTTGTGTTCCTGGAGGTGAGCAAGGTTGCCAGAGCTCCCGAGGATGCACTGTGTTGAGAGCGAGGAACCTAAATGTGTTCCTTCTGCTGTCAACACAGTGCATCCTCAAACCTTATCGGTCGGCAACGCGCACGTGACTCCTGGACCGTACGCTTCTTTGCTACCGGCGTTGAAAAAAAAAAAACTTATATTATTTCTATTCGCCATTTTATCCTCTATGTTGGCATGCTTTACGTTCTGTCACTTCCCGCTCTTTCACTAACTGTACAAGCGTCCTGTATTGTCTGTGCCGCCTTAATATGTGTTGTTATTTGTTTTAGCTTCCTAGACATGTCCTTCCACAAAAATCAAAATTTTATTACGATCATTCTCCTCTCGTGTGTAGTCTATATACGGCGGTACTGGCGAAATACCCCTTGCCAATTTTGCAAGGAGTGAAACCCGTCAACAAAAAAATAACACCAAAGTTTCTAGCAACTTATGAGCTGGACTGTACCTACTTAGTGTTGCCCTGTCAAAAGTAGCCTACACCCCAGCACACGTACCGCCTTTGTCCGCATCTAGGCCACAGGAACTAGGCCGTCAACGGCCTAAAGCGAACTGTAACTTTGGAGCATTTGGCTGCTTGACGAGAACGTGGTACTGTCGCTGCCATAAATATGTACACGTTCTAGAACTTTTCCTCATACATTGATTATGATTATATAGAATATTTCGACTATTACGTAAGTATGTTGTTATTAGACTAGCGATGAGATTGGAGACAGATAATAACTGAAGTATATTAGTAGGCCATTTTCGTTGAAAACTGTATCATGACGTACTCGCCTTACTTGTTCGAAGTCTTAATGTTTGTCACAAGTCACTTGTCGTCATTTTCGATAGTAGAACTAAGTATTAGACAAAGTCATACGCTCGACGGGACGCCTTGCTTAGACATAATAATGCACGGTCCAGTAATGTCCAGCCCAGTAATTGGCGTCCACGTTTTTGTACGCGGATTACTGCGCCGAGCATTATCGGCCCGAACAAACGAGAATTCCGATTACTGCCCCGGACCAAGATTGATCAGACATAATGATGCACGGTCCAGTAATGTCTAGCCCAGTAATCGGAGTCCACTTTTTTGTACGCGGATGAATCCGATACCCCGATGGTTAACTTCGTTAATTAACGGATGCTCTGGATGGATGTACGTTTCTCTTAATCACAAAAACGGACGGATTTGGCTGAAATTTGAAATGGAGGTCGCTTATACCGTGGACTAACATATAGGTACCTTTTATCCGCGGGTAACACTGCAGGGCGCTTCTAAAATATATGACAGGCACGATCCTCTGTTAAGACGTCTAAAATGCTCTTAAAGAACAATTTCAACGTACGTTCCATCCAGTCCCCAGTGATTCTTTGTCCGCTCGAGCACAATGTGAGCTCTAAGTACTCTCCGTACAATGCCGCATTGTACGTAGAATGGCAATGATCCTACTTCGCAACAAAAGTACTATAGATAGATATATTTATTTGTTTCACAATATACAATGTCACATACTCGTTAAAATTACACATAGTCAATTTTGAATCTTATATTATGAGCGTCAATTTTGAAACAATTACAAATTAGGTAGATAAATTAAGATTATCACAAAAATAAAATACCAATACATGTCAATGAATTACAAAATTACGATGTCAATAATTTTATGAGTAAAGATCACCATACGGGTCGTCAATAATCTAAAATATTAATAATCTAAACGAAAAAAATATTAGGTAAAATTTCGATGTCAATAATAAATCGTATAAAATAAATCTAACAATCTTGGTCCAGGGCAGTAATCGGAATCCAGGTTTGTTCGAGCCGATAATGCTCGGCCCAGTAATCCGCGTACAAAAAAGTGGACGCCGATTACTGGGCTGGACATTACTGGACCGTGCATTATTAGGTCAGCAAACTTGGTCCGGGGCATTAATCGGAAGCCACTTTTGTTCGGGCGAAAATTGGCATCCAAAAAAGTGGACGCGGATTCTCGGGCCGTACATCATTTGGTCGTGCATTCGTGTCTCCCTACGGTTCGCGGCAGGCCTTTTGTAACCGACAGGCGCTCTGCTAAAACCCGGATGTGAGGTCAACATACTGGTTACAATACTTGTATTGTGCCGGGTTTGCCGGTTGTTAGCAACAATGACTCCATTCTATAGTTATCGGGAACACGCCACCTTGACGTCCGACGGTGAATACCAGTAGTGTTACACTTCCGTGGGTCCACGTGTGGTCTAATTCTTAGTCGTAGAAGACGTAATGTTGTATAGATTTTACAGAGAATATGATGGTTTTAAAGAGAAAGCTGTGCCAAGTATTTTCGGGCACGATTATTTTTTATGTTAGTGATGGGCTGATGGCAAACGTGTATACGCCCCCCCCCCGTTTTGCAAGCAAATGGGCAATTTATTAACTAGTATTCTCTGTTCTTCTTCTTCTTCTTCAGTGCCAATTCCCATTTAATTTGGGGTCGGCATTCTGAATATGTTTACGCCACCTGGCTCTGTCATAATAACTTGCTGGTATAAATTACTATTTTTTTTTATGTTATATGGGCAAACGAGCAGACGGATCGCCTGATGGTAAGCAATTACCGTCGCCCATAAACACCTGCAACACCAGAGGAGTCGCAAGTGCGTTGCCGGCCTTTGAGAAGGGAATACGCTCTTTTCTTGAAGGTTTGAAGATCATATCGGTCCGGAAATACCGCAGGCGATAGTTCATTCCATAGTTTGGTTGTGCGATGTAGAAAATTTCTTGAGAAACGCACAGTTTTGGACTGCCAACCATCTACATGGTGAAGATGGAAATGCTGACGCGTAGGACGATGATATTCTCTACAAATGGTAGAACATTTTGATTCTTATTACCTATTACAACTTATTATACAAGCACAATTCCCGTGTTTCGGCAATAAGAAGTTTTAAAGTAATATCATTAAAACATTTAAAAAGTTTTTCTTTCTTATTGTACTTAATTTTACCCATTATACCTAAGTATATTTACTTAAAACTATATTAACTAGGACAGTATTAACATGATAAAGACACAGTTATGGTCAATAGAAGGGTCTAATATATATATTTTAAATTTATTTAGAAACAGACGGTCTTAAATATATACAGGGCAATTAGCTAATAGCTGTACAATAACAATATAACAAGACCTACCAGTTTCCTATATTTTTCACTAATTACATGTAACTAAATTACTAACGACTGTTAACAAATATCATACTTTGCAACACTTTTAGTCAATTTACAAACTAAATGTAAAAAAATTTAGAATGAAGGAAGAATTGAAAAATTTAGGCAACGAGCAGGATTCGAACCTGCGACCTTCCGGCACTCGCGACCAGTCGCTCTAGCCAACTGAGCTATAGGCGCAATCGCTACCCAGTTCCAAAAAAAAAGTAAACTCTTGAAATATCAACATAAGAGCATCTAATACATGTATTGAACACTACATCAACAAGGCACATATTTGTTCCTTAAATGTTGTTAACGAACTGCCAAACAAACCGGCATCCATACATTTTTCATTATAAAGCTTGCATGCGTTTAATGTATGAATTTTGTGCGTGTCTCGTTCTGCTATTGGAAAGCTGAACAATACTTTACTGCGGCAACTACGTTCTGATATATATGTACGTTCTGAATATTACTACTGAAGTAACCACAGAGAATAATCTTAATAATCTTAATAATTTTGCATGCCAGCTGTGGCGGAACATGCATTCATGAAAATGTAATACCACTGACATGATTACTGTACCATCTGTGTATGTTTTTGCAAAATAAATGATTATGATAATGATTATGATTATGAATTATGCGATCGATTACACAAAGCCGATTTTCCCTATTCGTGATTCCCATACAATATGGATTCCACACAACTACACATTCGTAATTCTATACAGTCTATATTTTGACGGAATCGGGATTTTGTTATGACGTGCTTGTCAATCAATTGGATACATTAAGGCTCGGTTTTATAAAGATCCGTTAGACCTTATGTCGGTTTGTTATATTAAAAAATGTACTGAGTTACTGAAATTTGATCTGACATTTGGTCTTACGGATCTTTATAAAACCCGGCCTAAGACTCGGTTTTATAAAGATCCGTTAGACCTTATGTCGGTTTGTTATGTCAAAAAATCTACTGAGTTACTGAAATTTGATCTGACATTTGGTCTAACGGATTATTAAACATGGTCTAACTAGACGTTTTAATTTTAAGAAATTAATATTTATTAGCATAACAAAATTAACCTAACTATAAACTAAAATAAAATAAATCCAAATATTCACAAATTAGCATGCATTATTAATAATAATAATAATAATATTTATTTATTCAGACAACATAGGTCCATCGAGTCGTTAGTGATTATTGATTGTTTTCTTTTTGTTTTACACCTTTTTTACTATTTTTACTCGTTTTTCAACTTTAATCCTTGGTATGTGTATCACTCCTGTGCCACGAATAAATGTTTTTTCTTTCTTTCTTTCACAAATAAAAAACTGGCCCAAGGTCGGTGCCGTGGGGCAAGGTGCCCAGGAGGCTGGCGGCATTGCCTCGCTGGATTGCGATCGCAATCCGTTGGGCGTCTAATGACTAGTCGAAGTGACCTACACCTTATGACAAAGTTATATTAACCGTTTAATCTCCCAAAATATTACAAAATCTATGTAAATCAACCAAATCAACAATTAGCCCTAACTTAATAATTTTATTATTATTATTATCATTTTTGACATTTCATAATTTTTTTGACTATCATAATATAAAGTCATATAAATTGACTTAGGATAATTTGTATTGTATTTTTATATTATGAAATAAATAAATCTAAATCTAATCTAAGGAAATCTATTTAGTTTGCAGTCGGGGTAAATAATAATTTTGAAACTTGTTTTGATCTTTTTACTTAACTTTTATCAAGTGCAGTTATATTTTTAGTCTTTTGATAATTATTTCATTTCTCACTTTTTGATTTTCATTTTAAAGTATGTTATACCGTAAAATCATGTTATAAATACATACATTATATATATTTTTGATATCGTCTTTTCAAATTATTCATTTTGATACCCCACTTGATACTGATATGGTGTACATAGTCCGCCATATTGTTTTTATTGCAACGTCACATATCCTATGTTACTCAAGATGACGTAAGGATTCCAACGATACCTCATACATCTAAATTGGTTAAGGCGTTGAGAAGTTCTGGGAGAAAAAAGGATCTCACATACATACATACATGAACCGTGAAAACATTACACTCCTTTTTTGGGCAGCCGTGTGAAAAAAATGGGATTATTAGACAATCTCCAGGTACTGCCCTGATAACGTATTGTTTTCTCCCTTTATCTGACAGAACCCTTGTAGGATCTCATTCCCATACACTTAACAATAAATTCAATGTACCTACTATACTACTACACTTAAAAACCCTACCATACTTAAAATTATTTTATAAGTTGGCCGAGTTGTGTCAAAGTAATCTGTACGAAAAGCAACTTAATTTTACATGACTGAAAGTTTAAAATCTAATAACAGTTATATAAAATACCGGCCAGCACATAAGATCTCAACTATTTATAGTTATTATATTTATTATTGCAAATGTTTTTCAAATAATAATCTTTGTTATATAAAAATACCGGCCAGCACATAAGATCTCAACTATAGTTATTATATTTATTATTGCAAATGTTTCTCAAATAATAATCTTTGTTATATGAAAATACCGGCCAGCACATAAGATCTCAATTATAGTTATTATATTTATTATTGCAAATGCTTCTCAAATAGTAATCTTTGTTATATAAAATACCGGCCAGCACATAAGATCTCAACTATAGTTATTATATTTATTATTGCAAATGTTTCTCAAATAATAATCTTTGTTATATAAAAATACCGGCCAGCACATAAGATCTCAATTATAGTTATTATATTTATTATTGCAAATGTTTCTCAAATAATAATCTTTGGTATATAAAATACCGGCCAGCACATAAGATCTCAACTATAGTTATTATATTTATTATTGCAAATGTTTCTCAAATAATAATCTTTGTTATATAAAAATACCGGCCAGCACATAAGATCTCAACTATAGTTATTATATTTATTATTGCAAATGTTTCTCAAATAATAATCTTTGTTATATAAAAATACCGGCCAGCAAATAAGATCTCGACTATAGTTATTATATTTATTATTGCAAATGTTTCTCAAATAATAATCTTTGTTATATAAAATACCGGCCAGCACATAAGATCTCAACTATAGTTATTATATTTATTATTGCAAATAATAATCTTTTGATCAGATCTAAGCCCCATGCTAGTAAATGAGGTAATAGACTCTTATTATATTCCCCTAGACAAGAAACAAAATTAAATATTTTGAAAAACCCACTACGGATGTACAGTGAAAAATGTTTACTGCAGCGCCCCCTGGCGAGTTATCGTCATAACTCCTAGCTAAAATTCGGCCCGACTAAACTACAAACCTATTGCAGAAAACCGTTTCTGAATCCGTCAAGCCGTTTTGATGATATTGATGTGCACACACAAACAAACAAACAACCTCTCACCCTAAACGCATATACCTTCTCCGTTCCGTCGTGGGTAAAAATGAAGTACAAAAACCTTCCCACATTTTCAATAAGGTATAGGAACAAAAGCTTAGAGCGATGCAAATTATTGGTGTGCATGTCGGGGGCACTTCAGTGAAAGAGACTCAAGAATATCCTTTGTTTGTGATACTTAGCCATCGCAAATTATTACAAAAGTAATGTATTTTGCGTACCTTTTAAATGTATTTTTGTTTAGGTACCTATTATTATAACTGGGATATGCTCACGCGCACGCTGTGTGCACGCAACTCCAAAGGAGTCACGTACTCGTTGCCGACCCTTTATGAAATTTGAGGATGCACTGTGTTGACAACAGAAGGAACACATTTAGGTCCCTCGCTCTCAACACAGCGCATCCTCCGGAGCTCTGGCAACCTTGCTCACCTCCAGGAACACAACACTACATACTTGCTGTGTTGTCAATAAAGGCTCGACAAGATTCTTCCATGAAACTATCCGTAGCAGAACTGGGGTCACCGACATAGCCTTCAAAATTGCGAGACTTAAGTGGCAGTGGGCAGGGCACATTGCTCGCAGGACTGACGGTCGATGGGGCCAGAAACTGCTTGAGTGGCGTCCACGCATCGGAAGACGAGCTGTCGGTAGGCCTCCGATAAGGTGGAGTGATGACCTGGTGAAGGTCGTGGGCATCCGGTGGAAACGAACGGCACAGGACCGGTCTAAATGGCGATCCTTGGGGGAGGCCTATGTTCAGTAGTGGACGTCTTTCGGCTGAAATGATGATGATGATGATTAAGATTCTTCCTGGACTCTACGCCCACAGGTTGCACGATCAGACCGTACGCTTATTTATCACCACCGTTGTATAAAGTAAGGCGCATTAGGCATGCGTGTACGGAGACAAAAAGGTGCGTTTGCGCACAATATGGATCAAAGGTGCTTTCCGCCGTACAGACCTACCTATTTCCCAATGGTGTAATACTGAAGCAGGTACCTACTGCTAACAGTTTTTTAATATGATAGTATTAGCTGTATGTAAGTCTTAAAATTCTTGTATGTGTATGGCTTTTCTTTATTAAAACTATTGTCATATGTAAACATTTTTTTATGTTTTTATTTTACATATTGACGATCTTTTTGTGAATTTATTATACTCTCTTTTGACATACATTATAGTAATTCATGTCTTTTTAAAAATTTCATATGCATCAATAAATTGCCCTGAATAATTAGATTCAATTTATGTAATATATAACTGACGATTCAAAAGTGCTTGTTGCTAGGCCTATTTGAATAAAGAATATTTTGAGTATTGAGTTTTGAGTTTTTTACAATAAAATATTTTTCACCTCACTAGCTCGCAAAGCCTTTTTATTCCTTTAAACAGACAGCAAAACTGCATTATATCCACAAGAGTGTAAAGAATATTTGAAATCCGGAAGTGCTATTTGTAGTTTTTTTAAACATAATAACATGTAAAGGCCAGTCCAGACAGTCCAGCACCAATAATTTTGTATTGTGCTGTTGTGTTAAAAAACCTGGTACCTACACCAAATCTCGGAATTAGGTAGTTGACCCCGGGCATCCAACTATATTTAGGATGTGAAAATATTTGTGTTATACACGGCTGCAAAGTTATTTTACGTCTCGTATATGTTGCAACACTCGCTATGCTCAGGATTCTATTTTTGAACCACTTGCTTCGCTCGCGGTTCAACCATAGAATCCATTCGCTAGCTCGTAGTTCAACCCTAGAATCCATTCGCTAGCCACACTCGCGGTTAAAATACAACTTTGCACCCTTGTATAACAAATAACAGCGCGATGTAAGGAATAGTCATAACTATTCCTTACATCAAGTCTGCCCGCCAGGCGCAACTACAGCACAGACAAAAATAACCTTATTTAATAATAATAATAATAATTCATATATACTTAAATACATAGAAAACATCCAAGACTCAGGAACAAATATTCGTGTTCATCACACAAATAAATGCACCGGGATTCGAACCCGGGACCTCCAGCTTCGAAGGCAGGGTCACTACCAACTAAAACAACACATCACATCATCATCTGACATCACCATCCCCCATGAGACATCACCATCCCCCATGACGAGAACCTCGTGAAGGCCGAGATGGACAAAGTCAGCAAGTACCTAGACTTGGCACACGAGGTGACCGCCATGTGAGATGTTGATTCAACGATCATTGTCCCGATAGTCGTCTCTGCGAACGGTCTAATAGCGAAGAGTCTCGACCAACACCTCAAGAGACTCTCGCTAGATGGCTGGGTCAAGGGTCAGATACAGAAGGCGGTACTCCTGGACACGGCGCGGATAGTCAGGAGGTTCCTCTCTCTGTCGCCCTAACCACCGGTAGCTTAGGCCCCGCCTCGCTGCCGGCGGCACACTAGGTTAGGTTTTTATAATGATTTTATGTTTTGTAAATATTGATTTATATTTTACTTTTTATATAATTATTATAAAATCTAGCCTAAGTCTTAAAGAAAATAAAGAGAATAATAATAATAATAATCTTTTATTTCGAGTATCACAAAGACTCATAGTGCGAGAATGATATTTTTTTTTAAAGTTTTAATTTTTTTTACTGAATTATGTTGCTACAAATATGAACTTACGATGCATACTGTTAATCATTGAAATCGCTTGTTTTGGAAACATTCCGGTGCGTGCGCGCAGGATGTTTGCAGCCTGAGCCAACCACATTGTGGTAACGGAGGGAAACAGTAAAACTGCAACAACTGTTATTCACCGATCAACAAATAAGGCTTCGATAATTCTTAGTCATTTTAATCATTATTGGTTCATCGTTTTATGAGAGGGTCGATTGCACATACGATCACAGGCCGGTCATCGTCAAATATGGCGCCGGCAGCTGTCATCCCATAGAAACTTGTCAAACTATCCATACAATCAGATTTTAACGAACACCGCTTACGATTACAGACGGTTTGGTGCAACCCACTTTTAGACTCTTGTCGGTGTGTGGGAGCGCTCGTGGCCCAGCGGCGCCCGCGTACCGCGTGTGGTATGCGAGGTTAAGCAACGTCGGCCCAGGTCAGTTATTGGATAGGTGACCACTTTGAGTGGTTATTAAGACGCTCCGGTTGTGGAATGAGCTCCCTGCCGAGGTTTTCCCGAGGGACTACAGTATGGGGTTCTTCAAGAAAGGAGTGTATAAATTTTAGAGAGTCGGCAACGCGCATGTGACACCCCAGGAGTTGCAAGCGTCCATAGGCTACGGTGACCGCTTACCATCAGGTGGGCTGTACGCTTGTTTGCCACCGACGTCGTATAAAAAAAAGATACAAGCTGGTGACAGACGGACAAGTCATAGTAATGATACTAATGATCCCGTTTTAACCTTTGGGTACGGAACCCTAAAAATTTAATAAGTAATAGTGATTATTTGAAGTGTGTTAACGAGGGAAAGTTCGGCGACCGCTTTAGCCTAGTTGGTAGTGACCCTGCCTTCGAAGCTGGAGGTCCCGGGTTCGAATCCCGGTGCATTTATTTGTGTGATGAACACGAATATTTGTTCCTGAGTCTTGGATGTTTTCTATGTATTTAATTATATATCTATCTATATAAGTATGTATGTATGTAAGCACTTTATTGTACACAATAACAGGTTAAAACAATATACATGTCACATAAGATTCGAGTACAAAGGCGAACTAAGTAAAAAGTATGAGTATAAGTATGTGATGTAGTATAAGTATGTGTATAGTCACTTAGTATCCATAGTACAAGCTTTGCTTAGTTTGGAACTAAGTTTATTTGTGTAAGATTGTCCACAAATACTAAAAAAAAACTGCACATATGTTGTAACCTAACCTAGCTATACCTAATTACCTATACCTACTTCGGATGACATTGTTCATAATGCAATCGCTACTCCAATGAGTAGTAAGCCTATTACTTATGTAGCATTGTTACCATAGGATCTATTGTCATGTCAATCTCGCAGTTTTGTGAAAACATTTCAGATTTAACTTGACTACAAAATATAACGAAATTTCGGTATTAAGTGACGGTTAGAATACACAACACAAAATAGGTTTTAAGCCCGACCGCTACTACGACCGCTTTAGCCTAGTTGGTAGTGACCCTGCCTTCGAAGCTGGAGGTCCCGGGTTCGAATCCCGGTCAGGGCAAGTATTTGCGGGATGAACACAAATATTCAAATATCAAACGTTTATTGCATATCACATTTATACATGAGCAGGTGGAATTACAATATAAGTATAGACACATGTGACGCCCTGCGAGGGCACAGCAATTTGAGGGGGCTATTTGAACATAATGTTTACTTATACATATAAATTTTATACCACATTAATACAACACATGAAAGATGGCGATAAGTAGATTTTCAAAGCGTAATACGTATATCAACTTATTTGAGTTATTTATTTATTATATTATAGGCATTGGTATTATCTTCGAAATACTCGCTTAAGTTGTAAAAACATTTATTAATGAGGTATATATTTGTTCCCGAGTCATGGATGTTTTCTATGTATTTAAGTATCTATTTATCTATATAAGTACCAGGCGACAATATACATAATATTGTCGCTTGGTACCCATAGTACAAACTTTGCTTAGTTTGGGACTAGGTTGATTTGTGTAAGATTGCCCACGAATATTTATTTTATTTATTTATTTTAAAGTTAAATTCGACGGTTGGTAACGTCATATTTTTCTTCTGTAGTTCGCCTTTTATGTGCAGACGAAAACAATTAAAACAAACTGCTATTCATTTTTTTTTCTTAAACCTGACTATGGTTTGATAAGCCGGGCCCAATAAAGCGATAGGAGTGCGCGGTTGGACAGTAGCCTGAAAACAATCCAGGGGAAAACCGACACGACCACGCGTGTAGAGTATTCCAATGTTTCAAACATTGGAATACTCTAAGAGTTTGCGCTCCAGCGGGATTGATTGAGCGGTTTCAACCGAATCTGGACTGATGACTTGGTCAAGGCAGCGGGGAGTCGCTGGATGCGGGTGGCTCGCGACCGTGTGCTGTGGCGCTCCTTGGGGAGGCCTATATCCAGCAGTGGATGTCTTCCGGCTGAATGATGAACCGAATCTGACGTGTGAGTGGAATCGAGCTACTGGGAGTTTTATAGCTGGTTCACTCTGTTATTCCCATGGTGTTTTCTATAGTGAGGCAAGTTGGTATTCCTCACAGACGTCCCGTAAACAAGGGGCAGTAAAGCCAGACAACCCCAAATATAAATAAAACGACGGAAAGAGCGGAACTAACATTCACAACGCACATCATACCACAATGCACACCAGCATGTCAGACCTTGAATATGGAGTTCAGTTTATGGTAGAGATAAGCAGGGACAGGGTTGAATAGCCGACCTCACAAAGCGATCAATACGAAACTATAAAAAAACTACACAAAAGGCGTTTTTTCTGCGATGCGTTAACGAAAGCTGTATTTTTGTAACAAGGGAGGCGAAATTACATTCCCATTTTGGAAAGAGTGATGTTTTTAATGCAAACCGTTACTTTGTTATAGTATTATATTACAGAGCCCAAATTTATGTGAAGCAAACACAGCTTCGATAAAATTGCCTACCAAAAAACAACCCGGCGGACTCACGCAGTGTCGTGAATTATACTTAATATGAAGTATAGTGAACTTAACATGCTATATTTTATATGGCAGCTCATAAATCTGAGCATAACTTTGTTGGAAACGGGACCCTGGGAGTAGAAGAGACTAAGCTAGTGATGTTTATTATTAGTATTTTAATTATTACTGGATAACTAATTATAACAAACAAAAAGTATCCACCACAGGTTTCGTCAATTTATGCTACAAAGAATTATCCACAACACGTTTCGTCATCTATGCTACTATGCTGATAATTTGGGTTCTAAAATTCTAAGTAAATCCTCTGAAGGCCGTGCAACGAAAAATATCGCGTTCTTTGAAACGCTGTTCTGCACAGACGAGGAAACAATAAGCATTGATTTTCTGATGTACGATTGTATTTCTAACAATAGCTTGATAAACATGATTGCTAATTTTCTCGATAGAAAAAAAATGCAAATATCTTATTTTTCCTTTTTTTATTCAGCCTACTAAAAACGCATATTAAACAACACAATTAAGTTTAAATCAAGAGGAGATTTAAACATTTTAAACGAGCAGACGGATCGCCTGATGGTAAGCAATTACCGTCGCCCATAAACACCTGCAACACCAGAGGAGTCGCAAGTGCGTTGCCGGCCTTTCAGAAGGGAATACGCTCTTTTCTTGAAGGTTTATAGAGATTTCTAAAAATGTCATTCCCGAAGCGTTGCGGCCAGTTTTGTCGTGTATGTGCGAAAGACAAGCCGAATTGAGGCATCCCCCTTGTTGAACGGACCAAATAATATATGGATCTAGTAGCTACAGAGTAAGGAACCTCAGTATTGTGGTGTATATATCAATACTGGGGTATGCTGCATGAGAGGTACGGGTTTAGAGGTACTGGAGGAGATCGTATCTAAAATATAACACTGGAAGCACATATGGAACTAGTATAATTCTTACTGTTACTGAAATATGCTTACAATAATCTCATTAATTAATTCATTCATTTATTCATTTTGTTAAACACAGGTTACTATTATTGTTGGTATGTACAAAGTATAAGACCACTATGTTTTACCCACTAAGTAGGTGTACAAAATATTCCTTCAACCAGCTATTGTTAAAATTGAGGACGACATCACAAAAAAATCTGGTTAGCTCAATGCAATAATGATTACAGTATTATATTTAAACCGTTAAAGGTTTTAAATAGTGGCTCATAATTATGTACACAATAATTGTTTCTAATGATTGTCTTAAATTAATAAAAATATGTATATATATATATATATTATACAATGTCAAAAAAATCCTGATTTTCTCAATACAATAATGATTATAGATAGGTATATTATATACTATGTCAAAAACTATAACTAAATGCCTAGAATCGAAAAACCGTGTCTCTTAAATGGTTTACAGAACGTGTGATTCCGATGGTGTCGTGAAGACAAGTCCCTTGAAAACCAATTGTTTCCAGAAGAATGCCGGTTTGACGCATTCTCGAATCATAGTGTAAATTCAATTTGTGTACGTTATGATTCTGGACCTACACGGCCAGCCTCATACCGTAACAACCTCTGCAGTGCCTTTACCATAAGTTTACATGACCGTACTCGCTAGCGACTGCGTAAAAAATTGTATGGGCAAAATTACAGCGCCTCTGGCGTTTACGCAATAGAACTAAGAATCGGCATACTAAATCGTTTACGCAGTCGCTAGCGAGTACGATCATGCAAACTCATGGTAAAGGCACAGTACCTAGCAATAGTGTACTCGTACAGGTTCGAATCCCGACAGGCCCGAGCTCGGCCGAGCACGGAGTATTGTTCCTTATCGGAGATTGTGGCTGAATCGCCGCGCCTCAACTCATTTAATTCTGCTCGTTTTCAAATTAAAGATGAATAGTTTTGATAAAAGATTGTTCGTGTTTGTGCCTTTTGAGCTCGGTATTATGTTTGAGCCGTATTTTAACGTATAATCCGCTTAGACTGGATTCCCACTAGTTCTACAGAACTCGCACTTTTTATACAAGTTTGAAGAGAATTATTCTTAACTGAAAAAAACCGGCACAATGAAGGGTTTCGTACAGGCGCGGATACAGGGGGGGGGGCAACAGGGGCAATTGCCCCCCCCCCCCTGAGGCCTGTGTCAGGGGAGGGCAATTGCCTATGTCCTGACGTAGGAAATATGTTCTGACAATATAAACAGTTATCAAAAGTCAGTTTTATTTTCGGAAAGTTCGAAAATGCCCCCCCCCTGAACAAAATCCTGGATCCGCGCCTGGTTCCGTACCAACACCTACTAGTCCACATTTAAAAGCACTATCCAATACATTGAATCTAAGAAAGTCGTATCTTATAGGGCACTCACGGCACTTACGACCTTTTGTTTGGGCAAGACAGTTTTTAAGCGAAAACTCAAAAACCGTTAAACCTATATTGTTCAAACCAAAAATCGTTGAAAGTATTTACTAATGTACACTACCTCAATTTTTTTCAGAATTTTATACTTTATAGTTTGGAAATTAGAGAGGGACACACACTTTCTATGACTTTGACAGCTAATATCTCACCAACGGTTGACTTAGATGTACAAGTTTTTTAGAAACCTCCATATAATTTTTAAAGACCTATGCATCGATATTCTACACGACTATGTGGGTTGAAAATTTTTTTTTCATCCACCGGTTACATGTATGGAGTGCCCCCCTAATTTAATATTTTTTGTAATTTTACATTACTTTTATGTAGCGGTTTATAGAATACACCTTCCTGCCAAATTTCATAATTGTAGTGCTTATAGTCTCCGAGTAAATCGGCTGTGACATACGGACGGACGGACAGACATGACGAATCTATAAGGGTTCCGTTTTTGCCATTTTGGCTACGGAACCCTAAAAAGTACATACAGGAAGTACAAATCTTATAATACAATGCACTATACACAGTATGAAAATGGGTATATAGGTATATACAGTGTGGAAAGATACGTCTGGCCCTGGAGGGAAACTACTTAAATCCTTAAGCTGGCTTATTTTACTTAAAGGACACATTCCTTTATTTTTAAAAAGAAACAAAACTGCATTAAATTTTTTTCTAAAACTTGCTTGCCTCGCCCGGGACTCGAACCATCTAAAATTTAAAAAACAAACACTCCCTATTTTACTATACTAATCGATAGCATTATTATTCAGGATAAAATTTCTCTAACAAACATATGGTCTTAAAAATAAAAATTCAGATTCAGATTCAGATAATTTTATTGATAAAAGTATAAATACATTTTACAAGTCAATTTGGCATAATAATATTGTTTACATTCAATTTCATTAAATAACATAATCATTATTGCTACTGCTACGTTAAAGGAACTAATCCGTTTTCCTTAAAATAAATTCATCTATGCTGTAACATGATATGCATATAAATGATCGTTAAATCTAACATTAACTTTATTTACAAATTTAGAATAAAGGAAAAATATAAAAATTTAGCCACCGAGCAGGATTTGAACCTGCGACCTCCCCACCTTGCACCTATAACTCAGTTGGCTAGAGCGACTGGCCACGAGTGCCGGGAGGTCGCAGGTTCAAATCCTGCTCGGTGGCTAAATTTTTAAATTTTTCCTTTATTCTAAATTTGTAGTTTACGTTAGCAGCGGTACTGCTTAATACAAAATTAAATTTGATTTAGTATGGGATGGCGCATCGTAACTGACGATTTTCAACATGATTTGAGACGTTAGTGCCGTTAATGAAGCCTGAGTCTTCTGGTAGATGTCGCTGTACGCCTCCCTTAAGGCGTTTGTATAAATGAAGGAATTTATTTTTCAATTTTTCCTTTATTCTAAATTTGTAGTTTACGTTAGCAGCGGTACTGCTTAATACATAATTAATTAACTTTATTTTACTATCAATTTATTACACCTAAATTATTTAACTGATAAATTGTTCGAAATGTAATGCGTTATAAATATAATATCAGTATGGATGTTTTGCAGTGCAGAGATAATAACTACATACTGTATAAAATTCTACAATAAAATTCCAAGACACATTACTGAACTTACGGATTCTAAATTTAAATCTGTCGTGAAACAGACACTTATTTCAAAAGCATATTATAAGATAAACGATTCCATCATGGATAGGGATGTTTGGCAGTGATAGTGTCTCGCACAAGTAATCTAACACAGAAATATTTTGTCCTTAATATTAAAAAATATGTATGTTTGTTTATACTGTAGAATTTGAATTTTGTACTATTTTTACTGTTATTTTATATACATTGTATATTGTTTTGAAAAAATGACACCTCGCCGAGTTTCTTACGCCGGTTCTTCTCGAGGCAGAGGTTTATTTATGAACCGGTGGTAGTTTTTTGACATTCATAAGTGCATGTAACATGCCTAAATTGAAGAATAAATGATTTCATTTCATTTCATTTACCAAAATAAACCAGATGGCACCTTGAGATCGTATTTTACATGATGACTTTTTGTGAGTAAGTTTGAGTAATAACGTACCATATGAAGGGGACGTCAATCGGCTAGGGTGACATTTGCGCCATACGTCTGAGTTATTATTTAGGGGAATGTCATGTTAGGACTCTTACAATATGTAATCACGCAAGGGTAAGTAATAAAAGATATAAGAATTTATCATATAACAGTCATAACGTATACGCTCAGTTAGTATAATCGCTTTGTGTATAACGTTCATTGCATATAATGAACGAAATGTATAATGCCAAATCATATATTTTCAAAAAATATAACGTTATTTAGATATAATTTCAATTGATATAACGATCGAAACGTATAATATTCAATACATCTAAATATTGAAACGTATAATAATCAATTAATATAATAACGTAACGTAACGTTATTTTTCGTAATTACGTATTATGAGCATAGTTTTTCAAGGCGCATAAAAAAAAATACCTAACACCAGAAGACTAAGGCGGGAGCTTCGCTTCGCTTCGCTCCCGCCTTAGTCTTCTGAACCTAACCAACAGAGTCGGTTTTGCTCCGGAAGGTTTTGCTCGCTCGCTTCGCTCGCTCGCCCGGTAGCTAAGTGTGTTTTGAAAAATTATGAGTTGTAGGTACTACCTACGTATTATGAGCATAGTTTTTCAAGGCGCATAAAAAAAATACCTAACACCAGAAGACTAAGGCGGGAGCTTCGCTTCGCTTCGCTCCCGCCTTAGTCTTCTGAACCTAACCAACAGAGTCGGTTTTGCTCCGGAAGGTTTTGCTCGCTCGCTTCGCTCGCTCGCCCGTTAGCTAGTTATGAGTTATATTAAAAGATATTATGTATTTTGAGCGTTATACGTTTTTTAAATTATGTATTTTGAGCGTTATACGTTAATTATATTATGTATTTTGAGCGTTATACGTTATTTATATTATGTATTTTGATCGTTATACGTTATTTATATTATACGAATTGATATTCGGCAATATGAGTGTTATATGAAAAATAATTATATAATGTCAATATTAGATCAATTGATCGTTATTCCTTATAAAATTATTGGTTTTGTTGTTATAGCTTTCGTTCGTTATATCTTGTGAACGTTATTAATATGAAAATATATGTTTTGTTGTTATGTCTCATGGGACGCACCCATCACGCAATGCTTGAACGAATAAATGTTTGTGGACAATCTTACACAAACCAACTTAGCCTCCTGAGACCCACCATACAAATAAAAATACAATCGAATTTTAACCTAACAGTTCCGATTACAAATTTGAATTTTATTTTATGTCAAATCAATCAAACCAAAACAAATGCAACTCTATCACTTCAAAATTTAACTTATTTTCATTTGACCATATTTTGTCCTTTATATAGGACGCGGGGTCTTAGGAGGTTAGTCCCAAACTAATCAAAGGAGATGTAAAAAGTATTAAATCTTATTTTATTCAATCTATGGTTGAGCTGCGCGCGGCTCTGACAACGATGTCATTTTCAAATGCTGTCATATATGACGCAAGGAAAAACATTTAATTTAAATGAAATATTGTATAGAGGATTAATTTACTGATGGACAAACTATTTCATGAGTTTTTAAGTAAGTTAAGTTATCTAGATTTAATATTATGACTATTGTGTGCCCTTACAGGGTGTCATGAAATGACTTAAATTAGAAATGTCACTTATTGTGTATGCATGACATTACAATGAATAAATAAATAAATAAATAAGTTCGGTTTAAACCTGGAAACATGAATTTTTAACTATCAGTTAGATGTAAAATTAAAAGATCATGACAAGATTAAAAAACTGTAAGGTATCCTAGGGTAATTCCGAATGTCGGATAATTCTGAAAACAACAAATTCCTGTCTAACTAACCGCTTTTTTTCTTTTTTATTTATTAAGAAATAATAATACAGCACAAACAAGTACATAGACCCACAAAACCGTTTGCAGAGTTTGACTGTGGGATCGATCAGTCTCAACTCTCTTCTAACAGTAAATTATTTTATGAGTTTAACAAGGCAACTATATATTTTGATTCTACATTTAGGTACAACAGTTTATTTTACGAGTTTAATAAGGTAACTATGTATCTTTTTACTAAGTTTAGCTTTATTGGCTTCCTGCCTGATGTCAGAGGGCAGGCTGTTGATTATGTAGGGAAGGCGTTTCTGAAGACACCTATCGCCGTAGTAATTAGTGACCCTCGGCACAACAAACTTGCATTACTGCATCTCATCATCATAATCATCAAAAAGAAATGTTAATTTTTTGTTGATGTTTGGGAGTGCAACAAAATCTCTAAGTTATAATCAGAGCTCGGAATAGGTAGTGCCTATTTACCTAAACTTCGCGGGAGAACGTAACTAAGAATGGTTACAAGCACCAAAAATAATTACAGTCAAACCTGGATAAGTGAGAACTGGATAAGTGAGAAAACTCTATAAGTGAGAGTAATAGCCAGGACCCGTCATTTTAAGCTCCCAAAACCTCTATTAGCGAGAAACAGAAACCTTTGTAAGAGGGAGTCGTTTTTCCCTCATAGACCTCCGTAAGTGAGACTGCTACTTATCTATACCTCTATAAGCGACAGTCGAGCTTTATTTACAAATTTAACATGTGCTATTTTATGACTCATTCTTAACTTTCGTGGAACTTCCTACCATTGTTTTTGTATTCTCGTCAATATTATTCCTATTCTATTTCGTGGAACTAAATAACTTTATTATTGTTATTTTATCGCATTCTTTTCAAATGGACACGTGTGCGTGTGTACCGTCCTGTTTGTCAGACTTACTCAGTTTATAGTTTTCAATTGCGAAGGAAAGTTCTGTTCTGCATCATGTCAAAACGGAAAATTAAAGTACTGTCATTAAGTGATAAACTTAAAATAGTGAATGCGTTTGAATCCGGGAAATCGCGAAATGAAATTCAGAGGGAGTTTAATTTACCAGAATCCACCTATTATAAAATTATTAAATCAAAAGACTCTATAAAGTCTGAGTGCTCTGATGGACATGGAAATATTAAGAGGACTAGAGTTTCTGAATTTCCCAATATCGAAAAGTGCCTTTTGGAATGGACAAAACAAACTCTCGATAAGAATATCCCCATAGATGGACCTTTGTTGAAAGAAAAATGCACATAATTTTATCATAATAAATATTTACTACATTCGTACTTGCTGTGACTTGTTATTGCTGCGTACCCCTATAAGAGAGAAACGCTACCCATGTACCTGCATTAGCGAGAAACTCGGGTTAGTGAGAAACCTCTATAAGCGAGAATGAGATTGAGCTCCCTTGAACTCTCGCTTATCCAGGTTTGACTGTATTTCTTTTTAATGAATGCGGGATTTCCCGGGATTTACTGTATTATTCTAGAGGCTTAATACATTTGGCTTTACTTATGAATGTTGTTATATTGCATATTATTTGTTTAATTACCTTTAATTAAAAAAATATATGGATCAAATTGAATTAAAAGGATTCCGAAATTTGATACTTTTTGGTTGACTTAGACAGAAACTGATTGTTATTTAAAGGTAATTAAACAAATAATATGCAATATAACAAGATTTATAAGAAAAGAGAAATGTATTAAGCCTCTTGAATAATACAGTAAATCCCGGGAAACCCCACATTCAATAAAAATAAGTAATTATTTTTGGTGCTTGTAACCACTCTTAGTTACGTCCTCCCTCGAAGTTTAGGTAAATAGGCACTACCTATTCCGAGCTCTGGTTATAATAGAATTTGTTATTTATTTTATTTTATTTATTTTTCAGAACACATACAGTCATACAAAAAAGATAGAGGTAAGTTACAAATATGTATAAAAGCAGACCTGGAGGTTCATAAATACAAACATTAAGCAAAAATATACAACAGCGTCTTAGCGAGTAGGAAAGTAAGTGGGGTGGGGTATTTTCGGATTCACCCGACATTCGGAATTACCCTAGGACACCTTACACGTTTGCACTATTTTAGGCAATATGACGGTATTTTACCATCCCATATTCTTTGTCCGCTAGTGTACTTATGAGAAAAATAATATTCTGATGTGCCTTGTTAGACATTAGGGTGGGTCGAAAATCACGAATTTTGGAGTACCGCAATGTAATAGGGCTCAAAAGTTGATGTGTATTCTGTAGATTACAGGAAAAATAATTTAAAAATTCTAGATTTAGACTGTTAACCCCCGCACCGCCGCCAAAGATCGATGTTAAGGCCTAGATTATATAAGTACTTAAATAAAGTACGTGACAATTATTTTAATAATTTATCACTTAATAAAGTAAATTAAACTGTAATAAAGCTAAATTATACTGAGACTTTTTGGTTATTTTCAAAATAGTCGACATTATAGCGTTTTGAAGTTTGATAACTTAAAATATTATGGCACAAATAAAGCAAAATGCTATATTTATATTTTTTGCTACTATTTTTTAAATACAAGCTTAAATGTAAGAGCTAATCGAAATATTACAGGAAAGAATTGTTTTCTTCTAAAACATACGGTATTTATATGTTTTTAATGGTACGCAATAGTACCAAATAGCCTTAAAATTGTGTTTTTCGAGTATTGTTTCTCGCCTCGTGTTGCTTTAATCGATATATTTTTTGTTTCTATTGTCTGTGTTTAGACCACTGATGATCCGTCCGGTTTAAGCACATCAAAATGCGTTTTACATAAAAGGCCAATTCTCTAGTTTGGCTACATGATGACAAAATATGATACATGGATAAAATATAATAAAAAATAAATAATTTTGAAATAAAATAGTGTTATTTAATGATTTAAATAGTTTGTATTTATATATTTAATATGGAGTGAAAATAAAAAATATAAATATATTTTTATATTTAACAGCTGTGCGGGGGTTAAAAATGTAAATCTAGAATTTTTTAATTATTTTTCCTGTAATCTACAGAATACACATCAACTTTTGAGCCCTATTACATTGCAATACTCCAAAATTCGTGATTTTCGACCCACCCTATTAGACATCTCGAACAATCTCTTTGAGTAGGCATCTTGTTTTTCAAATTATCTTTGGTAGTGGTTTTTATTTCTCCTCCTGTTAGAGGTAATTTCCTGTACTGTGTGTTAATAGTGTATAACTGTATATCTTATATTGTCAAGATTTAATTAAGGATTACTTACTTTTTTTACAATGTCATCTTAACTAATATGTGTGAAATCCTAGTAGGAATTGTCTTAGGATACAGACTACATACTTCATTTATAAGTACTGATTTGTCCTATTTATTACATCGACCTGTATCTGTTTTTTTCCCCAATAAAGAAAATAAGAAAATAAATAAATTCAAATGTATATTTCGCCACCTATACATACACTTTAGACTGCTACCCAACATTGAAATGAAATCATTTATTCTTCAATTTAGGCATATTACATGCACTTATGGATGTCAAAAAACTACCACCGGTCCAGTAATTAGACCTCTGCCTCGAGAAGAACCGGCGTAAGAAACTCGGCGAGGTGTCATTTTTTCAAAACAATATACAATGTATATAAAATAACAGATCATAATACTACAGAATTAAAATGCTACAATATTATATATATTTATTTATTTAATATTTAGGAGAAAATATTTTTGTGTTAGATTACTTGTGCGGGACGCTATCACTGCCAAACATCCCTATCCATGATGTAAGTAATCGTTTATCTTATAATATGCTTTTGAAATAAGTGTTTGTTTCACGACCGATTTAAATTTAGAATCCGTAAGTTCAGTAATGTGTCTTGCATTTTATTGTAGAATTTTATACGATTTCCCAAGAACGACTTTTTCGCCTTTACTAAGTCTGTAATAGTAGTTTATGCAACTGATACATAATGAGAGGGCTCAAAACAGGAGTGTGGTTTTATGAAACAAGCGTCAGCGAGTTTCATAATAGGATCACACGAGTGTTTTAAGGCCTAATTATGTACAGTTGTATACACTACTTTATCTACATCCATATGTTAAATCCTCTTTCATGTGTTGAGGCACGTTGAAAGTGCAGGAGTTCGAGTTCGTGAGATCGTTGAAGTCTTTTTGAGCACGAGCCTGTATCGTAATGGGCGGAGATGGCCATAACGATACCGTTTTCGATGCTTCTATGGCCTTACCTACACTTTTTGAGCACATAAAAGAGGATTTACTGTATGGGGGTGGGTCATTCTACTTTCTCATGACCAGTTTTCTATTACAAAAAAAAAATGTGATATGTATTGAATTAGTGTACAAAAATAGGATGTCGAAATAGTACCTGAAACTAATAAGAGGAATTTATAAGTAAAACTACTTTAATATTAACATATTGCTGTAAAAGGTGGGTAACGCAGTGGTAAAAACCATTTTTTCATACAAACGGTGAGGCATCCAAGGACAACTGAGTTACTCAATTTATGGATATTGGCTGTGGTTCGTTAATTACCAAAACTATCGGAAGTGATACTGCAATTAAACCTCTTTCCAAATAACTACAAAAATATGAAGTGAGCGCTAAGTATTCCAAAATCTGCATTTAAAAAAACATTGTCAGGAAATTATGTACATGAAAAAGTAGAATGGCCCAGTTACCTGATGGTTTACCTATCGGACTGTGTCTCTTCATCAGCGATCCTTCTCACAGCCTGAACAGAGCAGTTCCTATAAAACTCCCGCATAGAAGTAGAATGGCCCGGCGGGGTAATCACGTAACTTTTTTACTACCGTTAGGTAGATTTTAATGTCAAATTTCAACAGTCAGCCCATACATTTATACTTCAAAATTGACAGTAAAATCTATCTACCGTTAGTACATAAAGTTACGTTATTCGCCTGCGGGTGTAGATAAAAAGTTAAATTGATCGATCGTTTGTACTCAATGATTACTTAAATAGAAAAAACTTGCAGCAGACAGCTCTACTCAACCCCTTGTCAAAGCCATCGCCGGGCAGATTATACAGCAACAAAGAGCACGTCATTAAGTATATTCTGCCTTTTGATTCCCGGCCCCTCCCCCTAGGCTTACGAAGTTTTTGTAGTTTCGTTCAATTATTTTCTTTGAAAGATTAAGTGCTTAGACAGCACGCAACATAATTGACGATAATTTCGAGGAATAGTCATCATTCAGAGGGATAGTCATTATTTTTAGTCATTTTTGAGGATCAGGCGATCCGTCTGCTCGTTTGCCCAATGTTATAGGACATTAAAAAAATATATTATTAATAAAAATACCATCTTTTTTTAAGAGGCCTTATAAGTTTTAAAATGTTTTGATTTCAAATTAAGTATTGATGATACCTGAAAACCAGCGTTGTAGTGAACTTGCTGTAACATTATGCTGAGGCAAGCCCCTTTTTACATAATCACACGTCACTTTTTCACATAATTATGTCCGTATGATTATTCTATGTTAATATGTTAAGTTTAATTTTAAGATATTTGTACATGTAACTGCTACTGTTAAGTCATGCCATGTGATGTTAAATAAAATATTTCTATGTTTTCTATACCAATAAATGACTTTATTGGTATCAAGGATACGATGATTTTATTAAAGTTTTAGATAGTGAGATAGCCATTTTTTGATTTTATTGTGCGTAGTAGAATTTAAGCGGAAATAAGCTGTTTTTAGTTTGAAAATGGTCATTTTGGAGTGCTGTTTGCAATGAATTTAATGAAAAATCCAAAAAATACATTTCAATTTTATGACATTAGGTCGCAATAATCCTGTCCTAGATAGTAACACTGAGAAAATGAGAAAATCTATTTAGGTTATTTTCTGTTTGAATTTACACCTCATAAGGGCTCTTAACGAACGCTAATTATCGCCCCTTAGACACACTCTTTAATCGGGAGTTCTTGAGAACACTATAAGTAAATACTTCAGGTAAACGTCCCAATGTTCGACACTGTCTACTAGTGGCTCTGTGAGTGGAGTCGTAAGAAAATCTATATACCTAATTACTAGTGACCGACCGAAACATGTTATTTTGCCGAAACCGAAACCGAAGGTTCGGTTTCATTGTAGTTTCGGCCGAAACCGAAACCGAAACCGAACCTTTTATAAAAAAATAAAAGTCCTTAAAAAGTCGAAAAAATGTTAGTAAGTTTTTTTCCAAAATTAATATCTCGCCGACCTATAATTACAGGTTTCTACTTTCAAAGATTTATCACAATGAAATTTCAGCACAGTTACAGAGGTTCTGTTTGAAAATTTAACTACCCAATAAATAAAGTGAAAAAAAATACATTATTTGTAACACAAAGTTAGCGATTTTGTAAGTTTCGGCGCGGCCGAAGGGTTCGGCCGTTTTTGGCCGAAACCGAAACTCGGACCGAAACTTGATTTTTTGGCCGAAACTGGCCGAAACCGAAACCGAAACCGAAATTTCGGTCGGACACTACTAATTACCGAACCTGATCACAAAATTTCAAGAAAACCCAAGTAACACAGCATGCTGAATAAGGTTTGAGTAACTGAGGGCCTACTCCGAACTTCGTATCCCTTTCACTCATATAGTTTTTAACACGAGAGCGAAAGGGACAGCACGATACGAAGTTCGGATTTCGAGATTCGAAAATGTTTACACCTCTTATCAGCATTAATCTCCATAATGTATGAGTAAAGGCTATTAATAAAGCCAAATTCTCTTCAGATCTTTAATACCTCTGGTGGGTATCAACCACAGTATTACTAAGCTTACCCAGACTTTAGATCGCTCTTATACAGGCTAAAGCATTTTAAAATGTGCCCAAATTGCTTGAAAAACAGCTGAATAGACATTTACTCCCTCCTCCTTCCCTCCTCCTCCTTTCCTTCCTCCTTTTTTATTATTATTTTTTTTATTTTTTATTTATAGAAATTCCTCTTATTCGAACCAAGCGCTTTGCATCATCTTTTATAATGCGCACTTCTAAGGTTTGGAATTCTCTGCCGGCGCTTGTGTTTCCGAGCTCATATAACCTAGACCTTTTTAAGGCACGAGTGAATAGGCACCTTCTGGGTGAGCTCGCTTCATCGTCGGCCTCATTTTTGCCCCCTGGCTAGATTGACAAGAGCGATCCCATTTGTAATCATCATCATCATCATCATTATTTCAGCCGAAAGACGTCCACTGCTGAACATAGGCCTCCCCCAAGGCTCGCCATTTAGACCGGTCCTGTGCCGTTCGTTTCCACCGGGTTCCCGCGACCTTCACCAGGTCATCACTACACCTTGTCGGAGGCCTACCGACAGCTCGTCTTCCGGTGCGTGGACGCCACTCAAGCAGTTTCTGGCCCCATCGACCGTCAGTCCTGCGAGCAATGTGCCCTGCCCACTGCCACTTAAGTCTCGCAATTTTGAAGGCTATGTCGGTGACCCCAGTTCTGCTACGGATAGCTTCATTCCTAATTCCCATTTGTAATAAAAATAAAATAAAATTTACTCTGTATAATCCTGGCTGTATAATAAATACGATATCAATATTTCAACTATAATTACAAGAATATTGCACAAACACGTACGGAAGATCAGTATCACACGGGCAAGATAATCATAAATGATGTCCGTGATGAAACATCCTCCTGGAAACTGATAGACTCATGCCCCGTTCAATATGATAACCTATCGTTTTAGTAATCAAGAATACATGACACAATTTGAGACAAGAGATCATTAATCTAATTTTGTGAAAATTGATGATGTCACTTTGGAATATAGGATTTCAAGCTTACATGGTCATTTACATTAGAATTACGATTTGAAACGGGATATTTACCATGTATATTTGTATTTTTGGGTTCCCGATATTTCGGCACTGTTGCAAGCGCCATTATCAAGGATTAACTGACGTGCTGCGAGTTTTAGTTGTGGTCTACCCACACACCATAGCGATATACCCTCTTCCTTCTTTTTTTTCTTCTTTTTCTATACATGGTAAATATCCCGTTTCAAATCGTAATTCTAGGTATATTGTTGTCGTACATATTTTTATTAGAATTACGATTTGAAACGGGATATTTACCATGTATATTTGTATTTGCAACAGTTCCGAAATATCGGGAACTCAAAAATACAAATATACAGTGTAAATACCCCGTTTCAAATCGTAATTCTAATGTAAATGACCATGTAAGCTTGAAATCTTGTACATTTTTTGGTTATTACATAAAGTTTATAAATAAATTGTTGTTTATTGATGAATAACGTTCACTGTAGCGTAGAACACAAACCCTAAGTTCACATTAGGGGTTCCTTAAAAGTTTTAACTCATTGTGTATATGTCTTTTGTGCCTGTCACAAAGCGCTAATTCCGTACCGTAAACTGGGGTGACTTTAAAAAAACGGGGCCACTTTGATAGATTTAGAACACTTATATAATCGAGAGCTCCCGAGGATGCACTGTGTTGAGAGCGAGAAATCTAGTTCCTTTTGCTGTCAACACAGTGAATTCTCAAATTTCATAAAGGGTCGGCAACGAGAACGGAGTTGCGGGCACCTATAGGCTGCGGTGGCCGCTTACCATCAGGTGGACTGTACGCTTGTTTGCCACCGGCGTTGTAAAAAAAAATCGTCACCAAGTATTTCTAGTTTGATTCAGTTTAGTAAATAGTTGGTTTAACAAGGTATTTTACCGACCTCATGTTAAGCAAATAAAAAGTAAAACACGGCATAAAAACTGGATTTTGAAAGTAGCCCCTTAATTTGAAAGTAGCCCCTCAATTTGAAAGTAGCCCCACAATTTGAAAGTAGTCCCTCAATTTGAAAGTAGCCCCAGCCAGCCAGTAGTTTGATAGTAGTAGAGTATGTATATTTATATATTATTTAAGAACTTAAGTGTATTTATATTGAATAGTTATTTTGGATACTTTTTTTCTTCTTTTTTTCTCATTGTAATAGTTTATGCACCACCTACTTTTCAGCTTTATATTTAATTTCTCCACTACCCAAAGGTTGTCTGGAAGAGATCGCTCTTTAGCGATAAGAACGCCTGTTGTTCTGCCTGTCTCCCTGTATCTTTGTTTTTTGTTTTTTTATGTGCTATTTTATTATGTGAGGTGTGCAATAAAGAGTATTTGTATTGTATTGTATTGTAGCCCCTCAATTTGAAAGTAGCCCCGGTTGACGGTAAGTAATGCAACCGCCGTTTCTCACGTCAACAATGACACGTCGCGTCATTAATATGTCGTTTACATACAATCACTGGATTGAACCTGCGACCCGCATTGTGAGCATTGTCACTCGTTGTTGAATATGCATTTGATACGGACCTTCGAGTTTGTGCTGACTTGAGCATTGTGAGAATGCTATTTAAGACCAAGTTAAAAAACCTATTAATAGAAAATTGTTACTACTCGGTGGACGAATTCCTTGATGACAAAAATTTAGCAAATTATTATAAGTAAATTGAAATAAAATGTAGGCACTTAGTCTTAGATTAACATTATACATAGAATAACAGTAATATATATTATATAATTAATTGTGAAGTAAATAGTTGATTCATCTAACTTATTTGACATATACCATAATTGTAAATGTAATAATCGAGTTTTTAATCTAGATTTAACATTATGACTATTGTGTGCCCTTACAGGGTGTCATGAAATGACTTAAATTAGAAATGTAACATCTTATTGTGTATGCATGACATTACAATGAATAAATAAATAAATATAACATGTAGAAATGTTCTTACAAAGATGGTAACCAAGCATACAACGTGCTTGATGTTAAGCTAATACTGGCCAATACACGATTAGTTTCCAGGTCAGGCCTAGCTTACTTTAGTGTGAAACCAACTCACTGACTACGGGTGGGCTTAAAACCAGCTTAGCGCTGTGCTCACTCCGATTTTTCAACGTCTTACTTTTAATACCCATACTTACTATAGATTGAACATTGTAAAATTTTGAGAGATAAACCTTTTTGTATTTGTATTTGTAGTTCTTGCTGGACTAAAGATGGGCCCAAAATCCTCACTTGATTTCTCGATAAGTCCTTAAAGGTTAGTTAATTAATGAAGTACCGACTTATTTTGCGGCTTTTCGTGGGATTGTTTAGTAAAACCATCTTGTTGGTGGGAAAATCTTGGAAATGGAATGCTCGAAATAACTTATCAAATATGTAATCGCCTTCGTATTTTTTTTTGTTTTGTAAAAAATATACAAACGACTAAAAGGGATTTGGAAAGGAAGTACTTAGAGCCCTACGTTTAAAAAATGTCACTCAAGTTTGATAATGCTCCCAAGCGGCCATTAAACTACGTCAAAGTAAGCATAGTTTATTAATATTAGCTTCAGTCCCATAACCGAAACTAGGGATGCGTCGAATATTCGGTTATTATTCGGTATTCTGCATGTTTTTGAATGTTCGGTATTCGGTCGAATTATTCGGTTCAGCTGCCGATTATTTACCGAACAATTTTGATGTGGTTTTGTTACAAGTTACAATAAGAGTGTATTATAGTTACTGCTTCGTGAAATTAATACTTGACCCATTATTAACAGTGATTCAACTTATTTTTTGACAATATTTCGTCTGGATAGTGAACAAAAATATTACCATTCAATTAGTCTGTTTATAATAATAATAATAATAACTTTATTGCTCTCATGTTGGTTTACAGCAGGTCTTACATTAACTGTTACGAGTACAACATGACACCCTGTAAGGGTATTGCAAATTCCACTTATATTCTAAAGGTACATTCATAAAATCACAGGTTACACACATTGAGATCTAAGATGACAAGATAACATATTCTAACTATATTTATGATATTTATTTACATTGAAAAATTCTTGTAGGGAATAAAAACAGTTCACTATTAGATATGTTTTTAACTTTTTAACAAAAATATTATATTTGAGTTCGTCAGCAATTTCTTTAGGCAAGCTATTGTAAATACGTATGGTTGTCATATGGGGGCTTTTATTACTCATTATAGATGAAGGAAAACGTTGAACCGAATAATTCGGCCGAATATTCTGTTCGGCAACAGCTGGACCTAATATTCGGCTGAATGTTCGTTCGGTCAAACCCATATTCGGCGCATCTTTAGAAACCTTTCACATCAAATGGGACGGAACGCTTTCTTTGCGCCCGCGCCCTCGCTCACGCGGCGTATTGTTAGGAAAGCAATTATTTTCGTCCCAATACAGGCTTACACTGCAGGAGTTGACTGTACCTAAATTAGAAGACCCCCGGGGTTTCGCTGTAATTTCTTAGCTATTGATGTATGCATTTATGGTTAATGCACATTTTATGTACACTTAAGAGGAGCCGAGACGGGTTTTGTAAAGGATTTTGGTGCAAAATCTATATGCAGTCGGGCCATTCTACTTTTTCATGTACATAATTTTCAGACACTTTTTTTTGTAATGCAGATTATGGAATACTTGGCCCTCACTTCATATTTTTGTATTGTTATTTAGAAAGAGGTTTAATTGCAGTATCACTTCCCATAGTTACGGTAATTAATGAACCGCAGCTATAATATCCATAAATCGAGTAACTCAGTGGTCCTTAGATGTCTCACCATTTGTATGAAAAAATGGTTTTTACCACTGTGTTACCCATCTGTTACAGCAATATGTTAATATTTAAGTATTTTTACCTATAAATTCCTTTTAATAGGTTCAGGTACTATTTCGAAATCCTATTTTTGTACACTAACTCAATACATATCATAGATTTTTTTTGTAACAGAAAACTGGTCATGAAAAAGTAGAATGACCCACTCACTAATCTCCGTTTTAAATTGGCACGACAATGGCAAAAAAGCAAATGCCCCAAGTAGCAATTGTGAATTATCTCTAAATCTTTAGTATCTCTAAAGTGTTTTAAGTTTGACTTACTTAGGATGAGTGACTGTAATCAGTCCGAAGTTTTCTTTAGCTGAGATAAGAAGGATTTTGTAAAATCGATAGTAACTTAAAATCAATTAGGTTTTAAAAAAATGCTTTAACAGTAAGATTCGTATTCCCAAAACCTACTACAGTATTCCCAAGATGATTTTGCCTTAAGTATGTCAACCCCACATGCGTAAGAACTCTTATTTTACTAAACTTAGTTTATTTTAAATCACACTTAAAACGCATATGAATTAACTGAAACGAGTTCAGTACTACTTAAGCATATCTTAATTATCTGTAATGTGTCTTAAGTTTGCTTTAATTAGGATATGGATTAAGTAAAATCAATTTTGACTTAAAATCATAATAGTTTTAAAAAACCGTTTCTAGAGTAAGTTCCGTATTCACAAATCAAAGTAAAGTATTCCCAAGATAATTTAGCCTAAAATATGTCTTCCATATAAACGTAAAAAATCAAATGTTACTACAATAAGTTTATTTGAAGTCGCACTTAAAACTTATTTTAATTACCTTAAGTACCACTTGAGTATATCTGAAATGTGTCTTAAGTTTGCTTTAATTAGGATATGGATTAAGTAAAATCAATTTTGACTTAAAATCAAAAGAGTTTTAAAAAACCGTTTCTAGAGTAAGTTCCGTATTCACAAATCAAAGTAAAGTATTCCCAAGATAATTTTGCCTAAAATATGTCTACCATATAAACGTAAAAAATCAAATGTTACTACAATAAGTTTATTTGAAGTCGCACTTAAAACTCATTTTAATTACCTTAAGTACCACTTGAGTATATCTGAAATGTGTCTTAAGTTTGCTTTAATTAGGATATGGATTAAGTAAAATCAATTTTGACTTAAAATCAAAATTGTTTTAAAAAACTGTTTCTAGAGTAAGTTCCGTATTCACAAATCAAAGTAAAGTATTCCCAAGATAATTTTGCCTAAAATATGTCTACCATATAAACGTCAAAAATCAAATGTTACTACAATAAGTTTATTTGAAGTCGCACTCAAAACTCATTTTAATTACCTTAAGTACTACTTGAGTATATCTGAAATGTGTCTTAAGTTTGCTTTAAGTAGGATAAGGATTCAGTAAAATCAACTTTAACTTAAAATCAAATTAGTTATTAAAAACCGCTTCTATAAGCAAGTTTCGTATTCACAAATCGAAGCACAAGATAACTTTTCCAAAGTAAGTCTACCACACATCCAAATTCAAAATCCAATTTCACTTAAATTAGTATATTTGAATTCGTACTTAAAACTCTTTTATTTAATTTAGGCATATTCAGTACCACTTAAGCAAATCTTATGTTTCTGTATTTTGTCTTAAGTTTGCTCTTACTAGGGAAAAGTTTTGTACAAACTTTAACTTAAAATCAAATCAGTTTTAACAAATTCCTTCTAGAGTAGCATTTGTATCCACAAATCCAAATAAAGTATTCCCAAGATGACTTTACCTCAAGTAAGTCTACCACAAATACGTAAAAATCCTATTTCACTTAAATTAGTTTATTTGAAATCGTATTTAGAACTCTTTTACTTAATTTAAGCATGTTCAGTACTACTTAAGCAAATCTTATGCTTCTGTATTTTATCTTAAGTTTACTTTATGGAACTAGAATTAGGGTTTTATAAATCAACTTTAACTGAAAATCAAAACAGTTTTCAAAAACCGCCTCTTCAGTAAGTTTCGTATTAACGAATCCAAGTTAATTATTTCCAAGAGAATTTTGTCTGAAGTGTACCTAGAAGAAATACATAAAAATCCTATTTTACTAAAGTGAGTATAATTTAAATCATACATAAGACTCGTTTGAAGTAACTAGAGCCTATTCAGTATTAGTTAAGTCACAAAAAAAAGTGAATCGTTTATAGATAAACTTTAGTAAATCGTAATACTTTGTGCTGTAGATTATCTTTCGGAAGTAAAATAAATCATTTTAGTGCTTCAAGACGTCAGTTTTAAGCTAAAAAAGACTTAAAGGGATGGTGTTACGCTAAAAGTTATCACAATGGATAAAGTTATTAAAATAAAGAGATCCGGTGGATTTAGAAGACGAGTGGAAAAATATAAAAAAAATATTGTCTCCATCAACAAACCAGACTCCACCCAAATGAGCCAGTTTGCTGAAAATGAGATTAATCAAGATGTTCAAATGCCGTCATCTTCACACCAGACCCCGGTTTTGACTGATGCTACTTTGAATACCAGAACAAACGTAGATCAAATTATAGAAACAGAAGATACTGACTCCGAATCCGATTTAGAAATAAAATCGGCAGCTGATCGCTATATTAATGATTTCAATTTTAGAGAGGAACTGAGACAGTGGTCCGTTAGACATAATATACCGCATACCTCAATAAATTCTTTGTTGCAAATCATTAATAAACGTGAGCCACATCTAGTGCCGAAGGATGCCAGAACACTCCTCGAGACAGCAAAATCAGTCGAAATAAAGGCATGTGGCAGTGGAGAATACTGGCATAATGGCCTCAAAAGAAATATTTTGCAATATTTAGAAAATATTGAAGAAAACATTACCATAAATTTGAATGTGAACATAGACGGTTTACCCACATACAAATCTTCGAAAGTGGAATTTTGGCCAATACTGTGCAATATTCATGATATGCCCACTGTGCCGGTCATGGTTATCGGAATTTATTGTGGTAAGGGTAAGCCAGATCCTAAGGCCTTTTTGGAGACATTCGTGACCGAGTTGAAAGAGATTTTGCAAAATGGCATCGAAATTAACAATCACATCATAAAAGTGAATCTGAGATGTTTTATATGTGATTCACCTGCGCGGGCTTTCATAAAAAGTATGTATCCATACACACCCTACTTGTAATAACTAACAAATTTATTGTACATTTAAATATATCTGTAAATATTTATGTAGTAGGATTCTGCGAACATTTCGTATAAGCGTCTCTTTCGTCCGATATATTAACAGAAAAGAATGCAAATAAAAAATGCTCGCCGAATCCAAAATTTGTTGGATGCGGTTAAAACATAGTTTGATGTAATAAATATTTGTACTACGGGGACCATTTCATAACAGATAAGTAGGTGGTTAAATGATGTAAGAGCTTTATCCCACTTGCGATTATCGAGCGAGTTTTCTATGGTGGCGATTACGCAAATACGCAGCGAGTTCACCGCGACTGATATCTGTAAGTATAGAAAACACACTCGCAAGTCGCTCGTAAAAGGCCTATCAGACTACACTATCGATAGGGCCCTAACTGAGGGAGGGGAGTAAAGCTATCTCGCTCTAATGAGTGAGATGCTTTAACTCCCCTCCCTCAGTTAGGGCACTACCGATAGTGTAATCTGATAGGCCTTTAAACCAAAAGTCTGCTAAGGCCCTATACAGGGTGAACAATTTAAATGGGTCAGTAGGGAGAAGTTAGAAACTATAAGAGATAGAGAAACCTGACCGTAGGAATCATGGCGTCGATTTTATATTAAATAAAAACTGCATTAATTTTTTTTTTTTTGTATATATCTCATCTCAAACCGGGAATCAAACCCGGTCAAAATTGGAGAGGAGAAAAAAAGTTTTTGAAGATGTCAATCAATCCTATTTCTTATTGAAAACAAATGTCTATATGAGAGTACATACATTTAGATTGCTCTAAGAGTCAGAAATTACTGATAAGTAGTGCTAGCGGTACGCCAAAAAATGCTGCAAATTGTCCTAAAAGTATTAAAATCGGAACGAATGATCTTTAGGCCATAAGAATCAATTTGACCGGCAGCACGAAATAAAAACAAAAAGGGGAGGAGTGACGTCATCTTTTTTTTGTATGGGATTTTGACATTTTGTGTCCTGAATCCTGCCATGTGGGGTATCTAACGAAAGGGCTTCATGAGCTGGCTCCAAATATATACTGAATGATTACATTACTGCTACTTATTTGGAAAAAATCCGAGACACATTATTCAAACATACCAAGTTTGGGCTCTTGCAGGTAGGAGACGGCTGACTTAATATTTATGAAACATACGCCAAATAACCCGTAATATACTCGTTTCTAACACAAAGGGAGTAATTCCGGAAATTTTTAAATTTAGAATTAACTCGCCTCCTTTTTTGGTTTTTGCTATCGTACTACGGGTCAAATTGATTCTTATGGCCTAAAGATCAATCGTTCCGATTTTCATACCTTTAGGACAATTTGCAACATTTTACTGAATTTCGGGGCGTACCGCTAGCACTAAAGGTGGAAACGCTTACAATACAAATGGTTAGCGTGCTGTGTATGGAAAAATAACTTTGCCATTTTAACCATGATAATTTGCGTTTAAGTTCATGGTTGCAATGCAATACAATTATTGTTTTCTTGAATTATGAGGTTTTGGCAAAAAAATCATATTTGCTTTTGGATAAAAAAAAACCGGCCAAGTGCGCGTCGGTTCCGTACCATTATCTATACAAACGGCAAAAAATCTGGTTTGTTGTATGGGAACCCCTTAAATATTCAATTTTTTAGTATTTGTTGTTATAGCGACAACAGAAATACATCATCTGTGAAAATTTCAACTGTCTAGCTATCACGGTTGATGAGATACAGCCTGGTGACAGACAGACAGACAGACGGACGGACAGCGAAGTCTTAGTAATAGGGTCCCGTTTTCGCCCTTTGCAATTTCTGACCCTTAGAGCATTCCAAATGTATGTCATGTAGTCCTATACGGACAATTTGTTCTCAAATAAATATAGGATCGATTGACATCTTCAAAAGGTTTTTTTTTTCTCTGCTCAATGTCGACCGGGTTCGACTTCCAGTTGTAATGTATGAGATTTGGATAAAAAAATATGCTATTTTTACTATATCTAAAATCGACGCCATGGTTCCAAAGAACAGATTTCCCTATCTCTTATAAAAAAATAAATAAAATAAAATAAAATATATATGTAGTTTCTGACTTCTCCCTACTGACCCATTTAGATTGATCAAGTACAGAAGTTGATTTGCGATTGCTCTGTATTAGGTACCTAATAATCAAAGTGGCTATATACTAATCGCCTACCACCAGGGACTTGGTGATTTTAAATTAATCTATTAATTTATTAGTGAATAGTTGCGAATTAGAATCATAATTTAAATTCGTACTTACCGGTCTTGACTTTTTCTTCGTGGTACTTTAGGGAAAAAAAACAAATACTCAAACTTCAGTTCACTTCTATGTAGTTCCGCATAAACGATCTAAACCACAGTCATTAAAAAAATTAAAATTCGAACTTTATGACATATGTATATGGGTACCTATTGAGTTTTAATTAAGTTTTGAGTGGCATGTGGGTTAAGATCGTTTTTGCATAACTACGTCCATTTATACTAACTTTTGAGTTAATTTTCACAAAAACTTTACTAGTTCCTTGTTGCATACACTATTTACTGCAAATATTAAATAAATACTAGCGCTCGCGGAGTAAAGGGCATTAGGTATGAAGTAATGCATAAAGTTAATCAATGTTAAGAATATGTACATACGAAATGGTCTTAAGTTGTACTGCATCAATTCGTTTTTCAGATCTAGTTAAGGCTATTACCGCTTAAGTGGAGACAATTTTGTCTTAACTTTTTCTTAACTAATCTTTTTTTATCATTTTTATCTTAAGTGGTATTTCTTTAAATAAAATAGGTATTAGCGCCATTTTATACCATCTGAAAGGAAAATAATAAAAAAAAGCTGACTCTGCCGCCTCAATTTAGTCAGTAAAAACAGTCAAAGTGATGTTAAAACTGTTTATTCACAACACTATTTATCTAAGTTACGCGGAGATAAATTATTTTATCATTTTTCTCAGCATTTAATATTTTCACTATTTAAAATACCCAAATTTTAAACACTTTACTCGGTATTTCAGGTGGCCCGCTAGTTTTATAGTAATTTAAAGCCATTTCACTCGATCAGCCAACATGCGTATTACTTTTTCGCACTATGTGCCGACAAGGAAAGCTATTTTAAGTCATTACTGTAAGTGTTCGCCATTTTATTTATAAACTTTTGTGTCTAAGACACGCCATTCCATTTATTTTCTCTAAAAAGAGGTTACGTAAAGGAAATGAAGTCTTAATTTATATTATTTTAAATAAGATTAGAATTAGCACGCACTAGTAAACAAACTATCTTGAAGATATTTTTAAGGACGCTTAAAACTTCACTCTCAAGTAAGACTTAGGTTTACCTGAAAAGTTGTATGAACTCGCTATTAAATAAGTCTTAACTTTGTATAGCAGACATCTTCAAGGTATCCTAAAGATAATTTTAAGGGCCCTTAAAACTTTACTTTCAAGTAAGACTTCAGTTTATTTCAGAAGTAGTATGAACTTACCATTTATTAAGCCTTAACTTGGTATTCGAGATATCTTGAAAACGAATAAATTAGTGTTAACAAAGCCTTAAAGATATCTTGAAGTTAGTTTGAGGAATCCTTAAAGCTTCACTCTTAAGTAAAACTTAACTTATCTTGAAAGTAGTATGAACTTTGTCTTCACGTTCTCCTAAATACTGTGCCCACTTGAGATTAACTCTGTCTTGACGGATATCTTGAGGGCTATCTTGAAGGCCTAAACGTTTTTTTCAAGACAACGGCCCTGAATTAACGAATTTGATTCCAAGATAGCTCGAATACCTTGTTTAGAAAATGCAATGCTACTTGGGTGGCCTTCTACGGCTTGCGGTAAGCATAGGGTAAGCGGATACCGAAAATGTAACAAAAATACCGTTCCCCCCCTCCCCTTATCTCCGAAGTTTACCAAGGAAAAAATATAAAACTATTGCGTAACATTGATATCAATGTATATTTTACAGGAAAAATTTAACTGTAGCTCTATCTAGTTTTTCTTTTTTTATCGTCAAAAGCATTACTATACTAAGTTTGTAATTTAATCACCTTTGCATGTATTTTTGTTTTATAAATTCCTACGAGATTATGCTGAAAGTGCGTTCTTTCAAATAAAGAAAAAAAAATTGAAATCGGCGGGGTAATCACGTAACTTTTGTACTACCGTTAGGCAGATTTTAATGTCAAATTTTAACTGTTAGCTCATACATTTATACTTCAAAATTGACAGTAAAATCTATCTACCGTTATTACATAAAGTTACGTGATTAGCCTGCGGTTTACGTGATAATGAAGTATCCTTGAAAAACTACCATACATACAAAGTTATTCAGTCGCTCAAATTTGTAACAAAAGTCGCCGATAGATGGCGCTGTACCCAATCTGACCAGTTTCCACACCATGTTGTTGAGATTTTCCTGATTTAATAGGGTTGGAATCGGTACACATCTGTATGCGGAACCCTCGGTGCGCGAGTCCGACTCGCACTTATTTATTGTTATATTAAGAACAACGAGGTTTACCGATATAGCATACAATATTTACTTCAAAACTTACTATCTTCAAGATATATGGCATCAAACATTGGCAATTTTAGACCAAAACAACCAGTTTTTTGGACGTAACTTTTGGGAAGGTGAGTTAAAAATAAAAATTTCTCTTGCGTTGTTAGAGACGTCAATAAGGAACAGTTACATGTACATCTCATATATATTAGTGCATAAACAATATAATAATATCGAAAACAGAGCTTTTTTGGACCATGTTTGAAAAAATCATAAAAAATAGAATAGAATAGAACCAAATTTATTGCACACCAAAATAACAACACATTACAATTTAAAACTTAATACCTAGAAACTAGCTTAAAAATACATGAAGTGAACTAAGTATAAAGAGCAGGGGTGCTGCTATAGTGGCCGCAATTGGACACCACTCAGCATAATGCTGTGACATGTTACAATGCCGCAGCGCTGGTCTTCCGTGGAGCCCATGGCAAATAAGTAGTCAGTTATTTCAAAATTTGGCTCTTGCAAATGTAGTTGTAGATAAAGGATTGAAGAAACGATAACCGTTTGTGCCATAAATAAATATATTTATAGTTTTGACGCAGTAATATCAACTCAAAACTCGTCAAAAATCGATGAATAGCGCATGGGGGCCCTTAAGTAGTTTACAATACAATAGAATACAATACAAATACTCTTTATTGCACACCTCACACAAATGAATAAGTTACATATATGTACATAGACTCAATAAAACATCGATACGTAGGTAGAGATACACAACAGGCGATCTTATCACTTAAGAGCGATCTCTTCCAGACAACCTTTGGGTAGCGGAAAAACAAATAAATTATGCTTTCAGAAATTATTCATCCTCCTAGCGTTATCCCAATACAGTTACATCCTGAAGGATGCCCGGGGTCCGCTACCTAATCCCAAGATTTGGCGTAGGCACTAGTTTTTACGGAAGCGACTGCCATCTGACCTTCAAACCCGAGGGGAAACCAGACCTTATTGGAATTAGGCTTGTCAAGTGAGTGGGCAACTTGACTTAGAAGTTCTCAAGCCGCCCGAAGGCCTCTAACTTGGCTTAACGACTGTTATCATAGACAACAGTCGGGATCAACGGCTTAACGTGCCTTCCAAAATACGGGAGCGCTCAGTTAATAACCACTCAAAGCGGTCACCCATCCAAGAACTGACCTATGCCCACGTTGCTCAGAAATTATTATGAAACAGATTCAAAACAATTACTAGTTATTTATAGTTTACCTAACACTCCAGCTTGCAAATCCAAAGGAGTCGTTCGATAAAGTGACTATGTAATAAAAATAAACTAATACGTAAATAGATAAATTAGAAAACGCATTCCAAATCAATCAATTTTTCTCGTTCGGAATAAACTGCCAGAAACTCAAATGCCCCGTCCCGGATAAGGTAAATAAGAAAATACAATACCTACGTTCTAATTTTAATTTTTCATCTCTACTTAAGAGAGATAAGACTCTCTTTAAGTCCTTAGTGGTCTCTTGGTACAGACACAAGCTGAGCCTACTATTTCAATTGTTTTGTTTATGTTGTTTTGTTGTGCGTGTGTTAGTTACCCGTAAATTGCACTGTAATACAATCATTGAATAAACACGTCTTATTGTTATTATTATTTACCTACATACCTACATATTTATGGCCTCCCACTCTAATTCGATCAACTGAATAGTAAAATGGAAAACATTTTAAGGATAAAAACTTGTAGACCTAGGTCAAAATTACGACTTACTACAGAGAGTATCTATATATAACCGTGTTTTACTAGTAACTCGCTCGTTGTACAAATTTTGAGGTTATGTTAATTTTAGACCGGCTTCTCTATATTACGTGGCAATGCCCCCGTTCCATTGTTTTGATTACGCACACGACGAATGAAGTTCTGGCAGCCGCTCGCGTTCCTTGAAGCCGCTTCCTGGGAACGGCCGCCATTATTCGCGACAGCGACATAACCTCCTTGACTGTAGACAGTCAGCTGTTTAACATTCCCTGCACTGCGCACGCCGCTAGTTACGAGCCAGGGCTATCGATTTGTCGATAGTCCCGGGCCGCGTCTAGCCCGCGCCCGCACTAGCAGGGGGCGCGGCCGCGGGGCGCGGGGGGCGCAGGCGCGCCGCGCGCCAGTCTCGCGCCGAGCGCCCACCGCGACGCACGTCCGCGCCGCCCGCTCGCCACAGTCAGCTGATCGGGCCACATGCCGTGAACCCGCCCGAGCCATGACGGGCTACGCCCGCAGCGAGGCCGAGTTCGCCGCCGACCGCTACCGGCGCGAGCGGCCCGCCTCGCTCGCCCCCAAGGATTATTCCGTGCCTTTACACGTAGACTGCAGTATCGAATACGAGCTTCCCGACTGTGCCAAGCCGCCGCAGGGCGTGAAAATCGAGCCGCTGCTCATGATCCACCCCTCGCATTTCCGGAGGCTCGAGAGCTTGCGGCGGGTGCCGTTCGTGAACAACCTGCCGCGGGACGGCGTGAGCGCGAGCGCGGGCGCGGCGGCGCCGGCGCGGCGGCCGGCGCGGCCCCCGCGGCGCTGCTGCCGCGCGGCGCCCGCGCCCGCCGTGCCGCCGCCGGCGCCGGCCGCGGCCGCGCGCGCGCGCGCGCCCGAGGAGCCGGCGCCGTGCTACCGCTTCGACTCGTACGCGCTGGACGCGGGCAAGCTGTCGCGCGCGCGCCTGAAGGCGCACCCCTACCTGCCGGTGGACTGTGATATGGCGCGGCTGCCCGCGCCCTACGAACGCTTCGACAAGCGCGCGCTGCAGCAGCTGCCGATCTACATGTAGCCGCTGCCCTGTGATGTTCCCTTGTAATTAGTTTAGTGATAAGTGTCGTGCGGCGTCGCCGTGAACGAACCGAATACCAAATAGTACCTATGTACGTTGATATTGTTTAAACGTTGACTTGTTGTGTTTGCCGGACGGTCTAGCCGCGAGCTCGCGCTCCGTGCCCAACGAACCTATTTATTCGCAATCGCAGTATGATGCTTCATTATTAAATTATTGTACCGTCGCCGATTCGTTGCGTAATTCTGTATAAGATATCATATCGATAATTATATGTTCAAAAATTGTATTATAATGAATATGTACCTATAGAGTAAAAAAAAATGAAAGTGAGAAAAATATTACGAATAAAACTAGGAATAGTTATGTTTTGGAATAGGTAATGAGTTCTAGAACAGTCCCGAGTGGCACTAGGAACGTATCTCTACTCTCATTTGTAAGCAGTTATGTTTGTTGAAATTATATATAAAGAGTCCTCTGATGAATAGTCTGATTAACAAATATTCGGCATGTAAAAGTCTTTATAAAACGCTTACTTAGCATATCATAGTATTATATTGTGTCATAGTCCAATGCCAAAAATATAACTATCTTTTTACAAAAATCCCTAAAGCATCGTTTTATTTACATCGCGGTGTGCGCGTGTGCTAGTGTGAGTGCCCTGGATTGCCCGGAGCTTGGATTGCTGCGTTCTGAAGACGTAAGTATGCCAGACTGCTTTCCACTAAGTCGTCCTGGTGGTAGACGTCGATACAGATATCTGAAGGGTTATACACGGTCTGCCAAACAGCTAGATAATCCAAATTGTACGCAAACTAATCGTCAATACTCATTACGTATTTACCCGACGGAAACCGGTAAAATTCGATCCTAGCTGTTTGGTCGCCGTATAAAATGTAAAAACGATCTGATGGATCAGATTCTGTACCCGTCGCCTTGAAGAATGGTGCTCATTATAACTTTCAAAGGATTTTAAACGAGAAACTCCGTGTCGTGTAAAACCGTGTCTGTATGCGTCACAAGATTTCCTTTTTATGACCGAGAGAAGTTAAAATGTAACCTTTTTTCAATGACGACGGGAAGTTTAAGTAATTACGGCAAGTTGAAGGTTCTGATCGAATAGGATTGAGGCGCTTCTGATGTTTATGGCAATGGATAAAGCATTACAGTAACCATGTACGTGCAAGAGTTATGTTTTGTCCAATGTGATAAATAGCCAGAAACGCGAAACATTAAGCCCTCTGATCCCGCAGCCGTCGCATCACGTCTGTTTCCTAGTTAAATCCGGCCCACTTACCCGCCCTTGACTAGCTCATGATATAATTAGACTAAACGCACAGCTAATTAATGATCTGTTCAAGTGTTTTACACGAAACCGTACCGTGGTTAAAAACCTTGGTATACTTGTAAACCAATTAACTAAAGTTACCTCAAGCCAATACATGACCTAATTTTATATAATTTTGAGATATTATGTAAATATCTTTTGAGATAGTACATGTGAAGCGTTTGCAGAGCGATAGTGCCTCACACAAAGTGTCTTCCAAAAGAATTCTTAGCAAAAATGTGTGCTTAGCGATTCGGGGTAACATTCCTCCCAAGTCCGATCAAACCAAGTATATTTATAGAGGTAATTTAGCGAATGCGCAGAAAGGATGTCTGAACCACTAACGCTTTCGTTATGTAAAATACTTTGTAATTTTGTCAGAGTTCCGACGCCGGCAAACGATAGAAGTTTGCCGACGGAATTGACCAGTTTTTGTTCAGATGAAGCTGCCTAGCTGAAAGTCTCATCTGGTTTTCTGCCTTTGTAGTAGCCGCAAAACGTGCCTAACTTTACTAACGAGTTTAATACTCCAGAAACGAACAGTTTCTGAGTATAACGAACTAACCTCAAACCTGTGTCTGTAAGTTTTTTTTTTCACAAATTAAATGTAAAACTGAATTAACACTATTAATTTTACTATTACATATTGGTCCAGACAAGCATCTAAAGACTAGTGTGCAGTAACAGCCCAGGAAGACCGAGGCCTGTGTTAGGGCTAGTTACATATTTGTTGCGCGACTTCATTTTGTGAGAGCGATCGGGTTCGTCTAAAACGACATCAAACGTTTTAGTAGCAATAAATGTCAAGTTCATCAAAATGTAATGCAAAATGTCACGTCGCTAATAATCGTGACGTTCGAAGTACGCAAGAATCGTAAATTGTGTTAATTAGAATATTTGTCTTGCACTGTCGAGGAAACTATGATTATGTAGATTAGATATAATCAATAATGTAATTACATTTATTAAAGAACAGAAATTGTAATGGTATTTTTTGTGCGCCCACATAAATCAGAGATCGCCGCGGGCGCAGCGCGGCGTGATCTTCAATTTGGATAAGGAATGATGCGATTATACACTTAACTACCTGTCAGTTTTTTTTAACAAATCCCCAAAATGTTTCTCGAGACGTGTTGGCACTGCCCACGATACGAAAGTCCGACACAAAACATCCATTTAAGATTTTTCAGCTTTCCTAACAGTTCTTGAAAGCAATTTTAATCCGTCTATTAGTTTTTGTTGCTTTTTGCGGCCGAAATGTTCATCGAACAAAAACGTTCATTCATGCAATGTTTTATTTCCTTTTGAAAGAGCACAATGAATCGTGAATGCGTTGGGAAGGTTCGGACGAGTCATTGTAATAAAACGTGGATTATAATGATTCGTTACAGGCGCTGTTAGCCGCGGGACTAATTATGCAGTCAAAGAGATTTAAGCTGCACGCATCGTTTTAGTGGGAAAAGCGTTCGTCTCGGCAGCCATTAGCCATTACTGTTATTACCGCCGCTCGAGGCGCGCCGTATTAGCATCCCGTAAACATGAAATAAACATCGAAACTAATGGATGATTGCTCTAACGCACCGACCGAATTAAACCTGTATTTATTTTATCTCCGCAGCCATGATAAAAAAGTTTATTGTTACTTTTTACTGCGTTATTTCAGCCCAGATTTCCTCCAGTAAGTATATTACCATTTTACTGCCGAGTTTTTACATTGCCCGTATGTTACCTAGTGGCGGTGGTTCGGCGAGGCTGGCGGGCATTATCTGCGGTAAAAGTAATCACGAAATGCATAAAATAATGAGTGAGATAAAAATAATAAAAGTGGTCGCAAAATGTAACGAGCCACTCAGTCATGCTCTGATAACGACAACTACAGGCGGCGGCCGTTCCGAGCAGCGATTCCGTAATTACTTCCTCGGAGGGTAACAGTTACTTGACAATTTACATGATTCCAGTGCGCAGGACGAAACGAATGTAATTTATCGTCAGTATCACGTAAAACGAAAACCCAATTTATGTCTACCACCCGTCATAAAACATAATATTATCGACATGGCCCCCTCCCTAGGCGATCACGATCGGCCATTTTAAGCACAGCTCGGCTCCCGCTCTAGCCCGTTAGAGAAAGCGAGACGGTACGCTTTCGTGCTGCGATTTCAGATAAAATAATAATAAATAAACAGAAAATTTGTGGGCATTGTTGACTATGCTTTTGAGCGCGGTTCAAGTTATTTGTGTAAAAGTAAGATGGCGTTTGGGCGACCTAGTGCGATCAGCTGATTGGCGGTGAGGGGCGGGCGGCGGGGGCAGGGGGGCGGTCTGGGAGGTGTGTCGTGACGCACACACCGGCAACAGCTGATCGCGAGCGGGACGGGCGCCGCGCTCTCGCTCGCGCGCCGTGCACTTGAATTTTGTTGAGTTAGTTACAGTGTTGCTGTATGTGGGTTGATTGTTAGGAGTAGACATTTTGCGGAAAAACTGATCGCTTCGCTGCATTTATATATTAAGTATGATGTGTTATCTAGTGCTTCTTATACTTACACTACACACCTGTCTCCACACTATGTCTTAAGTATCGGTGTATATTATAAACCCGATAGTGACGTAGAAAGAGGATTAGATAGATGAAGGATTAGCGAATCTGAGCTGACTAAATTGAGATGTATCAGAAGACTGACATGGATGTAACACGATTCTGACATCTCATAATTAGTCGTGCTGTATATACATTGGGGCCAAATTTAAATTAAGCCAATGGTAGAATAAAATCATAAAAAATTTTTTTTTAGGGTACGTCCCCTACATGTAAAGTGCTGGTGCAATTTTTTTTTCTTCCAAACCCCATCGTGTGGGGTACCGTTGGATAGCTCTTCAAAAATATTATAAGGTTTCTAAAAACATTTTTTGATTCAAGAATCGGTTGGCGTGATATTAAGCTTTGAAGTGATAATTTTTGCTATGGTCAAGTGTCCCCCCCCTGCCAGCTAAACGGTGGCTACTAGGCATGTAAAAAAAATCATGGTAGTAGTATATACGATGAATTTAAAAGGAAAACTATCACAGCTAAGTAGAAATTACCGTAAAGGGCAAAAATTTGTATACAACACAACATCTCAAAAAGTACATCATCAATACTAAGATCAGTAAAAACCCTTCTACGGGTCCGTAATTTCGCATATGACCGGTGACGTGACGGACGGGCAACTACGGAACCCTACACTGTGCGTGGCCCGACACGCACTTGGCCGGTTTTTTTTAAGTGATAAGTGCTCTTAAAGAAAAGCCCGCTTGCCGGTAACCCACGGTATACTTTTTAGGCCGTAGGTACATCGGCTTTAGTCCCACGATCATTGTTGTCTACATATTTGAAGATGAAGCGTTTGGTTGACGTAACTGGTGAGGGAAGAGCTGGCGACTTCCTCGCACAACGTATCAGCATTGCGATACAGCGAGGAAATGCGGCCAGCGTCCTCGGTACAATGCCCCAAGGGCCTGTTTTAGATTTAAGTTAGTTGTATTATTGTTTAAGTTCTTATTATTTAACTATTATAGCCACCTGTAAATCAACAAATGTGAAAAGTAAGCAAATATGAGTATTTAATCATACATATTAGATAAAATGTTGCTTGCGCCGAAACTAGGATTGTATTTATCAGTGTTGCCAGGGCCTTTGGAACGAAAATTACGTTTCTTTTCTCGAAAAGTTTCATTTTTTATATTTTTCATAATTACTTATGAAAACATTCGATTTAAAGAAATGAATAACCATAGAAATAACATACAGCTACAATTCGGCGAGTTATGAAACAGAATTACGCCAGACTAATGGGCGTTATCTCAAATGTCAATGTTGCACCAGACGGACAGACAGACGAGTCGTACCATGTAGGTTCTTTTGTCATTTTTCTGTATGGAAGCCTATAAATTGTCTCGCTTGGTCCCGGTTAGATACAATTGAACTTTCTTTTTAAATAGAGATTCATTGTTCCCAAAAGTTACAAAAAAATCCTTTAGAATAGAAGTTACATGTTACGCGAGCCGGTTAAAAGTTACAAAAAATGTAAGAAAAGTAACCATCTGGCAACACTGGTATTTATGTATCTTAGGCAAAGAAAGAGCCAATTACAATGGAATCCGGATAAAGCAACAGTCATGCGACCGGTGATATTACGTCGCACTAACAGAACGTCGCACGAAACTGACTGATTTACTTTGAAAATGTTTCTATGAAATTGAATGGGAGGTGATTTCGAAGTTGTTAAAACCGGTAAAATTGTATAAGTATGCGAAATGAAATGAAATCATTTATTCTTCAATTTAGGCATGTTACATGCACTTATGAAAGTCAAAAAACTACCACCGGTTCATAAAATAAACCTCTGCCTCGAGAAGAACCGGCGTAAGAAACTCGGCGAGGTGTCATTTTTTCAAAACAGTATACAATGTATATAAAATAACAGTATCATAATCATAATACTACAGAATTCAAATGCTACAATATACATATATATTTTTTAATATTAAGGACGAAATATTTCTGTGTTACATTACTTGTGCGGGACGCTATCACTGCCAAACATCCCTATCCATGATATAATCGTTTAAATCTATATATGGGTTCCTTGTTTACTACGGAACCCTAAAAAGCAACGAGCCAAAGTGTGAGTGAACGAGTTAGAGCTCGGATGAGCCAGAGTCGTGCCTTTGAAGCTAAGACTAGCCTTTTGTCACACTAAGACTCGCGTGAGCCTGAGCCGTGACGGCTAGTCTTTAAGAGCCCTTATCAATTAATAAACGCTCATCTATTTAGGCCATTTTTAATACAACGCCGGTGGCAAACAAGCGTACGGTCCACCTGATGGTAAGCGTGCAAGCAGTGCATCCTCGGGAGCTCTGGCAACCTTGCTCACCTCCAGGAACACAACACTACATACTTGTATAGTAGATAATGTTATTATGGCTGTGGTCTTCTGCAAGGCGGAGGTACTTCCCCAGTTGGGCTGCTCCAAATTCGAGCAAGATGATATTTTGCTGTGCCCTACCTCTCTATGTCAGACGATTGCGATTAACGGGTTAGCTAAGTTTTTGCAGAACCCTTGCCGCGTCAGTCTCACTTGACCTTTTTTTAAGAGGCCTTATAAGTTATAAAATGTTTTGATTTTAAATTATGACAAAAGTATAGATAATACCAATAAAGTGATTAAAGTATACGATAATTTTATTAAAGTTTTAAATAGTAACATAGCCATTTTTTGATTTTATTGTGTCTATTAGAATTTAAGCCGCAAAACACAGTTTTTAGCCTGAAAATGGTCGATTTGGAGTGATGTTTGAAACGATATTTCTTAAAGAAAAATCCAAAAAATACATTTAAAATTTATGACATTAGGTCACAATAGTCCTTTTCTGGATAGTAACACTGAGAAAATGTCAAGATAAGTTTCAATTCAATCAGAAAATCGTCTAAATAGATGAGCGTTTTTTAACTGATAAGGGCCCTTAACGCAATAAGAAACAGTTCCCACTTGACTGTTTTAATGAAGTCTTGTGAACTCAATTAACAACTTGACAGTCTGATTATAATATTTCCAACGCAAAAACTCGGCCATGATTATCGAATCGAAAACTGTCACTTTTGATCAGTGTTCTTTCCTAGCTCGAATAACATTCAAGTCATTAATTAATATTCTTAAATGACAGCTGACAGCGACAGGATTGGGACCGGTCCGATCGTTAAGCCGATTATCCGCCAATGTACTTGCAGACTTTGTATTTTATCGGATAAGTTTGTATTTATGTTTCTCGAGTAAGGTAAATGGTTGTCAACTTAATGTCTAATAATTGACAACTATAGTCTTGTGATGAATTGAGATTAAAAGTGCCAAGTATTTGGTCAGTGCCAAGCATTGGTGCGTTTACCTTATCAAAGGGCTCCACGCGCTATTCATACATTTTTGTCGAGTTTTGAGTTGATATAGCTTCGTCAAAACTATAGATATATTTATGGCACAAACGGTTATCGTTTCTTTAATCCTTTATCTACATATGCATAGACAAATTTTGATAAACCGGACTACTTATTTTTTTATGATTTTCTCAAATATGATCCAAAAAAACTCTATTTTCGTTATTAGTATGTTTTTTTTTCGAACCTCACTATGGCTTTATAGGCCGGGCCCAATAAAGCGATAGGAGTGCGCGGTTGGAAAGTAGCCTGGGGAAAATCCAGGGGAAAACCTCCGGCACGACCACGCGTGTGGTTTGGAACACTGGAATACTCTAAGAGTTTGCGCTCCAGTGAGATTGGTTGACCGGATTTTCAATTATGACAGAAGTATTGATAATACCAATAAAGTTATTAAAAGCTACGATGATTTTATTAAAGTTTTAGATGGTAACATAGCCATTTTTTGATTTTATTGTGTGTAGTAGAATTTAAGCGAAAAAAACAAGTTTTTATCTTGAAAATGGTCGATTTGGAGTGATGTTTGAAACGATATTTCTTAATGAAACATCCAAAAAATCCATTTAAAGTTTATGACATACGGTCGCAATAGATAGTAACATCGAGGAAATGTCGAGATGCGTGTCAATTCAAACAGAAAATGGCGTAAATAGATGAGCGTTTTTTAACTGATAAGGACCCTTAACTTAAAAAGAAAACATTTACTTACAAAGAACAGGGGTGCTGCTATAATGGCCGCAATTGGACACCTTTCAGCATAATGCTGTGACATTTTGCAATGCCACATCGCTGGTCTTCCGTGGAGCCCAGGGCTGTAATTTTTTTTTTATACTACGCCGGTGGCAAACAAGCTTACGGTCCACCTGATGGTAAGCGGCCACCGCAGCTTATAGACGCCTTCAACTCCAAAGGAATCACGTGCGCGTTGCCGACCCTTTATAAGATTTGAGGATGCACTGTGTTGACAGCAGAAGGTACACATTTAGGTCACTCGCTCTCAACACAGTGTATCCTCGGGAGCTCTGGCAACCTTGCTCACCTCCAGGAACACAACACTACATACTTGTCGACCTTGTTTTGACGACCGGTTTAGCCTAGTGGGTAGTGCACCTGCCTGTGAAGCTGACGGTCCTGGGTTCGAATCCCGGTCACGGCAAACATTTGTGTGATGAGCATGAATATTTGTGTCTGAGTCTTGGATGTTTTCTATGTATTTAAGTATTTATATCTCTTAAATATATCGTCGTCTAGTACCCATAACACAAGCCTTCTTGAGCTTACTGTGGGGCTAGTTCGATTTGTGTAAGATTGTCCTCTAATATTTATTTATTTACATCTACAAAAAGTACAGTCGCCATCAAATATATCTGCACTCTTCAGGGTGATCAAAAATATCTGAACGTGCACTCTAACGCCTTAGTAATAGAGGCGTGTTCAGATATTTATGAACACCGTGTTCGTTTCGATATATCTGATGGCGACTGTACTTTCGAAATTGAAACCTCTGTAAAAGTCATTTGAAAGGATACCAGTGTGACACAGCTAACCATTTCACGGGGAGAGGCAAATTGGAATTTATGTTCAAACCCTTCTTTTTGCAACACTTCGTGTCCATCGCTTCAAATTGAGTGCTTTTCGTTTTTGCACGTAAAAAAGTAAACTATTTCCTGCAGTTTGAGTGCGGTTTTTTGGATATTCTTCGTGTTCTTGTTTCGTGTCTGGGTTCTGTTTGCATTTGTTGAAAGGGGGCGTCCATAAATTACGTGAGGTGTTTTTTAAAATTTTCTGTCCCTCCCTCCCCCCCTGGTGAGATGTCGTGAGATTTTATTCAACCCCCTCCCCCATCCCCCAGTCTCACGTGAGATTTTTTAAAATGTGGGTTTCCTACGTAAACGCGTTGGATTGTTATTGTAAAAAGAAAAAAAAAATTGCTTCGTGCTTTTATTTACGACTAGTTAAGACTAGTAATCAATATTGCTGAGAGTTAACGTCGAAGTATGAATGAAATTATTCTCTTTCGAACGAATTAGTGAATAATCTTAATCGTATTATGATTACGCTTAAGATTAAATCTTATAAGCGTGTACAATCTGGATTAAATGGACCAAAATAGTATAATATTTTTTTATTTCAATCAGACAAAAAAATTGCGTGATATTTGCCGAGAACCCCCCTCTCTCCAACGTAAGATTAGATGAGATTTGACTCGACCCCCTCCCCCCCTTAAACATCTCACGTAATTTATGTACGCCCCCTAAGAGCGATATGAAATATCGGAGCATATCATCATCCTTTTTCGACCTGCGGGGTAATCACGCAACTTTTGTTGTACAAAGTTGTGCCGTTAGGCAGATTTTAATGCCAAATTTTAATTGTCACCTCATACATTTATACTTCAAAATTGACAGTAAAATCTATCAACCGTTAGTACATAAAGTTACGTGATTCGCCTGCAGGGGGCTTCAGTACCAGTAAAAAATAGTATAATCTAGACAGTTTCTAGAATAAAATCTGAATTTCAAGAGGAGAGAATGTCTCATACCTATGCGTGACTATTGAAATGAAATGAAATCATTTATTCTCCAATTTAGGCATGTTACATGCACTTATGAATGTCAAAAAAACTACCACCGGTTCATGAAATAAACCTCTGCCTCGAGAAGAACCGGCGTAAGAAACTCGGCGAGGTGTCATTTTTTCAAAACAATATACAATGTATATAAAATAACAGTATGATCAAATTACAGATTAAAATGCTAAAATATTTATATATATGTATTTAATATTCGGAACAATATATTTCTGTGTTAGATTACTTGTGCGTGACGGGACTTAAGGAAACTAAGGCTCGGTTTTATAAAGATCCGTTAGACCTTATGTCGGTTTGTTATGTCAAAAAATGTACCGAGTTACTGAAATTTGATCTGACATTTGGTCTAAAGGATCTTTATAAAACCCGGCCTAACAATACCTAATGTAGACAACTGTACCCCCCATTACAGACTAGATACGAGTGACACTCAAGTACGAGCGGCGCGTAGTCAAAGGCGGCCGACTGTCCAGAAGGATTACCTCGAACCAAGAACTAAGTATCTCGCTCTCTGTCACTCCAATCTGCAAATGCGACAAAGATGGAGATATCGTCTTCGCTTCACGGCAGACTCAGTATTCATCGGCATAATTGCTCAACTCAAAGCCCGCCGCCTCAATTTGAACAGGTAGACGGTTTTTACAGCCCAAGTGGAGAAAGACGCTTTTTATGCCACTCTAAATAGACAAGAAAACGAGCAAAAGATAAGATTTCGGTTGTGAAGTAGGTTCATAATGAACGTTTCATTAAAGTCTCGCCGATAGACAAGTTTTTATAGGCTTAGTTTCGGCAACAATTATCGTTAACGGAAACTATGCATTGCTGTTTTGTAATTATTTTCTTGACGACCGGTTTAGCCTAGTGGGTAGTGCACCTGCCTGTGAAGCTGACGGTCCTGGGTTCGAATCCCGGTCAGGGCAAATATTTGTGTGATGAGCATGAATATTTGTTTCTGAGTCTTGGATGTTTTCTATGTATTTAAGTATTTATATCTATTAAATATATCGTCGTCTAGTACCCATAACACAAGCCTTCTTTAGCTTACTGTGGGGCTAGTTCGAATTGTGTAAGATTGTCCTCTAATATTTATTATTTATTTTAATTGCATATACAGGGCGTCCCACGGCTATGCCACATGGAGGGAAAGTACCTTGAATATTGTAGATGGAACATTTTACTGAAGGAAGACATTATTTGAATTTAAAAAACAATTTAAACTGCATTCACAGATATTTAGTAATTTTATGGTTGAACCGGGAATCGAACCAGTTACACGTGACAAATTGATTAATTTTGTATTGAAACTGTCAAAATGCATGGTCTTCCTTTTATTTCTGACACTATGTTATTTAGCAAAAAATAATCCTTATGATGAACCCTTTAGATCGGTATGATAAAGCTACAGGGTAATTATTTTTCTCGTGTAACGGGTTCGATTCCCGGTTCAACCATAAAAATATTTAAATATCTGTGAATGCAGTTTAAATTGTTTTTTAAATTCAAATAAAGTCTTCTTTCAGTAAAATGTTCCATCTACAATATTCAAGGTACTTTCCCTCCATGTGGCATAGCCGTGGGACGCCCTGTATATATTTTTTTTACACCACATCGCACAGTGATTCCGCTCCCATACAAGGGCGGCCATAAATACATTTAGAGCGAAACAATGGTTTTTTCTACTCAAAACCTTAAAATGGCATGAAAGCAATATGAAAAATGAAAACTAAAACATTTTTGGGAGTATATCATTAAAAAAAAGGTTTTTTTCAGTTTAAAAATGCCTCGGCGTTATGTGGTTTTCGGCATTGAATTTAAATCATTTTATACGCGATGTCCGTTGGATAAAAGGTGGAAGTAGGTGTTGCTAACTGTTAAAAAAACATCAAATCAAACAGATAATAATAAATAATCATATAATTCATAGTCAATAAACACAAAACTGAACTCTGCTTCGGTAGAGCAACAGAATCAGCAGCAGCGAATATTATCAAAAGATTAAAATCTTGAGATCATGTTTTGTGTCCGTACATTTATGAAACGATAAACAAACGATTAAATAAACAATGAGGTAACTTCCAATGTATGTCATCGGCTGTACGCGCCCACTGACGATGGCTCACCAAAAGCAAAGTCAACATGGTAGCCGATAGCTTGACAAATAAGTGGGCCAGTCTACTTGTGGATAAGTAATGGTGTTTTCCTATTAAAGGATAATGACTTACTGTACATTGATATCATAACGAAAGAACTTCATAGAACTAAATCGAAGAGGCGATGGCTGAGATACGCGTCATATTCGTGATCGGGTGATGTTTGTGGTGTGCTGTCTGTTCATGCTTGCAAGGACATAGTGACTACGTTAATACTAGTGTCTTTTTATAGGGGATTGACAAGAGAAACAAAGTAGCCGATAGCTTGATAAATAAATAAGTGGGCCAGTCTACTTGTGGATAAGTAATGGTGTTTTCCTATTAAAGGATAATGCCTTACTGTACATTGATATCATAACGAAAGAACTTCATAGAACTAAATCGAAGAGGCGATGGCTGAGATACGCGTCATATTCGTGATCGGGTGATGTTTGTGGTGTGCTGTCTGTTCATGCTTGCAAGGACATAGTGACTACGTTAATACTAGTGTCTTTTTATAGGGGATTGACAAGAGAAACAAAGTAGCCGATAGCTTGATAAATAAATAAGTGGGCCAGTCTACTTGTGGATAAGTAATGGTGTTTTCCTATTAAAGGATAATGCCTTACTGTACATTGATATCATAACGAAAGAACTTCATAGAACTAAATCGAAGAGGCGATGGCTGAGATACGCGTCATATTCGTGATCGGGTGATGTTTGTGGTGTGCTGTCTGTTCATGCTTGCAAGGACAGTGACTACGTTAATACTAGTGTCTTTTTATAGGGGATTGACAAGAGAAACAAAGAAGCCGATAGCTTGATAAATAAATAAGTGGGCCAGTCTACTTGTGGATAAGTAATGGTGTGTTCCTATTAAAGGATAATATACAATAAGATATATACAGGAAAGGGTATCTACATATTATATACATATATACAATAGATAGGAGACACAGGAAGAAACGACAATAAAGATATCTCTTCGCTTTCGCTCTTCGCCAACTTCCCTAACAGATGGTCGAGGGAGACGATGACTGAGATACGCGTCATACTCGTGATCGGGTGCTGTTACTTCTAATGCCCATCGAGTGTGGTATAGTTATTTACGATTGTGGTATAGACATTGAGTAAATACTGTATTTTTTATTTTATTTATTGGATTTAAATAACGTGTAATTTGTAAGTACCTTATTATAATCGAAACAAGAACCTCATAAGAGTAAAATGAATACAAACCAATATAATTTACTAAATATATATTTATATGAAAAAAGAAAAAGGAATGAGAAGCAACCAAAGTCCTTCTTGTAGGTACTAAATTTTATTCTGAACTTTGACTTTCCAGTGAACTTAAAATTTCGTGATAATGTTTATTATTAAAACCAACTTAATTTTGCGGTTGGTTCGAAACCCAAAATGTGCAGAGTCCGAGACGCACTTGGCCGATTTTTTTCCAATGTTACGTATATAGCAATAAGTTTTCTATACTCATATAGTCAATACATTATAGGCTTCAATCAAAATCGACTTATCCATAACCACAAATATTATTTACAGACTGCTCCACCACAGCATCCCGGTATCTTATCGCCCCATTAATTAGAGTTTCCGGCGAACTATTCACGTCTTTCACCCCATCTCACCCGTCACCCGTATATCTTGACACTACGATTCCTAATAACAACGCGGAATCGAAGGTCTGACTACACTGGCCAGCCTGATCTGAGGAGCGTAGGTACGGTGCACGTGGGCTTAATTGCCGTGGTCAACTAACCTACATCTTTGTGTTTGCAAATGTGCTGCTACTAATGGAATGTGCTACGGCAGGTTGGACTCGTCTGCGTAAATGTTGACCATCTTTTTTTTTGAACCTGACTGTGGCTTTATAGGTCGGGCCCAATAAAGCGATAGGAGTGCGCGGTTGGAGAGTAGCCTGGAGAAAATCCAGGGGAAAACCTCCGGCATGACCACGCGTGTGGTTTGGAACACTGGAATACTCTAAGAGTTTGCGCTTTGAGAGAATTGAGCTTGGTTGAGCGGTTTCAACCGAATTTGAGGTGTGAGTGGAATCGAGCTACTGGGAGTTTTGTCGCTGGTTCACTAAACCTGAGCTGAGAAGAGTCCAGCAAGAAACTCAGCTAGGCCCGACCTGGGTCGGACTGACTCTACCCGGTGTGCGGCAGTACCGGGTCGAATAGGGACTATATGTGTCACTGATGTCGCGATCGCGCGGTGGACGTCCCCGCCAGCGAAATGTTGACCACTCCTCACAGGCCTTGGGTAACGAAAGAACTTTATAGAACTAAATCGAGGAGGCGATGGCTGAGATACGCGTCATACTTGTGATCGGGTGCTGTTTGTGGTGTGCGGTCTGTTCATGCTTGCTAGGACATAGTGACTACGTTAATACTAGTGTCCTTTTATAGGAGATTGACAAGAGACATCATCCTGTTGTGGATTCGTTCTTATTATCAGTGACTTAGGGTCCATATACATCTCTAACAATATTAAATTAATCTTAATTTTGACGCTCAGAGACCATGTACATCTCTGGGATATTATATTAATTTCATTATACTCTAACTTTAGTGATGTTGTAGTATTTGTAATAGATAACTATGCAAGTTTATCTTCACTGTATGACATTAATTTTGTTATAATTGTAAACTCGAAATTATTATTCTATCTTGAACTGTAAATTAATATTTTGACATGTAAAAGTGCCCTTGTGGCCTATTTGCAGAATAAATGTTTGATTTTGATTTTTCAATCGTTTTCGAATCACTACATAGTATAAAACAAAGTCGCTTTCTCTGTCCCTATGTCCCTATATCCCTATGTATGCTTAAATGTTTAAAACTAAGCAACGGATTTTGATGCGGTTTTTTTAATAGATAGAGTGACTCAAGGGGAAGGTTTATATGTATAATACATGCATCAGCATTGCACCCGTGCGAAGCCGTGCGGGTCGCTAGTATTAAATAAAACGTCATATTTTTAGGCAAATATTTGATTGCTAGATTTGAGATTTGCCATTTTAGAAATGGGATCGCTCTTGGCCAGCATCTAGCCAGGGGGCAAAGATGAGGCCGACGATGAAGCGAGCTCACCCAGAAGGTGCCTATTCACTCGTGCGTTAAAAAGGAAAAAATATTTGGGAATGGAAAATTTCCACCGTCTGTTTCTATTATAACCACTAGGGTTTGCTCCCGGGAAATACCGGAACCGAAAATACCAGGATTTCCCGGAATTTTTAGACCAGCAAAGAACCGGGACTGCAAAATTGAAATCCCGGTACTTTCGGGATTTCGGGAAATCCATTTTTGCTCTATATTTTCTCAAATCTAGTTAAATTACACGAAACAGCCGTTAAGCATAGAGGAGAAAAGTGCAATTCAAAGAAAACTATGTATTCCTCACCATTGAAACCAGTTTTGAGTCAAAGTGTCAGATAAGGACAACCGAATTTCAGCGGCTATTTAACTGAAATAGGTTTAATGAACGTTTATGCATAAGGCGGTTTATATATTTAGTAATTAAGTAACTGTAGGTAGGCAAAGGCATTGACATTCCTACAGTTGTTTTCTTTTAACAGTAAGTTTAGAATCATGACTATTGCCTTTCTCGGTTTGTTTACCAATTATATGTAACATTAGTGCGGTCCCGAAAGTACCGAAGATACCGGGAAATCCCGGTTCCATTTCTAGCTGGCACCGAAAATCCCGGTTCTTGAAAACAGTACCGGTTCTGCAATCCCTAATAACCGCAGCTAGTTAATACAGCTGATGAACAAAAAGCGGAACAAATGAACGATGCCTGCACTTGAACGAGCACAGGTGACGCCACTCCATTGTTGCAAAGTCCATTCATCCGTCTCATCTGGTTTGTATTTCAATACTTATATTGTCTCATTGGCTTTGATATGTCTAAGGTGTAGTTATGTCTCGCCAAATATACTTGTGGGGCACGGTTCGCGTATCTACGGAACCGCGTTTCAGTGGTAAACCATGAGTTTACATGACCGTACTCGCTAGCGACTGCGTAAAAATTTGTATGGACAAAAGTACAGCGCCTCTGACGGTTACGCAATAGAACTAAGAATCGGCATACTAAATCGTTTACGCAGTCGCTAGCGAGTACGGTCATGCAAACTCATGGTAAAGGCACAGTTGTCTGGAAGCAGGGAGTTCTTATTTATTTATCTTTATTTATCTTAATCTACTTTATACAATGTACAATATGTACAATATGTATGTGTTGACGACCGGTTTAGCCTAGTGGGTAGTGCACCTGCCTGTGAAGCTGACGGTCCTGGGTTCGAATCCCGGTCAGGGCAAATATTTGTGTGATGAGCATGAATATTTGTTCCTGAGTCTTGGATGTTTTCTATGTATTTAAGTATTTATATCTATTAAATATATCGTCGTCTAGTACCCATAACACAAGCCTTCTTGAGCTTACTGTGGGGCTAGTTCGATTTGTGTAAGATTGTCCTCTAATATATTTATTTATTTTATTTATATTTATTTATTTATCTTAATCTACTTTATACAATATGTCCTTAATCTATGTTGCTTCTGTCGTCCACAATACTCTTAATATGAAAGCTAAGAGTGAGTCAGTTTCGTGACGTCATGCTCTTAGAGGGCCTACTCTGCCTGCCGTATCATATTAAAAATATAAAAAGTGACTATGCATTCCATCAACGCTTGAAAAAACTCTTGCTGGTTCGCACACTGTACAGCATTAAAGAATATCTCACTAAAGATTATGCAAATTTTGATATAAACGTATCTAGTAAATTATAATATTGTAAATAATTATGTTTTTGATATATTACTTAGTACAGGACGATCCGAATATTACTGAGCACAATCATAAACGTTTAACCGATTTTAGTATATGCTTTTAATTATAATAGTAAGAAATGAATATGTTTTTAAGAAAAACGACATTATGTACTTGATCTTGATTGACGAGGCATGCTCTATCTTATTTAGCATCGTGTATTATACAAAATGTTAAATGTGTGAGTGTGACAATAAGTAATTCAGATTCTGATTCTTATTCTGATTGTCCGAACTTGGCAAGCCGAACTACGTATCGTGTTGTCCCTTTCACTCTCACGTTATGCACTGTATGAGTGAAAGGAGCGGCATGATACGAAGTTCGGATTAGCCCCTCAGGTTAAAATTTAGTCACGTCACGAACCAGGGTAATTATGACGACCGCTTTAGCCTAGTTGGTAGTGACACTGCCTTCGAAGCTGGAGGTCCCGGGTTCGAATCCCGGTCAGGGCATTTATTTGTGTGATGAACACGAATATTTGTTCCTGGGTCTTGGATGTTTTCTATGTATTTAAGTATCTATTTATCTATATAAGTATATGTATATCGTCGCCTAGTACCCATAGTACAAGCTTTGCTTAGTTTGGGACTAGGTTGATTTGTGTAAGATTGTCCACAAAATTATTATTATTATTAATTATACGTAACTTTAGAATCCGGTCCCTTGATTGGCGTTAAGTTCATGTTATGTTTAATGTCAAATGAGGAAATCGAATCGGTGAAAGTTTCCTGGGGTGGTAATTGCCAAGCGAGCAAAAGGTTAATCTGAAATGTCATTTTCAAACCAAAAATAACAGATGGGTTTGTTGACATTGTCAGTTGTAAAAATAAAAGTTGTCCACCCGGTGGTCAGTAGTTAACGGCTTGTACATGTAAGTTATGTTTTTATTACATGGATTTATAGTTACGGAAACACCGTTTATGTAGGTTACTAGACCAATCCAAAATTAAGCTTTGTTGACCTTAACTTTTGATAAGTCCACCGAAAAGACGCGAACCTAAATCTGACAATGACCCATTTGTATTAGGTATTTTCTACTTTACCGAGATCTTACTCACGTCCTTCAGATTCCTTCACAATACAATACAAATACTCTTTATTGCACACCTCACATAATAAAATAGCACATAAAAAACAAAAAACATAGATACAGGGAGACAGAGGCAGAACAACAGGCGGTCTTATCGCTAAAGAGCGATCTCTTCCAGACAACCTTTGGGTAGTGGAGAAATTAAATATAAAGCTGAAAAAGTAGGTGGTGCATAAACTATTACAATGAGAAAAAAAAAGATTCCAAAACAACTATTCAATATAAATACACATACTTAAATAATATACGTAGAATTGACCGAATCAGGAACACGGAGCTGCGTTCCAAAACTGGTATCGTAGATGTGGCCGTTAAGACCGCAAAGCTGAAGTGGGACCGGGCTGGGCATGTCTGTCGAATGCACCCGGAGCGATGGGCCAAAGTAGCCACCGCATGGATCCCACAAGATGGCTCCCGAAGCAGAGGCAGACCGGAAAGCAGATGGCGGGACGACCTTGATACATTTTGTACGGATTGGCGGGAGCTGGCACACGACCGAGACGAGTGGCGACAAAGAGGGGAGGCCTTTGCCCAGCAGTGGGACCCTGTATAGGCTAGTAAAAAAAGATAAAATAATAATATACAAATATACATACATATAATATATAATTATATATATCACTGCTATATATTATTATTATTATTATTATTTTTTATACAATAGTAAGAATAAAATAGTGTCAGCCATAATAATTACTTCACTTTGGTTTACTTTCAGTGTTATTTGCGGAGTAGGTAGTTAATATATTATGCGGGAGTAAGCTGGTGTGGATGCAGTACTGCGTTGCATCCTACGCCAGTCAGGAAGCACTCATGTACTCATGTGGCCCTTAACTTTTGATATGTGCACCGAAAAGACGTGAACCTAAATCTGATAATGACCCAGGTGTACGTAAGTTTGACAAATAATGTAATGGTTTTGTTTGCGATATTTTATGTTTAGTTGTCTGGTGTAGGGACCGATACCCGTATTTTAAAAAAACCCTGAATTAGCCCAATAATTTGGATTATTTTTTACTCTTTACGTAGGGCTGAATCATGTATTTAGGTAACAACGTCGTATTATTGGATTGTCCCATTAAAAACGAAATAATGAACCGGTGACCGTTATAACAAATAAAATAAATAAATAAATCAATATTAGAGGACAATCTTACACAAATCGAACTAGCCCCACAGTAAGCTCGCCCGCAGTAAGTAATATTTACCCTGACCGGGATTCGAACCCAGGACCGCCAGTTTCACAGGCAGGTGCACTACCCACTAGGCTAAACCGGTCGTCAAATACCGGTACCGGTATTTTTCTATGGAGAAAATACCGGTATCCGATCCCTGGTCTGGTGTCTGGTAATAAGGTCACCAGAACTTCCGAGGGAGCGTGAATATGGGAATTTACTGTCAACACGAACCATCAAATCCAATTGGTTCACACTAATGGCGCTAAATAAGTTGCGGTGTCTGTTTACCATCAGGCAAGCCCTTTGCATGTTTTCCATGGTCGTAGTATAAAAAAAGTTTCATCATCATTAAAACTTAAGAGCTTCGCTCTTGTCGGTGGAGTAACCGCCACTCTTCTCTATTCATTGCCAGCTGGACGGAAAGAAAGACGAATGAAGAGGTTTTGAGTATGGTAGGAGAGGAAAGAAGTTTACTGACAATTAGAAATAGAAGAGGCAGGATGATGGGACACCCGATACGGCACGACAGCTTCTTCTTAAACATCTTAGAGGGCGAAATTGAAGGCAGGAGAGGAAGAGGAAGACCTAGACTGACTTACTTTAACCAAGTGAGGGAGGAAGTTGCCGAGTCGTATGGGGAAGTCAAGAAAAAAAGTTTAAGTTTGTATAAAAAACACTCATCATCATCATCATCATCATTTCAGCCGAAAGACGTCCACTGCTGAACATAGGCCTCCCCCAAGGCTCGCCATTTAGACCGGTCCTGTGCCGTTCGTTTCCACCGGATTCCCGCGACCTTCACCAGGTCATCACTCCACCTCGTCGGAGGCCTACCGACAGCTCGTCTTCCGGTGCGTGGAAAAAACACTCCTCCACACAAAATAGCGTAGTGTATAACTAACATACATGATGTTCGATGATCGAATTGCCGGATCTGGCCTTATCGGGCTGATGAGTTGCCAATTAACCTGCATAGCTGCGCGCATGGACTATGGACCTACGTGGAAGCTGTACGGATGTCTATAAATCGCCATCGCTAAATTGTCATCGCTTAGTTTAGGTAGTCTAGCTAATGAAAGCTGAAATTTAGAATGAAGGAAAAATTGAAAAATTTAGGCCCGCAAAAACTGTGTTTCCGTAACTATAAATCCATGTAATAAAAACATAACTTATATACATGTACATAAGCCGTTAACTATTGACCACCGGGTGGACAAGTTTTGTTTTTACAACTGACAATGACCCAAATATGATAGAAAGCCAGTCCTACGCTGAGTTGTGACCATTTCATGGCAAATGCTTTTACGTAGTGTCTTTGTTTGTAATTGTCATGTGTTTGTCGCGAATACATGTATCTTTCTTTCTTTATTTCAGTCCTACTTATTAGCAATCGTTTCTGCAAAATGTAGTGCGTATCGGTGAATTGGGTCGATCAACTTTTTCTTGTTGTTATTCTGTCCCGTCAGCGAGGAGACAACAGTAATCGAGTTTCTTAAAAAAAGTTTATAACGTGGAACTTCAAGAATGCTCAAGAGATGACCCACGTCCAAATGGATTTATGCTCATCGCTAAAATTCATGTGTGGTAGATTTCAACCCTATAACATCACAGTTTTAAAAAGTGACTCAGGAGACGTAGATTTAGATTTAGATTTAGATTTATTTATTTCATAATATAACAATACAATATAAATTATCCTAAGTCAATTTATACGACTTTTTATTAACCATGGTAATGAGCAACAAAGAATAGTTGATCCACCCAATTATGACTGGGTCGTCTGACGAATTAGGCCGCCGTCAGAGCGCCGTCTTTTCTTATCGTACGGCGTTGTCGTGTCAGATTTGATAGAATGTAGGGCTGAGTCACGGATCTATACCGTGAGCCGAGTATCGTGTTTGTCACTTGCTTTATTTTTAGTGACAGAGTCCAAAACTGACGAATATTCAGCTTCGTCAGCTGTACCTAAACAAAGCCTTTTTACTTTGGGGAAATGTATTTTTTTTGTGTTATAGGGGGCAAACGAGCAGACGGATCGCCTGATGGTAAGCAATTACCGTCGCCCATAAACACCAGAGGAGTCGCAAGTGCGTTGCCGGCCTTTCAGAAGGGAATACGCTCTTTTCTTGAAGGTTTGAAGGTCATATCGGTCCGAAAATACCGCAGGCGACAGTTCATACTATAGTTTAGTTGTGCGAGGCAGGAAATTTACGCATCCCGCCTGGTTAGAAAGACCAGGGCGGATATGACGGACTAACAGCGGCAAAAAACCTTGGACTACCGTCTACAACTCCAACGAGTGCCATAATTATCGAATCTGCACACAAAATTTCACGAGAATCGGTTGAGAAATGCGACCTGTAGAGAACAAACCGAAATTCGCCCGCTGAAACTTACAAAATCATTGAAAAAAGAATTGTTTTGATAATTTAGAAAAACAGTCTCGACGTAAAAGTTCTGCATAATTACCGAACCTGCGGGGTAATCACGCAACTTTTGTACTACCGTTAGGTAGATTTTAATGTCAAATTTTAATTGTCAGCTCATACATTTATACTTCAAAATTGTCAGTAAAATCTATCTACCGTTAGTACATAAAGTTACGTGATTCGCCAGCTGCTCATATATTTATCCTTCAAAATTGACAGTAAAATATATCTACCGTTAGTACATAAAGTTACGTGATTCGCCTGCTTTCACAAAATTTCACGAGAATCGGTTGAGAAATGCGACTTGTAGAGGAGAAGAAACGGAAATCTGGACATCCGGAATTCGCGGACAGTATACGAAAATATTTTTGTCGAAGCTGAAGCGGAGACCTTAATTTTACTCGGTCAAAAAAGAGATAAATGAAATAAATGAACTTTATTCTGCAAGTAGGCCGTAAAGGCACTTTTACAAGTCAAAAACTACTAGCGTTTCTCATGAGACCACTGCCGAGAAGAAACGCCTAAAGAAACTCGACAGTCAGTCATTTTCTCCAAAATATGCTTATTACAATGATACTACTTAACCTACTTAAGTAAATGTAAGTGGTAAACAACAAAAGAGAATTCAAAGAAAAACGAGGAATAAATAACAATAGGTATTTACAATGTGTAGTTACACAAGAAAACAAAACGTGTCGAATCGTTTGATATGCTTTCCTGCAAGAAATGTGTCAACTAGATACAATGAAAATATTAGACTCTACGCTATTTAGGTATTTGGTTTGGGCCATACATCTCTGTCTGTTAGATAGTCCTCATTTATTGTTTTTGATAATTTCGAAAAACAGACTCGACGTAAAAGTTCTGCATAATTACCGAACCTGCTCACAAAATTTCACGAGAATCGGTTGAGGAATGCGACTTGCAGAGGAGAAGAAACGGAAATCTGGACATCCGGAATTCGCGGACAGTATAAGAAAGCATTATTGTCGAAGCTGAAGCAGAGACCTTCGTTTTACTAGGTCAAAAAAGAGATAAACGTCATAAGCACGTCGTATGCTCTGACCGTCACAAGCCCCCTACACCGGACCTTATTACCTATAAGTACGCAGTTGATTGAGCGCGGGGGCCACGCGGATGTGGTCCCCCTGCGTGGCATGCGAGTGCCCCTGCCCCAGCGCCCCATCAGCTCCAATCCACACTTATTGAATGTTAACTAAAGTGTGTACACAGCTTAAACGTGACGTCCGCTTTATATGTTCCCAATATAAGCAATTGGGTACGTAAGCCTCAGAACTCATTGGCAATTGTTTTATACAAATTCCATTACCGACCTATGAATACTCGACACCCCGCAACGATTGGATTCGTAGTCTACGTATTATCGCGAACGTCTCTTAGTTCGAACGCTGCGCTTACGGCGTCCAACTCTGACACGACGCGTACACTTAGGCATTCCCGCCGGCGGGGACGTCCACCGCGCGATCGCGATAACAGTGACACATATAGTCCCTATTCGTCCCGGTACCGCCGCACACCGGGTAGAGTCAGTCCGACCCAGGTCGGGCCTAGCTGAGTTTCTTGCTGGACTCTTCTCAGCTAGGCTAGGTTTAGTGGACCAGCGATAATACTCCCAGTAGCTCGATTCCACTCACACCTCAGATTCGGTTGAAACCGCTCAACCAATCTCACTGGAGCGCAAACTCTTAAGAGTATTTCAGTGTTCCAAACCACACGCGTGGTCGTGCCGGAGGATTTCCTCTGGATTTTCCCCAGGCTACTCTCCAACCGCGCACTCCTATCGCTTTATTGGTCTCGGCCTTTTAAACCACAGTTCAAAAAAAAGGTTTGGCGTAATTATATTGCTCCTCCTAAATTGAGTCTTATTCCTCAGATTCGGTTAAATAGGGACTATATGTGTCAGCTTTGTCGCCATTGCGCGGTGGACACCAAGCCTATTATTTGTTATACCTACCTATTACAATCAAGTTCGAATAAATGTGTACGGATAAAGTGATCATAAATATGCGAACACGATTTTATTTTTAAGGTTGCTCAGGCATTTTTGAACCCTTGGGAACGTATATATTTATGAACTTGACCGTACCTTCGTACTGTCGACGACATAGGTGATTGACCATCCGTGAACCGAATTGCAATGAGATAAGGTCTACTTATGGTCAGCTTAACTGGGTCATCGATACAGTATGTATCATTTGACCGAGTTTCATCAAAGTAATTCATGCAAAAAGATATTTTACCTTTCAATATACAATAACCTTTTTAAAAAAATTCGGTTAACAAAAACAATTTCAACATGTTCAAATCATCATCATCATAATCCTAGCGTTATCCCGGTACAGTTGCATCATGAAGGATGCCCAGGGTCCGCTACCGAATCCCAAGAGTTGGTGTAGGCACTAGTTTTTACGGAAGCGACTGCCATCTGACCTTCCAACCCGAGGGCACCATTCAGCATGTCCATTTCAACATGTTCAAATATCAACATTTTATAGAGGCGCGTAGCCACCGTAGTTAAAAAAAAGATTAAAATGAAATGAAATGAAATGAAATGAAAATGAAAATGAAAATAATTTATTCGTGACATAGATACTACAAGCTAATACATTTTTACCTATTAACTAATAAAATTGCCACGAAATGGTCCCGCCTCAGCATAATGCTGACTCACAAGCCAGCGCTGGTCTTCCGGCGAGACCATTTTTTGTGGATCACGTTGCTCCGCTGTCCGACGCGGCCTTAACCTATTCTGAACGCACCCTTTACGCTTGCTTGATTGTAATTCCATCCGACTGTACCTGTGTTTGCAAATAATCGATGGCTATCGCTTGGTTTCCAACAACTTCCTTTTCAATTATTACTTTTGCGTGGACGCCGACTGATTACTTTTATTGCCATCTGAGAACTAACTTGAATTGAAATCTTGCTTTATGCGGTTTTTGTACGTGCCAACGACTTTTTTTTGTACCTGACTGTGGCTTTATAGGCCGGGTCCAATAAAGCGATAGGAGTGCGCGGTTGGAGAGTAGCCTGGGGAAAATCCAGGGGAAAACCTCCGACACGACCACGCGGGTGGTTTGGAACACTGGAATACTCTAAGAGTTTGCGCTCCAGTGAGATTGGTTGAGCGGTTTCAACCGAATCTGAGGTGTGAGTGGAATCAAGCTATTGGGAGTTTTGTCGCTGGTTCACTAAACATAGCCTAGCTGAGAAGAGTCGAGCAAGAAACTCAGCTAGGCCCGACCTGGGTCGGACTGACTCTACCCCGTGTGCGGCGGTACCGGGACGAATAGGGACTGTATGTGTCACTGTTGTCGCAATCGCGCGGTGGAGCCAACGACTTATCATATCGTTCTTGGGAAAGTGATTCTTATTCCAAAATTCAACATTTAATTTGTCTTACCGGGCCAGGATTGTTAACGACTCGTGAGTCATTATTTCTGACTAACTATTTCAACAGTTTGGGATCCAGGTACAGAGTAAACTGGAGTCAACAATAGTTTAAATTGCACTCTGATTTCCTTAACTTAACTTAACGTTCGGACCGGTAAGGACATCAATTAACTTTAACGATGAGGATCACCCGGGAGTATGCTTTCGTGTACAGTGTTTGCAAGTTTTGCAACACGATGGACACAAAAATCATAACGCCTCACTTTTTTATAGTATGTCAATTTTGTTACCAGTTTTTTTTTTGCACCGTTTACCACCACCTAGGGGTCACGTGTAGGGTAACGGTGGGTACTCCCTACGGACGTGGTGCACTTCGATCCCCTTGTCAAGTGAGTGGGCAACTTGACTGTTAGAAGTTCTCAAGCCGCTCGAAGTCGTCTAACTTGGCTTAACGACTGCTATCATAGACAGCAGCGTAGGTCATTGGCTTAACCTGCCTTCCAAAGCACGGGTGAGCTCAGTTAGTAATCACTCAAATCGGTCACCCATCCAATAACAGACTTAAGAGTCCTTATCAGTTAAAAACGCTTATAAATTTACGCCATTTTCCGTTTGAATTGACACGTATCTTGACATTTTTTCATACTATCTAGAACAGGACAATTGCGACCTAATGTCATAAATTTTAAATGTATTTTTTATATATTTCATTAAGGAATATCGTTTCAAACATCACTCCAAATCGACTTTTTTCAAGCTAAAAATATATTTCTTCCGCTTAAATTCTACTACACACAATAAAATCTAAAAATGGTTATATTACTATCTAAAACTTGAATAAAATTATCGTAGCCTTTAATAACTTTATTAGTATTATCAATACTTTTGCTATAATTTGAAATCAAAACATTTTAAAACTTATAAGGTCTCTAACGTAATCGACGTTACGCCGTTACGCGCGCGGTGCGCGGGCGCCGCTGGGCCTGGCTGTAGCCCACATCTACATAATATGAGAATTTACACACGAACAGAGGAAGTCGTGTCCCACGGCACGTAAATATCAATAGCTGATTATTCTAAGGGAGTCGTGACTAAAATTATTAATGGCGCTAATAACTGACACTTATGTTTTACGAGCGATCGAAACAGCGAGTCGAATTGGACCTTCAAAGATATAATCGACGGGTTACTAGAAAAAGTCACTCAGTAACAAATACAGAATCAGAATAAGAAATATTTATTCGTGCAAAACACAAAAAGAACAAGAAAATAAATAAAAACAGAAGAACAAGGTATTGCACGAAATGGTTCTGTCTCAGCGTAGTGCTGGCGCGATTGCCAGCGCTGATCTTCCGATAGAACCATTAAGTGATTTCCCAGAAGGTAAACACATTTAAATAAAAATAAACTAAAAATGAAATAATTAATGACATAATTAAACAAAGATAAAGTATACAAAAGAAGCTGTAACTACAATTAAAAGAACAGAGAAAAAAAAACAAGAAAAACAAGCGTAAAAAATAACAGAAAACAAGAACAAAAAGAAAATACCTACTTACAACAAAGCTCGTATATCAGCATCGTTTCAGTACTGAGATACGAGGTTTCGAAGAGTAGTGACAGATTTGATAGTGTGTTTGGTTCTCACCCGATGTAATATACTTTCATAATAACTATCCGTGTGCTTGTATGAGGTTAAGTTAATTTGTATTGTAATTTGATGAATTAGTTAAATATGATTCCTCGCACAACGTATCAGCTTTGCGATACAGCGAGGAAATGCCGCCAGCATCCTCGGTACAATCCCCCAAGGGCCTGTTTTAGATTTAAGTTACATTTCGCTCAGCGAATAAGTATTGCCGTGCAGCGAGGAAATACAGCCAGCCTTCTGGGCACCCTACCATTTGATAGCGATATGGGTCAAATTATTTATTTATAATTTTAATTTTAATTAGATTATTTGTTTTATTATGTGTTTATATTTTAAATTGAGGTGTTTATACTCGTATGAATAAAAGTTACATTTAATATTATTTAAGTTATTGTTATTTAACTATTATTACTGCTTGTAAATCAGTAGTTGTTTATTATATAGATAACAATGTTTATTACATAAATGATAAAGTTTACTGTTAAATATGATTGTAATTTTTGTGATTTTTCAGTTATTGTCAGTGTCAGCCCATATTTGGCATTAGTAAACTGAAATTAAAAAATAATTAAATATTTGTGGTCAATCTTACGCCTAGTCCCAAACTAAGCAAAGCTAAATAAATAAAAACACACGAATATTAAATAAATAAATATAAATATTAGAGGACAATCTTACACAAATCGAACTAGCCCCACAGTAAGCTCAAGAAGGCTTGTGTTATTGGTACTAGACGACGATATATTTAATAGATATAAATACTTAAATACATAGAAAACATCCAAGACTCAGAAACAAATATTCATGCTCATCACACAAATATTTGCCCTGACCGGGATTCGAACCCAGGACCGTCAGCTTCAGAGGCAGGTGCACTACCCACTAGGCTAAACCGGTCGTCAAAATAAATTAATAAATCGTTAAATAAAGAATACATAGTTATAGTTACGGCATCGTCGAGTGGTCTTCATAATTAATGTATATACCTAAGTATACAACGGGCGTGGAGAGCATTGGACGAGAGAGTCACCCTTATACTAAGCTACATTTACTTACAATCTGCATTTCTAATGCTCAAATGACATTCCGTAAGTGTGGATTCTCTTTCATCCCACGTAAGCCGTTAACAGCAAAATAACCCTTATTAACACCGCAATAAAATATACATTTCTACTAAACGAGCTGCCGGATACGAGTTTGTGGAAGTGACCATGGGGAAGAACCATTAGAGCAAATGGCCCGAATTATAAAATGGATGGTAAGTGACTGCCGCGGATTGACGATCAGATAATAATGAGTGCGATGAAAGCATGCCGATGATAGCTCGTTAGTAATAACTACGGTAACGCTAAGTGCAACATTGGTAATTATAACAAAATACAAACGAAAAACACATCGAATAGGTACAGTCAAGGGCATAAATATGTATACATGTTTGGACCTTATTTCAATGGAATAAGGTGAAAAAATGTATATATATTGGTGCCCTTGACTGTACACATTTGTGGGTCGCTGCGAAATTGGGAATTGGGCCATTCTAATTTTTCATGTACATAATTCTCAGATACTTTTTTTTAAATGCAGATTTTTGAATACTTCACTTCACTTCATACTTTTGTATTGTAATTTAGAAAGAGGTTTTATAGCAGTATCACTTCCGATAGTTTTGGTAATTAACGAACCGCATCTAATATCCATAAATCGAGTAACTGAGTGGTCCTTGGATGTCTCACCATTTGTATGAAAAAATGGTTTTTACCACTGTATTACCCACCTTTTACAGCAATATGTTAATATTTATGTATTTTTACCTATAAATCCTTTTATTAGGTTTAGGTACTATTTCGAAATCCCATTTTTGTACACTAATTCAATAAGGGTCGGTTGCACCAACATACGACCACAGGCCGGTCATCGTCAAATATGGCGCCGGCAACTGTCATCCCATAGAAACTGTCAAACTTTCCGTACAATCAGATTTTAACGAATACCGCTTACGATTACAGACGGTTTGGTCATAGATTCTTTTTAGTAATAGGAAACTGGTCATGAAAACGTAGAATGATCCAATTACATGGCTTTTATTTTACTTATTTTATTTATTTATTAAGAAATAATAATACAACACAAACAACTACATAGACCCACAAAACCGTTTGCACAGTTTGACTGTGGGATCGATCAGTCTCATCTCTCTTCTAACAGTAAATTATTTTATGAGTTTAACAAGGCAACTTTAAATATTATGAATCTACATCTAGGTACAATAGTTTATTTTACGAGTTTAATAAGGTAACTATGTAGCTTTTTACTAACTTTTACTAACTTGCAACCGCCATTCTTCGACTTTGGATTACATAATGTGTCAGCCAAAAGAAAATCAGAATTTTTTGTTCTGCACTGCCATAGGTAATGGTTCCATAGACTTCGGCGATCGCTTACCATCAAGTGCTCAATCGTATCTGTCTATGTACCATCTTTTTCTACCTATGTTTAACAAAATAAATATTCTGATTCTGATTCTGATTCTGATCAAGTGTTTACCCACGATTCGATGTTGTTATACACAATTATTTAGCAAATTGATAAATTGATAGTGTAGGTACAAACAGTTAAAAATAAAACATGAAACAATACCCGCATGTGTCTGTCTCATCGACTGATAAGCGATACCGTTCAACTTTCCCTGTCACTCGTCGCGACATATCTCTCATGCGGTCGTGTTTACATACTATCTCTGCCTGCTTTTATCTCCGTCCTATTCTTCAAACAGTTTGACGGGACGTGTATTTTTTTAGACGTTGTTATCTTATGTGAGATATTTTGAGAGTACTCGTTATTTTTAAAGAAGGCGTCTAAAGTAGATGTGAAACTTGTCAGCCAAATACGTGTTATTTTTAACCGAAGTGTTCATTCTTAATTGACATCAACAAAGAGGGACTTATCAACAGTTGCACTCCTTAGTAGAAGCGACTTCAAAACAAAGTAATTTCTCCTCTTTTCGACTTGCATTTAGCGACTAATATTTTTTATTACAATTTCCAATCCCAAATTAATACGCACGCAGAAGATAATTCACGTGAAAGTTGAACGAGATTAATCTATATACGAATCGCCAACACAATCTGCGATTCCCGTGAGATTCTCACGCTACATTTCCGCACTATCTCCTAAATCACACTTAAGTCTGTCAGTTAACTTTTATTCAAACAGTATCGTGAAATCTGCCGTCATCTAAAGCGACCTTTTAATTTGCGGATGAACTAATAAAACCATCAAAGACAGAAGGGACACCTGCATCTACTGCAATGGGCGTGAATTGCTAGGAAGGCTTGGGCCGATGATTAACAAGTTTAGCAAAATGTCACTTAGAAATAAGCTGACACTACAAAACTTGTGTTCGTCCAATCATGTCTTATGCAAGTGCAGCTTTTGCTCACGTGCCTATGACATCGCTCAAGCTGCTTCAGGTCATTCAGAATCGTTTTCTCCGAAGGGCGACTGGTCGCCCAGTCGAACCTTAGTCTGCACCACGACATGGGGATTAGCACCATGTACGGTTTCTTTAAGCAGACTGCCAGACGTTATTTTGACAACGCTTCCCATCATAGGAATCCGTTAGTTAGGAACGCTGTCGACTACGTTCCCATCCCTCCTCCCTCTGTCGTAACTCGGCGATCACTGATTAGGGGCCGCACGGTCCGGCGGCCTAGGCACACACTCACGGACCCGGACGACGTAATCATAGCGTCTATCGAAAGATGCCACGCTGCGCTTACGACGTCCAACTCAGGCATTCCCGCCGGCGGGGACGTCCACCGCGCGATCGCGACAACACTGACACATATAGTTCTATTCGCCGCGGTCACACTGGGTAGAACCAGTCCAACCCAGCTGCTGAGTTTCTTGCTGGACTTTCTCAACCTAGCCTGGTTTAGTGAACCAGTGACAAAACTCCCAGTAGCTCGATTCCAATCACACCTCAGATTCGGTTGAAACCAAATCCAATCTCACTGGAGCGCAAACTCTTAGAGTATTACAGTGTTCCAAACCACACGCGTCGTCGTGTCGGAGGTTTTCCCCAGGTTACTCTCCAACCGCGCACTCCTATCGCTTTATTGGGCCAGGCCAATATCTAAAGCCACAGTCGGGTTAAAAAAGCGTCAATGTTACTTGAGACATTGCTCACGAACATACAATGTTGCCAAATGCCAAGCTATCAATTAGACCATTTTGAGTCTTAAGCTATGAGCAACAAGTAAGTAAATTATGATATAATTATTTTGCTCTCAATATGAGTAGGTAATCAGAAAACCCAAATAGCATAGTAATATTGGACCGGCGCCGTTACGCTCAAGTCGGTAGTATCTCGACCTAACCTAACCTAACCTAACCTAATTACGTCTGATAAACTCCACTGACGATCGATAAATGTGTGTAGCGATGTAGAAATGTTGCTTGGTGGCCGCAAATTAACCCAACTGGAACAGTGATCAGCATAGCTAAATGAAATGAAATGAAATCTTTTATTTCAGGTCTTTATCGACCCATATTCATTTATGTTAGTAACATTAAAACTTATACTTAGGTTAGTAGACAGGGGTATTATTTAATATACTTGTCTACAGATTTTACTTGCCCTACCCAGTATTGAAACAATGCGCAGTCAAATCTGTTAGCTACCATGTTCAGGATGCTGTTGTGACTTTTTCTAATCCGTCCCATTAATGACACAATTTTGTAGCGCATTATAGCGTAAAAGTCATTGGTGTGTGCCTCAGCAAACATGCCCGAGGCACTACACCATTTAGGCAGTCCCAACAGCATCCTGAACGCATTATTATATTGCACGCGTAGGGCATTATAAGCTCGCTTATAGCTAAGTAGATTTTTATCGATCAGAAGCCAAGATCGAACTGAACTGGCAGAAAATATCCGCGCAGGGAAACGTGGAATTCGAAAGTGTAGTTCTTTATATGTTTAGTTTAGTTTAGTTTATTTATCTCCATATACAATTACATTATAAAACATGTTCGCTTATCTTGCTAATCGTATATCGATCGTTATAACAATGAAATAATTAATAATTATAATATGAGGGTAGGTATATACTTAAATATATACCTACATTTAAACAATAATCAGGGGATAATACAATTAAAAATGTCATATAAAGTATAAATAGGAAAACAATACAATTGATAATGTCATATAAAGATTAAATTTAAACCCTAAGCTGAAATAAAAAAATATTTAATAGTTGTACCAATGTAAGGGTACCAATCAATAACAAAGTCAATTTAATAGATAATATAGCACTATAATACAATTTGTAAGTGATACCATAGAAATATCGATTAATTGTCTCATAACTAACAAGTAAATATGGAACAGTGGTGAGCCAAAAAAACAGAAAATGTGATACACGAATGCCATTGCCACGCCATTGTCTTGTGTCGGAAGCCAGTATCCTCCATGGGTCACCGAGCCAGAGTAGTAAATAAATAAATAAATAAAATAAATATTAGAGGACAATCTTACACAAATCGAACTAGCCCCACAGTGAGCTCAAGAAGGCTTGTGTTATGGGTACTAGACGACGATATAATTAATAGATATAAATACTTAAATACATAGAAAACATCCAAGACTCGGAAACAAATATTCATGCTCATCACACAAATATTTGCCCTGACCGGGATTCGAACCCAGGACCGTCAGCTTCACAGGCAGGTGCACTACCCACTAGGCTAAACCGGTCGTCAAGTATTAGTATACATCGGCATTTGACGGTGCAGTATCAGTAAAATGTTAGCTGCACGTGTGAACTGTCAGTCGAGTCAATACAGATTCTTTACCGCGCCTGTACATGAGTGCTTCGTGATTAGCGTGGGATGTGGGATACAACGCAGTACTGCATCCACACCAGCTTACTCCCGTGTATTATATTAACTACTACGCAAATAACTGAATGTAAACCAAAGTGAAGGAATCTGAAGGACATGAGTATGATATCGGTAAAGTAGAAAATACCTAATGCAGTTATAAAATTCCGCTTAGTCGTAATTCGATACTTTAAGGATTTTCGTATGAAACTTTAGTGTTTAGAATTTAAGAAAATGTAACAAGTGAGTCATCGACGGAATTCCTCAAACTGATGGTGTAGATTAATATATATACAACTTATATTTTTTTTTAAAAAAGGTACATAAAGTTTCTCGTATATATAAGTTCCTCGAGAGTGGGGGTGAATGAAATATTGATTTTCTTATGAAACTTTGGTTTATGACGACTTTATGACGACCGGTTTAGCCTGGTGGGTAGTGCACCTGCCTGTGAAGATGACGGTCCTGGGTTCGAATCCCGGTCGGAGCAAATATTTGTGTGATGAGCATGAGTATTTGTTTCTGAGTCTTGGATGTTTTCTATGTATTTAAGTATTTATATCTATTAAATATATCGTCGTCTAGTACCCATAACACAAGCCTTCTTGCAGCATCCTTCGATCATTACCACCATCAAACTGCGGTCGCCAACCCGCTTGCCAAGCGTGGCGACTATGGCAAATCCTCCCCTTTTTGGGGGAGGCCTATGTTCAGCGGTGGACGTCTTTCGGCTGAAATGATGAAGCCTTCTTGAGCTTACTGTGGGGCTAGTTCGATTTATGTAAGATTGTCCTCTAATATTTATTTATTTATTTATTATTATTTATTATTTAGTGTTTAGAATTTAAGAAAATGTAACACGTGAATCTTCGACGGAATTCCTCAAATTGATGGTGTAGATTAATAATTTTTATTTTCAAAAAGGTACATAAAGTTTCTCGTATATGTAAGTTTCTCGAGAGTTGGGGTGAATGAAATATTGATTGCACAAATAGTGAATGTCATACGTTTTGGTTTATCTTGCAATTCACTGTTCTGCCGTCTCAAGGAGAAAAACCATAAGTGACAAAAAGTAAGTTTCGAGATAAAGCCAAAAAACTTTAGATTTCTTGTAAATTATGCACTTGTGGTTGTCTAAATCGTGATCTACAAAAAATATAGTACTATATCTCCTAGAGAGAAAGATCACATTTTTTTTCCTGATTACAAGGCTGGTAATAAGTCCATTTTGCAAAAAATGTCACTTATGGTTTTTCTTCTTGAGACGGCAGTGTTGAACTTGCTATCGGTACGAAAAAAATAATTCAAAACCCCGCTGTCATACATGAGATGTTGTAGTGTGCGTGACCTCAACGCTGGTAGAACTACAGATATAATAGACGTAAAGCAACGGATTTTCCCAAAGTAAGTGATTAATAATGGTTGCTCTCGAAAATTATATATCTGTATATAGCAAGGTGATTAGCAACATTGTATGTCAACTGTATGCTGGCAGTTACTATGAGTTTTGTATATTACCCACCTTATTTTTATGATATAGCTTGTTTACCTATTATAGGATTTATAGGTTAAGAACTAACTTATAACCTTATGCTTTAGTGTAAAACTGCGGGGTAATCACGTAACTTTTGTACTACCGTTAGATAGATTTTAATGTCAAATTTCAACTGTCAGCTCATACATTTCTACTTCAAATTTGACAGTAAAATCTATCTACCGTTAGTACATAAAGTTACGTGACTCGCCTGCTGCTCTTGATGCATGATAATTTTGTTACTTATATATTTTTCTCATTAAGTGAAATGTAAATTTCTTTTGAGAATAAAGTTCTATAAACTGAAAGCATTAGGTATATCTGTGGTGGACGGCATAAGATTATTATAAATCGATTTACACGTGTTTCTATTCTACTTCAGTTACTAAAATATTCCCACGCACCGGAAGACGAGCTGTCGGTAGGCCTCCGACAAGGTGGAGTGATGACCTGGTGAAGGCCGCGGGAATCCGGTGGAAACAAACGGCACAGGACCGGTCTAAATGGCGAGCCTTGGGGGAGGCCTATGTTCAGCAATGGACGTCTTTCGGCTGAAATGATGATGATGATGATGATGACTAAAATATTTACGAAAATTTTTCGGAAAATACTAGGTGTATGATGATTTCTCCGCCGGCGATGGGCCGGAGGCAGAGCCAGGCGCTATGCGCATGCGCATTTACTGCCTCCACCGTAGTGGGACCTTGTGGGAGGGCTCGGAAACCGGTTAATCTTTGAAACCGTTATTTATTTATTTATTTCTTTATTAAGGAAAACAAACAGCATCAATCACACATAAAGTTAATAAATTCAGGTAGATCATAAGCCAGTAAAGTTTTCACAAATATATCTACACTTATAAGGAAAATATGCACGAAGTAAAAGAAAAAAAAAAACATCAAATTAATCGTTTTTGAGTTGTAGGCTCTTCCAAACATCAATTAAAGATCTTAAAGTCTTAAGCAACATAAAATAAAATAACAGCATATTTCATATCTATTTTATAAGAAAGATTGTGACTTGTGTCACTACAAACTGAAATTACTCAATTAAATATAAAAAAGTGTATGTATATATTATTATGAACAATTTTTTTTTTTTTTTATTTCTAACACAAGCTTCTAATGTTACAGCTCAATTGTACACGACTTAAGTTATAACATAATTTTAGGATAGACCGTTGCATCGCACCTCCCTATGTATATAAGCAACCTATGTTATCATGTTTGTTACCAAGTGGGTGCCACATGATGGACGACGCAGACGGGGCAGGCCCAGACGGAGATGGCGGGATGATCTGGATGCATTTGCCAGGAATTGGGAGGAAGAAGCGCTCAATAGGGAGACCTGGAAAACATGGGGAGAGGCTTTGCCCAGCAGTGGGACAGCCAATAGGCTATAAAGTAAGTATCATGCATCCATATGTATTCCACACCGTGAGTAATACTCACATTACATGACTCACAGTTAACGGCATCAAAACCGTGTCCACTATTACAGTCAATCAATCAAAGCCAGTATTAATAGCCAATCAATCGAATGCCCACGGTCTATTCGTTGCTATCATACCTCCTAACAACATAAAGACTTATAATAGTTATTTTTACACGACATTGAGCCTTACGTCCAAGGTTTTAAGTAGTTAAGAAAATATGTTACTCAACCCACTAATGCAGTGGTATGATGTGTCTATATCTAACTCGTTATTAAATGAAGTTAATTGCCGACGTCTTTGCGCGCTTCAATACAAATTAATGTACTGTACAAGTATGTAGTGTTGTGTTCCTGGAGGTGAGCAAGGTTGCCAGAGCTCCCGAGGATGCACTGTGTTGAGAGCGAGGGTCCTAAAATGTGTTCCTTCTGCTGTCAACACAGTGCATCATCAAATCTTATAAAGGGTCAGCAACGCGCACGTGACTCCTTTGGAGTTGCGTCTATAGGCTGTGGTGGCTGCTTACCATCAGGCGGACCGTACGCTTGTTTGCCACCGGCGTTGTATAAAAAAAAATTAAAAAAAACAGACACCTGCATTATCTGACATGTCCTTGTAGTTATCTTCATCCTAGCGTTATCTCAGTGCAGTTGCATCTTGAAGGATGCCTTGGGTCCGCTACCTAATCCCAAGATTAGCGGAGGCACTAGTTTTTATAGAAGTGACTGCCATCTGATCTTCCAAGTTCCAACCTGAGGGGAAACATAGATTATAAAAGAGTGTACCTATACATTTTTAAAACGGTAATACGCTTGTGACAGCCTTTAAGTTGCAAGTATTTGCAGCCTAGAGTGACCGCTTACTATCAAGCGACAGTACGTTTATTAAAATAAATCGATAACATCTAACGAACACTAACAGAATGGGTTATACGCGGATTTAGGTTCGCGTCTTTTCTGTGGACATATCAAAAGTTAAGGGCTACAAAGCTTAATTTTGGATTGGACCAGTAACCCGCATAAACAGTGCCTCCGTTTCTATATATCCCTGTAATAAAAACATAGCTAACATGCACATAAGCCGTTAACTATTGACCACAGGAGGGACGACTTTTGTTTTTCAACTAAGTATGACCCGAATTGGTAATGTAACAATACAGTGGAATCCGGATAAAGCGACAGTCAAGGGACCGGTGATATTATGTCGCACTAACAGAACGTCGCACAAAACGGACTGATTTACTTTGAAAATGTTTGGTATGAAATCTAATGTGTGGTGATTTCGAAGTCGTTAAAAGCGATAAAATGTTATAAGCGAAGTCGTTATAAGCGGATTCTACTGTATTAGATTTACTCCAGTTAATTGCCTATAACCGAACAAGGACATTTCAAATTACTAAGAGATAGTTTACGATTGCTCTGTGCATTAGGTACCCTTAGGTAGTAATAATAAAATAAAGAGATTTCATAGTAAAGTAAGTAAGAACAGAATTTATTGTGAGGCCTTACTTTCAAAATGTTTTGAATCAAAATTATAACGCAAGTATTGATAATTTCAATTAACTGATTAAGAAATACGATGCGTTTTACTAAACTGTTACACAGTAATGGAGCCATATTTTTCTTTTATGTGTGCAATTAAAGCGAATAAGGGCTTATAAAATGGCTACGCTTATACGACATACGTATATGTAATCATGAACTTTGCATTCGACACGAATGTTTTTCTCAGAGCGTGAAGTGACGTCACACGCCGCGACCATAAATAGGAATATTAGCAATCGCCTCATTTCCCATAAGTGGTATTTTATCATAAATAACAATTTAACTATAATTTAGTGCAACGATTTCTCTTAATTTACAAACAGGTTCAATTACCAACCGAATATTAATAACTTAACGAATTCTAAAATGTTAATCAGGTTTTAATACAGACATCGTCAGGGACAATCTGAGACTTGTGTTTCGAATTCCAAATGACTGCTGTCATACTTAGAAGGACACCTCAGATTCGATTGAAACCGCTCAACAGATTCAGATTCAGATTCATTTATTTCATAGATGTAAATTACAATATAAATTTGCATTCATGTCAAAAGTATACGAATTCACATCATGATCGTCAATTAAGATATAAATAATAATAATGGAATAGGATTTAAACATATTCACCGAATAAGGATCATCATAACATAATTGGACACACAGAAAATATAAATAAAATACAAATGGAATTTGGAACCAATCTCACTGGAGCGCAAACTCTTAGAGTATTCCAGTGTTCCAAACCACACGCGTGGTCGTGCCGGAGTTTTCCCCTGAATTTTCCCCAGGCTACTCTCCAACCGCGCACTCCTATCGCTTTATTGGGCCCGGCCTATAAAGAGTATAAAGCCACAGTCAGGTTAAAAATAAATTAGAAATAAAATCAACAACAATGACGACCGGTTTAGCCTAGTGGGTAGTGCACCTGTGCTGTGAAGCTGACGGTCCTGGGTTCGAATCCCGGTCAGGGCAAATATTTGTGTGATGAACACGAATATTTGTTTCTGAGTCTGCGATGTTTTCTATGTATTTAAGTATTTATATCTATTAAATATATCGTCGTCTAGTACCCACAACACAAGCCTTCTTGAGCTTACTGTGGGGCTAGTTCGATTTGTGTAAGATTGTCCTCTAATATTTATTTATTTGTTTATTTATTATAACTTGGAACGCGGAATGTCTGAGCGACTCCCAATGGGCCCACGACCAAGCCGATGACGCTGACAACTCTTGATGTTATTTTAATTGACTGAGGAGCTACTACGAACTGCGAAAACCATACTTCGTATCGTGCCGTCCCTTTCACTCTCGTGTTATTCACTATATGAGTGAGAGTGACGGCACGATACGAAGTTCGGAGTACAGGAGCAGCCCATAAATAACTGCCAGCGCGCAGCATAAACAGCTACTACAATGTTACAGAGACAACTTGAAATGGCCATAAATATAGTTGAATAAGAAGGTGAGCAATTATAGACTTTATTTTATTATCTTTAAGCACAAAATTGACGAGCAGGTCCATTCTGCAACTATTGACGTGGCTTTAATGGCAACTGGCTTCCATGGATTCTTTCTAAATTGAATGTCCTATTTATAAAATACTAGTGACCCGCCCCGGCTTCGCACGGGTGCACTATTTAATGGATGTTATTATATATATAAACCTTCCTCTTCAATCACTCTATCTATTAAAAAAAACCGCATCAAAATCCGTTGCGTAGTTTTAAAGATTTAAGCATACATAGGGATATAGGGACAGAGAAAGCGACTTTGTTTTATACTATGTAGTGATAAGTTTCAAAGTGTACGAATAAAATATCCAAGCTCGATTTAGTTTCATTTAGGGTGGGTTGCACCAAACCGTCTGTAATCGTAAGCGTTGCGTGTTTGTTAAAGTCTGATTGTGAGGAAAGTTTGACAAGTTTCTATGGGATGACAGTTGACGCCATATTTGACGATGACCGGCCTGTGATCGTATGTTGGTGCAACCGACCCTTAGTCTCAAGAGGTTTTAACTAAACTAAATAATTTGCATAAAACTAATAAAGCAAAGGGCGATCTAGTCTGTTTATTTTATCGCACACATCTGTCGAAAGTATTTATAAAAATAGACGATCACTAAAAATCGTCAAATTGCAGGCTAAAACTGTTTTTTTCCACATAAATTCTAAAAATACGCAATAAAATCAAAAAATGGCTGCATTACTATCTAAAACTTATGCAAGCATCGTGTCCTTTAAGCAATTTATTGATTTTATCATAATTTGAGTTCAAACCAGTCTATAATTTGTACGAGCAAAGTAGCAAAAGTGGTACCTAAGGTAAACCACTTTATTATATGTTAATTTTTATGATTTATGTGTTTAAGATTGTAGTACTGACATGACCATATATGTATACATAATTAAGCGAGCTAGGTAAAGTGGAATAGTAGATTGCTAACCAAGGGCTGAAGGATTTCACCCAATAAATCACCCAACAAATTTTCACGACCGGTTTAGCCTAGTGGGTAGTGCACCTGCCTGTGAAGCTGACGGTCCTGGGTTCGAATCCCGATCAGGGCAAATATTTGAGTGATGAGCATGAATATTTGTTTCTGAGTCTTGGATGTTTTCTATATATTTCAGTATTTATATCTATTAAATATATCGTCGTCTAGTACCCATAATACAAGCCTTATTGAGCTTACTGTGGGGCTAGTTCGATTTGTGTAAGATTGTCCTCTAATATATATTTATTTATTTATTTATTATACCCAATAAATCAAGGGTGAAATGGGTGCCTTCACCCGAGTTAACCACTACACTTTTCATTCTGACTATGCGTTATACTATCTGAAACTTATGCAAGCATCGTGTCCTTTAAGCAATTTATTGATTTTATAATAATTTGAGTTCAAACCAGTCTAAAATTCGTACGACCTCTTAAGTACCAAAAGTGGTATCTAAGGTGAACCACTTTATTATCTGACTGTACATTTCATCAGTCTACTAGGAATCCACTCCAGGTAAGTGCGGACATGTTATTTTCGTTATCTTTGTCTGTAAACAAGAATATCGATAAAAAAATACTTAGCAGCGTAATCCCTGAAACTAGCCTCATTGCAACAATATAGTTCGCGCTTCGTTAATCCTCTTGTTCCGTAGATAAGACGATAAGCATTAAATAAGCACTTGAGGTTATTATTGTATCAATAAATATGACCACATGGGTCTTATCTTCATGTACATAGTAATCGTACCTCTTGCTGTTGAAACGGCGGGACCCTGGTGTTCAGAGGCAAAGCAATTTATACGAGCCTTGGGAAGACGTTTGCAAGATAGGGGTTGCGATCCTAGATCCGGTGCGTACCTGGTTCAACGTATCTCTTTAGCAATCCAGCGCGGGAACGCGGCGAGTATATTTGGGACGTTTGAGCCGGGTACTTATCGGACAAATTGTTAATGGAGTATGTAGCATAGGTGACGAAACGTGTTGTGGATGATTCTTTGTAGCATAAATTGACGAAACCTGTGGTGGATACTTATTGTTGTGGTTGGACGAAACATCTGCCAATTAAATGAAAAATGTTGACATAGTAATGTCATGAATGTGCTTAAGGTAGACATCCTAATAATTCATCATCATCCTCCTGGCGTTATCCCAGTACAGTTGCATCCTGAAGGATGCCCGGGGTCCGCTACCTAATCCCAAGATTTGGCGTAGACACTAGTTTGTACGGAAGCGACTGCCATCTGACCTTCCAACCCAAGGGGAAACCAGACCTTATTGGAATTAGGCTTGTCAAGTGAGTGGGCAACTTGACTGTTAGAAGTTCTCAAGCCGCTCGAAGGCCTCTAACTTATCTTAACGAGTGCTATCGTAGACAGCAGCTGGGGTCAACAGCTTAACGTGCCTTCCAAAGCACGGGAGCGCTCAGTTAATAATCAATCAAAGCGGTCACCCATCCAAAAATTGACCTCGGCCGACCATGCGATTATAATTTTTCTAAATTTTTTTATGTTACAAATAATTTTAGAAAATTTATAATAAATAAAAATTGGTTTTATAAAAATAACGTAATGCTTTAGTAACATAGTATAGTATGTTTAACGTAGTAACATAGAATAACATGAGTATAGTATAATATAACAAAATGTATAAATAAAATCATATCAAATATACCACGGAAATGACGATGCAGTAAATATAGACATCAGAGAAATCAGTCTCTCAGCTTGAAATCATCAAGGGCAATTAACTTTTAAAAGTGTGTCATAATTTACAGCATTACACATTAAACCCGCTTTTTATTTAATTATGGTAAACTAATTGGTTATTTGAAAGTAGTCGTTGAATAAAACATAGTATGGCGGAAAGTGGGCTAGCCGGCGCAAGCGCAACGTTTTGGGGCCTCGTAATTTCATATTACTATCGGGTATTTTCCATGTTTAAATTTATAAAATAGTGTCACTATATGGCTGGTAAACTACCCATATATAACTTTTTATTATAAAACTAGCGACCCGCCCCGGCTTCGCACGAATGCACTATTTAATTGATGTTATTATACATATAAACCTTCCTCTTCAATTACTCTATCTGTTTACTTTAGGTCCCTCGCTCTCAACACAGTGTATCCTCGGGAGCTCTGGCAACCTTGCTCACCTCCAGGAACACAACACTACATTAACTACATATAATATCACTACATAGTATAAAACAAAGTCGCTTTCTCTGTCCCTATATCCCTATGTATGCTTAAATCTTTAAAACTACGCAACGGATTTTGATGCGGTTTTTTTTAATAGATAGAGTGATTAAAGAGGAAGGTTTATATGTATAATACATGCATTAGAATTGTATCCGTGCGAAGCCGGGGCGGGTCGCTAGTACTATATAATTAGTTTCAATAAATGGCCGCGTGCCGGTAATACACTATATGGTACACGCTATGAATTATACATTTGGTGTTTACCGCTCACCACTATTCCTACATAGGTATTAATTGTTTATTAATTTAATAACCACACCACACATGTACTATTATTAGTATTATTACAATGATATTAGCTATGAATAATACGATCAAGGAAATAATATTGCGGCGCTAATGAACTAAACGAAACCGCAAGAATACCTATCGCATTATAAAATATGAAGTACGCAATTGTATTATCCTGAATTGTCTTTTATTAGCCTGATCGAGTGTCCCACTGCTGGGCAAAGGCCTCCCCCCTGGGGACACATGTCTCCCGCAATCTCTGGCCAATCATTTCGGAACGCGTCCAGGTAGGTCATCCCGCCATCTCCGCCGAGATGATTAAAAGAAGATATTCTCAATTTACTGTATACTTGAGAAGCTTAAATAAAAGAGCCTTATTTATTTTTAAAAAATTCCATCGTAGTTAAGAGCCCTTATAAGTTAAAAACGCTCGTCTATTTAGGCCATTTTCTGTTTAAATTTACACGTATCTTGACATTTTCTCAGTGTTACTATCTAGAACAGGATTATTGCGACCTAATGTCATAAAATTTTAATGTATTATTTGAATTTTTCATGAAGAAATATCGTTTCAAACATCAGTCCAAAATGACCATATTCAAACTAAAAACAGCTTTTTTCCGCTTAAATTCTACTACGCACAATAAAATCAAAAAATGACCATGTCACTATCTATAACTTTTATAAAGCCATCGTGTCCTTTAATCACTTTATAGGTACCATCAATACCTTTGTCATAATTTGAAATAATAACATTTTAAAACTCATAAGGCCTCTTAATGAATAGGACATTAAAAGTAAGTTTGATTTTGATTTTGTTGCAAACACCTCATATAATGATTTGAAGATAAAGTAGTACAATTTTTTCAAAAACCGTATTGAGTAACTATAGCCTTCGTGTGGTATACGGTAGGTACGTAAGGCATATGAAGTTCGAGATCAACTGCGTATCTGGCCTTTTGAGTGTCTGTCCAGTAGCGTTCTGGCAAAATACATATATGGCCAATTGAGTTTATGGCTTACAAAGTTTATGGTCAACTGCGTGTCTGGCCTTTTGAGTTTCTGTCCAGTAGCGTTCTGGCCAACTGCGTATCAGGTGAAGTGATTTCCTGGCCAAATGCGAATCTGGTTAGTTCAAAATCTGTCCAAATGCGATTAAACCGTTTGACGTTGTAACATAGGGCCGTGCTGGTGGCCAAGTGCGCGTCGACTTTATAAAGATATCTCGAAGCGATTTATATCCGTAAATCGAATACGGTACCTATAAAATTAGCATGGGAAGTAATAAGCTAATTCAACTTTAAATTATGGCGGAAAAGATTAAAATTACAATAAACAACTTTCGTTTCAGAATTTATCGAGCTATATAATTGATTGCATTACAGCTTTTACTTTTAAATTACCACTCAACCATATTTATACCAGTTTAAATCGCTCCAGTTTTGGTAACACGGTAATAACATTTATTTATTTATTGACACAAGAAATTTACACAGCATTATAGTTTGCACCGAGGCGGTGGGAAATTCAGTTTGGTTTAATAAACAACACAGTACATTATTACAATTATTCTATGCGTCAGTTTCAAAGTTTCAACTTTTTTTTTGAACCTGACTGTGGCTTTATAGGCCGGGCCCAATAAAGCGATAGGAGTGCGCGGTTGGAGAGTAGCCTGGGGAAAATCCAGGGGAAAACCTCCGGCATGACCACGCGCGTGGTTTGGAACACTGGAATACTCTAAGAGTTTGCGCTCCAGTGAGATTAGTTGAGCGGTTTCAACCGAATCTGAGGTGCGAGTGGAATCGAGCTACTGGGAGTTTTGTCGCTGGTTCACTAAACCTAGCCTAGCTGAGAAGAGTCCAGCAAGAAACTCAGCTAGGCCCGACCTGGGTCGGACTGACTCTACCCGGGACGAATAGGGGACAATAAAGTCAGCTTAAGGGACATATAATGACATAACGTCCCTCGACCCGAATTAAACGCTTAAACATTTGTGGGTATTTTAATCGATTCACAACCGAAACGCACAATAACATATTTTTTATAAAGATAACCTCGTTTTTGAAATCCGCGTATAATTACGTTTAACGACAAAATAACACGATTTTGTAAGAACCGACATTAATTGCGCATAAATAATGACTTGTTTAATGTAAACATTAATCGCCTCTCGGAAACGTTTAATTGGCAACAGGAAGGTTTCCAAAGTAATTAAGATGAATCTTTTAATGTTTATTTGGGCAAACAACGGTACAAATAATACTTAAAATTATAACTTACAATAGATACATCGACCAGCAAAGCTGCCACTATTATGTAATACATCTAAATTATTCACATCGTCACAGTGTCGGAGGTTGTCCCCTGGATTTTCCCCAGGCTACACTCCAACCGCTATCTTGGGCCCGGTAGATAAAGTCACAGTCAGGTTAAAAAAAAGACTTTTTGAACCACATGACAACGTACCGGTAGCGGTACGTAACGGTAGCAACGTACGGCCTATGGAAATAAATAATAATTTAAAATCAACGCCTGTCTCCTGGCAGACGCGGTTTCAATGCCCTGAATCTGTGTAGTTCGCGCATTTTTTTGCAGACAAACGTTCCATCAAATTTGTTTCGTAGACCTTGTTTTGATAAATAAAGGGAAGTGACACTGCAATTAAACCTCTTTCTAAATAACAATACAAAAATATGAAGTGAGGGCCAGGTATTTCAAAATCTGTATTTAAAAAAGTGTTCGATAATTATGTACATGAAAATGTAGAATGGCTCACCTATCTTGGTCACCATGTCAATTGTCTTTGGTCTTAAGATCTTTACATTGATAAATGAATTCAGATTCTGATTCCTTATTAAAATAGCCCTTAATAACCCTTTGGCCATTACTATCTCGACTTACCTACTCGCTAGCGTGGCATTTTTAGGTATATAAGATTTCAAGCTCACATGGTCATTCACATTAGAATTACGTTTTGAAACGGGATATTTACCATGTATATTTGTATTTGTGAGTTCCCGATATTTCGGCACTGTTGCAAGCGCCATTATCAAGGATTAACTCAACGCTGATTAACTTAATCCTTGATAATGCCGCTTGCAACAGTGCCGAAATATCGGGAACTCACAAATACAAATATACGTGGTAAATATCCCGTTTCAAATCGTAATTCTAATATTTTAAAGTATATCATCATCCCCATAGCGTTATCACAGTACAGTGCCTTCACCATGAGTTTACATGACCGTACTCGCTAGCGACTGCGTAATTTGTATGGGCAAAAGTACAGCGCCTCTGGCGGTTACGCAATAGCACTAAGAATCGGTATACTAAATCGTTTACGTAGTCGCTAGCGAGTACGGTCATGCAAACTCATGGTAAAGGCACTAGTCCTCTGCGACTCGAGAACAAGCGAGCTTTCGACACTTTTTGATTTGTTTTATCCTAATCCTAATAATACTATAAACGTGAAAGTTTGTGCGGATGGATGTATGTCCGCTTAATCTCAAAAACTACTGAACGGATCTCTATGAAACTTTCCAGTATTGTAGCTTAGACATCAGAATAGGACATAGGCTACCTTATATCCGCGGGTAACACCGCAGGGCGCTGCTAGTTAAGTATAAACAGAAGGAGCGCTCGTGGCCCAGCGGCGCCCGAGTACCGCGTCAGCGGAGGTTAGTTCTTGGATGGGTACTGCTTTGAGTGGTTATTAACGGAGTGCTGCCATGCTTTGGAAGGCATGTAAAACCGTTGATCCTGGCTACTGTCTATGATAGCACTCGTTAAGCCAAGTTAGAGGCCTGGGCGGCTTGAGAAGTTCCAACAGTCAAATTGCCCACCCACTTGAGAAGCCTAATTCCAATAAGTTCTGGTTTCCTCTCGGATTGGAAGGTCAGATGGCAGTCGCTTCCGTACAAACCAGTGTCTACGCCAAATCTTGGGATTAGGTAGCGGACCACAGGCATCCTTCAGGATATTAAAATTACGATTTGAAACGGGATATTTACCATGTATATTTGTATTTTTAAGTTACCGGTATTTTGGCACTATTGCAAGCGCCATTATCAAAAATTAACTGACGTGCTGCGAGTTTTAGTTGTGGTCTACCCACACACCATAGCGGTCTACCCTCTTCCTGGTTCGCTTTTTTCGCACAGTGTCACCGTCACTACCACCCAGTACAGTATCCTTCAGGATGCAACTGTACCGGGATAACGCCAGGAGGTGGATGATGAATTATTAGGATGTCTACCTGAAGCACATTCCTGACATTACTATGTACATGAAGATAAGACCCATGTGGTCATATTTATTGATACAATAATAACCTCAAGTGCTTATTTAATGCTTATCGTCTTATCTACGGAACAAGAGGATTAACGAAGCGCGAACTATATTGTTGCAATGAGGCTAGTTTCAGGGATTACGCTGCTAAGTATTTTTTTATCGATATTCTTGTTTACAGACAAAGATAACGAAAATAACATGTCCGCACTTACCTGGAGTGGATTCCTAGTAGACTGATGAAATGTAAAGTCAGGTAATAAAGTGGTTTACCTTAGATACCACTTTTGGTACTTAAAATGTTTTGATTTCAAATTATGACCAAAGTATTGATAATACCAATAAAGTGATTAAAGGATACGATGATTTTATTAAAGTTTTAGATAGTAACATAGCCATTTTTTTATTTTATTGTGTGTTGTAGAATTTAAGCGGAAAAAAACAGTTTTTTGCTTCAAAATGGTCGATTTGGAGTGATGTTTGGAACAATATTTCTGAAAAATCAAAAATATAAATTTGAAATTTATGATATTAGGTCGCAATACTCCCGTTCTAGACAGTAACATTGAGAAAATGTCAAGATATGTCGTAATTCATACGAAAAATGGTCTAAATCGATGAGCGTTTTCTAACTGATAAGGACCCTTAAGAGGTCGTACAAATTTTAGACTGGTTTGAGCTCAAATTATTATAAAATCAATAAATTACTTAAAGGACACGATGCTTGCATAAGTTTCAGATAGTATAACGCATAGTCAGAATGAAAAGTAGAGTGGTTAACTCGGGTGAAGGCACCCATTTCACCCTTGATCTATTGGGTGAAATGGATCGCTTTCTTCCACCGCGTGATCGCGACAACACTGACACATATAGTCCCTATTCGTCCCGGTACCGCCGCACACCGGGTAGAGTCAGTCCGACCCAGGTCGGGCCTAGCTGAGTTTCTTGCTGGACTCTTCTCAGCTAGACTAGGTTTAGTGAATCAGCAACAAAACTCCCAGTAGCTCGATTCCACTCACACCTCAGATTCGGTTGAAACCGCTCAACCAATCTCACTGGAGCGCAAACTCTTAGAGTATTCCAGTGTTCCAAACCACACGCGTGGTCGTGCCGGAGGTTTTCCCCTGGATTTTCCCCAGACTACTCTCCAACTGTGCACTCCTATCGCTTTATTGGGCCCGGCCTAGCCACAGTCAGGTAACCCTTGGTTAGCAATCTACTATTCCACTTTACCAAGCCTGCTGACTTGTGTCATGTCAGTACTATAAACATCTCTTTCAGCATATTTGCATCCATTGGACATCCTCTAATCTTATAAAGGGTCGGCAACGCGCACGTGACGTTGGAGTTGCGAGCGTCTATACTCTGCGGTGGTCTCTTACCATCAGGTGGACCGTACGCTTGTTTGCCACCGGCGTTGTATAAAAAAATCCTCTTCCATGCCTCTCCATTTCCTTCTGGACGTAGCGGTTCTGGTTCAGGTTCGCCCTGTCTATAAACATATAGGCATATTTGACTATAAACTATGAGGTCTGCAGGTCCTCAGGAGTGGGTGTTTGGTTGGGGAAGCAAAGATTGATAGCCAGGGAAGAAGGTATTTATTTCATAAAAACAATAAGGCACAATATTGTGCCTTGGAACAGTATAATACACTGCACTGTAGAAAACAACAATACAAATCTCTCGATCACAGTACGAATAATATCATTTAACTTCACTGTTTTTAGTAGGTATTTAGGTCTAATATTTAATTTTTATTAAAATAACAGCATAACTGGGTAGATCATTATCGATCGAAAATCAAGATCGAATTGCGCTGCCGATAATGGCTGCGCAACGTCACGTGGAATTCGAAAATATAGTTCAAATTTTAAAATTTACAGAAAAGATAAGTCAGATAAACGGCCAGAAAGTTTGTATGTAACGGTCCGATAAACATCATCATCATCAATATTAAGAGTGCCTGGTCCTCTGTCGTTGCAGCATTCTCCATTCCAATCTATCTTGGGCCTTCGTCTTCACTTCCTGGTATGTGTGGCTACAGCACCATTCCTTCATCTGTGCCATGTATGGTATTCTGGGTCTTCCTCTCCCTCTTGTTCCCTCTATTTTTCCTTCTAGGATGGTAACGTAATTGATGGTAATGACTATAAACATACACACATAAATCATAAAAATTTAGATATACGTTAATAATATGCGCAAGCAAATTCGAAATCGCTAGAAGACTAATTGGATTCGTAATTCAACTGTATTATTATGGTTTCCTATTTAAAGTAACTCTGAGAGCGTTATTTCCTTTCCTGGAAGTATTATTCGTTTATACATTTATTAATAGGTACTTTAAGCTATAGGTAAACCTGATAATTAACTACTTAACTAACTGGTAATAATAGTTAAATAACAATAACTTAAATAATATTAAAACTAACTTAAAACTCCCTGAGTCGGCATTACGCTGAGGCGAAACCTTTTTGTGGCGATTCCTTGTTTTTTTTAATTACGTTTATTTGTCGCATATATTTCAACTAAGTAATTCTAACTTTTATTAAATAGACATATGCAATAAAATAGAATATAAACTAACCTTAAAAATAAAATTAATTAATTTGTCTATATTTTATGTTTGTATCGTCACGAATAAATGTTTTTCTTTCTTTCTAAAACAGGCCTTTGGAGCATTGTACCGAGAATGCTGGCGGGATTTCCTCGCTGTATCGCAATGCTGACAATACGTTGTGCGAGGAAGTTGCCAGCTCTTCGGTTACAAAAGGTACAAAATTGAACTCTCTGCCGAGGCCCCTATTATTTATTTGACGACCGGTTTAGCCTAGTGGGTAGTGCACCTGCCTGTGAAGCTGATGGTCCTGTGTTCGAATCCCGGTCAGGGCAAATATTTGTGTGATGAGCATGATTATTTGTTTCTGAGTCTTGGATGTTTTCTATGTATTTAAGTATTTATATCTATTAAATATATCGTCGTCTAGTACCCATAACACAAGCCTTCTTGAGCTTACTGTGGGGCTAGTTCGATTTGTGTAAGATTGTCCTCTAATATTTATTTATTTATTTATTGCGGTTTAATATTTCGGCATTTTCCGCCGCTGCACCCGCTTTTACTGTAGTTCGTTGGATGTGGGACACAAGTAGCATCCGGTACCTATTCCCAACGTGTCTACCAGTGGCGGCGCGTCAAAAATATTAATAGGGAAGCCGGAAATAATTTGCCTTTCTTATTCTTCACGAGCCGTAGTAAGGGAACAGGACTGACTGAAAATTAGGTAAGCCGGTGGGAATCGAGTTGTATGGACGCGCCGCCGCTGGTGTCTACACAAGTACCAATAAAGATTTTAACGGGAGCTATTTGTCGCAGTATGACGTCACTAGCGACGTTTCGATAATTTGAATCACAGATAGGAAAATCATAATCTAATTAAAATCATATTAATTAATTAATCGCGAAGAGGCTTAAAGATACTACCGGTGACCGAAGAGCTGGCAGCTACCTCGCACAGAAAATTAGTCTTACTATTCAGCGAGGAAATGCTGCCAGCGTCTTCGGCACAATGCCGCAGGGGCCATTTTTAGATTTAGTTTAGTTTTTAATTTATTTTTTATTTTTATAGACTTAAGCCTTATATTAATAGTATGTAATTGTTATAGTATTTTATTTTCATTTCATCATCATCATCATCATCATTTCAGCCGAAAGACGTCCACTGCTGAACATAGGCCTCCCCCAAGGCTCGCCATTTAGACCGGTCCTGTGCCGTTCGTTTCCACCGGATTCCGGCGTCCACGCACCGGAAGACGAGCTGTCGGTAGGCCTCCGACGAGGTGGAGTGATGACCTGGTGAAGGTCGCGGGAATCCGGTATTTTCATTTGTTTCAATAAAAATAAATTATTCATGAAATTATTTTCATTGAAATGTAACTCGTTATTTAGGTTCTACAAATTATAATCTACATTTAACAATACGTTTTAAATACATATGTCAAATACCTTGTTACTACAGAATAGCTTCAATGATACAACTATAATATTTTACATAGCGAGCCTTTTTTCGTTGTTGATGGCCTTTTGCTGCTTAGCCACTTTGCCGATATCAAGTAGCGGGCCTTTTTGAGCCTGAGAAAAAGTAACACGCACGTGGCCGTTTCGTCCAACTGAACCTTATCAGTTCGACAAAATGGCCACGTGATAAAAAAATATTTTCTCACGCCCTAATTTTACTAAAAATAAGAATAATAGGAGATTCCTCTTTCTGTCGCCCTCCATCGGTAGCTTAGGCCCCTCCTCGCCGCCGGCGGCACACTAGCTTAGGTTTTTATAATGATTTTGTGTTTTGTAAATATTGTTACATATTTTACTTTTTATGTAGGTAATTATTACAAAATCTAAGCTAAGTCCTTAAACAAATAAAGAGAATAATAGGAGAGAAGAATCTCTTTGTCGTCCTAACCACCCTTAGGCTCCGCCTTGCTGCCAGCGGCACCCTAGTCTAGGTTTTTATTATGTTTTGTAACTGTATTTTATATATTTTACTTTTTATAGAATTATTATAACCCTAGCTTAGAGATTTAAGATGAATAAATAATAATAATTACTTTTTGATTCAATTCATAGACCCGTATGATGTTGGTAACAATTATATTTTATATATACTTAGTAGGACAAAAACATATACAAATTACATTATGTTTATTTTATTTATTTTTATTTATTTATTTCAAGGAGTACCAACAGCTACTAGATTATGATAAGAGACTTAAGATAATAATACAAGGCCAATTAAAGGAACTCACAGATTGAAACAAAACAAGGAATTTAACCAACTTTGCGCACACATTCGCACTTTGCTATTCAGAATTAACTAAATAATAACGGGAAAAAGAAGATTGTATACACCCCAAAACTTAACTGGGTTATGGAATTATGATCTAGTGACAATATTAAGTTAATTTAACATGTTTCACTGCTATTCTAATTTGCTGAACCCAGTGCCTCAAAATCGGACAGTTAAATCTTTCTGCTATCGTTTTCATAATACTCAAAATCGGGCAATCAAATTTCTCGGCTATCGCTTTCACGATACTCAAAATCGGGCAATCAAATCTCCCGGCTATCGTTTTCATGATACTCAAAATCGGGCAATCAAATCTCCCGGCTATCGTTTTCATGATACCTACTCAAAATCGGGCAATCAAATCCCCCGGCTACCGTTTTCATGATACCTACTCAAAATCGGGCAATCAAATCTCCCGGCTATCGTTTTCATGATCTCAAAATCGTGCTATCAAATATCCCGGCTATCGTTTTCATGATACTCAAAATCGGGCAATCAAATCTCCCGGCTATCGTTTTCATGATACTCAAAATCGGGCAATCAAATCTCGCGGCTATCGTTTTCATGATACTCAAAATCGGGCAATCAAATCTCCCGGCTATCGTTTTCATGATACTGTTGGGGTTGGGACTGCTTCGGACACGGTACAGACAGAATTATAAAAGCGGTGTTCGCATAATTATCTCACCGACTGTTCCTAGTTTACAATATTGTAATGAGCGAAACCAGTTTTTTCACAAGTACTGGAAACCTATGACAGGTGGCAAGCGAGCGGACGCGAACACACGACACGACCCTAAAAAAAACATTTATTCATTCGCGTCATAAAGGAAAAGGAAATAGCAATAAGATAACCCCACAAGCTTGAGCAACTATTGGGTACCTGTAACTTGTATACACATTGCTTAATTTCCTACGTTATTGTAGGATATTTATCGTTATTAATTCTTGTTATGAATATTCCTGTGTTCATTTTCATGATAATTAGTTTACTATAGTATCCGTAAACCAAACTGACGACTGAATTAATATCTCTATCTCTTGCATACTTGCATGTTATTAAGAAGTGTGTCTCACATTTCTTATGACCTCAGTCGTCAGTTTGGTTGGCAGGCACTATATAACAGTACTAGTGTATGTAGATGTATCATAACAGTTCCAGTATTAACAGAGCCACGATATATATGATATCGATATACTATAATTACTTCCTTTATTTACCAGCTAAAAATAATAACAAAAACAGGATATTGAATGCAGTTAGAGATAAGTTAGGATGAGCGGGATTAAGTATTTCTATCTCACTCTAATGCTTACCTGTGTCTCGCATACCTGTTAACCTATAAAACAGCGAGCGGCCCCCATTTTGCTTATTCGAGCCACGGCAGCTGTCGCAAGCACACGTGTTTTAATCTCAATTTAATTTACGTATATTTCGTTTTCGACTTATTTTAACGAGAAATACTGACGCCAACAAAATGGAAGCTAGAACCGGAAAGTACCCAATGATCGTGGTAGAAACGTTCCCTAACCTCGTCAAACATCTCAAGAATCTCGAGCAGAATTTCAGTAAGTCACCCTACATCCAGTGCAGGCGCAACCAGATCCAGTTCATCCCATGCGACGGCCCTGAATACCACGCCATCGTCAAGTACTTGAACGACATCCAAGCAACTGAACCAGACTTGAGGTACGTCATACGCCCGCTCGACGTGTGTATACGAGGGATCCCCAGCATCCTTTGTATTGAGGATGTCAAGGCTGCCTGCACGGAGCGAGGGTACGTGGTGGAACATATTAAGCAGATTACTACCAATCTTTGCTACGTGAAGTTATCCGGCGGGACGGACAATACAAGGATCCTTGAAATGAGAGAACTTTTAACCTTCAGAGTCAGGGTAGAACTCTGGAAAAGTGGACCTGTCAGAAGGGAGCTAGAACACAGTGAGCCAAATGATACCGTCACAAATTCCACCAGCTACATTGCAACCAGGACAGATCCACCACCCAGACTAGAATACTCAGCTGCTCAGTCCACTAGTAACCAGATCGCCAACAGAGAAGAAGCTATCGCCGCCCAATACCCATCTATCGTGGTAGAATCGTTCCCCAACTTGGTCCAACATCTCAATAATATCAAGGAGCAGCTCGGTACACGCGCTAATTGTCACCATAGGAAAAACCGGATCCGTTTCCTCCCTGCTGACGGCGTTGAATACCATGGCGTGGTCCAGTATTTGAAGAGCATCAAGACAACTGAACCAGATCTGAAGTATACCATAAATCCACTCAGCGTGACTATATGTGGACTTCCCAGCTGCATTCCGGTTGAGGACGTTAAAACTGCCATCACAGTGCGCGGTTACTCGGTGGCCCAAGTTAAACAGATTACTGCCGATTTATACTACGCTCAGATATGCGGCGGAAATGACAACACGAAGATCCTTGAGATGGAAGAACTCTTCGGTTACCATGTCTGGATAGATCTCTGGAGTAGCGGTTCAGTTGAAAGAAAAATTGAATCCAGAGAGCCAATGGAATCAATCACAAAATCTATCAATACAGAGACGAGCATAGCCCCACCCACGGTTGCACCAGAAGACACAGCTGATCAATCGACTGGAAACCAGAACATCAGCGAAGATCGCATCGCCAAGTATCCCGCGATCGTGGTAGAAACTTTTCCCAACTGGCCGAAACATCTCGAAAATATCGCAGAGGACTTCGGTAGATTAGCAAACGCCGAAGCCTGGTACCGCGGGATCCGCTTCGTCCCCCGCGACGGCGCTGAGTACCATGCCGTAATAAGTTATTTGAAGAGCATCGAAGCTACTGAACCAGGACTGAAGTACGTTGTACGCGCACTTGACGTGTGTATATATGGGCTTCCCAACAACATTTCGACTGAAGACGTCAAAACTGCCTGCACAGAGCGAGGGTACTTGGTAAACCATGTTAAGCGGATTCCAACAACCAGCGTGGGAAGCCTGCACTATGTCAAGATATGCGGCAAAAAGGACAACACGAAGATTCTTGCAATGCGAGAGCTACTCGGCTACACGGTCAAGGTAGAACTCTGGAGAGGCGGTCCAGTTAAGAAGGAGAAGCAACCGGTCACCAGACCTACCAATGACATCGAAACGAGTGCACTCCCAGCTCCTGCTGTCTCACTATTGACGCCTGAATACCAAGCTGGTCCGGCACAGTACGTCAGGGACCAGTTCGCCAACGGCGTAGCCTCATCTTTGTTTCCACCACTCGTACCAGATCGTCTAGCCGCTCGGTCGGCTCAACATCAGGCTGCAACAGCTCCCCCAGTCCCTCCACACACTGAACAGGCTGTTCTAGCCGGTCAGTCGACTGACCAGCAGGCTTCACCTCCGTCAGTCCCACCGCGCAGGTCATCGCTGCCTGTTTTGGCTGGTCAGTCAGCCGGCCAGGCCCCGGCGGCGCCTCCGAGGCTCCCGGGCATCAGCCCCGAACAGCTAGCCGCCCTGACGACTCAGATCACTGCGCTCACGCTCACTTTCGTCCAAATTTATGGTCAGCACAGGAGTCAGTGACCTTCAAGACGTTGCTAAAGTTGGACCAGAGACTCAAGACTCGATATGATAGACAAAATTATTACTTTTTGTTGTTATTATACTTTTCTAATTGTAATTATGTTTTTATGCAAATAAATGATGATTAAAAGTTACTAATATGTTTATTTTTACCCAGGTTTAGACTTCTAGAAAAGTGTTCTTACTTTAGGCTAGTAGTTCTTACTTTTTGCAGACTTGTATATGATTTTAGCCCAATGAATAATCTAAGTTTGTGATTTTTCAGGCCACAAGGTTATCAAAAAAAAATCAAAATCAAAACATTTATTCTGCAAATAGGCCTCAAGGGCACTTTTACAAGTCAAAATCTATCTAGGTACATCAAATAAAAATAATACAATAATCAAAGTGTCATTAATTAAATGTCAAAAATAACTAATAACAATCGAGATTTGTTAGAGATGTATAAGGTCTCTAAGCGTCAAGATAAAAGGTAATAAAGTAAGTACACTAATCATAATAAAATATTTTGATCTATATCTATAACACGTCAACATGTTATTTTCAAGATAACCCGTACCCATCTCTAAATAGGAAAATGTACTGCCCTTTAACTTAAATCAGGCGGCGCCTGCGGGGCGCGAGGCGTAAGAGTTGACGGAGGATCTGGTAGTTCTTACTTTTTGCAGACTTGTATATGATTTCAGATTTGACGCAAGCTTCGTCATTTATAAAGTTACTGGATTAAGGAACCAATGGGACCTAGCCATCTCCTCACCGGGGTTAATATGCCGCTGCGACGCGATGCGAGTAGAGAAAGATGTATCTCTTAATGTGTCTCTTTCTTATTCGCACAGTTCGAGCGAGACAAGAATCGATAATAATCGAGATAATAATAACGTCTTCGCAATAAGTTGTGCTAGCTCATATACTTCATTGAAGCGTTCCGGAAACCGCAAAATACACATCTACAAAAATTCAACCAAAATCTCTTATAATCAAAGTTCAACTTCCTATATCAACTAAATGGCACGTATTGTACACCCGATATCGCGCTCAAAATTAAATTCTTAAGGTTGAAATTGCTTTGTCATGTAGTTGAGGACAGGCACGGGTAATTACTGTAACGTTAATGACTTGTAATGAGAGGCTCACGTTGATTACGGCTTATTATTGGAATGGTGGATGACTTGACGGACGATTACAGGCTAGTTAAGGGTGCAGGAAAGGGGTTGGCAGAGAAGACGACAGATATTGATGAAATTGATTGGCAATAAGGTGCATATGAAATGAAATCATTTATTCTTCAATTTAGGCATGTTACATGCACTTATGAATGTCAAAAAACTACCACCGGTTCATAAAATAAACCTCTGCCTCGAGAAGAACCGGCGTAAGAAACTCGGCGAGGTGTCATTTTTTCAAAACAGTATACAATGTATATAAAATAACAGTATCATAATACTACAGAATTCAAATGCTACAATATAAACATACATACATATTTTTTAATAATAAGGACAAAATATTTCTGTGTTAGATATAGATAGAATAGTAGTTTCCTACGTAATGTGAGAGTTCAAAATAATGGCCACATGTTAATAATTTCAAAAGAAAGAATAGGTCATAGATTTTAGACTTAGATTTAGATTTAGATAATTTATTTCATGATAAGGAATTACATTATAAATTTGCACACATGTCAAAATTACAAGAATTGTTATCATGATCGTCATAACAGGAAAAATAAAAAGAACATAATGTCAACTAGAGTAATACAAAACACGATAAAAAGTAAACAGAAATCATATCTTTACTTTTAAAATCATTGACCGAGTGAAACGAAGGTCTCTGTTTCAGCTTCGACAAAAATGCTTTCGTATGTCCGGCAACCTAACTGAAACACTAAAAACGTTTGTCCGTTTTTCGTTTCGGAAAACACCATTTTTTTATGATATAGGGGGCAAACGAGCAGACGGATCGCCTGATGGTAAGCGATTACCGTCGCCGATAGACACCTGCAACACCAGAAGAGTCGCAATTGCGTTGCCGGCCTTTCAGAAGGGAATAGAAATAGAAATATACTGTATTGTTTAACTGTGTACATACATAGTGAAATAATCAAATTCAGTATCAACAGTTTGCTCGTCTCGGACGTACAATAGAAAAATAGCTTATCCTAAATTACAAGTAAGTAACTAGTTAAATAGTACATTAAAGAATGGGCAAAGAACTCCTTGGTATTATAAAAAACTTTTCCAAGCAGCCAATTTCTAAGAGACGTTTTAAATTTGGTTCCCTCAAGTTTCTTAATTTCTATTGGCAGTTTATTGAAAACTCGCATTCCGGCAAAATAGGTACTCTTGTAAGCTAATCTATTGTAGGCTCTGGGTATTTCATAATTATATTTTCACCTCACTAGCTAGGAAAGCCCTTTTTTATTCTTTAAAAACCGATAGCAAAACTGCATTTTATCCACAAGAGTGCAAAGAATGTTTGAAATCCGAACGCGCTAATTGTAACTTTTTTAAACATAATATATTGCATTTAAAGGCCAGTCCAGACAGTCCAGCAACAAAATTTTATATTGTGTTAAAAAACTAGTACCTACGCCAAATCTCGGGACTAAGGTAGTGGACAACTATATTTAGGACGCAACTGTCAACGTTAGGACGAGGAGGAGGAAAAAAAAATCCTCGCTCTAGTGTGGTGAAAAAAATTGGGTTATACACGGCTGCAAAGTTATTTTACGTCTTGTGTGTTGCAACACTAGTTACGCTCAGGATTCTATTTTTGATCCACTCGCTTCGCTCAGGATTCTATTTTCGAACCTCTCGCTTCGCTCGCAGTTCAACCATAGAATCCGTTTGCTAGCTCGTTGTTCAATCCTAGAATCCATTCGCTAGCTCGTGTTTCAATTCCACACTCGCGGTTAAAATACAACTTTGCACCCTTGTATAACAAATAACTATTGTACTGGCAGCGCAAATTTTGTCGAAGGTTTGATTTTTTGGTGTAAAAGTCGTCGTTTTGCTTTACAAATAGGCAAAGTTCCAAAATGTAAGTATATATACGCTCTTTTCTTGAAGGTTTGAAGGTCATATATCGGTCCGGAAATACCGCAGGCGACAGTTCATTCCATAGTTTGGTTGTGCGAGGCAGGAAATATACTATTCGACAAAAGTTGTTTCACTTTTTTTTGTTTGTTCGAATGTTCACTTCGAATGTTAACGATGGGTCATTTATAGCATTGTTTTTATTTGTTTGACAATTCCCATCATTCCCAATTATTGATTTGCCCGCAATATTATTATTCCGATGTGTGCATTTCGATTGACGAGTTTTTGTGTGCTAAGAAAGATAACTAGAAAAGAAATATTGAAAACGTAATTAATTACCTACAATTAATTAACTATAATTACTATTATGAGTAACGATATGACTTGTAAAATATTTTTTATTTGTACCAATAAAGACTGTATTCCTGTAGCGATTCGGTTGGTAAGCCATTCGTATTTTTTTAGAATAGGGCAGAAAGGTTTGTTTCCAAGAATACATAGGTACAGGTGTTACAATATTTGTTTATTTATTTATACAATTTTAGACAGTCACAGTATTCTGCCAAAACAGCGTGCAAATGTTCAAAATGTAAAATCTACTTATCTCATCCTTATTTGTTAAAATATCATTTCCATATAACACTTTACTGAACAAAAACAATGTAAAATAAATGAATTTTAAATAGACTTATATTTACATATTACATATATTATTTGACTTATTACTGTTTATTTTTTTAAGTATGAAGGGCGAATCTACCTGCTCATATAACTATATATATTTTTTGTCGAGTCAGTCTTTGGAAATTAAAAAAAATATATTCAATAATTAGTTCTCTTCTAGAGGTCGCATTTCTCAACCGATTCTCGCGAACTTTTGTGAGCAGGTCCGATAAGTATACGTATATAATTTTTCTCAAGTCACTTTATGGAATTTAAAAAAATACTCGAGATCTACAGCTCACAGAACCACTAGTTCTATTAGGACTACCTATGGAAAAGTGCTCCAAAGTACAAACGTAACCGAAATAAATCAAGTCCAACCAGATTCATAAACCGGTTTCGCATAGAAACGACCCTTCTTCGTAGCATCTTCACGGTATTCAATATTAGAGCTTACCTCATTGTAATAATGTCTACATAACAGTAGCCTATACGCAGTCTTCTCAAGAGGGTCCTGGTTACTTTATGCCCTAGCTCACGAAGCCCTACTAGTGACTATGATAGTGAAACTTATTGTAATTAAGGGTCGGGAAGCCGTATTACGCTACGGTAGGCCATGCCATGTCAAAGCAGAGATGGGCATTAATCGATTATTTTTTTAGTCAACTAATTAATCGATTAAACAGTCAATCGTCCAAGATTAATCACGATTAATAAATTAGTCGAGAGAGTATTCGAATGACGATTAATTAACTATCATTTTAATAGACTAAATTTCATGATTAATTCTTGATTGAACGTTGTAAGACTTTGTTTTTTTTTATGTTATAGGGGGCAAACGAGCAGATGGATCGCCTGATGGTAAGCAATTACCGTCGCCCGTAAACACCTGCAACACCAGAGGAGTCGCAAGTGCGTTGCCGGCCTTTCAGAAGGGAATACGCTCTTTTCTTGAAGGTTTGAAGGTCATATCGGTCCGGAAATACCGCAGGCGACAGTTCATTCCATAGTTTGGTTGTGTGAGGCAGGAAATTTCTTAAGAAACGCACAGTTTACGCTCATTTTACACGTAAGGAAGACTGAATATGACATGTGTATACTTAAAAAATCATTTTGTTAAAATAATATATACAATGTGATTTTTTATAGTGCAGCACTTCTATGGCCTCAGGCCTTGCTGGGTAAGGGTTAAGTTAAGGGTTTAAATACGGCTTGGATGGAGCACAGGTATACATTAAGAAAGAGAAGGCTGTATGAAAGAGCGAGAAAACCACTTTACTTATAATTTTTGTCAGTTGCTTACTAGTTTGACAATGCAATAATTATTTCTCCACAAAACATAATGCTATTTCAAAAATAAGCATTTTTACCAAAGGCAAATACGCGGCTAAAACATGGCCTTGGGTAACTTTGAAGCTTTTACATCAGGTAAATTATTTTGTTAGCCACTAAATAACACGTGGCAGTTAATAAATGAATTCACGTACCCTTTGTCGGTTAGTTGTTTACGCAGGACCAGAGATTAAAAAGTAGATAATCTGTGGGTACCTAATACCTTTATTACGATTGCCTTTGTCAGTCGATAAAGCGTCAGTAAGTGACGAATGCTTTGGCATGTTATTTATCAAGCGATAAGCAAGACCATAATATGCCTCCAGCCCCAGGTATAGTTAAACCTGTACCACAGTGTTATTTTAGGTACAATGTGTTTATATATTCCTTAATTTGCCGCCTGTCATGGTTATTCGCAACTTAAAATTACAAAAAAGTGTCTAATATTTGTTCCTAATATTAATCGAGAAGAAATTAAAGTAATTAATCAGTCGACTAAAAATTTAGTCGCTGGTAATTGATTGACGACTAATTTAATTGTGACTTAATTAATCGGAACTCGTACAACTAAGACTAATCAATCGTCATTTTTAAGCGTTATTTGCGATTAAGTAGGTTAATCTTAATCATTAGTCGATTATATTTTGCTCATCTCTATGTCAAAGATAATATCTTTACCCAAGACCGCCAGAATGAATGGAATAGCTGTCAATTCATATCATATCGTTTAGTCTAGTGAAGCTGGTTTTCAACTGCGCTCACTGAATAAGCCTTAGAGTATAAATATTTCTAAAGAGATCCTATACGCGAGCTACCAAGAGTGATGGAAAAGGTCTTATGCAGATAAATCGAGAATTGGTTTAAAATGGCTGCCGGTGGTGTTCTGTAAAGCGGAGGTACTTCCCCAGTTAAGCTGCTCCAAATTCAAGCAAGATGATATTTTGCTGTGCCCTACCTCTCTCACAAAGTCAAAGTATATGGCAAAACTGTTACCTCACGTGTTCTAGACACGGCTAATGTATCCCGTACTTACGGAGGTTCTAAACCGCGTACATAGCTAACATAGAATAATAAATGTAGGAATTAAATAAATTATTCATGAAAATAATCCTTTTTTATTTACGGCTTATAATATACACATGTTATTTCGTTCGGGTTTTCTTTCATACTGAATCATACGTCAACTCATTCGCCATTCCAAAACAATTCAAACTCCATTCGAACGTTCCTTATTCATCATCTAGCAGCCAGCACCTTGCACAGCCATCAAAAAGTACCAATCCCACATAAATTACCCAAAACTATCCAGTATCCATCACGCTTCGACCCACCGGTAATCCTACCTGAATGCCACGAGCATAAATCCCATATTATACTGATACAGATCTCAGGGCTAAAGGCTAAATACTCCATTTGTCTTATCTGTATCTCATGCAAATCGCGCGCAGTATTATTACAAGAGATTGTATTGTAAGGGACGTTATGGCTTGGAGTTTTGTTTGAGTGAGGGGCGAATAGCGATTTGTTATCTTAATGTGTTGATTATTTGTGTTGTTTTATTATTACGGCGAGCAAAGTATTAAATAAAAATATGCAGTGCGTTACCGGCACGCGGGCATTTCTTGAAACTGATAATAATATGTTCCATTAAACTCAAACTCAAAATATTCTTTATTCAAATGAAACTTTATTAGTCAATGTCAATTGTCAGAATGAAAACCAAAAATGAAATCCGCAACGAAAACGAAAATACCACGAAAATGAAAACGAAATATTCAAATAGGCCTAGCAACAAGCACCTTTGAATCGTCAGTTATATATTACAGATTCAGATTCATTTATTTCATAGATATAAATTACAATATAAAGCATTCATGTCAAAAGTATACGAATTCACATCATGATCGTCAATTAAGATATAAATAATAATAATGGAATAGGATTTAAACATTAGGATTAGGATTTATAAATGGAATCTGATTATTCAGAGCAATTTATTGATGCATATGAAATTTAAAACAAGGCATGAATTACTGTAATGTATGTCAAAAGAGAGTATAATAAATTCACAAAAAAATCGTCAATATGTAAAATAAAAACATAAAAAATAGTATAATCTAGATAGTTTCTAGAATAAAATCTGAATGTCAAGAGGAAAATTTAACGTCAACATCTAATGTCATAGTTATTAAAATAGTCATAAAGATGTAATGTCATAATTATTAAAATATAATTAGTATTTCAACCACAATTATACCCACGGTGTTTTATAATTCATGTAGTCATTTGTGCTTTAATTGTATCCGATATGAGTTTACGCTTTACATAACTTGAATTTATTAATAGATAAATTATTCACGCTTGTAGGTAGTTTATTATAAAACTTTACATAATTACACATGAATGATTCTTTTTTTTAACATTAACAATTATTTTCATGTATATTAGCAAATAAAAATTGCGTGAAATAACTGCGAAATTATACCTAACTCCGCACCTTCAATGTACTATGTGCACTGCTTGAGATAACGTCATAGTAAACAAAACATTGAGAGCAGAGTTAGGCAAAAATTAATTTGAATAAAAATAAGAATAAAAACAGGAATTTGATTCTTATTCCAATTGATTTGAATAAGAATAATTCTTGCACTCGTTATTTAAAATAAAATGAGCGGGAATAAATCATGCTACTTTTATTTTAAATAAAGAATAAAAAACTAAATAATGATCTTAGAAAAGGGATTATTCTAAATAACTTTTTATTTAATTAAAATGTTATTTGAAGTTTAGTTTGTAGTAAAATACAATCTGTTTTATTTTGTAACTTAATCTTGATGTTTTTTTTTTTCAATGGTCCGATTGATTTAAAATTTGATAAGCATACGTAGATTTTATGACAATAGGTAAAATGTTTTGGTACCTTCGAAACGGTGATGATGATCTGATGAGAAAGATACTCTGAAAATTAACAGCGGAACTCTTTGATTGCTAAATGCATGTTTTGCGTATTAACGTATTTTTTTTGTTTTGGCGAATCTTTTGACTAAATTACACGTAGTATTATTATTTTGCATTTGTATCATTATCAAATTAAAAACAACACGTGTAACAAAACTATCTGACAGTGGTCTTGTAAGGACGTAATGTTGTCTGGTAATAATGTAAATTAAAATAAAAAATCACGATTAAATTTATTTGACTAAGAATAAGATCATTCAGTTTTCTCACGTACGAATTATTCGCGACCAAATTTATTTGAATAATTTCGATGGGAATAAAATCAATGTGATTTCAAATTCAAATAATGATTTTTATTCTTGAGTGTCCAACACTGATTGAGAGCTGTCACTTATACTGCGTTGTCAGTGTACTTTGCTGTACATTACCCAATTTAAATCTTGATTGAAAACAAGTGAAGTCGAAATTTTAGTTTTATTTAATATACAATTAAGCCCAGGTGTAGGTTAAGGAACTACGTTTAAATACCCTGTTTAAAGAAAAGCCCACTTGCCGGTAAATTACTGTATAATAAAATGGAAACTACAAAATTGTGAAACGGACTGTGGAACAAAATTAAGTTCAATATTACAATTATTTTTAATTTGTATTTGTTATTTATATTTATGTTGGAGTTTAAATCCAATCAAAAACATAAATGCAAAAAAATGCCAAGATCGTAAACGGTTTCGCTAATAAAAGAAGTGAGATCTACCTAACTGGAAACCTAGTTATTTCAAAACATTTTTATTTTTTTTATTCATTTTAAAACCACATTACATCTATCATTACAGTTAGGTAACCAATGCGATAGTGTATGTTATTTATTAGTTTATACAATTTATAATTCCATATAACATAATTCGAACGTAGTAATTTTTGTAAAGTCATTGCAAGAACAACAGTATATATCCATTTTACTATGAACTCGGTTAAGCGTGCGCCGGGCCCTTGTCCATGGTGCGTGAGCGCAGCAGGCCGGTGCGCGCGCGGCACGGCCAGCAACGGTGACATCTAAATTCAATGCTTAAAATTGCCTTGGCAAATCTTCTCTTTTCAAAATGCCTACTACATTATACTTACTATGAAACTTAGGTTATAGTAAGTAACTTTTTTTTATACAACGTCGTTTGCAAACAAACGGTCCACCTGATGGTAAGCGGCCACCGCAGCCTATAGACGCCCGCAACTACAAAGGAGTCACGCACGCGTTGCCGATCCTTTATGAAATTTGAGAATTCACTGTGTTGACAGCAGAAGGGACAAATTCAGGTCCCTCGCTCTCAACACAGTGCATCCTCGGGAGCTCTGGCAACCTTGCTCATCTCCAGGAACACAACACTACATACTTGGTAAAAACACTAAAAACTTGTTCCGGGGTAGAAATAGCCGAGCCGAAATTAGGTAATACTTATTAACTGTGTACTAAATCTTGTCTTGCCATCAGAAATCAGAGCATTATATTATTCGATTTTTTTATTTACGTTCTAGAATACAATAATAAACACTATGAAAGGAAGGTAACTAAAACAAGGTAACTAACTGTAACAAAACACAAGTAACATTTAACATTTTATGTATTTCTCGACAAAATAATTTACCAGTGCGTTTAAATGGTATTTTTCCAATTGTAAATAATAATTACTAATATTATTATCTTCACCCTACCGACGTTACCTTTAAAAGAGCGCGCGGCACTAATACGCTCATTCGAGTCTCCGCAGCTATCGAAAGAGGTCGTGTTGGAACTGCTATCTGAAATTCTGATCTTCTATCTCTTTCTACACCATGGTTCTTCCAGTCGACTCTAAACCCATCAACGAGGTGCAACTCTGCGGGCTCATCAGTGGCATTCGTTTGGATGGCGCCTGTGGAAGCTCTGCGAGGAATACTGAAGAAAATACACCGAAGTTACCAGTTTGCTGCGAGTGTGGGGAGGTCGGGCATCCAGCCAGCTACCGTGGATGTCGGAAGCGCCAGCAACCTAGTCGATCATCTCAAGACTTCAACACACAGATACAACCTCGCGTTTCAGCAGCAACATTTCAAGAGTCTTCTGGGTCCCAGCCTTCGTCACGTATTGATTGGAGTTACATCCTTTACCCAGGCTGTCCGTTTTTGAGTATGGCCTATGGTATCGCTGGAGGAATATCGGCGATTAGAGCGACTCAGCCCGGCGCTCTTCAGGCCTCCTTTCTGCGTGAGGTGGATGATTTCAGCGGACGCCTGCGAGCGCTTGAAGCGAAGCTTGCCACTGCTGACTTTCAAGAAGTCCATAGTCTTGGCTCTGAGCTTGTTGACGCGACAGTAGCGTTGGTTGTGTCATTGACACGGCAGTCTCGCCATGCTGAATGCTCGAGGGCCATGCACGTAGAGGGCTCGATCGAAGCCTCTGTGGAGGATTCAAGCAAGGCAGCATGCGGAGAAGTATCTTCACCCATTGACTGGGGTTTCGTCCTTTACCCTGGCTGCATACTTTTGGGCTTAGCACATGCTATTTCTGGAGGCATAACGGCGTTTGGTGCGGCTTTACCTGGCGCTCTTCGGGACTTCTTTTTCCGACAGGTAGAAGACTATACAAGACGGCTACGGACGGTCGAAGCGAAGCTTACTACTGCAGATGTTCCAGTCTTAAGTCTCGGCTCAGAGATAGCTGAGGCGACAGTGGAGTTGGTTATGTCGTTGACATGGCTGTTTCGTCAAAGTGAACAGTTCAGGACGGTCCCTAACAAGGGTTCCAACGAGGTCCCTGCGGAGGCATCAAGCGAGATGGCAGGCAGAAAAGCAAGGGAGTTACCAGTCGAAAACACGAGTGAAACGGAAGAGGCCAGCGAGGTGGATGATTACAGCACAAGCGAATTTGAAGACATCAATAGCGAGCACGCAAGCGAGATGGATGACTACAGCACAAGTGAGTTTGAAGACGTCACAAGCGAGAAAGCCGATGAGGAAGCAAGTGAGATAGAAGACGGGGTGAGCGACGAGGAAGAGGACACTAGCGAGGAGGAGTGGAGTGATGCCGAAAATAAGAACGCAAGTGAAGCTAAGGAAAGGGAGGAAGAGTATGTCAAAACCGATTCAGAAGAGGACTCAAGCTGGGAGCTTGTGAAATTTGACATCGCACCATCACTCGTTCATTCTCACGAGGCTCAATTTGCTACAGAGAGTATAATATATGCTACGTCGGACTGTATTCCCGACGAGGCCCCGAACCCAGCCAGTGTCCCTTACGGACCTCTGCCTGAGGAGCTGATTCAGTTGAAGAGACGCAGGAACAGAGCTGTGAGGGCTTATAGCGCCCACCCATCTTCAGAAAACCGGTCGATCATGAAAGCTTTGGTGAGCGCGTGCAAGCAGAGGATCCCCGCGTTTCGAGCGAGTCAGAAATAGTGTAGGAAAAGATATTATGTAAATTATGTATTAGACTTATACTTATTAAATAAATCATTTTCTAAAGTTTTTGTTGTTTGATCTATTGGCAGAGGTGTTAAGAGCGCTTTGCTAAAATGTAACAGGTCCATTAGCGCCACTCGTAAATGGCACAAGCACAGATTCATGATTCCTATTTAAGAGATATTAAGAGATGATATTGAGACGTAACTTCTATTACATGCATTAAGTAATTCTGACATTACGAAGAAATATTAATTGTGCATTATGATCTTGTTGTATAAATGAGATGGCTAACTGGCAGCTCTAGCGATTTAAAGTAATGATTCCTTTAGTTGTCTGTAATCATGGGTTCTTGAAGACTGATATACCCAATTATAACGCCCAGCAATCTACATGATATAAGTGTAGGTAGTCTCATAAAACTTGTTTCAAACTGAGCATTTAGCCGGTCACTCAGTCTCTGATAATGTCTTGGGGTTTCCATATGTTATGTATACTTGACATTAAAAATATCTATACCCACTCGATGATGAAATATGCGATCATGACTTTAATGACAAGGGCGTAAGAGCGTGCAAATATTCTTGTCACTTTGTGTTTGTTTCAGTTTAAATAAAAACAACAATAATCAGAAAATACATTTATTTATCGAGATGGCCATTATTATTAACACTCAATTAAAATACCTCGATCCACTGGTCCTCGAATCATCATCATCATAATTTATTTCAAATATGTAACGTAACATTTGTTTTTGGTAATGTATAATTAGTTATATAAAAATATGTCAAAAGTCACCATCAGACATAATCACGAACAGGTAGAGGTGGTGGAGTGTCAATTGTCACCAGTTGCCTCGTTGATGCCCCATTGGTTTCGTGGCTTGCGTTCTTACTTTTAATTTTTCTTGAATCTACATCTGATATCATGTATGCATCTTCCTATGCTTCACTTGAAGCCTGGTCAGGCTTGTCTCTAGATGCACTGACTTCGGCTGGCACGACCATTGAGGCCTCTGCGCCTCTTTTGGCGTATTCTTGATCATTGGCGGCTTCCACCAGTACCCCTCTTGAATCCTCGTCTGGCTGTGTGTTTGCGGTTTCTAATACAATTAAGTCATCTTCAAACTCTTTTCTTAATGCCTCAATTTTTGCACAGCCTGAGAGGTCCGGGGCCCCGTAGAATCTCCAGATTCTCCGCTCGCCGACCAAAAAAAACATTTGAGGGTGAGTTTTTTGGACACTAATTAATTTAGTATATAGACACTTAGGTTACAGCTTGTAGTTAAATTAGTTTCCGTGAACCGTAGACACTTTTTGGCCCCCAAATCCTTGAGATAAACACAGCAATTTTAAGTAACATAGAATAAAAGAGTTTTAGTGTTACTTTATAATAACACTGTATTTTATGTGTGTGCGTAATACAGCTGATATAGCCTATAATACACCATTAGTGTACCAAGTACCAAATAGTGGAAATCATTGAAACAAATAGTATGAAAAACATATTTTTTATTTACTATTTAGGCACGACGGAATGAAATAAAGATGATAACATTTTTTTAATCACATTGAACTGTAATTTCACTAATTGCCTTTTTAAATAAAGTGCAAGGCATTTAAGTTACTTACACGCAGCTCAAAGGCTTAACTATAAAGATCACATCTCACATTACACGGTTCATTAATTAATCCAAACAGATTAAAACACTTAAAGTGCTATTTAATACCAAAATAGGCCAAATGTAGTATTAAAAACTTTCGGCACCGAATATTAAGTCTTATGCTTCTCCTTTTTGGACTTTAAATCTAATGCTTCTTCCTATGATTCTTCGTTTGCCCGAAATATCACCATTCTTCGTTTGAATTCGCTTGACAATTCCTTCAGAATCTGCTTATATTGGGGGCAAGGACAGTAATTATAGTCCTTCAGAGCACGATTCTTTCTCCTCCTTAAGTCGTCCAGGTCTGGAGGCAGGGGTTTTGGGGTGTCGTCAGGGGGAACCTCCCCGGGGATAGGCGCGTCAAGTCGCCAATAGATCGAGGCTACGACTTTGTCAAACTCCTTATGCAGAAGGAGAGCTTGTTGAGCATTGCCGTTAGCGAGCCTAGTGTCAATCCACTTCATCCGCTCGGCGATCGCGGACGCCCTGCAGGTCAGAGGCTCGGTAAAGTCGAGCGGACGAAAAGAGAATCTAGGAGGGTAACGGTCACGTTTGGTAACTAGCCAGATAATTAGTGACCGCCTCCATTCTTCCTGGTGTGGCTGCTGTCTGCCCCGGCGTTTGGCTTCCTTAATTGCGGCAGCTCGTGCTGCTCGGACATCGCTCAGGTTCTTCTCAAACGCCGCTACGACACCATCATACTGTTTGCGTAAAAGTGCAACCATGTGACTGGGAGCATCTACAAGCTGCTTGTTAATCTGGTTCAGACGTTCAGAAAAACCAACTGTTCTGATTACTAGAGGTAGATGAGGGTAAAGACTAGCGTAGTCATGCTTGAATTCTGGAGTAGGGGGGAGGTCAGAGCTGAACCAGTCGACGGGCGCGGGGAGCCGGCGGCGGGCGACGACCTTGTACCGGTCTTCAACTGGTACTGAATGTTTTAGAGCGTAGGTAACACGGGGATCTCTTGGCCTGCGTCGCTCGTGCGAGCGGACAGACGGCGGCGAGGGTTCCAATTTCTTCACCACGGTCTTTAGTTTGAGGGTGCTCTCTTTCATATCTCGAGCAATTATAACACCACTTGAGGTCTGATGGGGTTTCTGGGTCATGCTAGGATCCACTTCCCTTTTGTCTGGCGCATCGCTTGAGATCTGTTCAGGTACTCCAACCTCGCTTCGCTGGGTTACGTCATCTAAAACTGGAGGATCTTTTGGAGTCAGGCCGTGTGGTTCATTTGGGACACATGTAGACACAGTTTTATAGGTACTCCCGTATTCCACCTTACTTGTGTTAGCGGTAGCCACATCACTTGGATTTTGACCGATTCTGTAGATTAGTCGCTTTATGTCTGCGTTACTATACGTACGAAGCGTATCAGAATGGAAAGGTGCCATTGCGCTGTTCAGTCTCACCATCTCACTTGAGTTTTCCTCTGCTATCTCGTTGGCGTCCTCATATATCACCTCTAGAGCTCTAGGCTGTTCTTGGTAAATTGACTGGAATAGCGTGTCTAAGTCTTTATCAATGCCACGTGGCTCGTCAGGATGGATATCTTCACCTGTTTCCTCTATTTTGTCCGCCTCTGTCAACTCACATGCGTCTTTGATTGTCACCACGCTTGCATCGTCGTCTGACTCGTCGCTTGCGTTGTTAGCTGTCACCAAACTTGAGTTCTCGTTCGTCACATCACTTGCGTCCTTGACCATGATGCTTGCAGTATCGTCTGTCACGTCCCTTACGTCGTCGCTTGCATCGACAGCTGACAAATCGAGTGTTTCTTCGTCTATCACTAAGCTTGCGGCTGCATTTTTTACCTGTCTTATCTCACACTCATTCCGTGTAGTCTGCTCATGTTGGATTTCCTGGAGTGTCACGTCGTATATGACACGAGGATCCTCAGAATCTTCTGCGCTCCCACATAACAGATGGGGACGAACAGGTGGAGGTGGAGTGTCTAGTCTTACCAGCTTCCATGTTGACGACTCATCCGTGTCCTGGCTTGAGAGCTCGCTTGCAACCTCGCTTATACTTGAGCTGTACTTCACATGGGCTCCATCTGTCACTTCGCTTGGGGACTCATCATACAAGTCACTTAGAGCCTTGGTTCCAATTGGCACTACACTTAAGACCTCGTCAGGCATGTCACAAGAAGTCTTAGCTTCCACTGGCACCACTTTTGAGGCCTCATCAGGCATGTCACTTATGGCTTTGACATCCACTGGCACCACGCTTGAGGCCTCGTTAGGCATGTCTTTTAAGGCCTTGGCTTCCACCAACACCACACTTGAGTCCCCATCAGGCATATCTATTAAGGATTTAGCTTCGACGGGCATCACACTTGAGGCCTCATCAGGAATGTCATTTGAGGCCATGGTTTCGACTGGCACCACACTTGAGGCCTCATCAGGAATGGCACTTGAGGCGTTGACTACAACTGGCGCCGTAATGGTCGCTATATCCTGCAAATCGCAACTTTTCATCAAACTCATCTAACCTTATCGTCTTGGACTCGATGTCAGTAATACTGGCGACTTCCTCTGCAAGATCTTGAAGAAAATTATGAGTGATTATCCCAAGTGTTGGGGGTGGCCATTCATTTATACGTATGACTGACCACGAGGCGCGTCCTGGCCTTTTTCTGCCACCGATGCCAGTCATCAGCCGTTTCTCGTACTCTCGCAATAGTCTGAGGTCGTCGCCACTGACAAGTCCCATCTCCAGCTCAGACAGTAAGTTCGCAGCTGCCAAGAAACCAACTCGAATTGTACTCGCCTGGTGTCTCTCAAACACCTTCGACTCCTCCCTTGACATGTTGTCTGCCACTTTGGAAAACATTTCTCTGATAAACTCAGGCGGCTTCTTGAGCCAGGTCGCGAAATAATCAGCGTTGTAATGACTACCAAACCCGGCTAATACTAGGTGTTGGTTGTACTCCTCTATTATGCGGGCTGCTTCCTCTTTGTCTGCGGCACTGCTGAGCACATCATTAAACTCCTTTAGGAAGTTCTGAGCAGCATTCCCAGGCGCAGGAACGCTTCCCTCAGTCTCGCTTCCAATTACGCCATCACTGTAATTGCCAAAACCGGCTAGCCTCAGGCGCTCTTCATATATTTCAAGCATACGAATATCATATTCACTCGCGCGATCACTACAGATGTCCAAAAGAAGAACAAAAGCGCCCGGTATACCAAGCGCCATTTTGTATTAAGGCGTGTAGCGAGATAGCTATAAGAAGGCGACGGGAGGGAGAGATGCCGTGAGATAACAGCGCGGCGCGAACTCACGACACGTCTGCGCTCGACCGCTGCCGGGCCGCGACTGAGGCGCGGGACGCGGCGGGGCGCCGACGCACCTGTTTTTTTTTATTATTACAAAGGACTTCGGAAGAAACTTGAATGAATGAAGGCCAAACTAACTGACCTTCAGATCAGAAACCAAATGATTACTTAAATGTTATTTATTACCATTAAATTATTAGATTTTCAATGTGTTTATTAGAATCGATTAAAGTAAGTATTTAGTTACGTAATTAATGTGATATTTGGGTCATTGTCAGATTTAGGTTCGCGTCTTTTCGGTGGACATATCAAAAGCTAAGGGCCACAAAGCTTAATTTTGGTTTGGTCTAGAACCCGCATAAACGGTGTTTCCGTAACTATAAATCCATGCAATAAAAACATGACTTATACATAAACCGTTAACTATCGACCACCGGGTGGACAACTTTTGTTATTACAACTGATAATGATTCTAATACAACATTGAAATATAATAAAGAACAGATATAAAATACGTATTGAAGGCCCTTAATTTATTTAGTTCACTATTACTTAGGCCTCTCCCAAAGAGTGCCATAATGACCGGTCCTGCGCCACCCGCATCCAGCGGACTCCCGCGACCTTTACCAGGTCATCAGTCCACCTTGTGGGGGCCTAACCACGCTGCGCCTTCCGGTCGGTTATGGCACTCTTTAGGGGAGGCCTATGTCCAGCAGTGGACGTCTTTCGGCTGATATGATGATGATGATGATGATGATAACCATTACTTTTTTATATAAAGTTTAAGTAAAAAGACAACTTGGTACAATAATACCATTGTGTAGTTTTTGTCCTTTTAGACATATCTACCATACGGGACGGACGGGATATTTACCATGTACCTATATTTATATTTTTGAGTTCCCGAGATTTCGATAATGGCGCTTGCAACAGTGCCAAAATATCGGGAACTCAAAAATACAAATGGTACATGGTAAATATCCCGTTTAATTCTAATGTAAATGACCATGTAAGCTTGAAATCTTATATCTACATAATCATGTTAAAAAACGCACACATTTGTATGTCCATTGCGTAGCCATAAATAAATAGATCGCTAACCATTACGTAGTTCAGACGAGATTGCAACACGCATTAGAAGCCATAGACATGTATGAAACCTAAGCCTCATTGCAATGTAGGTTCGACTGTGTATGGGTTCCTTAAGCGCTTCCAAAGGAATTCTCGTTTACCTATCTAGGATTCTAAATTTAAATCTGTCGTGAAACAGTCACTTATTTCAAAAGCATATTATAAGATAAACGATTACATCATGGATAGGGATGTTTGGCAGTGATAGCGTCCCGCACAAGTAATCTAACACAGAAATATTTTGTCCTTAATATTAAAAAATATGTATGTATGTTTATATTGTAGCATTTGAATTTTGTACTATTTTTACTGTTATTTTATATACATTGTATATTGTTTTGAAAAAATGACACCTCGCCGAGTTTCTTACGCCGGTTCTTCTCGAGGCAGAGGTTTATTTTATGAACCGGTGGTAGTTTTTTTGACATTCATTTCATTTCATTTCATAGGTAGGTACTATAGTTAGGTAGTGCCCTTACCACGCGCCTCTAAATGAAAGATGAGAACATTTTCTGAACCAGTACATAGTACTATGTAAATAATATGGAAAAGACTGCGATACTGTTATGTTTATATACCTGTATTATATAGGCTACTAATATTAATACAGGTCAAGTAATATGCAAATTTATGACACTTCTGTTTTATTCCGATGCCAATCGCCATGGTAACCAAGATTCTAACTGTAATCATAATACAATATATGTAGACTTGGCACACGAGGTGACCGCCATGTGGGATGTTGATTCAACGATCATTATCCCGATAGTCGTCTCTGCGAACGGTCTAATAGCGAAGAGTCTCGACCAACACCTCAAGAGACTCTCGCTAGATGGCTGGGTCAAGGGTCAGATACAGCGCGGCGGTACTCCTGGACACGGCGCGGATAGTCAGGAGGTTCCTCTCTCTGTCGCCCTAACCACCGGTAGCTTAGGCCCCGCCTCGCTGCCGGCGGCACACTAGGTTAGGTTTTTATGATGATTTTATGTTTTGTAAGTGTATTTTTATATTTTACTTTTTATAAAGATATTGTAAAAACCTAGCCTAAGGCGAAAAATAAATAAAGATAATACAGTATATGTAAGAATTACGATTTGAAACGGGATATTTACCATATATATTTGTATTTTTGAGTTCCCGATATTTCGGCACTGTTGCAAGCGCCATCAAATCGTAATTGTAATGTAAATGACCATGTAGGCTTGAAATCTTATACAGTATATGTATATTATCGAAATATCTTGTGGAACCGCTAACGGTTCACAATATATTGGACTTTTTTTTTAAATTTCTTTATTAATAATAATACAATGGTTTACTTATGTATCTAGTGTACATTTGGATCCTAGAAAGTAAAAACATAAAACACAAACAGTTTAGTGAGCTAATGCGCTCATTTTAAACTTTTTTGCACAGCCATCCAGGGCTTGTACATTTTTTTTTCTAAACAAGTAGTAATTTACTCTCTAGGTATAACAAGGAATTCCTTTTATATGTTAGCTTAGAAACAGCTCACATTTATTGCATGCATTTAAATATATTGGACTACTAGGATAACTATGACTAAGTACTCGTAGGACCCAAAATAACTCATTCCCTCGAAATATAATCTTCAGACGGGGTATTTATGCCCAAGATGGCAGTCGTAAGGCAATATTGATGGCTCGCGGATTACCGTTAGCGATGGGTTCGCTAAGAGGATCAGATCGGGCTTTGACGGCCTTGTCCGGGAAATTATTTATAAACGTCCAGGTACTTTAATCCATAGGTATAAGTCCCCTAGTCTTATCGTAAACCAAATGTCTGATCATGGTAATATTTTTTTGACATTACTTATCGACTTAAGGTCTAACTGATCTTCATAAAACCGAGCCTTATAGTTAACTTAATTCATCGACAAAGATAGGACAGCAAGTTGCATGATTATAGTGATGTGGCAAAGTTACGTTACTTAGATATGACTGTCATTTTTAGGATTCCGTAGCCAAAGGGTAAAACGGGACCTTATTACTAAGACTTCGCTGTCCGTCTGTCTGTCTCTCTGTCCGTCCGTCACCAGGCCCCTATACCACAAAATATTACAAGTCTTCAAATCAACAAAATTGTACAATTTTCCGTAGAAAAAGTTGACAATATTGTTAAATTGTACGCTTGTAAAGTTTTGTGGTAAAGGCGCCAGGCTGTATCTCATGAACTAATAATAGTTTGGCAACTTAAATTTTCCAGATGAAAGTACTTCTGTTGCTGCTATAACAAAAAAACACTAAAAAACAAAAAAATATATATATTTAAGGGGGCTCCCATACAACAAACGTGTTTTTTGCCGTTTTTATAGATAATGGTACGGAAACCTTCATGCGCGAGTTTGACTCACACTTGGCCGGTTTAGTATAGATAATTTAGACCAACTTCACACATCACGCTCGAAAACGTGATGTAAATAATCACCAGTGTTAATGCAATAATTATCTTAATTGATTTAGTTGATACACACGTTAATATTTCATGCTGACGCCCCCTTACAAGGCGTTGACTGTCTCATCGAGAAATAACAATAAGTCATCAGAATCAAACATTTATTCTGCAAATAGGCCACAAGGGCACTTTTACATGTCAAAATATTTATTTACAATTTAAGAAAATCTGACTATATTTTTCATGTCAAAATATTAATTTACAGTTTTTTATTTATTATTTATTAAGAGCCTCAAGTGTCCCACTGCTGGGCAAAGGTCTCCCTCTTTTTTTTCCACGCGTCCCTGTCTTGTGCATTCTCCCACCACTTCTGGTCCGAGACGTCAAGTTCGTCTCTCCATCTCCGCCGAGGTCTGCCGCGACGCCGCGCTCGGTTTTGTGGGACCCACTTGGTGGCGATTTTAGCCCACAAGTCTTCCGGCACGCGGCAGACGTGCCCAGCCCAGTCCCATTTAAGTTTGGCGGCGGTGTGAGCTACGTCAGCTATCTGGGTTTTGGAACGCAGAATTGTATTTTTAATGCGATCTGTTAATTTCACGCTCAAAATACTGCGTTCCATGGCTCTCTGGCAAACCTTGAGGGCAGATTTCTGAACCTTTGTCAAATACCAAGTCTGTGCTCCATAGGTAAGGATTGGAAGAATGCACATGTCCATGAGTTTCCGTTTTAAAGATATTGGAAGGGTTCCCTTCATGTACTCCTTCATAGACCAATAGCTCCTCCAGGCGTTTTCAGTGCGTCTCGCAACCTCTTTGTCTTGTCGGGCCTGGAAGGAGACTATTTGGCCCCGGTATAAGTACTCATGGACATATTGCATTACTCCGCCATCCACCTGCACATGCCTCCGGACACTGTTGGTCATGAGCTTGGTCAAAGCAAGTTGTTTGTCTTCGGTTCATCTCTTTCACATTGCCATCGCATTTCATCGTTCGTTCTGAGAAGTCCGTGGAAGCGAGCGCACGAACAACGACGGCATATGATTTGTGATGGCGAACTAAAATAGGTATTTGTTGAACACTTTCGGGCGGGCACTGACCCTCAATGATAGTGATTGAAAGGAAACGTTAGTTGAGATAACAAAGGGATGTATTGTGGCGGGGACGTCCACCGCGCGATCGCGACAACACTGACACATACAGTCCCTATTCGCCCCGGTACCGCCGCACACCGGGTAGACTCAGTCCGACCCAGGTCGAGCCTAGCTGAGTTTCTTGCTGGACTCATCTCAGCTAGGATAGGTTTAGTGAATCAGCGACAAAACTCGCAGCAGCTCGATTCCACTCATACCTCAGATTCGATTGAAACCGCTCCAACCGCACCAATCCCACTGGAGCGCAAACTCTTAGAGTATTCCAGTGTTCCAAACCACACGCGTGGTCGTGTCCGTGGTTTTTCCTTGGATTTTCCCCAAACTACTCCAATCGCGCACTCCTATCGCTTTATTAGGCCCTGCCTATAAAGCCACAGTCAGGTTCAAAATAAAAGAGTGCCATAGGATTTTCACTTTATTGGGCCCGGCCTATAAAGCCACAGTCAGGTTCAAAAAAAAGAGTGTCTTGGGACCGTCAACTTCGAAAATCATTCAGAGCTGTACAAGTTTAATATAATTTAACTGGAAACTATCGTTAAAACTGCACTAAAATCCAACTTGTCTGCCGAGCGTTGGACGAGCTATTTGTTCCCACCAACCACAATAACAACTTTTGCTATTTCTCTTTTCTAACATTAGTTTTGTTTTCGTGTTCAGTTCCGAGAGTTGTTTTATTGCTTCAAAACATAGTTAGTAATCGGATTTCACTGGGAGTTATGATATTTTTCTGTTGATATAAATAAAACTGCTCGAGTTATTCCACGCTTTATATTCCAGTTTGTTTCGTAGAGCGCGTTCTATTTAATTTGGAGAATTTTATTATTGTTTTCTGACATAACTGAATGTTTATTCATTTAACTTGTGGATTTGTTTTTATTATCAGTGACTTCGATATACATCTCTAACAATATTAAATTAATCTTAATTTTGACGCTCAGAGACCTTGTACATCTCTGGGATATTATATTAATTTCATTATGCTCCTTGTTTAATCTTGAGACCTTATATGTATAAGGTCTCTAACTTTACTGTTGTTGTAATGTTTGCAAGTTTATCTTCACTGTATGACATTAATTTTGTTATAATTGTAAACTCGAAAATATTATTCTTTCTTAAACTGTAAACTTGCTTTGAATTTCTATTAAAGTTTAATGTGTTTTTTATAGAAGCAAACCCCAAGTCATACATAAGTAATGTGTTGTTTACAGGCCGGGATTTCATGCAATGCGATCAAAGAAATCGTGACTTATTTACTGTTTTCAAAAACGGATTTGGTAAAATAAATGTGAACAGTCTAGGAGCGTTAATCCCAGCGGCGCCCGCGTACCGCGTGCTGTATGCGACGTTGAGCAACGTGGACAGGGGTCAGTTTTTGGATGCGTGACTGCTTTAAGTGGTTATTAACTGGGTGCTCCCGTGCTTTGGAAGGCACGTTAAGCCGTCGTTAAGCCAAGTTAGACGCCTTCGGGCGGCTTGTACCGGGATGACGCTAGGATGATGATAATGAATGAAGAATATTTCACATGACAAACCTAAAGCTGTATTACGCTCTTAAATTAAGAGCGTGTCTTAGAAAATTACGCGTTCTTTCCAACACCTTACCGACTGAATATTTGTCAGAATTCATATTAGGGTTCCGTACCAAAATGGTAAAAAAGGAACCCTTATGGTTTCACTTTGTCTGTCTGTCTGTTACATCGCTAAATATCTCAAGAACTACTTATGCTATCGCTTTCAAATTTTTAATACTTAGTTATAACGAAGGGTAACCTCGATGCACTCACTGCGACTCAAGTCAAGTCAAGTCTCAAGTCAAAAGTCTTTGACCAGTGTGTGTTGCCAGTGATGACATATGGATCCGAGACATGGGCGCTAACGATGGGCCTCATAAGAAAGCTCAAGGTCACCCAAAGAGCAATGGAAAGAGCTATGCTCGGGGTTTCTCTGCGTGATAGAATTAGGAATGAAGCTATCCGTAGCAGAACTGGGGTCACCGACATAGCATAGAAAATACTTAGTTTTATTTATTATTGCGTGTGAAAAATGACAGATAGAAAGTGATTCAAAATTTCAAAGTCTAGTGAATATGTCAAATTGGGTATCATATGAAAGGACTTGAGTTACACATTCTAAAACAATTTTTTTTACGTCAAGTCGTTTCCGATTTATGAGGGAAAATATAACAAAAAATACCGTTCCCCCCCTTATCTCCGAAGTTTATCAAGAAAAAAATTAATAAATTATTACATAACATTTTAGAAGAAAAATTTTTTCTTAACATCAAAAACCTTTCTATACTAAGTCGGTAATTTAATCACCTTTGCATGTATTTTTGCTCTATAAATTCCTACACAATTATGCTATTATGCTGTAAGTACCTTCTTTCAAATAAAGAAAAAAAATTAAATCGGTTCACGTTATAAAGAATTATAAATAAATAGTTATAAATTATACTTGAAAAACCACCATACATACTAAGTCCAAGAAGTCGCTCAAATATGTAACAAATTTCGCCTATGGCGTTCAATTTCTGCACCATGTTGTTGATATTTTCCTGAATTACCCAATAGGTTTGGAACCGGTACACATCTGTGTATGGAACCCTCGGTGTGCGAGTGGGACTCGCATTTGAGCAGTTTTTTTGTGTCTACTCGTAAGTTGTGATAAAACGCCGAAATGAATAAGTTACTGTGCGACGTCATTTATATGTACACTGTTAGTTTTAAAAAGCTAGTGCGTGACGATAAATTACTACATCACGTCACAGGATAGTATAATAGTAGCTATAGCTACATAATACAAAGTCACATCCTCGAACGTGACAGGGAATTCATTCATATATAATAGTTTAAACAGTTTAGACCCGTATTACTGGAGTATACGGTTGAGTTTCGAAGTGACGTGTAGTGAGATGCGACCTTTCGTAGCGTATTGCGTGCACGCACGTCAGCTGCACTCGGTTGAAACTCCATTTGGACTCATTACGCACGCACCGACAAAGCGTAATCTGCGTAGGGCTGCCACTGCGCTTAATTATATTTTGCAGGCGTCAATGTTGACGGGTCGGATGGGGCATGATGATACTAACAGCTGTCATCCCGCGGCGGTTGAGAAAAGAACATAAATAAATAAATAAATAAATATTAGAGGACAATCTTAGACAAATCGAACTAGCCCCATAGTAAGCTCAAGAAGGCTTGTGTTATGGGTACTAGACGACGATATATTTAATAGATATAAATACTTAAATACATAGAAAACTTGGATGTTTTCTATGTATTTAAGTATTTATATCTATGTTGGATTCGTCAATCTATGCGTCCAAAGTTAAAACGGCCGTTTTAATTTTGAGCTCATAGAGAGACGAATCTAGCAACGTAAAAACTAGTTTGATGGATTCAAAAAGTACTTAAATACAAACTACAGTACGTAGCGGCCTCCTTTTTAGTTATAAATCGTTAAATTTAAATAAATACACTTATTTACGAGTGGCGCTAGTGGACCTGTTACATTTTATTAAAGCGCTCTTAATAAAGCAGTGTTGACAACCCTATTACATTTGAATGCACAAATGGGCGGCGCAAGCGGCGGTCACCGAGCAAATGACCCCGCAGCCCTGAAGAACGGCTACGTTATAGGCGAGTACAGTAAACTGTCATTAAGTTGTCACGGCGAGGCTCAAAAACATCTGAACACCTTGAGATTTCTGCCTATTCCCGGTTGTATCGGAAAGAATTGCAGAGTCCGCATTGGTCCCCCAAGATCGCGTAGGCACTAATTTTACTAAATCGACCTTTCAAAAACAAAAAAAATGTACATTGAGCAAGTAAAACATAAAATAAATGCTACGTCATACAAAGAAGTGAAGGACAAAGCTGAATGTAGAATAAGCTGGCAATTACTGCACCGACAAGAGCCAAGCTCTTAAATATTATGATGATGATGATGACCTTTCAACAGACGGTAGCTCGCCTCCTCACGATGTTTTCCTTCATAGTTAAATATCAAATGATATTTTGATTATTAGTTCCGTACCCAAAGGGTAAAACGCGACTATTACTGAGGCTCCGCTGTCCGTCCGTCTGTCTGTCTGTCTATCCGTCTGTCACTAGGCTGTATCTCATGAACCGTAATAGACAGTTGAAATGATCACATATGATGTATTTGTTATTGTTATTTGCTAAAATGAACTTTAATTTTATTTCATTATTATAAATTGACATCTGAATTACACTCCATTATAATTATTATTTGATAAAAAATTCCATTTAATTTAATGTTTATTGTATTACTTAAGTACTTTAAATTGACATGCAATCTCTTGTCTAATGATTAATGAAAGTGTATGAATAATACCAATAAATGAATATGAATATGAATATGAGTGGACATCTATAATTGGCTAGGTTATTAGCTATTAAGTTTTGTATTATTTTTCTGTAATGCTGTTGATGCCCCGAATATATAAAAATAAAAATAAAATGAATATTTCTGTTGCCGCTATAACAATAAATACTAAAAAACAAAATAAAATAAATATTTAAGGCGGCTCCCATACATTTTTTTCCCAGTGTGTTGAGAGCGAGGGACCTAAACGTGTTCCTTCTGCTGTCAACACAGTCCTCAAATCTTACAAAGGGTCGGTAACGCACACGTGACTCCTTTGGAGTTGCGGGCGTCTATAGGCTGCGGTGGCCGCTTACCATCATGTGGACCGCATGCTTGTTTGCCACCGGCGTTTTATTAAAAAAAAGTGGAACGAGCCGCGGCGTACATTCGGTTGAAAATGGAACTAGCGAGTATTGCGGAACATAAGCAATGCCTATGTATTATGTATGTTGAACTGTCAGATCGCAATCTCGCGCAAAATAATACAAACAGCGCGCACGCTCAGAACTACTATATATTTAGTGGTTCGTGACTACATCTACAAAGTAACATGGAGCATGCAAGGATGAGGTTCGAAACCACTTATAGTCCACGTTAGAAACCACTTATAGTCCACGTCCAGTCACTGTACAGCAGGGACCGATACCAGTATTTAAAAAAAACCCTGATATAGCCCAATATTTTGGATTATTCTTTGCTCTTTACTGAATCTGGGCTGAATCATGTATTTAGGTACAAACGTCGTATTATTAGATTGTCTCATTAAAAACGAAATAATGAACCGGTGACCGTAATAATACCGCTATTTTTCTATGGAGAAAATACCGGTATCCGATCCCTGCTGTACAGGTACATCAGAGCTTGCGTCAAATCCGGTGCTCATAATTTTTGCAGACTTGTTTAGGCACTGGTCCCACTGCCGGCGAGCAGCGAGTACTCTCGTAGTAATTCTACTCGCTTGAGCGAGAAAACGAGTAGAATTACTATGAGAGTACTCGCTGCTCGCCGGCGGTGCGACCAGTGCCTTATGATGCTGGTCCAATGAATAATCCACGTTTGTGACCTCGAGCGCCGAACGCGACTTTGTCAAAAATCGAAAAAACCTTTTTTTTTTAACCTGACTGTGGCTTTATAGGCCGGGCCCAATAAAGCGATAGGAGTGCGCGGTTGGAGAGTAGCCTGGGGAAAATCCAGGGGGAAAACCCCCGGCACGACCACGCGTGTGGTTTGGAACACTGGAATACTCTAAGAGTTTGCGCTCCAGTGAGATTGGTTGAGTGGTTTCAACAAAATCTGAGGTGTGAGTGGAATCGAGCTACTGGGAGTTTTGTCGCTAGTTCACTAAACCTAGCCTAGCTGAGAAGAGTGAAAAAACCGATTACAACTAAAGGACTAGTTTCTGATAGTAGCTTTTCAGGACGTTTTTAAAGTAGACTAAATTTGATACAATATGAGACTAGAATTGTCTCTGTAGACCTAATAGTTTCCGAGATAAAGCCTTTCAATTTTTATCTTTTTTTTTAACTTCGCAAACTTTGAAAGGATTTATCTAGGAAACTATTGGGTCTACAGAGACAATTCTAGTCTCATATTGTAAGAAATTTGGTCTTCTTTAAAAAGAAGGTACTATCACTGTAAGGATGCGTGTATCGAACCGTTACATACAAACTTTCCGGCCGTTTTCTGACTTATTTTTTCTCTAAATTTTAAAATTTGAACTACATTTTCGAATTCCATGTGACGTTGCGCAGCCATTATGGGCAGCGCAGTTCGATCTTGATTTCCGATCGATTAAGGTTAACTGGAAGAGATCCCTTACAGGGATAAGTTAGCCTTTGTACATGATTGATCTGTTTTTTTTCTGTATAATTTATTTTACTTGTCTTGTGTACAATAAAGTATTTACATACATACATACATAATCATCTACTCAGTTATGTTGTTATTTTAATAAAAATTAAATACATTAGACCTAAATACTTACTCAAAACAGTGAAGTTCTATGATATTATTCGTATTGTGATCCAGAGATTTGTATTCTGTTATTTTCTACAGTGCAGTGTATTATACTGTTCCAAGGCACAATATTGTGCCTTATTGTTTATATGAAATAAATACCTCCTTCCCTGGCTTCCAATCTTTGCTTCCCCATCCAAACACCCACTCCCGAGGACCTGCGGACCTCACAATCACCACCCAGTTCTTTAAGGTTAAAATTAGTTTTTTCGATATTTGACAAAGTTGCTTGAGGTCACAAACTTGGAGTATTCATTAGGCCAACATCATAATTAAAACAAGTCTGTCCTGCAGACTTGTTTTAATTGGCAGTACGAGTACCTCGTATTTGCAGGCGACAAGGTTACTGTACTATTACCATTATACTTTCTTTTATACCACGTCAGCGGCAAATAAGTGGACACCATAGCATATTGATGCTCGCAACTCGTCTGAATATTTTTTGTCGAGAAAACTAGGCGGGAGCTCGATGCATAGCGGCACAGATGTAAACGGTATCATAATAGCAAATCTTTCATCTTATATCTATAAATATTTTGGACAATCTTACACAAATCAACCTAGTCCCAAACTAAGCAAAGCTTCTACTATGGGTACCAAGTGACGATATACATACTTATATAGATAAATAGATACTTAAATACATAGAAAACATCCAAGACTCGGGAACAAATATTCGTGTTCATCACACAAACCGACCCGGGTCCGAACCGACCGGGATTCGAACTCGGGACCTCCAGCTTCGAAGGCAGGGTCACTACCAACTAGGCTAAAGCGGTTATCTTTGCAAAAATAATCATCAAAGACGCTCTCGTTTGTTAGCTTTTTATATTTACTATAGAGCTTATTTTTATGTAACCAACTAATTATAGTATTCATTCATGAATACCAACATGACTAAACTTAATTTTTATTAATTACGAATTTGTAATATCAATAAAGTTGAAATCAGCCAAAACCGCGCCATTGGCGCGCTTTTGATACTTAGGTATTATGTGGTCTGTGGAAAGAATCTGAGTTGCCTGTCATATGTACATATACTCTTAAAAGTTGTTTGTATCTTCATCATCATCATCATTTCAGCCGAAAGACGTCCACTGCTGAACATAGGCCTCCCCTCCCCAAGGCTCGCCATTTAGACCGGTCCTGTGCCGTTCGTTTCCACCGGATTCCCGCGACCTTCACCAGGTCATCACTCCACCTTGTCGGAGGCCTACCGACAGCTCGTCTTCCGGTGCGTGGACGCCACTCAAGCAGTTTCTGGCCCCATCGACCGTCAGTCCTGCGAGTATCTTGGTATCGCCGAATACTGTAATAAAAGTGAGAAAATAGGCCTGTGTTTGAATAATCATCAATTGTAGATCCCAAAGCGTTGGCTCGAAGGGTGAGCGAACACGTTGTCGTATCTTGAATTGTTTTTCTATCGGCGATATAAAGTTTTCTACTTTATGTTACGAGCACTTCAAGAAACGTTATTACTCAAAATAACATGCGTATCGGTAGTATATTAACTCGCATCACTGCTATTAGTTACACTTAAACGTATAAATTGAGCAAATCTCCCTCAGCACGACTCAAAGGAAGTGCTATCCCCGAGCGTTTCAACAGCCACACCAATCACGACCTTATGTGTAATGTAAGAAGGACCAAGCGGCGCCTAGCGTGCGTGCCTAATAGTTCTGAATACCGTGATGGTACGTGCGTTGCCTTGTAGTCATTTATTTGTACACCATCCTTCTCTCGCTTATGGCATGCGTGCGCGTGTGACAGGGACCGAACGGTACCGTGTGAGAATGCAGTCGGTTAGGCCAAATAAAGGAGAGAAACATTGTAGCTCTAGAGCAAAAAAATCGAGTGATAAGAACATCGTGACTGCGCCCGAGGATTCTAAGAAAATAATTTAAGAGGCCTTATAAGTTTAAAATGTTGTTTAAATTTCTAGCTACCAAAGCATACTATTCCATACAAGAATATTTAAACGATCCTAACATAACATAAGCGTATAATAGCATAATTAACGATTTTATATTTAGTGTGTAAATATGCATGCTGCATGGTATTTTGTGGCTATTTGTATGCCTTAACAGGCAAGACATAGTGATACAATCCGTAAACTGAAACACCGATGTACATACCTATGTTTAACAAATAAAATATTTTGTATTTGTATTTGTATGATTTGATTTCAAATGATTTTCAATTTAATGTAAGTATAATTTGTAGTTTAATGTTATTTTTTTAAAATAAATGTTACTAAATCTTATCTGATATTTCACTATCAATTTATCTTGTCAACCCAGTCAACGTCGTATCCACTCGTATATTATTTATAAGCAAATCATAATCGATTTATTGCAAAGTCTAAATTTTATATACTTAATTCTCACAATTAAATTACTACGTAACTATATGAAATGAGTATAATGAGTGAGAAGGGGGGATTCCTCGTTCCTCAAAATGAATTATGACAAAAGTATTGATAATACCAATAAAGTTATTAAAGGTTACTATGATTTTATTAATGTTTTAGATAGTAACAGCCTTTTTTTGATTTTATTATGTATAGTAGAATTCAAGTGGAAAAAACAAGTTTTTAGCTTGAAAATGGCCGATTTGAAGTGATGTTTGAAAACATATTTCTTAATGAAGAATCCAAAAAAATAATTTAAAGTTTATGACATAAGGTCGCAATAAGGAAAGAGCACATTTGTAATGGCTATTCGAGTGGACAACCACCTTCCGCTTGACTTGAAACATCTTGAAGGAATTACTTTCAAGAGGAGGCTAAAAACCTGGCTAATTGATAAAGTCTTTTATAATTTAAGCGAATATTATGCACATTAGAGAGTCTGAGTTAGAATTAGTAAAAATGTAGTAGGTTAAGTGTAAGTTAAGTAAATGAAATACGAGTATTGTACGCCCGCAAAGGGTAACTGTTGGTACCAATACCCATGTAAAGACCTTATATGTACACAGTTAGATATTATTATTATTATAGTCCTGTTCTAGATAGTAACATTAAGAAAACGTCAAAATACGTTTCAATTCAAACAGAAAATGGCGTATATAGATGACCGTTTTTTAACTAATAAGGACACTTAAAAGTTAACGAGTGAGTCGAAAGCGAGCCGCGAGCCGCCATGGCATGCCTCGCTGAGGATTATTTGGGAAATTAAGACACATTAAATGCCTAATTTGTTAAGTTCCCGAAAGAAAAACAGAAAGATTAAGAGAGGCAGGGCACAGCAAATTGTCATCTTGCTCGAATTTGGAGCAGCCCTACTGGGAAACTACCTCCACCTTGCAGAAGACCACGGCCATAATAACATTATCTACTATACAAGTATGTAGTGTTGTGTTCCTGGAGGTGAGCAAGGTTGCCAGAGCTCCCAAGGATGCACTGTGTTGAGAGCGAGGGACCTAAATTGGTCCCTTCTGCTGTCAACACAATGCATCCTCAAATTTTATAAAGGGTCGGCAACGCGTACGTGACTCCTTTGGAGTTAAGGATAAGCTACGGTGGCCGTGTACCATCAGGTGGACCGTACGCTTGAATGCCACAGGCGTTGTATAAAAAAAAAGTCCCCGAAAAAAACACTTCGTCAATTTCTGCTTGGCATAGGATGAGAAATCTCTCATTAGATTAAGGCTGGCATTCGCATAAATACATTAAAGATGCAGAAAAAATTTAATGTACTGATGTTTATAGGAACGTATTTTTTTTTTTACTTGAAAGATCGACGCACGAAAATCCATTCAGTGTCACTCAAAAAGGTAATCCATAGGTACGGTTTAGAAACACGTTTGAATATCAATACAATCTAAATTGTGATGTCTACAAACTCAAACTCAAAATATTCTTTATTCAAATAGGCCTAGCAACAAGCACTTTTGAATCTTACAAGTTACACAAGAGTATTAAGTTAAAAAGAATATAACGATTTTGAAGATTACATTTCGAGAGCTGAGCGGTCAAACCTAATAAATCGATATTATGATTAAGTTTTGAAATAATAACTCAACATTTGTTGCTTGTGGTTCTATCTATTTCCGAAAACTTGCCGTACTGCTATATATATATAAAAGAATGCGTACAATATGTGTATCGTTGTTTATAAGTTTTATAACAGTCTTCCCGAAGAAATTAGACAATTGGAGGGCAATATATTTGTTAAATATATCACTATATAGCTCTCTGACAAATGTTTCTATAGTGTTAAGGAATTCTTAGATGTTAAATTGCAAGGTTAATTTATCAATTTATTTTTTACAATCACCTGACTTCAGTATATTTAATAATCATAATTAACATAATGACATAACTACAATTTATGATAATGTAAATATCTCTCTTAATAAATTTTGCATGTCGATCAACGACTAAGTGTACCGCTGTACACTATCATGGTACCACATAATCTTAAGTATTCTAGCAAATAAAATTATTAAAAAAAACCTCTGTATAATTTTTTTAGGGTTCCGTAGCCAAAAGGGCAAAAACGGAACCCTTATGAATTCGTCATGTCTGTCCGTCCGTCCGTATGTCACAGCCGATTTATTCGGAGACTATAAGTACTACAACTATGCAATATGGTAGGAAGGTGTATTTTATGAACCGCTACATAAAAGTGATGTGAAATTACAAAAAAGTATTAAATTAGGGGGGGCACTCCATACATGTAACCGGTGGATGAAAAAAAATTTTCAACGCACATAGTTCAATGCTTATGGCATTAAGTCCTCCTTTTGTACGATAAGTTTTACTTTTGTGCAATAAAGATTAAATAAATAAATAGTCGTGTGGAGTATCGCTGGATAGGCCTTTAAAAATGATATGGATATTTCTAAATAACTTTCCATTTTTGTCAACCGTTGGTGAGATATTAGCTGTCAAAGTCATAAAAAGTGTCCCCCCCCTCTAATTTCCAAACTATAAAGTTTAAAATTCTGAAAAAAATTGAAGTGATGTGCATTAGTAAATACTTTCAGCGATTTTTGGTTTGAACAATATAGGTTTTACGGTTTTTGAGTTTTTGTCAAAACTGTCTTGGCCAAACAAAAGGTCGTAAGTGCCGTGAGTTCCCTATGAAGATGCGACTTTTTTAGATTCAATATATTGGATAGTGATTTTAAATGTGGACTAGTAGGTGTTAAATAATAAATAAATACATAAATATTAGAAGACAATCTTACACAAATCGAACTAGCCCCACAGTAAGCTCAAGAAGGCTTGTGTTATGGGTACTAGACGACGATATATTTAATAGATATAAATACTTAAATACATAGAAAACATCCAAGACTCAGAAACAAATATTCATGCTCATCACACAAATATTTGTCCTGACCGGGATTCGAACCCAGGACAGTCAGTTTCACAGGCAGGTGCACTACCCACTAGGCTAAACCGGTCGTCAGCGTGTTGGTACGGAACCCTTCATTGTGCGTGTTCCGACGCACTTGGCCGGTTTTTGTTCAAATAATACTACAAATACCCAAATTCTTGCAACGAGCCTAACCAAACACGCAACCTTACACAAACATGGCACACGAAGCCGTTCCTATCCTCGGGCAGTAACTTTAAAGAAAACAACGCTTTTGGAATAAGAATGTGTTTTTGATGTAATATATGGTAATACGGCAACCTCATACAGAAAGTGCTCGAGACTCGTTAGAATGCTTAGCAGACGACGCATAATGCTGACTTAAAACTAGTTGCAGCTGCAGGGAAATTAAGAATATACTTAACAGCAAAGTATATACTCACTAAAGGAGGTAAACAGCAATTAGCAGCAATACCTGTTTTGTGATTATTTTGTCAATATCGAATAATGTCAAGTGTTGATCTGATCTCATATTATTTGAAAAGAATATACTTGGAGTTTTGAATATACAATTTTAATTTTTTATTATTAAGCAAACTATGAAATGAACTGTCGCCTGCGGTATTTCCGGACCGATATGGACCTTCAAACCTTCAAAAAAAGAGCGTATTCTCTTCTCAAAAGGCCGGCAACGCACTTGCTACTCCTCTGGTGTTGCAGGTGTTTATGGGCGACGGTAATTGCTTACCATTAGGCGATGCTTCTGCTCGTTTGCCCCCTATAACATTAAAAAAAATTAAGAGCCTCAAGTGTCCCACTGCTGGGCAAAGGCCTCCCTCTTTTTTTTCCACGCGTCCCTGTCCTGTGCATTCTCTCACCACTTCTGATCCGAGACGTCAAGTTCGCCTCTCCATCTCCGACGAGGTCTGCCGCGACGCCGCGCTCTGTTCTGCGGGACCCACTTGGTGGCGATTTTAGCACAAGTCTTCCGGCATGCGGCAGACGTGCCCAGCCCAGTACCATTTAAGTTTGGCGGCGATGAGCTACGTCAGTTATCTGGGTTTTGGAATCCAGTATTGTATTTTTAATGCGATCTGTTAATTTCTTTAGAATTACGATTTGAAACGGGATATTTACCATGTATATTTGTATTTGTGAGTTCCCGATATTTCGGCACTGTTGCAAGCGCCATTATCAAGGATTAACTGACGTGATGCGAGTTTTAGTTGTGGTCTACCCACACACCATAGCGATCTACCCTTCCTGGTTCGCTTTTTTCGCACAGTGTCATCGTCACTACCACCAATATACATGGTAAATATCCCGTTTCATATCGTAATTCTAATGTAAATGACCATGTGAGCTTGAAATCTTATATCGTTCCATGGCTCTCTGGCAAACCATGAGGGCAGATTTCTGAACCTTTGTTAAGAACCAAGTCTGTACTCCATAGGTAAGGATTGGAAGAATGCACATATCCATGAGTTTCCGTTTTAAAGATATTGGAAGGGTTCCCTTCATGTACTCCTTCATAGACCAATAGCTCCTCCAGGCGTTTTCAGTGCGTCTAGCAACCTAAAATATACAATACAATACAAATACACTTTAGTGCACACCTCAATCGATAGTTTAATCTATTAGCATTATACGAGTAGATGGTGATTTTCGTAAATTCCACGATTTACGACACAAGTAATTATAATGTTCATTACTCATAATAACATTTTATTTATCTGAATTTTCCGTTCTCAATTTACATGTTAGCTGAAGCTAGTATTATCGGCACAGACACATATTAATTGCTCTGTATAACAAAACCGATTTTTTAACAACAAAATAAGCATTCCGCAAATAAAAAATCGAAATCTGAATCGACAGTAAAATATATAATTGGGTCATTCTACTTTTTCATGATCAGTTTTCTATTACATAAAAAAATGATGATATGTATTGAATAAGTGTACAAAAATAGGATTGCGAAATAGTACCTGAACCTAATAAAAGGAAAGGTAAAAATACTTAAATACTAAGTTATTGTTGTAAAAGGTGGGTAACACAGTGGTAAAAACCATTTTTTCATACAAATGGTGAGACATCCAAGGACCACTGAGTTACTCGATTTATGGATATTAGCTGTGGTTCGTTAAGAGGCCTTATAAGTTTTAAAATGTTTTGATTTCAAATTACGACAAAAGTATTGATAATATCAATAAAGTGATTAAAGGATACGTTGATTTTATGAAATATTTAGATAGTAAAATAGCCATTTTTTGATTTTATTGCGTGTATTAGAATTTAAGCAGAAAAACACAGTTTTTAGCTTGAAAATGGTCGATTTGGAGTGATGTTTGAAACGATATTCCTTAATGAAAAATACCTAAAATACATTACAAATTTATGACAATAGGTCGCAATAGTCCTGTTCTAGATAGTAACATTGAGAAAATGTCAAGATACGTGTCAATTCAATCAGAAAATCGCCTAAATAGATGAGCGTTTTTAACTGATAAGGACTCTTAATTACCAAAACTATTCCCACCGCCTTAGCCAAGCAGAAACGGAGACGTTCCGCTCGCTCGGTCAATAATGTGTTAATATCCAATGACACCTATTGTTCACCCCTAATGTTACAAAATTCTAAGGTTGTTCCAGTGTCGAACACCGGAACGTGCAGCTTACATAAATCATAAGTAAAATCACATTATGAAATATCTCCAGTCGTCCTTTTGCGTCCTTTTGTGTCTCAATATTTTTACCTCCAAAGCGACTTTCGTTGAATACTTCCAAGCCCAGTAACATTTTGACTCGCATTGTATGGACATACAATGCTTACTTTATGAAGTATTCAATCGATTCCGACTCTTTGTTGTCTTGGCTTACTTCCAAAAGGTGTTATAAACGTTTCAAAGCCGACACTCTCCCATCTTTATTGTATTAAGCTAGATTTAGTATTCACGCAAACAATAAAGGTCACAATGCCTTACAATCCTGGAGCCACATACATCTTTGCTACGGTTACAGTGGCCAGTTCTAAAAAGTAGTATATTCTTTACCCAGTGAACGACATAGATCTTTACGGTTGTCGTATAGGGCTCGTATATTGAGCTTTAAACTGATTTACTCAGCGGTTGTATGGCTTATTTAAGAGGTTATATACGACTTTAAACATTGCTTTGTGTTTCTATAACTTCCTTTACAAAGTCGGTAAAATGCGGAGTTTTTGTTTTTTGAACATAAAAGTTACTTAAATCAATGTTCAATTGTGGTCGAACCGCATTGAGTTTCGTCTAAACATTGTTTTCTTTGTAGAGTAAACTGAATTGTAAAATTAACGCTTCTTTTTATTTATTTATTAATGTAATGTCATGTACATAATAGGTGTTACATCTTGGTTTAAGTTAGATCATGACACCCTGTAAGGGCACACAATAGTATAACAAACAACAACACACACAATAGTAGTAGTAGGTAGTCTATAAGTTAGCATAATAACATTTATTTATTAGTAATTAATTTAAATTAAATTAAAATAAAATAATTGACAGCAAATCTTAAAACTAAATGGAAGAATATAACGTCAACAATATATTGGTAGATGGTTAGTTGGATTGATTTGTCAGTTTATTATTAATAGTAATTATTATAATTGATTGCTGTCGTTTCTTATTGGTTATAAATGGCAGAAAGTTGTCAAATTGCGTTTAATAATCCTTATCTCATCAGTCTCATAACAATACTAATACCCACTTAGCCAAAATGCTATATTTCTATAATTCTTTCCTGATAGACATAGGTAAATTTAAACTTTTTTTTTAAAGGGGCGTTTTTATTGAAACCTGCTAAGTCCCTCAGACTGACACATTTCAAAGTAACGCAATTAGCTGGAATATATTTTTAAACGCGTGAGGACATGTATGTATGTGATGTAACTAATTGCTGATAATGTCCTAAACGCAAAACAGTAGATTCGAAAATAGTTACTTTAATCGGTCCTACTTACTTATTACGAACGTCTGCCCCTATCTAAAGAATGAACCATCTGACGAAACTTTTAGGCGCAAACTGAGAAACCTTGTGTTGGAAAACCCACTGTACTCCGTTGACGAGTAGGTACATGGAAATGACTTTTTAATTTCCTGACATTCTATTATTATATTCTCTGTTTTAAGTATTAGTGACAATCCTTATTGGGAGATATGTTTGAGGTTTCATATTTTATTAGATAATATCTTTGACATACTTAGTTTAAATAATATCCTTTCGAGTAATTAATGACGATTCTTTCTGATATACAGAATTACTCTGATACCTAATTACTATTATTATTATTATACATTTTGAAACATTGCTTGTTACTTTATACCTAAATACTATTTAGTATAGACGATCACGATAGAAATTCTTGTAATTATGACATACACTCAATATTGTATTATCTTGACATAAATGAATCTGAATCTAATTTATACTACGTCAGTGGCAAACAAGCGTGTGGCCCGCTTGATCGTAAGCGGTCACCGTAGCCTATGGACACTTGCAACTCCAGAGGTGTCAGATGAGCTGCTGACCCTTTAAAAATTTTAACACTCCTTTCTTGAAGAACCCTATACTGTTTCCCCATAATGACCTCAAAAATGAATACGGAACCCTACTTGTATCGCTTTGTTTGTATCACAGCTGTCTCGGAAGCGGTAGCCAATCTTGCTACGTGTTTCCGCCTCGGTTTCGCCGCCGCCATTGACCCATTTTAAATGGACTGACGTCATAAGGCACATGTCAAGAATACTACTTATCTCTTTTCATTCAAAAATTTTATACACAACTAGTGAGTACAATTGTAACAAAACTAGTGAGGATCCGTTTTTTAATGGCATATTCGGTATCGTGTTAAGATTAGGAAAAATTTGAAAAAAAGGTTTTTGACGCAATTGGCTGACTTGGACGACCTGAAAACTGGTCATGAAAATGTTTTGCTATGTCCACCGAAAAGACGCGAACCTAAATCTGACAATGACCCATTAGCACACACTATTTTTATTTTCCAAAACCATCGATTCGTGAGTCGAGGGCGATTCTCTTAATTAAACGGACGTCACTAAAAGCTTTTGTGAATCGCGTTCGGTCGACGAACATTTCTACTATAATTACACTCGCTTGGCGTGATATGATACAGGGCTGCCACAAACACAAATATAATTTAAAAAATAACTCAACTCGGCAGTATTGATACAAAATGTGTGTCAATTTTCACTCAAAAATCAACAACACAACATAGGTACCACACCCAGTCAGGAAGCAAGCCTGACCCGGACGAGCCGGATATACCAGGGGGCACAAATTTGTGAGGAGTGACACGCTCTGGGATGGGAAAGGAAGACCGACCAGCCGCAGCCAGTCGGCCACAATCGACCGGCTGTGCAGCCTTTAGCCAATATTAGAAACGAGGAGTGGTAGGAAAATTAAAATCAAATTATTTATTCTGCAAACAGGCCTCAAGGGCACGTTTACAAGTCAAAATCTATCTATATCAAATAAAAATAATACAATAATCAAAGTATCATTAATTAAATGTAGTATTAATAAGACTAAGAAACTAATAACAATCAAGATATGTGATAATCCATATTGAAAGGGACCTTATGGCGACTGGCACTTACGCCTTTATTGCCGCTGTTCCAATACAATAGTGAATAGGTGTAACGTAAGCGCCTGCCGCCATAAGGTCCCTTTGAATGTGGATTATCACATATGTTAGAGTTGTATAAGTCTGGTCTATAACGCTTTGGTCAGAAGTAAGTTGGAGGCTTCGTCGATAGGCTGGCACCCACACGAGTCAACGTTGTTACTTGAAAAGGTTCAGAAAGCCTTTTTAAGATTCTTGTACAAGAAATCCTATGGGTATTACCCGTTTCTGTACCCAACCAAATACTTGTTAGGGACCAGTGTTGCCAGATGGTTACATTTCTTATATTTTTCGTAACTTATGACCGGCTCGCGTAACATGTAAGTAACTTCTGTTACAAAAGGAATTTTTTGTACTTTTGAGGATAATGAGACTGTATTTAAAAGGAAAGAAAATTTCATCTAACCGGGATCATGCGACACAATTTATAGGCTTCCATACAGAAAAGGTGACAAAATAACCTACATAGTACGACTGTCTGTCCGTCTCTTGCAACTTTGTATGACATTTGAGACATCGCCCATCAGCTCGGCGTAATTCTGTCGCCGAACTAGACATGCGAGCCGGGTGCGAAACAGTCGGCGGCGGCGCGCCACCAAAATTTACGCGGCGGCGGCGTCTAGCCGACGGCTCGTTTTTGATTCCTACCGTACCTAAACTAAACTTTTAGGCTGAATCAAGCAAGTTTTTAAAAAAATTGAGTATGATAAAATGCGAATGATGTTGATGACGTAACGATTGATCATTGTTGTGTGGCAGGGATACACAGCATTGCTCTAGCCAAAGTAGACAGCAACAGAAAAGAAGTTGTTCTTCTTTTTTCAAAAAGATCGTCGCCATCGTTCAGTGGAATCGGCAGCTGCTAGATATTTCCACGTTTCTTGACCAATGGTACCTACGTTTTGAAAGCCAAATACTGTTGTAAGAGCAATGCTTCTTGGCTAACTTTAACAACATCTGAGAAGAGCTTGTGTCCTTTGTTTCATGGACAGGGACAGTACTAGTGCTGGGAACTAGTTGAGTAGTCTCGCACTCACTGGTTCCTACAATACCCAGCCAGAAAAGATGCACGAGTCGTATTCTGCCTTTCAAGATACACGTCTATCTCCGTCAGTCCCATGAACCTGTAGTCGAGCAGAGCCGCTGCTACGGTTGCTTTTGTTGTAGGGAACCCTTTGTCAACTTGCTTCATCATATTTCTTTTTAAGGACAGCATGATTAAGATTTCGTGGTCTGGGATAGAATTCATCATCATCATCATCATCATTTCAGCCGAAAGACGTCCACTGCTGAACATAGGCCTCCCCCAAGGCTCGCCAGTTAGACCGGTCCTGTGCCGTTCGTTTCCACCGGATTCCCGCGACCTTCACCAGGTCATCACTCCACCTTGTCGGAGGCCTACCGACAGCTCGTCTTCCGGTGCGTGGACGCCACTCAAGCAGTTTCTGGCCCCATCGACCGTCAGTCCTGCGAGCAATGTGCCCTGCCCACTGCCACTTAAGTCTCGCAATTTTGAAGGCTATGTCGGCGACCCCAGTTCTGCTACGGATAGCTTCATTCCTAATTCTATCACGTAGAGAAACCCCGAGCATAGCTCTTTCCATTGCTCTTTGGGTGACCTTGAGCTTTCTTATGAGGGCCATCGTTAGCGCCCATGTCTCGGATCCATATGTCATCACTGGCAACACACACTGGTCAAAGACTTTTGACTTGAGGCACTGCGGTAAATTGGACGAGAATACACTGCGAAGCTTCCCGAACGCTGCCCAGCCGAGTCGGATTCGACGAGTGATCTCTTTCTCGAAGTTGGACCTACCTAACTGGACTGTTTGTCCCAGGTATACGTACTCGTCAACAACTTCGAGCGCAGAGCCGCCGATTATTACGAGAGTTGGTACAACATGGGCATTAGACATGACCTTCGTCTTGTCCATGTTCATTTTCAGACCAACTCGATCGGAAACTCTGCTGAGATCAAGGAGCATTGTACTGAGGTCCTCTATGGTCTCAGCCATGACTACAATGTCGTCAGCAAATCGAAGGTGAGTGATGTACTCGCCATTTACGTTGATGCCTCGTCCTTCCCAGTCCAGAAATTTGAAAGCATCCTCCAGTGCAGCGGTGAAGAGCTTCGGAGAGATCACATCTCCTTGTCTGACTCCCCGCTGCAGTGGAACAGGCTTTGTTTCCTGGTCCTGTAGTCGGACGGACAGGGTGGCGTTTTCGTACAGGCACTTCAGGACTTCGATATACCGGTAGTCAACTTGGCACCTCTGGAAAGACTGCAGTACAGCCCAAGTCTCGATCGAATCGAAGGCTTTCTCGTAGTCCACAAATGCTAAACAAAGTGGCAAGTTATACTCTTCGGTCTTCTGTATAACCTGCCGCAAGGCATGTATGTGGTCTACGGTACTGTAGCCTTTTCGGAATCCGGCTTGTTCGGGAGGCTGGAAGTCGTCAAACCTGGAAGTGGGATAGAATTCAACACATCCTTTCTTTCGGACTTGAAAACCAGTGCCACATTCAAGGTGCAAGCTTTCTGAGATGATAAAATCGTTACTGCCTCCCGAAACTTCGACAAAAACTTCATTCTCTATTCATACTGATCAATTTTTTTAAGCTCGTTGATTGAGCTGTGATTGCAGCACTGGAACATGCCCAAGGAACATTCGTATACAAAACAAATTACAAATAATTACAACCAAAGACCGCCAAAGACGGAAAACTGCAAGCTAGTTAGTGGCAGTGGTAGCGAGCCGAGCTAAGCTTAGACTTAAGCGCGAGTTTGCCTTGCGCTGGCCAATCGCGCTTGCTATCCTCGATCCACGCGGCGCGAAATTTGAACAAGCCGGCGGCGGCGGCGGCGCGCCACCTCTTCATGGCGGCGGCTAGCCGGCGCGGCTCGCATGTCTACGCCGAACTCGCCGAATTGTAGCTGTATATGGCGACTCATTTCTTAGAATCAAATGTTTTGATAAGTAATTATGAACGTTTTGATAAGTAATTATGAACGTTTTGATAAGTAATTATGAAAAATATATAAAATGTAACTTTTGCATTAGAAATGTAACTTTTCAAGAAAAGATATGTAAGTTTCGTCCCAACGGCCCTGGCAACACTGTTAGGCACCCTCGGTTACAACTCGTTAGAGGTCAGGCGAAACTTTACTTTATTGACTACAGCATTGCGGGTCATGCGCGGCGAGTCAGACTGTCCAGAGCTGGTGTGCCGTCTTTTAACATTTAATGTGAAATTTTCTCGTGTAACGAGTTCTTCCCGGTTCAACCATACAATTATTTAAATATCTCTGAATGCAGTTTAAATTGTTTTTCAAATTCAAATAATGTCTTCTTTCAGTAAAATGTTCCATCGTCATCATCACTACATAATAGTATAAAACAAAGTCGCTTTCTCTGTCCCTATGTCCCTATATCCCTATGTATGCTTAAATCTTTAAAACTACGCAACGGATTTTGATGCGGTTTTTAATAGATAAAGTGACTCAAGGGGAAGGTTTATATGTATAATACATGCATCAGCATTGCACCCGTGCGAAGCCGGGGCGGGTCGCTAGTCTACAATATTCAAGGTACTTTCCCTCCATGTGGCATAGCCGTGGGACGCCCTGTATACGAGTATATTGACATGTATGTATGTAATGGCGTTCACTGAGCTAAGCCGCGGACGTACAGACTGACATGGTAAAAATATAAAGGTTCTTTACTAACTACGGAACCCTAAAATTGGACACATCCGTGGTAAAACGCGTTTCATAATTGGTCCCGAATGACACGGCAAATTATAATTACTGTTTAAGGGTCCTTATCAGTTAAAAAGCGCTCATCTATTTACACCATTTACTGTTTGTATTGACACGCAACTTGACATTTTCTCAATGTTACTATCTAGAACAGGACTTATGCGACCTTATATCATAAACTTTAAATGTATTTTTTGAAATTTTCACTGAGAAATATCGTTTCAAACATCACTCCAAATCGACCATATTCAAGCTAAAGACTAGTTTTTTCCACTTAAATTCTACTTCACACAATACAATCAAAAAATGGCTGTTACTATCTAAAACTTTAATAAAATCATCGTATCCTTTAATGACTTTATAGGTATTATCAATAGTTTTGTCATAATTTGAAATTAAAAAAAAAAATGTTTTTTAATTTTTAAACTGTTTACTTCAAAAGAAAGTTAATTACATTTTATGTTAATTACTTAGTTAAATCTTTACATTTTAAGATTGTGATGCTAAGCTTATATTTTAAAAAACAACACAAAACATCAAAACAAAACATTTCAAAACTTATAAGCCTTCTTAACTAAGGATGTTGTTAAAGTAATCAGAGAACGATCCGTAAACGCTTTACAAATATTTTAAATGCTCCAACAATTTAACTGGCTAGTTTATTACTGTCGGGATTACCTACTGCTCGTAAAGTACACTGTTGCTTAACAACTTGGGTACGGATTTAATCGCTGTGGGGTTGTTGGGTGCGAAATGGGCTTAGTCGAAGGGGCTAACAATTAAACATGATATTTGAAGAGGTAACAAAAAGCTGTGAACGTTTTTATCTATCGGCACCCTTACAAGTTATTGAAAGGGGCTTCAATTCTTAGTAAACTTAAATACAGGTAACTACTTCTATTTGAAGGTTATAGTAACATGCTGTATTTGATAAACGGGCCATTCTACTTTTTCATGTACATAATTTTCAGGCAGTTTTTTTTTAAATACAGATTTTGGAATACTTGACCCTGCCTTCATATTTTTGTATTGTTATTTAGAAAGAGGTTTAATTGCAGTATCACTTCCGATACTTTTGGTGATTAACGAACTACAGCTAATCCATAAATCGAGTAACTCAGTGGTCCTTGGATGTCTCACCATTTGTATGAAAAAATGGTTTTTACCACTGTGTTATCCACCTTTTACAGCAATAAGTTAATATTTAAGTATTTTTACCTATAAATTCCTTTTATTATGTTCAGGTACTATAAACCTCCGACACGACCACGCGTGTGGTTTGGAACACTGGAATACTCTTAGAGTTTGCGCTCCAGTGAGATTGGTTGAGCGGCTTCAACCGAGTGTAATATTCTTTTCACCTCACTAGCTCGGAAAGCTCTTTTTGATTCTTTAAAAACAGATAGCAAAACTTCGTTTTATCCACAAGAGTGCAAAGAATATTTGAAATCCGAACGTGCTATTTGTAACTTTTTTAAACATAATAACATGTACAGGCCAATCCAGACAGTCCAGTAACAATAATTATATTGTGCTGTTGTGTTAAAAAAAACTGGTACCTACGCCAAATCTCGGCATTTATATACATTTAGGATGCAACTGTAGCGAAAAAAAAATTCCTCTCTCTAGTGAGGTGAAAAGATTTGTGTTAGACACGGCTGCAAAGTTATTTTACGTCTCGTGTGTTACAACACTCGCAACGCTCAGGATTCTATTTTTGAACCACTCGATTCGCTCAGGATTCTATTTTCAAATCCGTTCGCTAGCTCGTAGTTCAACCCTAGAATCCATTCGCTAGTTCGTGTTTCAATTCCACACTCGCGGTTAAAATACAACTTTGCACCCTTATATAACAAATAACTATTGATACTGATGTTCGAGCTTCGTTCGTTTTCGTTTCGCGGTAGCCCCTCTGGAATTAATATAGTTTTTTTAATTTATTTATGTTCTTGTTTTCTGTTATTTTATTTTTTATTTTTTTTACGCTTGTTTTACTTGTTTTTTCTTTTCTTTTTTCTGTTCTTTTAATTGTAATTTTTGCTTCTTGTGTATACTTTATCTTTGTTTAATTATGGTATTCATTATTTCATTTTTAGTTTATTTTTATTTAAATGTGTTACCTTCTGGGAAATCACTTAATGGCTCTGTCGGAAGATCAGCGCTGGTAATCGCGCCAGCACTACGCTGAGACAGAACCATTTCGTGCAATACCTGCTTCTTCTGTTTTTATTTATTTTCTTGTTCTTCTTGTGTTTTTTTTGCACGAATAAATATTTCTGATTTCTGATTTCTGATACTGCAATATGGCGTGGCAGCCCTACGGCGCAGATAACGTGGATCGAACCGCGGCTCGGTGATAGTGCCTCGCTTTAGAATACTTTAGATGATTCCACATTTTACTACTTTATGCGCTCAATTTGTCCACTTTACCAGTTTAGGTATTTATTGGCGATTGCGGTGTTACTAAAATACAAATGTCCGACCGTCCGTCCGTCCCTCACCAGGCTGTATCTCATGAATCTTGATAGTTAAATAAATAAATAAATAAATAAATATTAGAGGACAATCTTACACAAATCGAACTAGCCCCACAGTAAGCTCAAGAAGGCTTGTGTTATGGGTACTAGACCGTTAGACCGTTGAAATTTTCACAGTTGATGTATTTAAATAAATAAAATAAATAAATAAATATAAATATTAGAGGACAATCTTACACAAATCGAACTAGCCCCACAGTAAGCTCAAGAAGGCTTGTGTTATGGGTACTAGACGACGATATATTTAAAAGATATAAATACTTAAATACATAGAAAACATCCAAGACTCAGAAACAAATATTCATACTCATCACACAAATATTTGCCCTGACCGAGATTCGAACCCAGGACCGTCAGCTTCACAAGCAGGTGCACTACTCATTAGGCTAAACCGGTCGTCAAACAACCGTCGTCGTCGTCGTTAGGTCTAACGGATCGTTATACTCGTACAACTGAGCCTTAGATCAGCGGGGTAATCACGTAACTTTTGTACACCGTTAGATAGTTTTTAATGTCAAATTTTAATTGTCAGCTCATACATTTATACTTCAAAATTGACAGTAAAATCTATCTACCGGTAGTACATAAAGGTATGTGATTCGCCTGCGGGTTGCACTAACCTACGAATCAACGTTAAAAATGGCGCCGGCAGCTGTCATCGCATAGAAACTTGTCCAATTTTCCATACAATGGGCTATCGTTTTTGTGCTCACCAGTTGGCGCCACTGTCGATTAAGGTCCAGCTGTCAAAAAACGTTATCGATTATTATGGACATGAGAACGAAGTTTACATTTAAATCATATTCAATACCTTAAAACCGTACCGTAAAAATATCGAACATCCCGCATTGTAGCGCGGTCCCGTTTTGTTCGGAAAAAAGGAGGAAATAAGTTTCCTAAAGTCAAAACTGTCTCAAAGCACTGACAGTCATTGACCCGTAACTGATATTTGCCATAATCAAGCTCAGGTATTGAAAAATAGTCACCGTATTGTTCCAATGCGGGCTATCGCGTATGAATTCGCCGCTAGAGGCGCTAGTGTAGCGTGAGGTCTCCGAAATGTCAAATGTCACTCTTTGTGGTTGCGCTACGCGGGTTAATATCTAACTGGAACAAAATGGTAATTACGGTACGGTTTTAAGGTATTGAATATGATTTAAATGTAAACTTCGTTCTGATGGCCATAATAATCAATAACAATTTTTGACAGCTGGACCTTACTCGACAGTGGCGCCAACTGGTGAGCACAAAAACGATAGCCCCCACTAGATATTAACCCGCGTAGCGCAACCACAAAGAGTGACTTTTGACATTTCGGAGACCCCACGCTACACTAGCGCCTCTAGCGGCGAATTCATACGCGATAACCCTCATTAGATTTTAACGAACACCGCTTACGGTTACAGACGGTTTGGTGCAACTCACCCTTAGTCGTTACATCACATAAATCACTGGATTCTAAACTAAAACTCAGACTTTACCCTCCTGTTCATTCCCTTCCCAACAGAGCGAGACAAATTATACTGCCGCATATCTGCTTTATCTGTCTGTCACAGTCTGAAACTCTCGAATGTGATATAGCTGTGATGTTATCTAGCCCGTACAAAATGTGAGAAATATAGCCGTAGTTACGACACCAATGGAAACTATACTCTAACTCTAATTGTTAAAATTCAAATTTCATTGCAGTGAATGCGGGAATTCAGGTTCGGCATTCTGAATTGAAATAGCGCTTTAAGTCTCAGTGTTACGGTTCAGTTTTGTGTTGTTGTGCGGCGTTAGTCAGCTGTTATCGCAGCGAGAGCCATCTCGCGAGATATGTGTGCTATCAGTGACAGTTTTAGGGTCCCGATGTATAGTTTGGAATGGTTTATGTGGCCTAGTTGACTACGTAGGTTTAGAGTTTAGGCTAGTTTGTGAGGAAATATAACAGAAACGCAATGGTAAGCTTATCATAGGTTGACATCTTAATATCTAGGGGTGCGGCGAATATTCGGTTATTATGTGGTTTTACCGAATATGCAGTCGGCATGTTTTTGACGACCGCTTTAACCTATTTGGTAGTGACCCTGCCTTCGAAGCTGGAGGTCCCGGGTTCGAATCCCGGTCAGGGCATTTATTTGAGTGATGAACACGAATATTTGTTCCTGAGTCTTGGATATTTTCTATATGTGAATGTATGTGTGAATTGTATAATTCTTTATGAGATTAAATGATCTTAAACCTTATATCGTCACCTAGTACCCATAGTACAGGCTTTGCTTAGTTTGGGACCAGGTTGATTTGTGTAAGATTGTCCACAAATATTTATTACCAACTAAACACTAATATAAGGATAAATGAAATGAGATTCGGTTCAGCTGCCGAATATTTACCGAACAATTTTGAGAGTGTTTTGTTACAAGTTACAGTTACTGCTTCGTGAAATTAATACTTGACCGTGAAATTGATGAGCTCGTATATCAGCATCGTTTCAGTACTGAGATACGAGGTTTTGAAGACTAGTGATAGATTTGAGTGAGTTTTGCTTCTTACTCGGCGAATTTTCTTATTTTTGATTAAGAATTACATAATGTAACCATGAAATAACGGTTTTAATATTCATTAACATTATTTGATACTTGCACCGCAGAACGTGCCTTATAAAAAACCTTGTAAGTCGTTCTCTGTCATTCTTTCTAATGCTAAATAATTAAAGTGTATTAAGAAAAACACTGACTTACGACAAATATCACGATTTATTTCCTTGGTGTACTTCTACAGACTCGACTTAATGCTAGCGCTCGTAACAGAATGCCCTCTCTGCCCAGACATCGGCTTTTTGTTCTCGTATCCCCACCCAAAAAGGGTAGGGAGTCAAGATCAAACGTCCGAGCTGGTATTACAATATTATTGCTTACCCTCATATTTAAACAAATTATTTACAAATTACCCTACATTTTACAAAATCATCACAGGTGTATGCGTAATCAAGCGAGTGTGAAGTTAATATTTGGACGCTGTAAAAATAAATGTAAAATAAAAATTTGTGGACAAACTTACACAAATCAACCTAGTCCCAAACTAAGCAAAGCTTGTACTATGGGTACTAGGCGACGATATACCTAATTATATAGAGAAATTGATACTTAAATACATAGAAAACATCCAAGACTCAGGAACACATATTCATGTCACTCACACAAATATATGCCCTGACCGGGATTCGAACCCGGGACTTCCAACTTCGTAGGCAGTTTTACTACCAACTAGGCTAAACGGTCGTTAATGTGTCACCTTTTATTTTATTTTTTTTCGACGGGGGAAAATCCGTTATGGATACCTCCGCACCGTGGGGGCGGCGCGGTGGTTATGTCGGACTTGCACCGACTAAAAACCCCCGCTTGTCCTCCTCAACCCATTTCGGGCGGCTCTGGGATCTCCTACGGAACGCACCAGTGCCGCCCTAGAGTCCACTTATGTGGGTCCCGCTGTGTTTCTATGACGATCGTAGCCCCCAACTACGCCCGTCTACGACCCCGAGGACCCCCTTTTAGTCGCCTTCTACGACAGGCAGAGGATACCGTAGCCATATTCTATGCCCGGGCTACAGGGCACACGTTAATGTGTCACCTACTATAAGTTTTCCTATTAGGAGGACACATTATTGCATAACAGCATCCATTTAACCTACCGTACATCGTGTGATCTCTGATATATTATAGCACAAACCTTGACCCGGGAAACCAGGCTAATGTGTCGCAAGACTGAGGCACTCCTCAGGTTTCCCTGCTATACAGGGTGTCCCACGGCTATGTCACATGGAGGGAAAGTACCTTGAATATTGTAGATGGAGCATTTGACTGAAAGAAGACATTATTTGAATTTAGTACAATACAAACTGCATTCACAGATATTCAAATATTTTTATGGTTGAACCGGGAATTAAAATTCATGGTCTTCCTTTTATTTCTGATACTATGATATTCAGCAAACAATAATCCTTATGTTGAAGCCTTTCGATCGGTATGATAAAGCTACAGGATAATTATTTTTCTCGTGTAACGGGTTCGATTCTCCGGTTTAAACATAAAATTATTTGAATATCTGTGAATGCAGTTTAGATCGATTTTTAAATTCAAATAATGTCTTCTTTCAGTAAAATGCTCCATCTACAATATTCAAGTTATTTTCCCTCCATGTGGCATAGCCGTGAGACACCCTGTATGGTTTTATATTATGGCTTCATGTCTACATACTATTCTTTTATACAACGACGGTTGCAAACAAGCATAGGCTGTAGGTAAAAAAAACATTCTGGACAATCTTACACAAATCGATCTAGTCCTGTTGTCGCCCGGGTTATTTTGGGTGGCAAGACCATCACTTGGCGGCACTGGCAACACTGATGGTACCAAATTACCAATCCAGTCTCACCGGTGACGTCACAAAGCTAAGTTCATAAATACCCGGGCACCTTCCGCGGATATTGGAGAAAATATAGATCAAAAATGGATTTGGTTTCTGAAAACCAGCGTCAGGCCCTGTGCTTGGCACAAGCTGAGACTGGAACCCTTTGCCCAACCAATGTTTTGTTTTCAATTTTAACTGTAGATACTAAGTACTACTGTTTATGTTTAGTCTGTAAAGAGTTCGTATCTATCTATCTATTTATATTAATTTGAGGCAATAAAATATATTCTGATTCTGATTCTGATTTCCCAAAAATCCCCAAAGTATTTCAATTTTGCAGTCCCGGTTCTTTGCTGGTTTAAAAATTTCGGGATATCCCGGTACTTTCGGCTCTGATATTTCCCTGAAGCAAATCCTAATACAAGTGACAGAACAAGTAGGAGGCAACATATCTCCAAAATGTTATAAAGTATTTGTTTATATGAAACGTCTGGCGCCAATTAAGAGACCTTATAAGTTTTAAAATGTATTGATTTCAAATTATAAGACATAAGACATAAGAAGTTTATTCGTACATAAAAGTTTACAGGTATAGTTGAACATATCATCATTTATAAGTAATGTACTGAGTGGATTTTTCGTTATGCGGTTCGACTGGCCCCTACACTAGGCTAAGCCTGTCCCGTAGGTAGCCAATTCAAAAATGGATTAACAATATGTGCGCGAGAAGTCAGAAAAGATGACAATACAATATAATTATTATTACTATCATATACTAGATATAAAAATGGAAACAAGCATAAAGTCTACGAATTGAGAGTAAGTATGTGTTTAGTGTGTATGCGTGGGCGTGTACATGAGTGTGTGTGTGTGCGCGTGTGTGTGTCTGTGTGTGTAGGTATTGATTTATTTAGTCATTCTCAACATGTACTCTATATCCTCAATTAAAAATATGACAAAAGTATTGATAATACCAATAAAGTGATTAAAGGATACGATGATTTTATTAAAGTTTTACATCGTAACAGCTATTTTTTGATTTTATTGTGTGTATTAGAATTTAAGCAGAAAAATACAGTTTTTAGCTTGAAAATGGTCGATTTAGAGTGATGTTTGAAACGATATTCCTTAATGAAAAATACAAAAAACACATTTAAATAATGACATTAGGTCGCAATAGTCCTGTTCTAGATAGTACCATTGAGAAGATGTCAAGTTACCTGTCAATTCAATCAGAAAATCGCCAAAATAGATGAGCGTTTTTAACTGATAAGGACTCTTAACACATACAATTCTTAACGTTATGCCGCTGTCATGTCTGTCCAAATTACCGTTATTTCCTTAATGTTCATAAATAATCTCAGTACATTTTACGTCACCGTTACTCCCTCGGGACACCCCCTACCCCTCTCCCCCCTCACCGAAAAACTTCACAACCCTTAACGAGCCCTCGAACGATCCTTACATTTTTATGACACAAACGATGAGTGATGGGGACTGCAACTATCGATTGCCCACCCCCTTCATGTTTGGGGCCCGCCGGATGCTGGCTTCAATATGAAACTCTTACACTAACAGTCAAAACCGAATCATTACGCATCCATTGCCGCGACCCTTCACTCATCTGAGACACAAGCTTGTATTACGCGAGCAATGGACGACGAATAACAAATTGGCTCGCTAGATAGCGGCTGTGACATCTCATCGCTCGGTCACTAACCTTTCCGTGTAGAGTTGGATGCGTTCCAACGCTCGCTTTGTTTGGGGAACGGCACTCAAGTGCTTTGTGAAAGGCATTGTATAGAGAGAAGTGGAGCAGCCAGATCTCCCAAGTCAGGCCTGCCTGCCAAGTTTACTATCAGATGGTTTCTAGTTACATTGTTGTTGTTGCAAAGAAATTGAATAGTCTCGTAATAAGGAGCTTCTAAAGAATACAAAAGCGACTCTATGCCTTTGTAATAAGGATAATATTTAATTAAAAAGTCGCATATAGCTACATTCTTAGATAGGAAACAAGGTCGTTTACGTGGATAACTTTGGAACAGGCCGCAATATAATGACAGTTCTAGAAGTCAGATCGAATTTGCCATCAAATATTATTGCTCTATTTTGCAGTAAACTTAAGATAAGGTAAACCAAGAAAGTGGTCTACCAATTTTCGACTCTATTATAAGGATCGAAAATGGTAGACTACCACTTTCGTGCCTGACTGTACATAATCATAGCGCATTCAAAATTTATTACGTGAATGAACTTCGTGTAATATTGGCGCCAATTCGTTTCAGTTTTATCACAATTTGAATTGTCTTTTTACACACGTACGAGACTCGCATGCGATTTTCACTACATTGCGCGGTTTGATAGATCGATTGAATTATTTATACTCGGTAACCCGTGATGAAGTTATTCGTCAGAGAACAAAGGCTACCGTCATAGTCAGCGAATTAGTAAGCTGAAGTGGCAGTGGGCAGGTCACATGTCGCAGAACCGATGGCCGTTGGGGCAGACTGGTTCTTGAGTGGAGACCGCGTGTCGGCAAACGTAGTGTAGGTCGCCCTGTAACTAGGGGCGATGATATTCGTAAGGCAGTGGGCAGGGATTGGAGAAGAGCTGAAGACCGAGCTCAGTGGCGTGCCATGGGAGAGGCCTGTGTCCAGCAGTGGACTGACACAGGCTGATGATGATGATGAACCTGTAATGTAATGAAACTTGCATACGAGTCTCGTACGTGTGTAAATAAGGCCTTAGGACAGTAACCTACCTAACATATTGATTACTTTATAGGGCGATCTACTTGTATCTGTTTCTATATACTAGTGGCTCCGTGAGTGACAGACCTCACGAGTTTTTTAATTTTTAATTTTTCATAAGCTGACTAGACAAAAATATATATATAAATATCGAACCTGCTGACAAAATTTCACGAATCGGTTTAGATATGCGACCTGTAGAGGAGAACAAACCGAAATTTGCCCGCAGACACTTACAAAATCATCAAAGAAAAAATATTTAATTAATCTTCTAGGATCTAGATATTGACGTTTTCAATATTTGTGAGTTTCTGTAATTGGCTCCATATTTCTATTTAAGATGCTAATATGTTAAGCAAAGCTGTTGAAACACCTAGAATAAATAAATAAATAAAATATCTAAAAACCGACTAGACAAAAATTATATGTATAACTACCGAATCGGTTCACAAAATTTCATGAGAATCGGTTTATAAATGCGACCTGTAGAGGAGCATAACTGGAAATCTGGTATCCGGAATTCGGATATACGAAAGCATTTTTGTCGAAGATGAAACCCCAGTACCAGCTTCTCCCTCTGGATCGCATTCAACGGAGAGCAGCTCGAATCGACGGCTGCCAGCGTATTTCTGATCGGCTCGACTCCTTGGCATTGCGTAGAGATGTAGCCTCGCTCTGCATTTTTATCGCTTGTATCACAGGAGTGCTCGGAGGAATTGTTCGGAATGATCCCTGCCGCATCTTTTCGTCATCGTCCTACGCGTCAGCATTTCCATCCTCACCATTTAGATGGTTGGCAGTCAAAAACGTTTCTCAATAAATTTCCTGCCTCGCACAACCAAACTATGGAATGAACTGTCTCCTGCGGTATTTCCGGACCGATATGACTTTCAAACCTTCAAGAAAAGAGCATATTCCCTTCTGAAAGGCCGGCAACGCACTTGCGACTCCTCTGGTGTTGCAGGTGTTTATGGGTGACGGTAATTGCTTACCATCAGGCGATCCGTCTGCTCATTTGCCCCCTATAACATAAAAAAGGCCTTCGTTTAACTCAGTCAATCAATTATATAAAATGGTCATATTTGGAAGCAGCACGTTTTCTAAGTCAAATATAAGATACATATAGCATACAGACCCTAATTACTGCTTCTTTAAGTGTGTACTGTGTACTTAGCGTACGTAGTTTTTTTTTTAACCTGACTGTGGTTTTAACCCGGGCCCAATAAAGCGATAGGAGTGCGCGGTTGGAAAGTGGCCTGGGGAAAATCCAGGGGTAACCACCGACACGACCATGCGTGTGGTTTAAATATTGGAGTACTCTAGGAGTTTACGCTCCAGCGAGGTTGGCTGAGCTTCAACCAAATCTGAGATGTTAGTGGAATCTAGCTACTGGGAGTTTTGTAGCTGGTTCATTAAACCTAGCCTAGTTGAGAAGAGTCCAGAAAGAAACTCAGCTAGGCCGGCTTGGTCGAACTGACTCTACCCGATATGCGGCGGTACCGAGACGTATACTGACTATGTGTCTGTGTTGTCGCGATCGCGCGGTGGACGTCGCCGCCGGGAATACCTAATTGTACGCGTCGTGTCTGAGTTGGACGCCGTAAGCGCAGCGTTCCATCTTTCGATGGATACTGTGATTACATCGGCCGTGAGTACACACTCACGGACACGTGTCCTAGGCACACGCTTAGGACGTCGGACCGTGCGGCCCCTAATCAGTGATCGCCGAGTTACGACAGAGGAGGGAACGTAGTCGAAATGGATCATTTTGGTTTAACGATATGCTCACTAAAATATCACAAGCCGTCATTAAAACGTGCCGAATATGACCCAGAGCGTAATGAAAGTATAATTCACAAGCAAGCTACTCATATTTTGATGGAATGTGTAAGAGGGGAGTCTCTCCGCACAACCTACCATACTGGATCGTGCAACGTAGCGCTGGCTGATCCTGAGTCTGCTCAGGCGAAATTATTGTATAAGTCCTACAATCTGTGTCTTAGGTAGTATTCCTAACTGTGGACGTATGGAGCGACATTCTCGTTCAACGACAAAGCTCCTTAAAATTACTTACTTTACTTTATAGCCTATTGGCTGTCCCACTGCTGGGCAAAGGCCTCTCCCCATGTTTTCCAGGTCTCCCTATTGAGCGCTTCTTCCTCCCAATTCTTGGCAAATGCATCCAGATCATCCCGCCACCTCCGTCTGGGCCTGCCCCGTCTGCGTCGTCCATCATGTGGCACCCACTTGGTGGCTACATTAGCCCACCTATCTGGATGCATGCGACAGACGTGGCCGGCCCGGTCCCACTTGAGCCTGGCAGTTTTTTTACCTACGTCAGCAATGCGTGTTTTAGAGCGCAGTGTAGTGTTTCGAACACGATCCGTCCTTTAAATTTCCTTAAAATTAAATTTAAAAAAAAGCAAGCTACTCTAGTGAGTAATGATGACATCTGTTATCTATTGCCCAATTGCACTCGTGGCCTCATTCATGAAGTACACATTATAAGCAATGTGCTCAAGTGACCTCATTCGACGCAGACGACACTTGACAATATCTTCATGGTAAATCATTTTCGCGAGAACGCGAGGACTGCGTCATAGTAGCAGTATGAAAATAATGAAATTAATTAATGAAAATAAATTATTCGTGACATTACATAGAACAAGACAACTATACATCGTGGGCGGCAATAACCCGAAAGATTTGAACCACGTATTTTGACGACAGTGCGAGTAAATAATTGTATATCAAAATGGGTCTAATAAGAAAGAAAGAAAAGAAAGAAAAATCATTTATTCGTGGCACAGACACAGTACAGATTTAACATAACACCAAAATACAGAAAATAGCCACGAAATGGCCCCAAATCAGCATAGTGCTAGCCATTGGCTAGCGCTGGTCTTCCTTTGGGACCACGAGAAGCCACGAAAGACAAGAAACACTAAAGTCACAAACAACATAACAGTTAAATAAATGTCATAATTTACAATTTAAACAGACCAGAACAGATAAACATGAACGCGACCTTAAACAATCTTCAAATATCTGTGGTCTGTCACAAGTCGCAACTAGCGCCAGCGGACAACCACTAAAACAGTGACAGATTACGCGATTTCGTGAAATGAGAATGGAGGCATTAGGTTAGCGTCATATGACATGAAAAGGTACATGAGATGGATATTAAAACTGCGTCGAGGACCGGTTCAATTTAGTTTAGTTTGTTATTAGTCATATCTGTTATGTACCATAATTCTCGCAAATAAAATTTTGACTTTGACTTTGACATAATATTATGTTTTGTTTAACAACTTGTACGGAAAAATGAACCTCCAGGTCTTTGTGTTAATGTTTCTTCAATATTCATAATTACATTGTGCGACTGTTTGTGTTCTAAATAAATAAAAAAAAAAAATATGACAATATTAAAATTATATATGTGTCTTAATTGAACTACTGTTTCAGTACCAATCAAATCATATTAATTGACCGCTTCTTTGTGAACAAACCTTTACTTCAGAGAGTTTAATTAATCTCAAGTTGAGAAACAGAGAGCGAGAATTGTCATTTTAGTGACATCAATTTCAAACTATCAGCCAGTTATCAGTAAAGGTAAATAGTTTGCACTCTTGCGATTGAATCACTACATAGTATAAAACAAAGTCGCTTTCTCTGTCCATATATCCCTATGTATGCTTAAATCTTTAAAACTACGCAACGGATTTTGATGCGGTTTTATTTTAATAGACAGAGTGATTGAAGAGGAAGGTTTATATGTATAATAACATCCATTAAATAGTGCACCCGTGCGAAGCCGGGGCGGGTCGCTAGTACAGAATAAAATTTTCGGCAGTGAAACCTTTTTGTAGGATAGATAATCTGGCTGACAACCATGCAGTTAGTGCATCTGCGTGTAAAAGTGGTAGGTGGTTACGTCACGCCTTTAGGGTGTGTTAGAGTTGAGATTTATTAAGTTGTGATTTGTTTTATATAATTAATATCTCTCATTTGCTCGGTTTTGGTTGGTTATTTGAACGGACTGACTGACGGTTTATACTGTAGTACTAACCAATAAAAATGCCACGAAATGGTCCCGCCTCAGCATAATGATGACTCACAAGCTAGCGCTATCTTCCGGCGAGACCATTTTTTGGATCACGCTACCGCGTTGAGATGCTGGTAGTATTTCCTCGCTGTATCGCAATGCTGATACATTGTGCAAGGAAGTCGCAATCAAATTATTTATGTAATTAACGACATGATATTATTCATACGATTAATCACTAATAACCGCTTTTAGGTTTAAAGAACTTTATTTCTCAAAGAAATTTTACATTTCACTTAAGAGAAATTAAACTTACAATACAAAAATATTTATACGTAAGCACCGCAAGGCGCTGATCAATACAAAGTGCAACTTAACTAAAACTCACAAATAACACATACATTGTTGCTAAGCTTATAACTATAAGTGGGTAGAAAAGGGTAAGATAAAACTAAGTTGTATTTTAAAGTAATGCATATTAGGTCTACAATGGTAGATCGCGATAACACTGTTTCGCTGCTTGACGACAGTCTTTTGTTCTTTTCGCGGCTTTATACTCAAATATATTTCACTCGTATCATAATCATTATTAAGAATTAACAATAGTCATTCATTCAGTCGTATTATCTCGACAATCGCACACTGACATCGTCACTACATGCTATTAAAAAAAACTAACCTCTAAAACGCACTGACCGCCAGCAATTTCTAATCTAATTAAAACCTTCACTGAAAGGTAATAAAACTTAATTTAAAATCACATGACTGATTCGTTTTGTTTTCACTAGCTTGAATAACAATGGAACCTTATTGAAACAAAAATAGAACTCAAACTTCTTTGTTTTGTAAAATGCACAGATTTTATTATTAATAGAGTTTATGGGAAATAAGGTTTAATTATGTACAAGCCAAAGTAATTTTCACCCTAATGTTTTACAATTACGGTTCAAATTAGGCTGTCATGCTTGTCAACGCTTCAAGAGTGAGAGAGATAGTTACCTGGAATTAAAATCAAGCACCTGATTGTAATGAAATTGAAACGAGATAGCTCCAAAATAGCACTCCAGCACTTATTCACACGTGTCTACTTAGTTTCTAGGGTTCCGTATCCAACGGGTAAACGGGACTCTATTACTAAGACTTCGCTGTCCGTCCGTCTGTCACCAGGCTGTATCTAATGAACCGTGATAGTTAGACAGTTAAATTTTTCACAGATGATGTATTTCTGTTGCCGCTATAACAACAAATAATAAAAATCTGAATATAATAAATATTTAAAGGGGCTCCCATACAACGAACATGATTTTTTTGCCGCTTTATAGATGGGTGGATCAACTATTTTTTGTTGCTCGTTACCATGGTTACGTCTCCTGAGTCACTCTTTAAAACTGTATTTTATAGGGTTTAAACCTACCAAACATGAGTTTTAGCGATGAGTATAAATCCATTTCGACATGGGTCATCTCTTGACCATGATTGAAGTCTATATTATAAACATTTTTGTAAGAAACTCGGTTACTGTTGTCTCCTCGCTGACGGGACAGAATAACAACAAGAAAAAGTTGACTGACCCAGATAATGGTACGGAACCCATCGTGCGCGAGTCTGTCTCGCACTTGGCCGGTTTTTTTAACCATTAGTTTTTTCAGATGAGATAAACAGAGCATGCTCACTGCGGTGAGTCCCACGGTAGCCTGGTGGCCTAGATTACGTTAATACAGTTAATTGGTGTAATGATCTAATGAGTCTGAGAGCACTTAGCCTGTGCGAAGTCAAATTACGGCTTAATGATGATGATGATTAATTTCGTAAAAATGATGCATAATTAAGTTTGATAACTTTTAATAAGTTTGCGTAAATGAGAATCCGACAGAGACATGCTAAGCATGTTCCCACAAGGCACCTGTCTGTCAAGCCAAGTGTCAAAATGGATGATTCACGCCGTTAAAGTTAATTGATGATCAAAGACGTCCACAGCTGGACACAGGCCTCCCCCAAAGAGTCAAAGTCAAAGTCAAAAAAGTCAAAAACATTTATTTGTAAACATAGGTACATAGGTCTTAGAATTATTAATATTACTGTTTCTCTATGTTTTGCCATAAGGTATACAAATATTTTGAGTCAAGATGGAGTATGCTTAAACAGTTACAATTCTTCATCTGTCAAGTATTCCCTTAGTGAATAGTAACCTTTTTTAACTAGAAATGCAAATAGACTTTTTTTAAATTCTATCAATCCCTCTAATATGGTTATATTTCTCGGCAATTTATTGTAAACTTTTTTTATAGAGTTTCATAATGACCGCTCCTACCACCAGTATCCAGCGGACTCCCGCGACCTTTACCAGGTCATCGGTTCACCTTGTAAATTTAGACGTTATTTATTATTTCTATCGTAACTTGACATGTTGTAGTTAATTATTTTTATTATTTAATTTATTTGATATAAACGTTTTCAATTTTCACATGCGTAACGGTCGGTTGCACCAACATACGATCACAAGCCGGTCATCGTCAAATATGGCGCCGGCAGCTGTCATCCCATAGAAACTTGTCAAACTTTCCATAAAATCAGATTTTAACGAACACCGCTTACGATTACAGATGGTTTGGTGCAACCTACCCTAAGTATCTTGGCTTGACATATTAAGGAAGTTTTAAAAGTTACCTCAACACCCTGTCCCCAAATTGTAGTCAATATTTCTATTAATAAACGACATTAAACTCTAACTTTACTGATGTTATAATATTTGTAATAGATAACTTTGCAAGTTTATCTTCACTATAAGACATTAATTTTGTTATAATTGTAAACTCGACATTATCATTCCTTCTTGAACTGTAAATTAATATTTTAACATGAAAAATGTATTACTTATTTAAGAAAGTCTGACTATAGTCAGACTTTCTTAAATTGTAAATGAATATTTTTACATGTAAAAGTGCCCTTGTGGCCTATTTGCAGAATAAATGTTTGATTTTTATTTTTTGATTAATTCAATCATTTTTTTAAATTACGTACTAGGTTTCCGGCACGCCATATCTCAACTCGTCCTCAACACATGTCGATTCGAGCCGTTGTATGAGAAACAGCAACTAGCTGCGCCGGCGCAAAAAGCATAAGTATAGCGTGTAGTGCAAGTACAGGGACATCACCATTTCCCGGGTGGCGGAAATGCACACTCGGAGTCGTCTCCAGTTACACGCGGCTAAAGGAGGCGCAGTTACAGTGTACACATTACTGCCAGTGTATTATTACAATACAATACAATAAATAAAAAATAAATAAATAAATATTAGAGGACAATCTTACACAAATCGAACTAGCCCCACAGTAAACTCAAGAAGGCTTGTGTTATGGGTACTAGACGACGATATATTTAATAGATATAAATACTTAAATACATAGAAAACATCCAAGACTCAGAAACAAATATTCATGCTCATCACACAAATATTTGCCCTGACCGGGATTCGAACCCAGGACCGTCAACTTCAGAGGCAGGTGCACTACCCACTAGGCTAAACCGGTCGAAATACAAATACTCTTCATTGCACACCTCACACAAATGAAGCAGATACACATAGGATCAAAACAACAACAGTATACAGGTAGAGGTTGACAACAGCCGGTCTTATCGCTAATGAGCTATCTCTTCCAGACAACCTTTGGGTAGCGAAAAAAATAACATAAATTAAGCAGTGGGTGGTGCAGAAATTACAGATTTTTAAAATATAAATACGTCTTATCATAAGTTTTTATTTAATTTATCAGTCACTAGCTTTTGCTCCCTCTTTTTGTTCCCTTCGAGGAATGACTTTCGGTATAAAAAGTATCCTATATGTTAATCCAGGCTATTAAGTTATAGGATACCAAGTTTCATCATAATCTGTACAGCCGTTTTTGCGTCATAGAATAACAAACATCTATACATGCAAACGTCTAAACTTTCGCATTTATAATATTATTGTGGCGTATGCGAACCTATTATATGTTTTTACCTACTTGGCTGGCAAAATCTAATTGTCTGTCGTTTGTCATGTTTAATTCGGAATAGAACTGTGAACCACGAATGGAGATTTTTATTGTATTTAGCCCTACATTACATTGGCGACGAGGATTTCGGATTCATTTAGGCTGGGGTAACGCGAAAATATGTCGGTCGGTAAAATCGGTGAGTTTTACCCCGCGACGGGCAACTGGTCGTTGTACGTTGAACGTTTAGAAATGTACTTGAAGGTGAATGCCATCGCCGAGGATTTGTGGTTGCCAACACTAATCGCCGTTGTGGGCGAAGAAACTTACGAATTATTAAGTAACCTTGTTAATCCGAAGAAGCCGGCAGATCTGAGTTACGAAAAAGTCACAGAAGTACTACGGAAGCACTTAGAGCCCAAACGCTCCATAATGGCTGAAAGATACCGTTTCCGGCAACGTCGTCAGAATGCGGACGAGAACATCACTCAGTATGTCGCAGAGCTCAAAAAAATTGCAAAATTTTGTGAATTTTCTTCGAGTTTAGAAGATAATTTACGTGATCAGCTGGTATGCGGTATAAAAAGTGAACTGATTAGGCAACGATTATTTGCGGAGGACGGTTTAAAGTACGAACGAGCTGTAAGGCTCGCTTGCGCCTTGGAAGGAGCGGAGCGCGATGCGGCAGCTGTGGAGCAAGTGGAATCGAGCGGCCCGGGAGGCTCAGGAGACAGCGGGGGCGCAGTGCACGCTCTGGTGGCAGGAGCGGAACACACGCAGCGAGGGCGCGGCCGGCGCGGCAGCGCAGCACCGGGCCCGGGGCGACGGGCCGGCCAGGCGTCGCCGTGCGAAGCGTGCGGGGCAGCCGATCACGCTAGCACAGGTTGCAGATTCAAGAACTTTGTTTGTCGCCTATGTGGCAACAAAGGCCACCTTAAACGAGTCTGCCCGGAGCGTTCGGGCACTGCCGGTAAAGGACGAGGGCGCTCAGGCGTTTACACCTTGCAAGTTTCGGCAGCGGCGGCGTCTACTGAGGGTAGCCAGGACGAGGACTCCGAGTTAGAGGGCGATCTCCACCAGCTGTGTTAGAACAGTTATAAACCGGTGAGCATCGATATTGAGATTGATAATGTACCAGTGAACATGGAGGTCGACACCGGCGCTGCCGTGTCATGTATAAGTAGGAGCACCTATTTGCAATTTTTTAAGCATAGGCCGCTCTGTAGCTCTGATATCGTTTTCCGATTTTATGATGGCACTAAAATAAAACCAGTTGGTGTAATTAAACCGGTAGTTAAATACAAAGATAATGTTAAGGTCTTAGAATTGTTTGTTGTAGACGGAGGATCTACCTCCTTGCTGGGCCGTCACTGGCTAGCCGAGTTGAATATTGACGCACCCACTTGGAAGAACAGCGATCATTCTCGTAATGAGTTAGCTAATTGTAAGACAGAATGTTGTAATTTATCGGTGATTATTGACAGGTATAAGGACCTATTCAGCGGCGGACTCGGGCGGTTTACGGGCGGTAAGGCGACGTTGCGGGTGCGCGAGGGTGCCGCGCCGGTGTACTGTCGGGCGCGCCCCCTGCCGTACGCGATCAAGGACCAGGTCGATCACCAGCTCAACGACATGTTACGAGAAGGTATTATCGAGCCTGTTGATACTTCGGAGTGGGCCACACCCCTTGTGCCCGTAAGGAAACCGGACGGTAGTTTGCGTATATGTGCTGACTATAAGATTACGTTGAATCCTGCATTACTAGTCGACCGGTTTCCGCTACCCAGGATAGACGACTTACTCGTGGGGTTAAACGGGGCGCAGGTTTTTTCTAAGATTGACCTGTCGCAGGCCTACAATCAGGTTGAATTGGATGAGACCAGCAAGGGATTTACTGTGATTAATACTCATAGGGGCTTATTTAAATATAACCGTCTCGTCTTTGGGTTATCATCTAGTCCAGGTATCTTCCAGCGCATTATGTCAAACCTACTGCATGACATTCCAAATGTGGAATTCTTTCTTGATGATATCATAATAGCTACAAAAACGGTGAAGGAGCATTTGGAAACATTAGAACGGGTATTCCGCAGGTTACATAAGTACGGCTTGAAGTTTAAGAAAGAGAAGTGCCTGTTTATGGTGGATCAGGTTAAGTACCTAGGGTATATTATTTCTAAGGAAGGATTAAAGGTAGATCCTGCTAAGGTTGAAGCAATAACGAATATTCCTACGCCCAGCAATGTTAACGAGGTGCGCTCATTTTTAGGGTTAGTGAATTTTTATGGGAAATTTGTCAAAAATATCAGTACTGTGCTAGCGCCTCTATATAATTTGCTTAAGAAAAACGTTGCGTGGAAATGGTGTGGCGACTGTGAACATTCGTTTCACACGATTAAAAACATCCTTACTAGTGCTGACGTGTTGGTACATTATAACCCGGATAAACAATTGATTCTTACCTGTGATGCATCAAATCGCGGAGTCGGAGGGGTTTTGACCCAACCAGGGGTAGGAGGAAACGAGCGTCCGGTTGCTTATGTATCGAGGTCATTAACCAGTGCGGAGAAAAACTATTCACAGATTGATAAGGAGGCGCTCGCCATTATCTTCTGCCTACAGAAATTGCATCAATATTTGTATGGAAGGCGTTTTATCTTGCGTACGGACCACAAACCGTTAGTAAGCATTTTTGGACCAAAACACGGCGTCCCGACTATGGCGGCTAGCCGGTTGCAACGTTGGGCTATCAAGTTGTCAGCTTACACGTATGACATCGAGTACGTGAATACGAAACAGAACGGAGCGGACGGCTTGTCGCGTTTACCGTTAGTCAGGAGCAGCAGCGAACGCTCTCGCGAAGTTCCGGAGCAAACCTACTTACATTTTGCTCAGGATGCCTTAGCGTTGGATTATAATATTATTAAGAAGCACACACTACGCGACCCGGCTTTAAGTCGTCTATTAGGGTATGTAAGGGATCAGTGGCCAGAAGTTAATGAATTCAAGACCATGCAACCTTATTTCAATCGCAAAACTGAATTATATGAGGAGTTAGGCTGTATTATGTGGGGCCATAGAGTGGTTATTCCGGACGCGTGTCGTGGTAAAGTTCTGGAAGTATTACACGAATGCCATATGGGCATTGTAAAAACGAAAGCGTTGGCAAGGAGTTACGTTTGGTGGCCAGGAATCGACGAGGCGATTAAAAGTTTGTGCCGCGCCTGCACAGTGTGCGCCGCGGAGGCCGATGCGCCGCCCAGGCAAGCACCGAGCTTGTGGCCGTGGCATAACAAACCCTGGTCGCGTGTGCATATTGACTACCTGGGCCCTCTTTTTGGAAAGATGTACTTAGTGATGGTGGACGCGAGTTCAAAATGGCTAGAGGTCTTCGAGGTACCCAGCACAGCGGCGCAACACGCTATCGCGAAGTTAAGTGAGACTTTTGCGCGGTGGGGAATACCGAAACAGATAGTTTCAGATAACGGACCGCCTTACACCAGTGCCGAAGTTGCCACCTTCTTGTGTAAACTGGGAGTAGAACATATTTTTGCCGCGCCGTACCACCCGGCATCGAATGGCGCTGCCGAAAATGGAGTACGTACGGTGAAGAGGGTTATACGTAAAGCGGTGCGACAACAAATGAATGTTAACTTAGCCCTAAATACGTTTCTTTTATACTATCGAAATACGGAGCATTGTACCACCGGAGTTAGTCCAGCGGCGCTGATGTTAGGTAGGCAGGTTCGCACGAAACTTGACGCGTTAAGGCCCGAGTGTGATACTAAGGTCCGAATGGCACAAAAACGGCAAGAGCGGAACAGTAGTGGAACGTTAGAGCCCGTTTTGCCACCAGGAGAACCAGTGTGGATACGTCAATATCAAAGGGGAACGAAGTGGGTTCCGGGCGAGGTTACACAGCAGTTAGGTTCTAGAGACTATCGAGTTGTAGACGAACAAGGGAAGTCAGCACATAGGCATAGGGATCAATTGAAGCGAAGGATTAGGAGTTCTTTAGTGTGCCCTAGTAGTCCGGTGAGGCAGGGAAGTGGCTCACCCCGAGTAGAAGAGGCTCAATCTGGGACAGTCACTGGTCCTGGGATTGCAGGGTCTGGGGTGCTCGACAGTACACAAAATGCGACCGACAGGGAGGGGTCTAGGCCCGAGCCTACCGTGGCTGCGGAAGCGACTGAACAGTTAGTTTCACGCGGGGAGTCGCACCCGCCGAGCGCCTTACCGTCCCATTCGCGACCTGTACGTCAATGTCGACTCAAGAATCCGCCTTGTTATATGTCATAACTTGTAAACACTAAGTTATCTGTAGTTAGAGTTCTGTTCTACTTACATCATTTTTCATTGTTTTATGTATAGTTTATTATGTTGCAGTTACTACAATAGTAACTAAATAGAGGTGGAGGTGTGGCGTATGCGAACCTATTTTATGTTTTTACCTACTTGGCTGGCAAAATCTAATTGTCTGTCGTTTGTCATGTTTAATTCGGAATAGAACTGTGAACCACGAATGGAGATTTTTATTGTATTTAGCCCTACATTACAGATTCTGATTATGAAAGATAGATACATAAATTAGGATATCCCTAAGACTACTGTTATGTTGTGTCAGTACTAAATAATACAAATATTACTTATATGGCATACCGTTATATCTCGGAATTGATGAGATTTTAGAAATGCTAAAGTTTAGAAGATTAAACACAATGTAGTGTTAAAAAAACAAGTCTTAAATGTTATTCCTGAGGAAGAATGGTAATATTTAAATGTTAGGCTAAAGTACTTGGTAATATTTAATTTCCCACTCGCTACGAGTACGTGTTCTTTTGTAAGTTTCGTAATATTTTTCTGCAACTTTTTCGGGTGTATTAAGTATATTCTATAGGGTAGTGCATCAATAATATAAATTTTATGTGTTGGTGAGAGCTGTTGAGGAGCTAGATGCATGTATAACATTAACCTAAAATAAGTTACTTCAATTTGTACATATTATATCTCTGTTTCTCCAAATAAATAAATAAATAAGTAGTTTCTCTCAGTCTCGTGTCAAGTTAACATACTGCATAAACGTATTGTTTACGCAAGCACGTCTATCAGTACATCCACTTAGAAAAAATAAAAATTGAGCTTCTGTCCCGCTTCCTCGCTTATCGTTTATAGTAGGAGAGAGAGGGACAGTGCAATTTCGCTTCGAAACTTGATTTACAAAGTATTGCATGCCCAGGATGTCGAGTTGAGCGACTCTGAATAGGACTAACTGTCTGTCTGTAGTCGGATTGAATGCAACCTTTCACTAGTAACATTATATTTCAGTGTGTATGGCTACTACACTAGTATTATTTATTTATTGTAACATAAGCGACCTTTGACCATATTTAATTATTTTTCTTTTGGCTATTATTTAGTGTATGGCGGTCCGCGAGTCACCGACGGTACTGGCTGAAAATCAGCGCTGTAGGTGTCTGACACCTCAGCATAATGCTGAGCCAGTGTCCGTTTCACTGCCGCGGGGACACACATGTTGTGGTTTGTTTTCTTCTGTTGTTGTTTTTTTTTGTAATATGTGTGTCTTCTGTGTCTGTGAATAAATATTTCTTTCTTTCTTTCTTTCTTTCTATCTTTGTAAAAATGAACGTTGTGGCGAACCTAAAACACTAATGTGTATTGTGTACGTACATGTCTTCGACGCGACATACATACAAACATCCTGTATTCCCCTCATAGCCGAGTCGCAAGAACATCACAGACATTCTCCTTCGCAGTCGATAAAAACCTCGCATAGTATGGACTTCCCTGATATAGCATTCACAATATGTCTCTCCACATTTCCTATTATAACTTGAACCAGATAGGCTTAATAATTGTTAGTTATCAGAGGTCGAAGTTACGCTGGTTCCCAATTGCGATGAACGATCGGTAAGCGCATCTTCTGCTGAGCCCATTAAGCCTGGAACCGTGATGATTACGGAAGGGAAATAACGTTATTTATGCAAAAAGCACACGTTTTACCTATTTAGGAAGGAAGGTTTTTATATAATTAACGTTGTTGATGAGTTATTAACGTATAAGTTTATAGGACTACTAGCGATCCGCCCCAATATGTACCTAAGTGCATTTTCAGTGTACTATACACTACACAAACAATGCGTGTTCGAATTCCTAATTAAAAAATAAGTATAATGCTTTTTAATAAAGATGATTATTATAAAACACAATCAATAAAAACTAAATTTTAGTAACTATAATCTGTTTTGTAAGTGTTGGCGCTATTTAGTTTATTAAAAAAATTAGGCGGGTTAATAATTCATAATCATGGATTTGAGGTTTTATGTTATTTATAATTGGGTTATTGTCAGATTTAAGTTCGCGTCTTTTCGGTGGACATATCAAAAGTTAAGGGCCACAAAGCTTAATTTTGGATTGGCCTAGTAACCCGCATAAATGGTGGTTCCATAAATATAAATCCATGTAATAAAAACATGTAATATATACACTAGCGACCCGCCCCGGCTTCGCACGGGTGCAATGCTGATGCATGTATTATACATATAAACCTTCCCCTTGAGTCACACTATCTATTAAAAAAACCGCATCAAAATCTGTAGCGTAGTTTTAAAGATTTAAGCATACATAGGGATATAGGGACATAGGGACAGAGAAAGCGACTTTGTTTTATACTATGTAGTGATGTTTAGCATCTTATAATACATAAGTCATGTCGCTTCGGCTTAACTTGGTCCGAAGTAATCACCGATGGCGGTTGTCAACCCTCATCTGCCTCCGCCGGCGTTGTGCTAAACAATGCCATGCAAACGTGACGGACTGACGACGTGACGATCATAGACGATTGATTTAAGGCGGTTGCCAGAGCCAGATATGCAAAAGTACCCCAAGAATTATCCTATTTTTCTAAGAATCTTTGATATTTGTCGACTTGGGAAAAATATATATAATTCTTGATTATATCATCTTTAATAACACAGCTTTCGATACACGATTCATAACACTTCTCTCGATACAATTAATTACTAAAGTAACACACAATTCGAATTTTTACGCCAACTTTACTTGATTTTTTACTATGTGACACTATGACACAATAAAAGGAGAAAAATCAATCACAACTAAAATAGCAATTCGACAGGAAACAGTTTTGAAATAAATAAAAATCGACACATTCTATCGTAACAAGATATCGACTAATGGCTTGCAAGATCTATCTCCGTTCCTCTTTCGAAATGTGACAGTGATGGCTGAGCGCCCTTGCCAGACGGACCTGTGGAGTAATCACGTACCTTATTTACTACCATTAGGCAGATATTTATGTCAAATTTTTAATACATAAAGTTATACTAACGGTAATACATAAAGTTACGTGATTCGCCTGCTATACTACGTTTCTCCAAAAGATTTATTGGATTACATTATAGCGTTGTATATTATAGTTACTTGTCATAAAAACTGTGTTGTGTGTCCTAGTAATATATACCGTGACCACAAAAACTATTATGGGTAACTATAGTATTTCGAAATTATACTACAGTATTAATTGGAGTTTTCCAGCTCCTTTAAACGTCGATTACAGTCTATTTATACTTACGTGTCCTGTCATGTAGGTAAACAAGGCAGCCAATCACTTGCTAAACAACATTTCGTAAATATTATACGTGAGTTCGTCCCAATAGCCGTAGAGACTGGCGGGCCCTGGTGTGCCGAGGCTAAAGCGTTTATTGCAACCCTGGCTCGTCGCTTAAGAGATCGGGGACGTGATCCCCGTTCTGGTGAGTGCCTGGTGCAAAGAATATCCCTGGCCACACAACGTGGGAACTCCGCCAGTATACTAGGGACCTTTGCGCCGGCTAGTGATAGGAACGAGGAATCCCCCCTTCTCACTCATTATACCCATTTCATATAGTTACGCATTTGAAAATTAAAGAAATCTGTTTATAGTTTAATTTAATAAATTATTTTAAATTGTATTATATAAACAACGTAACGATCCCCATATTAGATGTTACATAAAATATTGTTTTATAAATAGTTCACGTGACAAAATATTTACTTGAAAAACCGGCCAAGTGCGAGTCGGGCTCGCGCACAAAGGGTTCCGTAGCAGCAAATATAATAAACTTATTATCTCAAAAACTATAAGAGATACTTTGATCAAACCAAAAATCGTTGAAAGAGTTAATTAGCATGCATCACCTCTATTTTTTTTAGAATTTTATACCCCGTAGTTATAAAAATAGAGGGGGGGGGACATACTTTTTACGACTTTGAGAGCTGATATCTCAAAAACCGTTCACTTTAAGAAAAATGTTTTTTAGAAAACTTTATATCATTTTAAAAGACCTTTCCATTGATACCCCACACGGGTATGTACATCGAAAAAAAAATTTTCATCCCTCAGTTACATGTATGGGGGGCCCCACCCCCAATTCTTTTTTTTACTATTTAGTGTCATAATTTTGTAGCGGTTCATACAACACATATTCCCATCAAATTTCATCACTGTAGTACTTATAGTTTCCGAGTAAATCGGCTGTGACAGACGGACAGACGGACAGACGGACAGACGGACATGACGAAACTATAAGGGTTCCGTTTTTGCCATTTTGGCTACGGAACCCTAAAAAAGATCGTGTATAAAACATTATTTAGCAAATTATTCACAGGAATTAAGAAAACAACGCGTGGTAAACAAACGTTAGAAAAGTCAATAATTCCTAAAAAAAAATTACGTATAGGGGAATGCCAGGCCCGAGCCATGAGTGTGTTTTTGTCGCAATTTCGACGCAATATTCTTAGGCAGAACTGCGATGCGACCCTACAGAGTGCGAGCCGAGCGAGCGAAACGAGCGTGCCGCGGCAGCGGCCGGCGAAGCGCCAGAACCGATTTTTTTGACAAATATTTATAAGTAGCTATAAAATTACGGAGTTTATAAACGATTAATTATTGAAATGAACATTTTTAACAGTTTGTCTTTTAATGTTATGTTTATAAAGCGTCAAAGGATAACATGGCGAAATGGGGTGTTCGGCCATATTGGCTTATGTTGGATTAAAACACACTTATTATAGGTATGGAGTTTATTTTGCGACTAAAAAGGAAATCACACCATCTTGACAACTTTGACAAGTAAGTTGCACAGATTAGCAAAGATCTATGACTGAATGAATCAATATTATTTTCTGAAGTGCTGCCAACTTATAAACTAATAAAATATTTATGATTAATGAATAATGCGTGAATATGGGGTTTCCTCCCACACACGGACACAAAGTGTGCCTGCAGACAAGCGCATACCACCAATCACCTTACACAGTGCACTATCCCTCATAATTGCACCCATAAAGACCTTATAGATGCAACTCCCCGGCCAGTGGAACTGGCAAGGCAAATTTTTCGAATACATAGTATAATAAAAATTGGAAGAAAGCGTCAGTTACTAAATGTATATTTGTCAAGTACTTATTTATAAAATGAGCATTTTTAGAAATGTCAAGTTTGTAAAATGAATGGTTCGTGAATCATTGTTTGTTAAGTGATTATTTTAAGAAATGTTGGTTAGGAAATGATGATAAACCTGTAAACAAACGTGACGTCAAAGATGGATGGTGGTGAATGGATGACTAGCGATTGGAAATAATATATACATGAAGTAGAGTAGTGAGCAAGCCAGCCCGTCAGAAATATTACAAAAAGAACACTCGTAACGTACGACATCAAGCGAAGGAGCGAAACAAATGACATGTGTACCTTCAATGAAGGCTATCGCGTATGAATTCGCCGCTCGAGGTGCTAGTGTAGCGTGAGGTCTCCGAAATGTCACTTTTTGTGGTTGTGATACGCGGGTTATATCTAATTCGAACAACATGGTGACTATTTTGCAATACCTGAGCTTGATTATGGCAAATATGAGTTACGGGTCAATGACTGTTAGTGCTTTGAGACAGTTTTGTCTTTCGGAAAATTATTTCCGCCTTTTTTTCTAACAAAACGGGCCCACCAATGCGAGATGTTCGATATTTTTACGGTACGGTTTTAAGGTATTAAATATGATTTAAATGTAAACATCGTTCTCATGCCCATAATAACGAATAACAATTTTTGTCAGCTGGGCCTTATTCGACAGTGGCGCCAACTGGTGAGCACAAAAACGATAGCACTCATTCAATATGACATGACGACTAACGTGACCATAGACACCTACGCACTGCCCGTCCTATTATTAAGTTTACATTGCAATCAACAACAACAATCTTGAGAAATTATTGTTAATGATAATATTGATTTCTATCCAGTACATTGTGTTAATTACCACATTAATCCATATCGATAAGTTGTCATTTCCCATCAATACGATTCATGGACAATCTAGACATCGCAATGTCAGTTTTGAGGTTAATCGTCAATTTCATTATTGAAGAAAATCTTACTAGAAATTATATTTTTCAGTGATATCTTGTTGATTTCAATACTTTGTGAGCTTCTTTAACTATGCAATTTATATTTACACTTTAATTTATTGTTCATAAATTAGACTTCACAAAGTTAATGATAACATAATAATAAGCTATATCACTAATATTATATTATATTGACATGAGTAATGATAATATCACTATAGAGTAATTTCCTTAAGCACCATTAGTAATAAGTCTTTGTAACCTTATAACTTGCATGTTTGGTTTATCTGTAAATGTAAGTTGGTTAATAAATAAATACATAAATAAATAAATAAATAAACAACAAAATCAAACTCAACACATTTGTTTTGCAATTAGGCCTCAAGGGCACTTTTACAAGTCAAAAATAATACAATAATCAAAGTATCATTAATTAAATGTAGTGTTACATGTCAAAAATAAGACTAAGAAACTAATAACAATCGATATTTGTTAGTAAAACAACATTTTAAGTGATGATTGGTTGAAAGTGTGATAATATTTTCAAGAAGTGTTTGTTGATATGACAGGACACATGATGAATGGACTTTAGCTAGACATTGTTACCAATGACGTAATAAAGAGTGGACTAGGTGTAATGTTCTATACATGCAATAAGTTATACAAATACGAAGCATTTCGGTGCAGAAAGAGTAAAAATAATCTTGTCACTTTCTAACCAATATCTTATTCCATATATGAAAAAGATGACACTACTTCAGTATGTGCTGCTATGGCAATATTTTTCATTTTACGTACCTACCCAATACCTACTGTGGCCGGTCAGAACGCAAGCGATGAAACAAAAATGGCGAACCTGTGTCGGTGTTTTGAACTGATTTAGTTTAAATTTAAAAATACCATAGATTTGCAAGACATCGCAGCTTTATAATTATGTGAAGTGATTCTGTTGATTAAGTAGATAATGCCTAAGTGCAGTGTCGTTGGCTGTGGCGCGACAAATATAGAAAACCAGAAAAGTTTGTCAATTCACCGGTATGTTTACATTTTCACTGAAATATTTGTTATTATTAAGATGATCAACTTCTTCTGGTGAGTATTTAGTTAATAATCATCCAAAGAATACGATTAGTGGCAAAGGAGAATAAAATAAGGGTTTGTTTCGATTATTTTCGACTATAAAAATAGGTTACTTTGGTAACTAGTGATGTGATTTTAGAACTCGACAAATAAAGAATTTTATATGTAACAATTAGAGATGCGCCGAATATGGGTTTGACCGAATACCAACATTCTGCCGAATATTAAGTCCAGCTGTTGCCGAACCGAATATTCGGCCGAATTATTCAGTTCAACGCAATTCCTTTATCGATTGTTGTAAAACAGACTAATTGAATGGTAAAATTTCTGTTCATTATCAAAATGGGTTAAATATTAATTTCACGAAGCAGTAACTATAATACACTCTTTGTAACTTGTAACAAAACCCTCTCAAAATTGTTCGGTGGATATTCGGCAGCTGAACTGAATAATTTGGCCGAATACCGAACATGCAAAAACATTTCGAATATGCCGAATACCGAATAATAACCGAATATTCGGCGCATCCCTAGTAACAATCCAGGCGGCCTGCAATGGATATATGTTTTAATTCTGATCTGACCTTAAACCACTTTACCTTCCAGTATGTAGCAAGTGTGTACCCCGTGTGGTTGCCGGGTAAGAATTGCGCCACCCCATCTCTTCCCGTGGGTTTCGTAGGAGGCGAATAAGGGAAAATCGGAGGGTGGGCAGCAGCATCCTTCGATCATTACCACCATCAAACTGCGGTCGCCAACCCGCTTGCCAAGCGTGGCGACTATGGCAAGTCCCCCCCAAATTGGGGGAGGCCTATGTTCAGCAGTGGACGTCTTTCGGCTGAAATGATGATGTAGCAAGTAACGTTTACTTTGCGGGCCATTTTTGAGAAAAGTCCCTTCCCGATGGAAATGAAAATAGTAGCTAAGAAAACTATGATTTTGTATGATTGTTGTTTTATTAAAAATATAAAGAATAATCTTCCTATGAGTATACTTATATAATTATTCTGCTACGATAAGCCAAATGTCTCGATATCTTTGTCGTCGACGACGACAATATGTATTCTCCCGTCGTCCCTGGGATCCAAGGACTCATTACAAAAGAATGCTATGTTTATTTTTTTCGCTGGGAGACAACGGCCTTAACAACGTATACGTTTAGTAGTATGTGATAAAAAGTTACTTTTCTTTTGGTTTATCGATATCATTATATATATAAAAACTTGTCTTCTCAGCACTAGAGACCGCCATCTTTGTTTCTATCGCAATATGGCGTCGGCCACACTTTTGCTGTAGGTATGTCGCTTCCATATGATTCCTTTTTCATTGATTGTTACATATAATATAAGTACTATTATTTATTGTGTGATATATAAAAGACAGCCGGAAGTGTTGCCAGCGCCAACAGCTTTCGGCCATTCCTCCCACTAATGTACTTCGTTATACAAACAAAGAGATCCGCTGCGAATTCATACGTTAATTAATAGCTACCGATTACTACCGGTCGAAACCACTAGGTCATATACTAATGATACTTTCATTACACTTCCATCCTTTTGATATTGTAGGTTAATCATTAGCGAGGGTTTCAAGCGAAAACGCACCTTGCTCATTCATGTTAAGGGTGCTAAAAGGACGCGAGTGAACTATCATAACTTTTAGTAAATTGTCAATATAATATTAGACTTAATGTGGTTTATATAAAGTTAATTTTGCAGTGGTGATGGTAGTTGAGATTAAAATATAATAGTGCCGGATAAATGAAATCGCTATCCGGGTAAATATTTAAGCGGCGAATAATGAATAGGCTAATTCCGGCTTGTTATTTTAATCTATGTTAGTTCAGCTTATGAGCCCTGTACAGTCTCCCTCATTTGTACTTCTATTCCATCATATTATTGTACACGTTCGTTACGAAATAATATTTGATATTTAACAGTCCCAGGAGCGCTCGTGGCCTAGCGGCGCCCGCGTACCGCGTGCGGTATGCGAGGTTAAGCAACGTCGGCCCAGGGCAGTTATTGGATGGGTGACCGCTTTGAGTGGTTATTAACTGAGCACTCCAGTGCTTTGGAAGGTACGCTAAGCCGTTGATCCCGGCTGCTGTCTATGATAGCAGTCGTTAAGCCAAGTTAGAGGCCTTCGGGCGGCTTGAGAACTTCTAACAGTCAAGTTGCCCACTCACTTGACAAGCCTAATTCCAATAAGGCCTGGTTTCCTTCGGGTTGGAAGGTACAGATGGCAGTCGCTTCCATAAAAGTGCTTGCACCAACTCTTGGGATTAGATAGCGGACCCCGGGCATCCTTTAGGGTGTATCTGTACCGGGATAATGCTAGGATGATGATGATGATGAGAGGTTTATGAATAAGTGGGTTAGTTTATAATAAGTCATGAATAAATAAATAAATAAATATTAGAAGACAATCTTACACAAATCGAACTAGCCCCACAGTATGCTCAAGAAGGCTTGTGTTATGGGTACTAGACGACGATATATTTAATAGATATAAATACTTAAATACATAGAAAACATTCAAGACTCAGAAACAAATATTCATGCTCATCACACAAATATATGCCCTGACCGGGATTCGAACCCAGGACCGTCAGCTTCACAGGCAGGTGCACTACCCACTAGGTTAAACCGGTCGTCAATAAATAAATGAATATGTAGTCTTCGAACGCAATAAAACTTGAACGTATAATGGAATTATGGGTTTCGACCAACCATCCATCCATACCTTCCCACTGCTGGGCAAAGGCCTCCTCTCTTTTCCTCCATTCGGCCCTATTGTTAGTTTGTTCCCGCCAAGTTAAGGAAAATGCGTCTAGCTCGTCCCGCCATCTCCTTTTTGGTCTGCCTCTGTTCCGGTAGCCATTTTGTGGGGTCCACTGCGTGTTTATTTTCGCCCATCTGTCCGGATGCATACGGCAGACATGTCCGGCCCAGTCCCACTTCAGTTTGGCGGTCTTGACACCTACATCTACAACTCGTGTTTTGGAGCGCAGTTCCGTGTTTCTGATGCGATCAGTTCTGCGAACACCTAGTAAACTGCGCTCCATCGCCCACTGGCAAACCTTAAGTTTGGACTTCTGAACCTCAGTCAATGACCAGGTTTGAGCACCGTAAGTTAAGACGGACAGGATACACATATCAACGAGTTTGCGCTTCTTACAATCATCATCATCATCATTTCAGCCGAAAGACGTCCACTGCTGAACATAGGCCTCCCCCAAGGCTCGCCATTTAGACCGGTCCTGTGCCGTTCGTTTCCACCGGATTCCCGCGACCTTCACCAGGTCATCACTCCAGCTTGTCGGAGGCCTACCGACAGCTCGTCTTCCGGTGCGTGGACGCCACTCAAGCAGTTTCTGGCCCCATCGACCGTCAGTCCTGCGAGCAATGTGCCCTGCCCACTGCCACTTAAGTCTCGCAATTTTGAAGGCTATGTCGGTGACCCCAGTTCTGCTACGGATAGCTTAATTCCTAATTCTATCACGCAGAGAAACCCCGAGCATAGCTCTTTCCATTGCTCTTTGGGTGACCTTGAGCTTTCTTATGAGGCCCATCGTTAGCGCCCATGTCTCAGATCCATATGTCATCACTGGCAACACACAATATTACAATATTAATAATTATTTGTTATACTAGATATTTAATATGTTCCTTTATCATCATATCAATTATGTTTTTTCTGAAGAAACTTTAAGTATTTCTTTCAATTTCTTTGTTCACATGTTGAAATTCACTTAACAAAGATCCAAGTATATACAATTCAGTACTATACCACCTGCCAGTTGCACAGTGCTTCGAAACAAACACTAAAGCGTATTATTCTAATTAGTAAGAATTGCGAAAAGAGAAGTTCCTTTTGTTAGGAAGTGCAATAAGAAGTTTAAACTCGGGACCTATTTGAACTAACGTATAAAGTTTCTGTTTTATAGTCAGTCGGGGAAAGTACGCCATCGAGTAAAGTGCGCTTAATTAAAATATATAGAAATGTACAAACATACAATACTAGGTTTTACCAGCCAATCTCCTCCCTTCGAGAGATGATTTTCGACATAAAAAGTATTTTATATGTTAATCCAGGCTATAAAGTCGTTGTATACCAAGTTCATCATAATCAGTTATTCGATTTTGCGTGATTGAGTACAAACATCGAAACATCTGAACTGGGGTAGTTAGAGGCATTAAGCATAGAGATAAACTCCACATGGATACAAGAGCCTCTCCAGATACCAGGTCTTACATAAAATTTATACTAGGTATAGAAATTTTTGCAAAATACTATTATACAACTTAAAGACTGAGTGGCAAAAAAAATAAATAGAAGAAAGCAAAGACAAACCCAAGAAACTATGGAAAACCATCAGAACTATTTGCGAAACCCCTTTCGCTCTCCTTTTCCAGCACGCCTAATCGTTTAACCCACTCCCACCACAAACCACCAACCAAAACAAATATACCAAACTTTGTTCTTCGTCTATTATTATGGTCTAAGAAAAGTCGGACAGGAGGGTCAGTTGGAGATTCCAGAGCGGCAGATGACGTGGAGGACCTAACGAGATGGCCCGAACGCCCGCCCTGTCACAGTACTTTCAGCTCCGCATGGAGGCTGCTAAAGTTCCTAGGACCTCCGGCCGACTTTTTTTTTTTTTATTAAAAATGGGATCGTTCTTTGCCAGCATCTAGCCAGGGGGCAAAGATGAGGCCGACGATGAAGCGAGCTCACCCAGAAGGTGCCTATTCACTCGTGCCTTAAAAAGGTCTAGGTTATATGAGCTCGGAAACACAAACGCCGGCAGAGAATTCCAAACCTTAGAAGTGCGTATTATAAAAGATGATGCAAAGCGCTTGGTTCGAATAAGAGGAATTTCGACCAAGTAAGGATGGTATCCAGCCGTACGTCTAGATGTCCGATGGAAGAAGGACTGCCCGACTGCCCGTGCGGTGCCAGTGCGTTCATTTGAGCCTTCGCCTAGCTTCGCCTAGCCTCTTCGACCCTCCCTCCCGGGTGTGGCCAACGCCTCCACGTCCTTGCAGCAGAACTGCTGGCTGGATGAGTCACCGGAACGGGAACGGGATGTTATTATGCTCTAAGAAAACAAGGTTTGACCATCCGGATTCCTGACACCGTGTCGCCACTGTCGACACACACAAGTATTTAGTACATTTTAATTGATTTTAGGAACACAGGATCACTTATGAAAAATCTATCCGGCTATTGAAAATGAAAATGAAAATATATTTATTGGGTATCAATACATCAGCTTATGGTGTATATACTAGAGTAGGTACATAGAGTGCACTTATTACTAGATAAGCCTAGGAACGGTGTCCTGTGCCCTAAACTAGGTAAACCTGTCTTATAGGGAACAGGCGAATTCCGATGCTCATTTAGAGATCGCTACTTCGCTTATTTTGTTAGAACAATAAAGAAGCTATCCTTTTTGGAAACATATCACAGTCGTTGATAATTACGAAATCTGAGCATGAAAGTTTTATTTTTGCGATGATATTTAGGATTTTTTAACAGAGTTACCAAGGCATTTTTCAATATTTTGTTCAATATTATATTTTTTTCAATATTTTCTTTCTTCTTCAGTCCATAGTAATTTTTATGCATTTTGTGTAATTCTACAATTTTTACATTACTTTTTCACACCGGAAGCACAAACTCGAAGGCCATGCCTTAATCCAAATTCAATAGGTTAAGTGGAATACTTCTTTCCTAGAACAAAATAACAGTCTGCGCTCGGAACGGTTATGGCTCAGTTTCGTCTAACGAGAGACAATCAAACTATTAGCTTTGAAAAGTAGTCATTAAACTCTTTAGACTGCATTCGCTTGAGCCTGAAATCTTATCTAAGGTGAAATTACTTAATTATAAATATGGTTGTACATTGAAGGCGCTGGACAGGGTCTACGTTGAAAATAATAAAATGTTCTTATGAAAACTCTTCTTTATTTAGTACATGTTACTGCTTTCAGTTCGACTTTCATACTCAAACTTTGTTATAATTGTAAACTCGAAATTATTAGAATTACGATTTGAAGCGGCATATTTAATTTTACCATGTATATTTGAGCACGTCAGTTAATCCTTGATAATGGCGCTTGCAACAGTGCCGAAATATCGGGAACTCAAAAATACAAATATACATGGTAAATGTCCCGTTTCAGATCGTAATTCTAATGTAAATGACCATGTCAGCTTGAAATCTTGAAATTATTATTCCTTCATGAACTGTAAATTAATATTTTGACATGAAAAATATATTACTTATTATAGTCAGACTTTCTTAAATTGTAAATTAATATTTTGACATGTAAAAGTGCCCTTGTGGCCTATTTGCAGAATAAATGTTTGATTTTGATTTTGATTTTAAATCATACGTCAACTCATTCGCAATTCCAAAACAATTCAAACTCCATTCGAACGCTCCTTATTCATCATCAAACAGTCAGCACCATACACAGCCATCAAAAAGTACCAATCCTTCATAATCATCGCCGAATCAGTATTTGTCTCACTGTACTCACAGGAAATTTCTCTCGAGTCCCATTGATAGACAAACCTATATATACTTTTGAAATCCTTCATAGTCATCGCGTAATCAGTATTTATCTCACTGTACCTACTCACAGAGGAAATTTCTCTCGAGTCCCATTGATAGACAAACCTATATACAAACTTTTTATAAGATATGCTCGATCGCTCAGGTTAATACAATTTTTTCTTGGACACAAATGCTCTTTATTGCACACCATACATTGCACCATGCATTGTATAATTTTTTTTCTATTTATGGCATGAATAAGTAATAAGTCGTGGATAATCATATGCCAGGAATGAGTTATAAGTTTCTAAAAGTGTTTTTTTTTGCTCAACGGAGGGCAATGAGAGCTATCGCGTATGGATTCGCCGCTAGACGCGCTAGTGTAGCGTGGGGTCTCCGAAATGTCAAATGTCACTCTTTGTGGTTGCGCTACGCGAGTTAAGATCTAATTGGTATAATATGTTGAGTATTTTGCAATACCTGAGCTTGATTATGGCAAATATCAGTTACGGGTCAATGACTGTCAGTGCTTTGAGACAATTTTGTCTTTTGAAAACTAATTTCCTCCTTTTTCTTCGGACAAAACGGGACTGCGCTACAATGCGGGTTATTCGATATTTGTACGGTACGGTTTTAAGGTATTAAATATGATTTAAATGTAAACTTCGTTCTCATGCCCAGAATAAGCAATAACAATTTTTGACAGCTGGACCTTACTCGACAGTAGCGCCAACTGGTGAGCACAAAAACGATAGCCCCCATTGTATGGAAAATTGGACAAGTTTCTATGCGATGCCGGCGCCATTTTTAACGTTGATTCGTAGGTTAGTGCAACCCGCAGGCGAATTATGTACCTTTATGTACTAATGTATTTTACTGACAATTTTGAAGTATAAATGTATGAGCTGACAATTAAAATTTGACATTAAAAACTATCTAACGGTGTACAAAAGTTACGTGATTACCCCGCTGATCTAAGGCTCGGTTGTACGAGTATAACGATCCGTTAGACCTAATTTCGGTTGGCAACCGTGATACTAAACGCGTAAGTAACTAACTGCCAATGAGGTGATCCGATCATATTTTACTATCGCGGTCACGATCCTAAGTCATGAGGGATACTACAAAGAAGATTTTAGCTCAACGATTTTTTGAGCTAAAGCAGTTTTGATTTCACTGAACGCCCGCTAGGCACCTATAGTATCATATATATTATTGTATTTTATTTTGACATTTGCTTATTACATATATGTGCGTATCTATTTATATTAAAGCGATAAGACCGCCTGTTGTTACCATTATTAATGTTACCGAATCTATAAATGTACTCCTGTATTAGTGGTGCAATAAAGAATATTATTATTATTATTATTATTATATTATTATTATTATTATTATTATTATATTATATTATTATATATACTTATATTCGGTATTTATATATTTATATACTTTTTTTTCGTTTATATATATATATATATATCTATATATTATTGTGATGTTATTAAGATAATTTTGTGTTCAAATTGTACATGTTTCTCGGTTTGGCTATTAATCTTAATCTCAACTCAATTGCTCAAAGGTTTGCTGGAAGAAATCCCTTACAGGGATAAGCTCGCCTTTGTAATTTATGTTACGTTTTACTCATGTACAATAAAGAATTTTACATACATAAATAAATAAATAATAAATAAATATTAGAGGACAATCTTACACAAATCGAACTAGCCCCACAGTAAGCTCAAGAAGGCTTGTGTTATGGGTACTAGACGACGATATATTTAATAGATATAAATACTTAAATACATAGAAAACATCCAAGACTCAGAAACAAATATTCATGCTCATCACACAAATATTTGCCCTGACCGGGATTCGAACCCAGGACCGTCAGCTTCACAGAGGTGCACTACCCACTAGGCTAAACCGGTCGTCAACACTATTACTGTTTGTATGTATATACATACATACAAACAGTAATAGCGGAGCCGGTAGCAATATGTCACGTTCCCACAGTCGTACCTCTCCCTCCCTCAGAGGGGGCCTCAGGGATTAGGGGCCGACACTCGGACGGCCGAGACGGCCGACGAGATCACTTCGTGCCAGTTGTAATTTAAAACGAATAGATTTGTTCGGACGATATCTGAATAAGGCTCTTAAAGCTCATTATATAGGGTTTATTTTACGACACAGCTTGTATCGCATGCCTAATTTCCTATCCCACCTATCTTACAACGGTGTACCCTGTTCAACATTTGTATACATTTATTTGGTTGTAAAGGGGTTCGCGCAAACACCTCTAATGTTTGATTGATGAAAACGTTACGTAGTCATTCTTTTTTTTAACCTGACTGTGGCTTTATAGGCCGGGCCCAATAAAGCGATAGGAGTGCGCGATTGGAGAGTAGCCTGGGGAAAATCCGGGGGAAAACCTCCGACACGACCACACGGGCATTTTATAGCCTCTGCTATCTAAAATGTCTGTTGTCACTGTCTCACAAGTACATGTGTCAAAGTGACAGATAAGGACAAACAAACTTTAGCGGCTAATTAACTAATACAGGTTTGATAGACGTTTATGAATAAGGGGGTCTTAGTAATATTCATTCATTGTTATAATTCAATTGTAGATGATATTATACAGTATTAATTCAAGTTACAGAAATCGTTAATTATAATTGTAAATAATAACTATATCATTATTATATTATTAATTATTGCGTATGGCATATAATTGTAATGAGTGAGAAATAACTCGCACAAGGAAAAGGGATCTCTTTCTTTGTGCGAGTTATTTTCTTATGAGCGGAGGTGCCGCTCAGAAACCTTATACATCTCTGAGGATATTTATTTAATAGATTTTATTATTTTCATGTTGACGTATTATAGATATAGCTCAAAATATTTTATTATGATTAGTGTACCTACTTTATTACATTTTATCTTGACGCTTAAAGACCTTATACATCTCTAACAAATCTCGATTTTTTTTTTTGTTGATGGCTTTCACTCCATCAACAAAAAAAAAAGTTATTAGTTTCTTAGTCTTATTTTTGACATGTAACACTATATTTAATTAATGATACTTTGATTATTGTATTATTTTTATAGATTTTGACTTGTAAAAGTGCCCTTGAGGCCTATTTGCAGAATAAATGTTTTGATTTTGATTTTTTTGCCAATGTTCTAAATGTAGTACGAGGGCACAGAGTTTGATAAAACATTTCGTATTTATATTTTATTCATTGTTAACAGTACAGCTAATGTTACAAATCCTACATCCATTAAGTGCATTAATGTATCATATAACCGCAGTTCTTGCGAACGACAGCCGCCACTTGTCCTTCGGTAAGCAAAACGTAATGCAACTTCAGTTATGCTCAAGTTACCGTCCTTACGACATACGACGTGGCGTTCCCACACTCGTCTCCTCGACTACAGAAGGTATTAAGTTCATATGTGATAATCTACATCGAAAGGGACCTTATGGCGGCAGGCGCTTACGTTGCACCTATTCACTATTGTATTGGAACAGCGGCAATAAAGGCGTAAGTGCCGGCCGCCATAAGGTCCCTTTCAATATGGATTATCACATATGACACGAATATACATAGTACGTTTATGTTAAAGACACCAAGCTATTAGTCACGCGTCCCTCTTTTTTCAGGGGCTAAGAAAGAGAGCAATATACGACACCGGAAATTTTAATGACGCGAATTTTGCCAGATGTCGGTGCACATAAACACATGCTGCGGTACGTGTCGGTTGGAGCAGTGGCGTTTATATTAGTTTGCTAACAAATTAAAAACCAGGCAAGTGCGAGTCGGACACGCACACGAAGGGTTCCGTACCATTATGTGTAGAAACGACAAAAAAATCACGTTGTATGTGAGCCGCCTTAAATATTTATTGTTTAACGACCGGTTTAGCCTAGTGGGTAGTGCACCTGCCTGTGAAGCTGACGGTCCTGGGTTCGAATCCCGGTCAGGGCAAATATTTGTGTGATGAGCATGAATATTTGTTTCTGAGTCTTGGATGTTTTCTATGTATTTAAGTATTTATATCTATTAAATATATCGTCGTCTAGTACCCATAACACAAGCCTTCTTGAGCTTACTGTGGGGCTAGTTCGATTTGTGTAAGATTGTCCTCTAATATTTATTTTATTTATTTATTCTGTTTTATAGTATTTGTTGTTATAGCGGCAACAGAAATACTTCATCTGTGAAAATTTCAACTGTCTAAGGGTGGGTTGCATCAAACCGTCTGTAATCGTAAGCGGTGTTCGTTAAAATCTGATTGTATGGAAAGTTTGACAAGTTACTGTGGGATGACAGCTGCAAGCGCCATATTTGACGATGACCGGCCTGTGATCGTATATTGGTGCCACAGACCAGATAACCTAATATAAGGTTGCAACCGACCCTAACTAACACGGCTTATGAGATACAGCCTGGTGACAGACCGACAGACAGACGGACGGACCGCGGAGTCATAATAATAGGCTTCGGTTTTACCCTTTGGGTAAGGAACCCTGAAAATGTCTGGATTAATAAGAACTAAGTGACTACACAACGTATTGAATGGGTTTCTTAATTCATCATATAAAGTTTCAGCACATTCTTTTTATACAAACTCCTTAAGGGAGGCGTGCAGCGACATCTACCAAAAGACTCGTGCTTCATTAACGGCACTAACGTAAAATCATATTGAGAGTCGTCAGTTACGATGCGCCATCCCATACTAAAATTTAGGCACCGAGCAGGATTCGAACCTAAGATATCGCTGTACGCCTCCCTTAAGGCGTTTGTATAAAATATAGTTTACATTAGCAGCGGTACTGCTTAATACGAAGGAACGGTTGATGAATTTGGGACTGGGTGGCGATTGCACCTACTCGTATAACTCAGTTGACTAGAGCGACTGGCCGCGAGTGCCGGGAGGTCGCAGGTTCGAATCCTGCTCGATGCCTAAATTTTTCAATTTTTCCTTCATTCTAAATTTTTAAATTTCAGCACATTCTTTGTTTTATTCTTTACGGTTGTCATTTACTTCCGTACTGTCAATAACGAATCTCCGTTTGTCGGAAAATATGATTTCCGAATTCTGAACGATATTTTTCGCTTAGCAAGCGGAAATGGTTTAACACAATACGAAAAAAGGTCATGTCACTCTTCGACTGTGATAATCATATAATTGGAATCAAACGTCGCTAGGTAAGTTGGTTTGATTAAGTAGGTACCGTATCTTTAAAAGATAAACCATGGTTTTTGAAAATATAAAATTCAAAAGAATGTTTTCGGACAAATGACCGTGAATTATGTACTGGAATGCATTGAGAGGGGGCACCACGCAAAATTGCAGTTCTTACATTGAATATTTACCTATCACAATCAAGTGAACATGCCACAAAAAAATTCAAACGAAAACTAGATCATATTAGCTATTTTTGAGTCTGAACAAAATCGTACTGGAATAAAAATGGCTCGATAGAAAAAAAATCGCCAGATATGTCTTATTTTCATCTATTTTCAATTGTGTGGCGTTACCTTATAAGTAAAAAAATGGTGTATAATAACTTTTAATATAACCTATTATTGTGACTAGCGATTTTAATAACAAGGTCATTTTTCAGATTCATTGAGGCACACCTTTGTGAAGAATTGCGAAGATGTTAAATTGCTGTTGTTGAGATTTACGATGGGAAAGAAACCGTAAAAGGCTATAACGCTAAAAAATTGACTAGACTGCTAAAAAGGTCTAGGTACCTATGTAAATTCGTCTCAATAAATCTATGCTATAAAAACAGTAACTACATAAACCGTTGATGAGTGTGAAAACGAGTTTTGGTTTTTCAACTGCGCATTACCCTTTTGGGCAATGCCTGGTATAATTAAATCCGCCAGCAGGCAAAAGTGCGTAACTCAATAATGGGAAATAGCGCAGGTGCACGCAGTGCACTAATTGAAAACTGCAGCCATTGTGACCGCTCGTTAAAACACTGATTTAAGCGATTGTTCCAAGAGAAATTTAATAATATTTTGTTAGTGCCACTCCGACTTTCTGCCAAGAGTCGGAGGAAACTGCCATCCATATCCTCTGCTCCTGTGGACCACTTATGCGCAAAAGAAGTATCTACCTAGGGAGGCACATCATGCCCCCAGAGGAGATACAACAGATTGCGACCCAAAGAATCTGGAAATTCCTGGAAGCAACGGGTATAAGCAAAGAACTTTAAGGGCTGCCACAATAGATCAATACTGGTCGAGGCGGCGACGAAGGCCCACAACAAAACAAAATAATAAATAAATAGTGCCACTCCTACAATTGTAGGTTTCTAGGCTAGTCCTGTCCCGTCTGTCTGTAATCTGGCTAGTCCCAAACTAAGCAAACTTGTACTAATCAAGTTAAAAAACGCTCATCTATTTAGGTGATTCTATGATTAAATTGACACGTGTCTTTACATTTTCTCAGTGTTACTATCTAGAACAGGACTATTGCGACCTAATTTAATAAATTGTAAATGTATTTTTTGGATTTTTCATTAAGAAATATCGTTTCAAACATCACTCCAAATCGAACAATTTCAAGCTAAAAACTAAACTATGTTTTTCCGCTTAAATTCTAATACACACAATAAAATCAAAAAATGCCTATGTTACTATCTAAAACTTTAATAAAATCATCGTATCCTTTAATCACTTTATCAATACTTTTGTCATAATTTGAAATCCTATAAGGCCAGGCGACGATATACATACTTACATAGATAAACAACTTTATTGGTGTTATCAATACTTTTGTCATAATTTGAAATCAAACTTATAAGGCCAGGCGACGATATACATGCTTACGAAAAGAAACAAAGTCTTATACATAGAAATCATTCAAGAGTAAATAATTATATAAAATATTAATTTTGAGTTTCGTTAGTTGTTAGTTGCACCGCCAACAAATCTTTCTGCTTCGCCTTAAGGTTGACTGGTAGAGAATGCCATACGGCATAAAGTCCGCCTTTTGTACGATAAGGTTTCTTTTGTGCAATAAAGATTAAATAAATAAATAAGAGTCAGGTACAAATATTCGTGCTCATAACACAAAAAAATGCCCTGACTTTGATTCGAACCCGGAACCACCAGCTTCCTAAACAGTTCACTATTGCATTTGTCTATGTTTCTTATTCCGGGAAACTCAATTAATATTCAGAGGGCCTACTCCAAACTCGTGCCGTTCCTTTCACTCATATAGTGTATAACAAGAGAGTAAAAGGGACGACACGATACGAAGTTCGGATTTCGAAGTTCGGAGTAATAGGCCCTCTGATGGATTGGAAGTTGTAAATAACACGAGAGACTAACCACCTTATTCATAAAACTTAACAAACCTCTGCTAACTAAAATGTCTGCTGTCACTGTCTCACAAGCACGTGTGTCAAAGTGACAGATAAGGACAAACGAACTTTAGCGGCTAGTTAACTAATATAGGTTTGATTGACGTTTATGAATACGGGGGTAAGAAAGCGGTGGTAAGACACTGCGACTTCTCCAACAGCTTGGTACTGGGAATATTCTCAGATCGTCACATTTTTCTCGTTTGTCGCAGTCGACAAAACGTAACAATGTGGTATTGTCTGATGAATGACAATTTTTATGTCCATTCACAGCTGTAGGCGATATACTCGTAAGTACTCGTCACTTACTTGCACGATTATGCATTTCATTTCATTTCATTTTTATTTCCAATAACAATATACATTGTGTTTGAAATTTTAACTTCTAATTGTCAAAATTATCTATATAATGAATAATGATGTTATACACAGATGTCAAGTTTAGTTTAAACATTAAAATAAATAATATATTTTTTTTACAATGCGAAAAATAATTAATAATAATAATAATAAGCCATTAATCCAACATTTTCACCCAATAACCCAGTTCATTTAGACTCCATCAACCAGAAATAGTCCCTGTACACCCTGGCGGGTGCTGTCTCTGTGTGCGTCCCATGACACGGGCAGGGACAGCATCCGCTCGGTGTATCCCTTGCATTTCATTAAAGTGTCAAAAGGGCCTCTACGTGTTGGCTATGTGGTACTCGTTTGGTACTTCGGTGCCTCGGTACTTCGGCTCCACGCACGCCTCCCAAAGGTCCGGGATACCATTGTCCCGTGAACGGGAAAGACATACAAATAATAATAAAAATACCAGCTGTACCTTATTTTATATAACAATCCAAATATAATGTGCCTTGTTTTGATAAATTTATTAAAATCTGTATTATCTGTCTAATTATTGTTCTCCATAAATTCGTCCATCGAATAATAGCATTTGGTTAAAAGGAACCGTTTAAGTCTGATCTTAAATACGTTTACGCTGAAAATGGTCTTAAACTCTATTGGCAATTTGTTATACAAACATATCGCCTGATAGAATTCCCCATGCTGTACAATTTTTAGTTTGGAAATGATTTTCATTGGCTGGAGAAAGATCTTTTTCACACCTGCTATTCAGAAAAGAGTTATTGTTGCCTTCGAATGAGGGATCAAAGATGTACTTTTCTTCCCTCATTTGAGGGCAACAATGACTCTTTTCCTCATAGAAGGTGTGAAAAGCAGTATGTGACACTGTAGTAAAATCATTTGTAAGATATTTCATATTTTTAGCAGCGGGCCTAATAGAGGGTGTGAAAAGCAGTATGTGTCACACGGTAGCAAAATTATTTTCGTCTTGGGCGTAAACACTTGAATCCCTCGCTACGCTCAAGATTCTACTTTAGAATCCCTCGCTACGCTCAGGATTCTATTGTAGAATCTTTCGCTTCACTCAGAATTCAATATACCGCCCTCGCCGTAAATATATCATTTTGCTCCCTTGAGACACAATCTACTATTATCCACACGAACGGTTTACCAAGACACGCAGGGTACCAGCGGGACGTCACCTCGCTCGTATGTGGAGCAGCCCACCTGGGGAAGTACTTCCACCTTACAGAAGACATCAGCGATAATGTGTTCCTAGTGGTAAATAAGGCGGCCAGAGCTCCCGACTCTGCTGTGTAGAGAATGAAGGATCTGCATTCTGCATGTGTCTCTAACTGTCTCAACGAATCCTCAAATCAAGGAAGAGTTGGCAACGCGCTAGTGATTCCTCTAGTTCGTGCGATGAACATGAATATTTTTTATATATATCATCGTGTCAAAATCAAAATCAAAACATTTATTATTCTAATATTCCTCAAGGCACTCTGGGGTTGTGTAGTACATATAGGACCACACAAATCAACCATTACTGAGTTTTCTATGAGTATAGTTTAATTTGTAAAAGATACTCTATATTTCATCATCATCATCATCATCATCCTAGCGTTATCCCGGTACAGTTGCATCCAGAAGGATGCCCAGGGTCCTCTTCCTAATCCCAAGAATTGTTAGGCACTAGTTTTTACGGTAGCGACTCCCATCTGACCTTCCAACCAGAGAAAAACCAGACCTTATTGGAATTAGGCTTGCCAAGTGAGTGAGCAACTTGACTGTTAGAAGTTCTCAAGTCGCCCGAAGTCTAACTTGGCTTAACGAGTGCTATCATAGACAGCAGCCGGGATCAACGGCTTAACGTGCCTTCCAAAGCAGCGCTCAGTTAATAACCATAACCACTCAAAGCGGTCACCCATCCAATAACTGACCTGGGCCGACATTGCTTAACCTCGCATACCATACGCGGTACGCGGGCGCCGCTGGGCCACAAGCGCTCGTCTCAAAAGATGCTCTATATTTAATACACCCAAATATAGTCCTTAACTACGTAAGTATTCACTTTTTTCTCTTCGAAATCATCAGTACACCTCAAACTCAACTGCGCTGTAAAGATGTAGTAATCTGCCGTTTCACGGCTGGCTAGCTCGGCAATGTAAACATTGTGCGTTCATACGTTGTTATCGAGTTCGGGGAGCAAAGTTAGTCGAAGGACGCGAATTTGCGGAGTTTCGATTTCGAAAGAGGGTGATATCCATATAAATATCTCAATCGTCAGAATGAGCAGTGTTTTGGGAAGCTACATGTTCTTTTTTCGGTAGACAATAATGGAAACTGTAATGAAGTTTAAGTAGGTATAGACTATATAAATGCAAAAGCCGGACTTGAATCCCAGATTGAGGCAGTGCGAATCAAAAAGGATTTTCTAAATCACTTGGTTTAGTTCATTAGTTTCTTTGAATTTGGAAAGAAAGAAAAAACATTTATTCGTGGCACAGACACAGTACAAATTAACATAACACCAAAATACAGAAAATAGCCACGAAATGGCCCCAAATCAGCATAGTGCTATATACCCATTGGCTAGCGCTGGTCTTCCTTTGGGACCACGAGAAGCCACGAAAGACAAAAACACTAAAGTCACAAACAACATAACAACATAACACAATTTAAACAGACCAGAACAGATAAACATGAACGCGACCTTAAACAATCTTCAAATATCTGTGGTCTGTCACAAGTCGCAACTAGCGCCAGCGGACAACCACTAAAACAGTGACAGATTACGCGATTTCGTGAAATGAGAATGGAGGCATTAGGTTAGCGTCATATTATTATGACTTCTTTGGCTTCTTTAAATGTTCTGTAGTATAAAGCTCCAGGTAAATATGGATCCATCAGTTTAGGCTTAACCTATCCCTACACCATGTGTTCCATAACAACGATAATCGTGAAACAAGACTTCTACCCACCTACAAAAAGACTTGTCGAAGTATGATTATGAAGGTTTTTAAGCCCTTCTCGTTTTGATAGTGGCTGCCTGGGGGTGGACACAATCCGTTGTGCAACTGACGTCATCTTATATTACAGTATCAGATGCCAGTTCGTACTTTGTTTGCTAACCTTCACAAACTCTTATATTCTCCAGGATGTTACTGGCAAAAGCGACTCCGGACTTTGGTAGTATGATTCCAATTCGAATGAATAGAATATGCGAGATACGAGTTTGATAACGTTTGGTAATACAAGTAGTCTTTAGAGCAGTCTGCATGAGATATTGAGCTTTATTAGAAAGAGGTTCTGTTGAGTTTTGTGCGAAGGTAGGGCGAACGTTCTACAGATGTTTTGCGCGTTGAGAAAACATGAATTACTGGTCGAATAGAAGGCGCGGAGTGTAGGGAGGACAGCCTCTTCAATCCAAAAATAATATCTACTTTAGTTTATTTTATCGTACGGTTATTTTGTTGCCAGTTTTCGTTGCACCATTTAGCACCACCCAGGGTCACGTGTAGGGTAACGGTGGTACTCCCTATGGACGTGGTACAACTTCGACCCCCATCTACTTTAGTGTTGTCTAGTGACTAGCTAGTCTATTATTTTTAGAGTCACTCGTTGTCAGCAGGGCTCGGAAACCAGTTTTGTCTTCATACAATTAACCAAAAAAAAAATCAAAACATTTATTCTGCAAATAGGCCTCAAGGGCACTTTTACAAGTCGAAATCTATCTAGGTACATCAAATAAAAATAATACAATAATCAAAGTATCATTACTTTACATGTCAAAAATAAGACTAAGAAACTAATAACAATCGAGATTTGTTAGAGATATATAAGGTCTCTAAGCGTCAAGATAAAATGTAATAAAGTAGGTACACTAGTCATAATAAAATATTTTGAGCTATATCTATAACACGTCAACATGAAAATAATAAAATCTAATAAATAAATATCCTCAGAGATGTATAAGGTCTCTGAGCGTCCGGTGAAATTATTTCGGTTAATTGCATTTTACGATATTATTTCGTACTTTAAGTCATTTATTTCATAGATGAAAGTTAACAAAAACAAATATTGTAATAAAAATGGAGATATGACAAATACTTTAGGAGATATTTCAAAAATAGTAAAAATCAGTTCCGAGCCCTGGTTGTCAGTGACTTCAAACATGCCTTCGCTTCCAAATATGTGCGTAATAGATAGGGTGAAGTTATCTGCGGGGCATATACAGTAGAATTAGCTTCTAACGACTTCGCATATAACACTTGACCGCTTTTAAAAACTTCGAAATAACCTCACGCTTCATACCAAACATTTTCAAAATATATCAGTTCGTTTTGTGCGACGTAATATCACCGGTCCCTTAACTGTCGTTATCGGGATTCCACTGTACTCAGCAACGATCGAATCTTTCGGGGTGCTAGTGTATACGTCTATGGGTCCATATTTTTTCGATGGATGACCGCAGCCCTAATTGGAACCACCTAGGACACAGCGGTTTTAGTCACCTTATACGACAGGAGATACCAAAATCAAAATGAAACATTTATTCTGCAAATAGGCCACAAGGGCACTTTTACATGTCAAAAGATTAGTTTAGAATTTAAGAAAGTTTAACTATAATAATACAATTTTATGACAAAATATTAATTTACAGTTCAAGAAAGAATAATCATTTCGAGTTTACAAATATAACAAAATTAATGTCATACAGTGAAGATAAACTTGCAAAGTTATCTATTACAAATATTATAACATCGGTAAAGTTAGAGATGTATAATTTAATTTAATCTTTATTTCGGACTTACAATCCATATATTGTTAGTAATTTCTTAACCTAGCCATGTTAGTATTTACATTATAGGGACGACCGTATAAGGTCTCAAGATTAAACAATGAGTATAATAGTACCGAGGCCAAAAGCCATATTCTAAAGCCCTGGCAACACAGTGCGTGGTCTGTGTTCTGCGGCGGACCCCCGCGGAGGTCTAATCCGTCCACTGTGTACACGTCACTAATGCGTCCGGGGTCTCTTGGATCATCCTTTCACACGCCAATCGTATTTCAATATGTTTGGCGAATGAAAATGAAAAATGAAAATGAAAATATTTATTGGTAACATTTGGCGAAAATATTTGGCGAATGAAAATGAAAATATTTATTGGTAACATTCGTTACGTCGCACATACAAAAACATTTTTCATACAAAAAAATTGTTTTGAACATTACTACATTTTGTAGGTATATAGTAAAACAAATTATAAATTACTTACTACTCATTATAATACATTATTTCATGTCATTGGAAAAATATTCATCTAAGCCATAAAATGTTGATTTTACAAGCCATTTTTTAAATCTTATTTTAAAATTATGAGAGGAAGGTGCATCCTTAATACTTTTTGAAAGAAAAGAAAGAAAGAAAATACGTTTATTTAACATCACAATTCAGCCATACACATATTAATTTAAAAATAGAAGATGTTAAAAAAGGATCCCCACTCAGCATTAAGCCACGGCGAGACACAGCAAGCCGAGGCACTGATTTTCAGTGGGGACCTAACTTAAAACTAAGATAAGTGGCGACACAGACGTCAACGACAGATATATTTTACATAAAAAAGTAGAAATAATAATTGAGCCATAAAGAAAAAATAACATGTTATAAAATAAAACTTAAATTTAGGGTATACAAAAGACGTGCCAGAACGAAAAAACAACAAACAAAAACTCGCATCATGACATTTCTGCCAGCCGACATTTTATTACGCATTTTGGTAGGTGATTATATATACGTGGGCCGAGTATATATGCTGATCGTCCGCTTTTTGCTAACTTGTGGGGCTAAGGTGCTAGGCAGCCCGCGTTTTTGTTGCTACGCAGATAGCGAATCCTAACACGTTGGGTTCGAAGGAAAACGAGCAATTGAAACAGATAGAAGTGTGATTGAGATTGTAAGCGAGCCATGAAAATAGACTAAGCGTTGTGTGAATACTGGCACTTCTGCCTAATGTGGCTTCTACTCTGGCCATTAGGTATGCGAGGCGTGGCGATTTGTTGAAGTGTCGATGGCCAACAACATTTCGGAGTAGCGTGAACAAAGATTCAGATTCAGATTCATTTATTCACAATATAAGATCACTACATAGTATAAAACAAAGTCGCTTTCTCTGTCCCTATATCCCTATGTATGCTTAAATCTTTAAAACTACGCAACGGATTTTGATGCGGTTTTTTTTAATAGACAGAGTGACTCAAGGGGAAGGTTTATATGTATAATACATGCATCAGCATTGCACCCGTGCGAAGCTGGGGCGGGTCGCTAGTTACAATATGTGATAATCCATATTGAAAGGGACCTTATGGCGGCCGGCACTTATGCCTTTATTGCCGCTGTTCCAATACAATAGTGAATAGCTGCAACGTAAGCGCCTGCCGCCATAAGGTCCCTTTCGATGTGGATTATCACATAAATTAGATACATGTCAATTTACAAGAATCTCTATTGTGATCGTCAATAACATTAAATAAATTAAAATCAATCAATAAAATAGCAGTTAAATAATACAATGAGTATGATAAAATTCACCTGAGAGGATCGTCATGAAATCAACACAATACAATACCTATACAAATAGGTACCTATGAATGAATGACGATATCAGTTTTTTCATCATTACCAGACATCATATATTTTGTATGAATTCATTGCAATTGGTGAAATATTGTATTTTTTTACAATAACTGCCATGTTTAGTCATCAGACTGGCAGGGCATACCTGTTAACATCGAAATGGATTGGAAGTGAATTCCAATCTAATATCTACCTACCAAGGTGTTCAACGCGTCATACTCGTGATCGGGTGCTGTTTGTGGAGTCCGGTCTGCTCATGCTTGCAAGGACATAGTGACTACGTTAATACTAGTGTCTTTTTATAGGGGATTAACGAGAGACATCATCCTGTTGTGGATTCGTTTATATTATCAGTGACTTAGATACCATATACATCTCTAACAATATTAAATTAATTTTAATTTTGACGCTCAGAGACCATGTACATCTCTGGGTTATTATATTAATTTAATTATACTGGTTGTTTAATCTTGAGACCTTATACATCTCTAACTTTACTGATGTTGTAATATTTGTAATAGATAACTTTGCAAGTTTATCTTCACTGTATGACTTTAATTTTGTTATAATTGTAAACTCGAAATTATTATTCCTTCTTGAACTGTAAATTAATATTTTGACATGAAAAATGTATTACTTATTATAGTCAGACTTTCTTAAATTGTAAATTAATATTTTGACATGTAAAAGTGCCCTTGTGGCCTATTTGCAGAATAAATGTTTGTATTTCGTATTTCAACGGCGCAGTGTGCAATTCGGAACCGCCTTTGCTGCTCATTCCTTAGAGTTTTTTTAAACGGTCTAATTCTGCACTACCTCAAAAAGACTACTACAGTAGAATTCGGATACAAGTCAGTCAAGGGACCGGTGATATTACGTCGCAGTAACAGAACGTCGCACAAAACGGACTGATTTCCTTAGAAAGTGTTTTGCAATGAAACTTAAGAGACCTTATCAGTTAAAAACGCTTATATATTTACGCCATTTTCCGTTTGTATTGACACGTATCTTTACATTTTTTCAATGCTACTATCTAGAACAGGACAATTGCGACCTAATTTCATAAATTTTAAATCTATTTTTATATGTTTCATTAAGGAATATCGTTTCAAACATCACTCCAAATCGACTATTTTCAAGCTAAAAAGTTTTTCCGCTTAAATTCTACTACACACAATAAAATCTAAAAATGGTTATATTACTATCTAAAACTTGAAAAAAATTATCGTAGCTTTTAATAACCAATACATTTGTCATAATTTGAAATCAAAACATTTTAAAACTTATAAGGCCTCTTGACATGACGATATGCAGAGTCGTAATCAGCAGATTCTACTGTATTTTATTATTTTGAGTGTTCTACTAGTTGAATAACTTTTTGTCATGTATGACATGACATAGGTTGTCAGTAATAAACCAGTTTCAAGGCAAGCACGTCGTGTTATTATTTCTCCGTATATATATTATTTGACATGACACTCTTTATTTCCAATCCAGCCTTGGCATGTTTCTCGTTCTCTTCGGAACAAACTAAACTTTTTTAATCACATAACGGTAATTGCTTTTCACAAAAACAATGGGAGCGTGTTAGTAAACGTTAATTAAACAAAGTTACATTGTTTCGGCGGCCCATTCTCTTCCAAGTCTGAGTAAACATCTAGGATTACAGTGCTCATAACCAATGCCTAGCTGCCTCGGTTCTAGAATGACACCAGCATAACACAAAGCTACAGACTTGTGGTGTTCTAGAACGATTCGAGCGCGCGGCGACCGATTACGAAAACAATCGACAATCAATCCCCAGCTAAGCAAACACACTGTAATTCGATTACTACTGCTTCCATAATACACAGCAGCATTTCAAATCCAATACGTCCCATGTCCTATTTGTCTAAGGACCACTTGCGGCAAATAGCTTCAGAGTTACAGTATTACGCCCGACCCCGTTTTGAATGTATTCATGTTTTCGATCGTTTACATGGCATGTTTCTGTCATGAGATAATTTTCCTTTCCATTTGAAAGTATGATGGTTTGAGGTACGCATTGTATAATGCGGTAAATGAATTCAGTTTTTTAATGCGCGGCTACGCAGTTTGGTGACCTCTTTGTCATAGTGTTTGATGGTAAGGGCTTATCCAGAAACCACGTGAGGGTTTTTTGGCCCATTTTTAGACCCCTCCCCGTTGGTGATCTTTGGTGAGGTTCTAGAAGATCCGCTCCCCACGAAATCTCAAGTGTATTTTTGCACTATTAAAATTTTAGGCTGAAATTGTGTTAGTTGATATTGTGTTTATTTTCGTATATGTGTTATGCAAGCGCTTCAAAATTTCAAAAAACTTTAAAAGACTCGCTGTTTTTGACTGAAATGATGATTTATAATTTCCTACATGATTAGATATTATTTCTCGGTTTTGTAGGTACATGAAAAATTACACGTGAGGTCTACGTTGTACCCTCCCTCCCCTAACGTGATCAGTCATGAGGTTTTCATGAACCCCACCCCCCTTCGGAACCTCACGTGATTTCTGGTTAAACCCTAAAATGACATCGTAGGCCATGAACGCCTACAATTTCAGAAGAGTTATAAATGTCCGTATAACGCCTGTCATACACACCTGTTGCGAACGATAGAGAACACTGCTGATCCCTCACTCAACACAGCTTCTTTGAAGTTTCAGAATAACAATCAGGATATCTGTTCGCAGAGTTCTTCAGTAGCAAAGTACTGAAAAGCGGGGGTAGACCTCAAACGAGTAGCAACGATCTGGAGTAGATTGCACGTGTCTGTCGGATACGTTGGTGAGCGATCTACTTTAAAATGAGATTAAGCGAAAACATTTATTGCCGCATGGGCCATTCTACTTTTTCATGTACATAATTTTCAGACACTTTTTTTTAAATGCAGATTTTGGAATACTTGGACCTCACTTTATATTTTTGTATTGTTATTCAGAAAGAAGTTTAATTGCTGTATCACTTCCGATAGTTTCGGTTATTAACGAACCACAGCTAATATCCATATATCGAGTAACACAGTGGTCCTTGGATGTCTCACCATTTGTATGAAAAAATGGTCTTTACCACTGTGTTACCCACCTTTTCCAGCAATACGTTAATATTTAAGTATTTTTACCTATCAATTCCTTTTACTATGTTCAGGTACTATTTCGAAATCTTGTTTTTGAACATTTAGTATGCATCATAGTTTTTTTTGCAATAGAAAACTGGTCATGAAAAAGTAGAATGACCCACATATGTAACGGTGCTTGCTTACCATAAAGCAGACTTAGACTTGTTTGCCACCTTCTTAAAACAATGAGGGCTACTGCGTATGAATTCGCCGTTAGAGGCGCTAGTGTAGCGTGAGGTCTCCAGAATGTCAAATGTCACTCTTTGTGGTTGCGCTACGCGGATTAATATCTAATTGGTACAATATGTTGAGTATTTTGCAATTGCTGATCTTAATTATGGCAAATATCAGTTACGGGTCAATGACTGTCAGTGCTTTGAGACAGTTTTGTCTTTTGGAAACTTATGTCCTCTTTTTTTCCAAACAAAACGGGACCGCACTACAATGCGGGATGTTCGATATTTTTACGGTACGGTTTTAAGGTATTAAATATGATTTAAATGTAAACTTCATTCTCATGCCCATAATAACCAATAACAATTTTTGACAGTTCAAACTTACTCGGCAGTGGCGCCAACTGGTGAGCTAAATCTTCACTGTATGACATTAATTTTGTTATAATTGTAAACTCGAAATTATCGTTCCTTCTTGAACTGTAAATTAATATTTTGACATGAAAAATGTATTACTTTTTTTTTTTCGAAAGGTACATAAAACAGACAGTAATCGAAACGTACAGTGAAATAATATATATAAGAAGACACACATGACTAGATTACAGTCCAAAAATATATGAACACATCATGGCTATGAGTTATAATTTAGAGAGAAAAAAAAAACAAAGTAGTTTGAATTACAGAGAAAGTGAATAGCAAAAGGCGAACAAATAGTTATTCAATCATTTTAAATTATGTGTAGCTAAAAATACAGATTTTTTGAATTGATTACTTATTATAGTCAGACTTTCTTAAATTGTAAATTAATATTTTGACATGTAAAAGTGCCCTTGTGGCCTATTTTGTCAGTTGTAAAAACAAAAGTTGTCCACCCGGTGGTCTATAGTTAACGGCTTATGTACTCGTACATGTAATTTATGGTTTTATTACATGGATTTATAGTTACGGAAACACCGTTTGTGCGGGTTACTAGACCAATCCAAAATTAAGCTTTGTGGGCCTTAATTTTTGATATGTCCACCGAAAAGACGCGAACCTAAATCTGATAATGACCCAAATGTTTGATTTTGATTTTTAAAATGGTAGCCCTCATTGTAATAACATCATATCCTAAGATGGGAGGGTATCGGGCTGAAGGGAGTCGCGCTCCGTGGGTGGCGGCCCACTGGGCTGGAAACTGACGACTCTGGTTACAGCAGCGTTGAGTTACTTCATAGACGAGATTGTAATTTACTCGCTGAGGTGTGAGTATCGTATCTGGGAATTGAGCCTTGGGAACTATATTAATAGAATTATACTTACCACAGGATTTTAAAAAAATATATACGATCCGTGAGTTCTTAAAATTACATTTGGGTTTTAGAACGCGGTATCAAGTATCGGTGGTGACACGCGAATCTGATATCTGTATTCTTAATAACTCACAGAGCGTCTATAACGTACCCTCTAAAATTACTCGACAAAGCGCGTGTGTCGATGCTTAATGGTTCGAAGAGAAGTGAACACACGAGCACATTCATCTAAAAGGTTGGATACATACGGGTAAGCATTAGACCGATTGCAGTACAATGATAATTGATCGTGTCAGTTTGACCTTATGGACAAAAGGCCGGTCATCAAGGCCTTACTCAAGGTAAATCTATAAACAGAACTTAGAAACTCTTCTTATAATAATAATAATAAAAATAACAATTCCTTACAACACAAAATTACACAAATTGACGACCGCTTTAGCCTAGTTGGTAGTGACCCTGCCTTCGAAGCTATTTGTGTGATGAACACAAATATTTGTTCCTGAGTCATGGATGTTTTCTATGTATTTAAGTATCTATTTATATCGTCACTTAGTACCCATAGAACAAGCTTTGCTTAGTTTGGGACTAGGTTGATTTGTGTAAGATTGTCTACAAAATATTTATTATATATTTAATTTAAAATCAAAAAATCAAAATCAAAACATTTATTCTACAAATAGGACTCAAGGACACTTTTGTAAGTCAAAATCTATCTATATCGAATAATAATAATACAATAATCGAGGTGGCATTAATTATGCAGTGTTACATGTCAAAAATAAGACTAAGAAACTAATAACAATCGAGATTTGTTACTTCACTATTACGTTTTATACCGTATTAGACCAGAAAATTACATTAGGAATATTATATCAGTTACATTTACCAAAAAAAAAATAGAATGTCAAAAAAATAAAACAATTACCAATTCTCATCCATTTCTTTACCATTTTACTTTATTTAAAATAAAATAAATAAAATTTTAACTGCATGCCTTAGGTAAGAAGACACAAATGTAAGTAGTGGTTGCCTATAATTGGATAAGCATCTATCACGAATTGTAAAATAGATATAAAAACATTGCATGATGTATTGGCTGAATCTGTTGGCGATTCTTAATAAATAAATAAATAAACATCATTACATTACAAAAAAACATACTACTTTATAGCCTATTGACTGTCCCACTGCTGGGCAAAGGCCTCTCCCCATGTTTTCCAGGTCTCCCTATTGAGCGCTTCTTCCTCCCAATTCCTGACAAATGCATCCAGATCATCCCGCCACCTCCGTCTGGGCCTGCCCCGTCTGCGTCGTCCATCATGTGGCACCCACTTGGTGGCTACATTCGCCCACCTATCTGGATGCGACAGACGTGGCCGGCCCAGTCCCACTTGAGCCCGGCAGTTTTTTTACCTACGTCAGCAATGCGCGTTTTAGAGCGCAGTGTAGTGTTTCGGACACGATCCGTCCTTTTGACACCCAAAATGCTGCGCTCCATAGCGCGCTGTTACAAAAAAATCATGTCAGACAAAAATATAGCCACAGTAGCCCAGTGGTTTAAGCATGCAGCTGTCAAGCGGTCGGCGATTCGAATCCGGGTCGGGTATTCGTAATTTTATGTACTGAAGATTGTAGATCTTCGTCAGAAATAATAATCATAGCACGATATTTACCATGTAGTAGTTGTTGGGTATTATTTCTAGTGTAAATAATTGTGTCACTTTAAAATCGTGACTTCTTTATATAAATACTAGCGACCCGCCCCGGCTTCACACGGGTGCAATGCTGATGTATGCATTATACATATAAACCTTCCCCTAGAGTCACTCTATCTATTAAAAAAAACCGCATCAAAATCCGTTGCGTAGTTATAAAGATTTAAGCATACATAGGGATATAGGGACATAGGAACAGAGAAACCGACTTTGTTTTATACTATGTAGTGATTTACGAAAACGATAACCACTTTAAATAACATTTTTCTAATAATTATAAGTACGTACGTATAAACTATTATCTCCGGAAATTCAAATTTTATTTCAAGAAATAATTATTTAATTAACATTTTGATTAATTTTGGAGGCATGTCCACATTATCGCAAGCAATGACGCAAATTTGTCCGAACTCTGGTTATAAGAGATATTGAGACTACTAGTCTTCATACGGTCAAACATAGGTATGAGTATTATACAGATACAATACAATACAAATACTCTTTATTGCACACCTCACATAATAAAATAGCACATAAAAACAAAAAACAAAGATACAGGGAGACAGAGGCAGAACAACAGGCGGTCTTATCGCTAAAGAGCGATCTCTTCCAGACAACCTTTGGGTGAAAGTTAGCTGAAAAGTAGGTGGTGCATAAACTATTACAATGGGAAAAAAAGATTCCAAAACAACTATTCAATATAAATACACATACTTAAATAATATATAAATATACATACATAAAAATATATATACATATAATATATAATTATATATATCACTGCTATAGAATAGTAAGAATAAAATAGTGTCAGCCATAACAATTAATTATTTTTTTTAAGGGAGAGACAAATAAAATTCTTTAAGATGGGATTTAAAAATAGCAATCGATATATATATAGCAGATATGTTTGACGACCGGTTTAGCCTAGTGGGTAGTGCACCTGCCTGTGAAGCTGACGGTCCTGGGTTCGAATCCCGGTCAGGGCAAATATTTGTTTGATGAGCATGAATATTTGTTTCTGAGTCTTGGATGTTTTTTATGTACTTAAGTATTGGTAAATCCCTTTATTATTAAATAGAGATATGCAATAAAATAGAATATAAACTAACCTTAAAATAAACTAAACTAAAAACTAAATATTTACAAGTAAAAAAGAGGCTCCAGCTCGGAGCTCGGCGGTAGGGTGCCCAGAAGGCTGGCCGCATTGCCGCGTATTACTTAAGTATTTATATCTATTAAATATATCGTCGTCTAGTACCCATACCTCAAGCCTTCTTGAGCTTACTGTGGGGCTAGTTCGATTTGTGTAAGATTGTCCTCTAATATTTATTTAGATATGTATATTTCAGCGGATCATGAATGAAGAGATTAGGTATTCGAGAGTAGATATTATCGCACGCAAAGTAAACTACCCAACATATCCACCTCGTAACGACTCTGTCACTGCTACATGTCATCTTGGCAGCATTAAGCGATGGGATTACATTCTAACTGTACGTGCAGTTCTAAATAAACTTTATTCCTTAGAAACAAGATCTAGTTTACGGTGGCAGAAATTGATCAGCTTAGAAAGGACGGCTGGTTGAGCTGTCAGGTAAATTAATTCTCAGGATGTGCCTCGAGCGGTCTTTTCTAGACGGGGGGCGTCCATAAATTACGTGAGATGTTTAAGGGGGGGAGGGGGTCGAGTCAAATCTCATCTAATCTTACGTTGTAGAGAGGGGGGTTCTCGGCAAATATCACGCAATTTTTTTTCTGATTAAAACAAAAAAATATATACTATTTTGGTCCATTTAATCCAGATTGTACACGCTTATAAGATCAAATCTTAAGCGTAATCGTAATACGATTAAGATTATTCACTAATTCGTTCGAAAGAGAATAATTTCATTCATACTTCGACGTTAACTCTCAGCAATATTGATTACTAGTCTTAACTAGTCGTAAATAAAAGCACGAAGCAATTTTTTTTTCTTTTTACAATAACAGTCCAACGCGTTTACGTAAGAAACCCACATTTTAAAAAATCTCACGTGAGATTGGGGGATGGGGGAGGTGGTTGAATAAAATCTCACGACATCTCACCAGGGGGGAGGGGGGGACAGAAAATTTAAAAAAAACACCTCACGTAATTTATGGACGCCCCACGACTTATAAATGAGTATGTCAATTCTAAGCCAGAGTCTTTCAATAAGGTTTTGATCGTTTTGAAATGTAAGTTTTTGTGTTCTATAAATATACGGCAGCTTCGCAGAAGTTAGATAAGGTACGCTTTACAAATGTAAGATCAACCCGGATTGCGATTGTTTAAGGGCCCTTATCAGTTAAATAAATAAATATTAGAGGACAATCTTACACAAATCGAACTAGCCCCACAGTAAGCTCAAGAAGGCTTGTGTTATGGGTACTAGACGACGATATATTTAATAGATATAAATACTTAAATATGTAGAAAACATCCAAGACTCAGAAACAAATATTCATGCTCATCACACAAATATTTGCCCTGACCGGGATTCGAACCCAGGACCGTCAGCTTCACAGGCACTACCCACTAGACTAAACCGGTCGTCCATATTAAAAAACGCTCATCTATTTATGCCACTTTATGTTTGAATTGAGTCGGATCTTGACATTTTCTCAGTGTTACTATCTATAACAGGAGTATTACGATCTTATCTCATAAACTGTAAATGTATTTTTTGGATTTTTCATTAAGAATTATCGTTTCAAACATCACTCCAAATCGACCATTTTCATGCTAATAACTTGTTTTTTCCGCTTAAATTCTACTACACACAATAAAATCAAAAAATGTCTATGTTACTATCGAGAACACTAATAAAATCATCGTATCCTTTAATCACTTTATTGGTATTATCAATACTTTTGTCATAATTTGAAATCAAAACATTTTAAAACTTATAAGGCCTCTTAAGATCATAGTTTATTCACTTGGATATTATCAGTACCTGAGCGACCGATCATTGCTTGCCATTTTCCAGCCACAAAGGCACTTTTAATAGTCAAAAAATTAATTTACAGTTGAAGAAAAATAATAATCTCGAGTTTAAAAATATAACAAAATTAATGTCCGTGATAATACAGTGAAGATAAACATGCAAAGTTATCTATTACAAATATTACAGCTTCAGCAAAGTTAGAGATGTATAAGGTCTCAATCTGATTAAACAAAGAGTATAATGAAATTAGTATAATATCCCAGAGATGCACATGGTCTCTGAGCGTCCTAATACAATTAATAGTTACTATTCTGACGACCGGTTTAGCCTAGTGGGTAGTGCACCTGCCTGTGAAGCTGACGGTCCTGGGTTCGAATCCCGGTCAGGGCAAATATTTGTGTGATGAGCATGAATATTTGTTTCTGAGTCTTGGATGTTTTCTATGTATTTAAGTATTTATATCTATTAAATATATCGTCGTCTAGTACCCATAACACAAGCCTTCTTGAGCTTACTGTGGGGCTAGTTCGATTTGTGTAAGATTGTCCTCTAATATTTATTTATTTATTATTTATTTATTCTAACGTCCTTAGAGATGTAAATGGTCTCAGAGCGTGAAAATAAAGACTAATTTAATATTGTTAGAGCTATATACCTATGGTCTCTAAGTCACTGATAATAAAAAGTAATCCACGACAGGTGATGTCTCTCGTCAATCCTCTATAAAAAACACTAAAGTATTAACGTAGTCACTATGACAGTTTAAACAAAGTAATGCAGACACGATACAAATTCTACAAAGGTTAAGCTTAACACAAGGAGTTCCCTGGCTTGTGAGTTTGGTACGACATGGTTATTAATCTTACGATAGTGAGATCGTTGACAGAATTAAATTAATAAAACTAGTAACAGCTGTACAAAGACACCCTCGTTTCTAGCTGTGCGCCGCATATGCCAGACGACGTGGGATTACAATCTCTAGATGAGGAAATTAAATCCAAGATTGACGACCGCTTTAGCCTAGTTGTTAGTGACCCTGCCTTCGAAGCTGGAGGTCCCGGGTTCGAATCCCGGTCAGGGCATTTATTTGTGTGATGAACACGAATATTTGTTCCTGAGTCTTGGATGTTTTCTATCTATTTATCTATATGTATAAGTATTTATATCGTCACTTGGTACCCATAGTACAAGCTTTGCTTAGTTTGGAACTAGGTTGATTTGTGTAGATTGTCCACAAATATTTATATTTATTTTATATTTCTTTTGACGACCGGTTTAGCCTAGTGGGTAGTGCACCTGCCTGTGAAGCTGACGGTCCTGGGTTTGAATCTCGGTCAGGGCAAATATTTGTGTGATGAGCATGAATATTTGTTTCTGAGTCTTGGATGTTTTCTATTACTGTGGGGCTAGTTCGATTTGTGTAAGATTGTCCTCTAATATTTATTTATTCATTTTATTTATATATTTTAGATGGGCTTAGGGCTTATCCAGAAAACACGCTAGGTTTATTGGGCCACTTAGTCCCCCCAACTTTGGTGATCTTTGGTGAGGTTCTAGGCGACCCCCCCTCCCCATGGAACCACAGGAGTACATTTTTAAATTTTTCGCAATATTTAAAATTTAAAGTAAACTAGCGACCCGCCCCGGCTTCGCACGGGTGCAATGCTGATGCATGTATTATACATATAAACCTTCCCCTTGAGTCACTCTATCTATTAAAAAAACCGCATCAAAATCTGTTGCGTAGTTTTAAAGATTTAAGCATACATAGGGATATAGGGACATAGGGACAGAGAAAGCGACTTTGTTTTTTACTATGTAGTGATGATATTGTATTGTACTAGTTGATCTTGTGTTAATTCTCGCATACGCGTTCTGCAAAACTAGACTTTCTGTTTTTGACGTGAGAAATGAAGAATTTATAATTTCCTACACGAGCAATTATTATTTCACGGTTTTGTAGGTAAAAATATGTGAGGTCACCTTGTACCCCCCTCCCCCACCGTGATCAGTCGTGAGGTTTTCGTAAACCCCCACCATGGCCCAAAGGCCAAGTTGAGAGATTTACCGTCTAAAAGAAACTGACCCCACAGGAGGCCAATCTTCAGATCACAAATAGAAAAATAAAAAAACCTGTTTCGTTTTGGCTCACCGTCCTTGTTACTCGATATTATTGTCTAGAATAATCGTATTTGAAGTGTCCATGTGTGGTCTAATGTCTGCTTATCATCAGGCAGGCTACGTTGTTTACTAAGTAAACATCTACACGTATTTAGGAATTTTCATTTAAACGTGTCTAGCTACAGTTGGTAACAAAACTAAACGTCAAAGTTAAATGCATGCGTTTCGGCCGTTTCGTAACAAAAAAGATAGGTTAGACGTGACTTCAAGATCACTTCATCACAACATCAAATCAATATTTATTTCTCTTTAAAAATTTCTCGTTTCCACACACGTTCTAAACCTACTTTTTCTATCTCATCCTGTGGTACAGGGTATGCCCAAAATTCTTTCTTTAGGCGCACTTATAATATGTATAACGAAATGCTTAATGACATAGACATTTTTGCTCATAGTTTGTCCTCTTTCAAGAATAAAGTTCGGTAATGTTTGTTTGTAATATATGAAACTTTAGGCCTAATCTGCGTCCATTTTTGTATGAATTTTTTTGTACATGGCTGTTTGTTTTCTAAATAAACTAAAAAAAAAAAAAATTAAAAAATGGTTTGCAACTCTATCTTACAATGACACAGAAGACATAATACGCACTTACTCTTGGTCTGTGGTCAGTTAAGCTACTCGCACTCATTCACGTCACTGGCACACACCACACCCCTACTCACATACACACTCACACACCTTCACACATATTTTGTTTTATACTCGTAACTGGTAAAAATGGTGCATTCCAAGATACAAGCTCGCCTAGTTTGGACTGCGCCAGAAATCCCGTATAACCTGTTGTATCATTTGAGTTTGAATTAATAAAGTTACTCTTACTCTTACTTCAGTAAACCTTAACTTACCACTTTCAATGAAACTCCCTATTTTGACTTGCATCGGTTTCCCTCGAGCGAGTCTTTGGCAAAGTGCGAATCCCAGTGATATAGTGATATCAGCTCAAACCGGTCCCTTAAATAATAAACACGCAATTTAAATAATTATCCCATTAGACTTGTAAATCGATTGTAGAGAACCTATTATGGAAAACATTCCAAAAGTAAGACGTATTATTTAAAATTATGCAAAACTTGCAATGGAATTTATGTGAAACTAATTTAGGTCAATCGGAGTTGTGTGCGAGTCTGCGCTGAGTGAATCCGATGTTACAAAAGAATCGGGACCGTTTCTAGGTATCCACTTGAGAGTAACGAGGGTAAATGCTTTATTCTGTTGACCGCTTACCTACCTGCTTCGCTGAAGAAGGGACATCAAATATGTTTACCTTTGAAATTCGAACGATCGAAAATGTGGGACGATCTTACACAAATCGACTTAATCCCAAACTGCGAAGCTTCTACGGATACTAAACAACAGTATCTCTTCTTAGTCGTGTCTCTTGTTAGAGTGGTCGTGGTTGCGCTGACGAGGTACACGGAGCGATGTTCTGCGGATTGTTATTGCTTTCGAGGACAGCTGTCTTAGCGATAATCTTCCATTTCTGCCGGTTAGAAGCATCGCGAGTACATTGGACCATTGAGGACTCAGTAGCTTTTTTAATCAGGTCAGTCCAGCGAGAGGTGAGCGGTAACGTGCTCTCTAGCTTACCTCTTCCAGTCTTTCCATTGAGTCTTCATTTCTGGAGATGTGGCCAAAGAACTTCAGACTTCTTCAATTGCGAAGTTGTACAATTGACGAAAGCCGATCTTAGATATGACGCCCTTTGAGGTTGGACACGTTAGTGCACAAACAATATACATGATGAAGGTAAGTACATCAGTCATCTCACTGAGGTGGAAGTATTTCTCCAGTTGGAGTCAAATTCGAATTTAAGCGATATTCAATTCAATTCATTTTTTTCATTTCAGACCATTCACCATACCACCATACCATACGATAATACCATACCATATGATAATTCCATTAGAGATTAGAGAGGAGAAAGGTCACACATATGTCATCTTGCTGGAAATTAAAGCAGCCCAACTGGGGAAGTACCTCCGCCCTGCCGAAGACCACAGCCATAATAACATTACTTACTATACAAGTATGTAGTGTTGTGTTCCTGGAGGAGAGCAAGGTTGCCAGAGCTCCCGAGGATGTACTGTCTTGAGAGCGAGGCACCTAAATGTGTCCCCTCTGCTCTTAACACAGTGCATCTTCAAATTTTATAAAGGGTCAGTAACGCACTCCTTTGGACTTGCGGGCGTCTATAGCTGCGGTGCCCGCTTATCATCAGGTGGACTGTACGCTTGCTTGCCTCCAGCGTTGTATACAAAAAATCCAAACCGGGAAGGGTTCCATCTAACCTTTATAGTACTCGTAACAGTGGATAAGCTGCATTGAGCGACCGGACGTCCGGTGATAACGCACGCGCACAACCAGCGCGTTGTCACGGATCAGCTATCCGAAAAGTTACTTTGTAAGTTAATAAAGGGGCCTCGGCAGAGAGTACAATTTTGTACCTTTTGGTGTCGAAACTCTTGGTCCATGGGGTCCCAGCGCGCACAAGTTATTCACTGAAATCGCGTAGCGTTTGGTTGACGTAACTGATGACTGAAGAGCTGGCGACTTCCTCGCACAACGTATCAGCATTGCGATACAGCGAGGAAATGCCGCCAGCATCCTCGGTACAATGCCGCAAGGGCCTGTTTTAGATTTAAGTTAGTTGTAATATTATTTAAGTTATTGTTATTTAACTATTATTACCGCCTGTAAATCAATACATTTTTAGGTTAGGTCGAGTTAAATTAACTCAAAAGAAGAAAACGGAACCTTTATGTGATCACTATGTTGTTCGTCTATCTGTCTGTCAAGATCCTTTATCTATGACACGCGTGGAGGTATCGAGTTGAAAAAAAAATCAAACTTCTAAGTTAACGTAAAAAAAGATATAGCCATTTATGCCACAAAAAACATACATTTCGACACTCTCAAGGAAATCTAAATAGGGTACTTTCCGTTGACCTCTAGAACTATGTATTTGGAAAGTAATATTCCAGAGCAACTAGTGAATGGTATATGGTACTAATTTTTGTAATGTGCTGGAGAGTCGAGGTACTTCCCCATTTTGGATGCTTCAAATGTGAACGAGATGACATTTCGTTGAGCTAAATTTCAGTTTGTTTTGCGCGCTCTCTCTGCCATGTTTGCCAGTTTGCGTAGAAAAAAAGTGGTTGTCTGAAAAGTGTGTTTACGCACGATAATTTTACGTGATAACGTAACAAGAATACATTGATACGGAGTCGCATCCCGAGCAGAGTCCTAACAGCACGACTGGTTTGCCTTCGCCGTCAGATTTATTGATATGTCACCAACCGATCAAAATTGACAGAACTCTCAATAAAATTGAGAAGAAAAATCGGCTTGACCGTCAACTGTTTAGGTATAGTTGGCAGATTTGCATCAAAGTAATTCTTTCAAAAAGCTATTTTATCATTCGTACAATAAGGTTCAAAATCCAATAACATTTTTATAGAAATTCGCTTAACAAGGCTCAGGCTAGTCATATATTACGTCACACTTTTTCGCGTCGGCATCCGTTCATCGATTTATAAGACGTTATAACGTCAAAGAAGCCACTCACATAGACTAAATAAACTGCTAACTCTTACCCTATATATGTATGCTTGTATGTGTGTAAAACCAGCCTCGTGTAAACGGGCTTTAGGGTGGTTTTCTGCGACATTGTAAGCGGTATTTTATTGCGAGTGCTCGCTGCTAAGCCGCCGTCGTTTATATGTTTAATGAGCAGCCGTGAGACATATTGCTGCGTTGGAACGGAAAGTAAACTGTCTATTCACAATTACTAGACCAGTGTAAAGTTGACCGTTAGTTGCGTAGGAACTCTACGTAATCGTGGGTCACACTTAATGTACGAGGAGTACGGTCGGTCGGTGGACTGTGTAAAGTGTATTACCACTGATAGTTAGTTGTTTGTACGACGCTTGTTGGCAGACACATGATAATTAAGCGGAACAGCCTGTTATTATTTTACTGATGTTCAAGTCACCTATATTTATAGTGCTAACTTGGGTTGAAATGTGGTCTGGTTATTTCAATCTAACAGTCACCTCACACTGACATGGCTGACAGAAAGTTACCTACAACCTACATGTTACCATGTGTTGTGTGTTATGTTATGGTTTCTTTCCATGACCATATAAGGGATCTCGCCACCAGTTGTTTCCGTAGATTGGGTTTCGTTATGCGTAATGCTAGAGCTTTTCATGATCCAGTGGCTATAAAGTTATTATATAACGCGCTGGTGCGAATCAAGCTAGAAGCATCTGCTATAATATGGAACCCTTACGAATATACTTATATACTACTCTTGGAAAAGGTTCAAAAGACATTTCTAAGATTTATATATAAAAAAATGTATGGATATTATCCATTCCTTTATCCCACAAAGTTTCTGCTTGGAACTCTGACTTTTCACTCTTTGGAAGTGAGGCGCAACTTCAGCCTACTCTCCTTTGTTTGCCGTGTATTACGGGGAGAGTCAGATTGCCTAGAACTAGTGAGGCAATTTGTGAGGTTGCACGTTCCAGGTCCCACGAATGGATCTTAGACCTCGTACGCGCCCGCTTTTAGCAGTGCCTCCGGCTCGCACTGTGTCGCACAGGAACTCGCCGCACCTCCGCGCCCTGACGCTGCTGAGTGCCCTGTTGGTGTCAGCACCCGAGTGTGATCTGCTTGCGTGGCGATGGACGGCTGTGTGTAGGGAGTGTCTGAAGTTCTGTGAGATGAAGGATGATAGGCTTTCTAGTGTACCTACGTAGATAATTAGTATTATTGTTTTGTTCCATTAACTTGATATTTCGTTTCACAGTGTATTACAGTAAATCTGTAATGCTGTGTAAATATATTTAAATAAATAAATAAAATAAAATGTTACGGCGAACTGTTAATTATAATCAGTTTTTTTATACCGCGTCGGTCGCAAACAATCGTACGACCCGCCTGATGGTAAGCGGTCACCGTAGCCTATGGACGCTTGCAACTCCTGAGGTGTCACATGCCCATTGCTGATCCTTTAAAAAATTAGACACACTATAAGTATGACTCAAGTACCGGAGTAGTTTGAGTACCCAGTATGATTTTATAATACGATTCATATGGACAAGCCTATGTGTAAGGCCTACTTACACCTACAATGATGGCCATACATACAGACGGTTATTTCATCCCAGTCATTTTCCCATCCGTTTATACGGCTGCTTAACTCGTAATTACATTCCGGCTTCAGCCACGCCATCTTGAACCTTAACACTAGTGTCAAAAGAGCAGCAGTGAGCTATTTGCTCTAGTATGCGCCACCATTTGGCAGAGGCTCATTATCTCGAGCATTCGTTACACATCACATACATCAGTCTGCTTCTTCACGCATGCGCTTCAAAGTAGCATATTATGGTACACTTCCAAGGAATGTGATTTCTTGCGACAGGGCAGCAGTGGCGGATTCGGAAATAGGGTTGATCACTCAAAATTTTACTACTCCAATAAATATCTCAAAAAATAACTAAGCTATACAACATCACTGACATCAAGCGCCATAGTAAAGGACGTTCCAATAGAAAGGTGAGTTAAGCGGAAAAGGTACAGAATATGCCCCCTCTTTGAAATAGTATTTTTCTGGGTATGATAATGAAACAAGAGTTATAACAAGTCGTTTATTTCCCACCATAGCCTACTGTGGACTCAATTTTTACCCGGCATAGGCTTATAACTTATTAACTTATTTTACTTAGGGTTTAATGACGCTTTTGGTCGATTGCGCTAACACCTATGGGTCAGACCCAATTAATAACGACTAAAAGCTTAGCTGCATTGTATCCCGGGTACCGGGGGTCCGGGCGGCGTTCTCGCGAAACACTATTAGGAAAAGACGGCCACTCACCTTTTGGAGGAAAATTGTCCCGCCAAAGCCCCAGTGTTGACAAATGTCGACCCCAGCCACGTCGGCAGTAAGCCCGCCGCGAGCGGAAAGGTGTGGCTGTAATAATAACAAGGTCACATTAGGACTTCCGTCAACAAAGAAGATGTCTGAGGGCAGCATTTATGGAGCCACGCTTACCGTAATGGAAGCTAGCCGTAAAATAGCGGGACCTCGGGCCACGCCCGTCTGTCTCACTTGTTCGCCGTCGACACCAGCAATCCGCGGCCGACAACTGTAAGAACACCACGTTAACAACTCGGCCCACTCTAGAGGTTCAACACGGCCTCGAAGGCGATACTCACATCGAAAATTACTGCATTTGCTTGGCCACGATCCCGTTCAGGGCTGAAGGCAAAGGTCGAATGTGGCGTCTCATCGTTCGGTGTTGCCAGCTCCCCGAAATTGGATACCAAAGTTATGTGAGGGCGGCGGTTTTAAACCGCGTCAACCCATACGAGAAAAGCAGCATGTAGACGTCGATATCGAGCAGGTGTGGACTCCCACACCGCTGAAACGCAAAAGAACGAAGCCTCCGTGACGATAACATCGCCTAATCAATTATTTGCACACTTCATCCGCGTTAGTTACCCGCCCGCGGGTAGCTCGCGAGTACTCTGGCAACACACGGCGCACAGATAAGCTAACTAACGGAATAGGTTACTCTCCAACAAATTGCTAAATGGTTAGGAACACTTTGCCAACATCACAAATGGATTAGTAGGCCTTAAAAGAACGAAAATAAACCCAGTCTATGGGTTTATATATTAAATCTTAAAACTTCGAAGTATTTAAATATTTATTTTATTCTATTTTTCAGTATTCTTTGTTATAGCGGTAACAGAAATACATCATCTGTGAAAATTTCAACTGTCTAACTATCATGGTTAATGACCTGGTGACCGACGGACTGACAGCGAAGTCTCAGTAATAGGGTCCCGTTTTACCCTTTTTTCTATCGCCGTCACTATTACCTACGAGTAAGTACTTCTTTCCGCTCATTGTATAGCGGCAATCGTCACTTTAACTGAGATTACTACTTCCTGGCTCTGATTTCACCCACTTGACAATTTGTCACCCTTGTCACCTGACAATGACAATGACAAATTACATACGGGTAAACAAGTGAAGGCGGTCGATCAACTCACGTTATATTTGGCTCCATTGAAGGGCGCAGGTCTCGGTGTAAGGAAAAACGCCTTCATATTTTAAATACTGTTTTTCGACTTTTCTTAAATCTAGTTCATTACAGAGGATGAGTTGCGTGTCGGCGGGGACGTCCACCGCGCGATTGCGACAACAGTGACACATATAGTCCCTATTCGTCCCGGTACCGCCGCATGTCGGGTAGAGTCAGTCCGACCCAGGTCGGGCCTAGCTGAGTTTCATGCTGGACTCTTCTCAGCTAGGCTAGGTTTAGTGAACCAGCGACAAAACTCCCAGTAGCTCGATTCCACTCACACCTCAGATTCGGTTGAAACCGCTCAACCAATCTCACTGGAGCGCAAACTCTTAGAGTATTCCAGTGTTCCAAACCACACGCGTGGTCGTGCCGGAGGTTTTCCCCTGGATTTTCCCCAGGCTACTCTCCAACCGCGCACTCCTATCGCTTTATTGGGCCCGGCCTATAAAGCCACAGTCAGGTTCAAAAAAAAAAAAAAGAGTTGCGTGTCGCGGGTAACGTCCAACTGCTTCTGTCTCTCTCTCTATCCACACATTAATATTTATTCTACCTACACGTGACGCATATGTTATGTATATATTTTAATGTACGGTATTAAAATAAATACTTGTGGACAATCTTACACAAATCAACCTGGTCCCAAACTAAGCAAAGCTTGTACTATGGGTACTAGGCGACGATATACATACTTAATTACTTATATAGATATATAGATACTTAAAAACATAGAAAACATCCAAGACTCAGGAACAAATATTCGTGCTCATCACACAAATAAATGCCCTGACCGGGATTCGAACCCAGGACCTCCAGCTTCGTAATATGTTAAGCAAAGCTGTTGAAACTCCTAGAATAAATAAATAAATATTTATACTTACCAGCCCCGCATTATAATACGTTGATTTTCCGTTGACAAATGTCAAAAATGAAGCTCGGCAGTCTTCTGTTAAGTTTCCCTGAAGATTTTTTTGTACACACCATCACTATATAGTATAAAACAAAGTCGCTTTCTCTGTCCCTATGTCCCTATATCCCTATATTCCTATGTATGCTTAAATCTTTAAAACTACGCAACGGATTTTGATGCGGTTTTTAATAGATAGAGTGACTCAAGGGGAAGGTTTATATGTATCATACATGCATCAGCATTGCACCCGTACGAAGCCGGGGCGGGTCGCTAGTAGGCAATAATAAAGAAAGAGATACTTGCCGTTCAAGGCAAGGATGGCAAACTATATACCTGTTATCTTCATTTTTTGCCAACCTATACGTCCTTTCTCCAATAATTCATTGTAATCCAATACTTTACTTCAAATACATCTTCTAGTGACGCAAACCAGTAAAAATGATACAAAAACTACCAAAACTCGTATCAGTAAAGCTCTCACGGCCGTCCTAAATAAATAATCATAAAAAACAATCCCTAGGGCGGGAAGGGAGACGGATGAGCCGGCAATAGGACGATTATGGGTCGCCAATGCACGCATTTATTGCTTCAAACGTAAAAGCTTGGGTTTCCAGTCCTGCTTCAGAGCTAGTTATTTGTATGAATATTCCCAAAAATCGATTACATCATGGATGGGATTACAGCATGGGATGTTTGGCAGTGATAGCGTCCAGCACAAATTATCTAACACAAAAATATATATGTATATATATGTGTGTGTGTGTTATAGATTCAGATTCAGATTCATTTATTTCATAGATGTAAATTACAATATAAATTTGCATTCATGTCAAAAGTATAAGAATTCACATCATGATCGTCAATTAAGATATAAATAATAATAATGGAATAGGATTTAAACATATTCACCGAATAAGGATCGTCATAACATAATTGGACACAGAAAATATAAATAAAATACAAATGGAATTTAAAACAACAACAACAACATATATTACAGCATTTGAATTCTGTAGTATTATGATAGTGTTATTTTATATACATTGTATATTGTTTTGAAAAAATGACACCTCGCCGAGTTTCTCACGCCGGTTCTTCTCGAGGCAGAGGTTTATTTTATGAACCGGTGGTAGTTTTTTGACATTCATAAGTGCATGTAACATGCCTAAATTGAATTATATAAAAAAAAACCCTTGGACTTTCAGGGCTTGAAACCAGTATAGTTGAGATCTTTTTGCTGGCCTACACTTTATATTTTATTGGATTTTGAATCCACTGCATACAAAATTAAGTCGCTTTTTGTACAGATTACTTTGTCACAACTAGGCCAACTGGAATAATGTTAAGTATAAAGGTCTACAGTGTATACGGCAGGGTAATCACGCAACTTTTGTACTACCGTTAGGTAGATTTTAACGTCAAATTTTAATTGTCAGCTCATACATTTAAACTTCAAAATTGACAGAAAAATCTATCTACCGTTAGTACATAAAATTACGTGATTCAACTGCAGCAGGCGAATCACGTAACTTTATGTACTACCGTTAGATAGATTTTAATGTCAGTTTTGAAGTATAAATGTATGAGCTGACACTTGAAATTTGACATTAAAATCTGCCTAACGGTAGTAAATAAGTTACGTGATTACCCCGCAGGTCTACATACAATGTATGAAGGTGATAGTTTAAGCATTAAGCAAGTTTAGTATTCTCACTCAGCCGCGCTCCATCACACCCAATACAAAATAGTGACACTATATTTTCAATACCTTCATCCAGTAACACGCATGACTAACTCACGAACGCGTATGCGCTCCAAATCTTGTTTACACCTCAGTTATCTCTCCACGCACACATGCACATATAAACACACACATACTGCGCAGTTTATAGAAGTACCCTTCGCGATCGTTTTAATAAATTGATAGAAAAATATTTTCCCAGCGATGCGTTATGGACGCCAGCTGCGAATTCAATGCCGCAGTATAAATATCCAGTGTTTTAACACATAAAAACTAGAGATGCGCTGAATATGGGTTTGACCGAATACTAACATTCGGCCTAACCGAAAATTATTCGGTTCAACGTTATTCTTTCATCTATAAAACAGACTAATTGAATGGTAAAATTTTTGTTCATTATCGAGAACTTCTAACAGTGAAGTTGTCCACTCACTTAACAAGCCTAATTCCAATAAGGTCTGGTTTCCCCTCGGTTGAAAGGTCAGATGACAGTCGCTTCCGTAAAAACTAGAGCCTACGCTAACTCTTGGGATGCAACTGTACCGGGATAACGCAAGGATAATTATGATGATGAAGAAATTCAATCATGCATGAAGTGTACGTCTAACCCGTTTGTTACTATCCAGTTCCGTATCATCTGTGAGAAGCCTGTGCCCAGCAGTGGGACATTACACATCCCACTACTGCGATAGTGATATCTTATAAAGAGGTAAAGTTTGTGGAGGTGGTACTCTCCGGACTGGAGCTTCGGACTACTAACTCGATTTGTTTCTTTTTAATTTCGCGACTTCCCTTGTAGGTTTTATAATTACCACGTATCGTATTTAAGTAAATGTGAGAATTATGTAAATATTGTCACAACATAAAAGAAAATATTTTGCCTTTCGTTGACGATTACACGCAACAAGCGCATACCGTATTTATTTATTTATCGTATGGCAGTTATTTCGAACCGTGAGATCATCTAGACAGTACGTAGCGCCAACCAGGGGTCACGTGTAGGGGTGAGGTGGGTTCTCCCTCTACGTGATGTAACCGTGTACTTTATCAAGTGAGTGGGCAACTTGATTGTTAGAAGTTCTCAAGCCGCTCGAAGGCCTCCAACTTGGCTTAACGCCTGCTATCATAGACATATAGCAGCCGGGATCAATGTCTTAGCGTGCGTTCCCAAGTTCGGGAGCTCTCAGTTAGTAACCACTCAAAGCGGTCACCCATCCAAGAACTGACCCCGGCCCACGTTCCTTGACCTCGCATACCGCACGCGATGGACACTGCACAGTCATAGGATACGGAATTAAAAGAAATGAGAATCCCTTGTTCTAAAATGATTGAAGAGCTTCAAATATCTGTGTGTTAAGCATTTCCAAATTCTTTGACCAAATTTAGAGGGGTCCATATTGGCTCACATAACATTACTTGTCATATTATTTTTCATAATAACGCTTTTTGATCATAGTAATCATTTGTCATAATTTTTTTGCCTACAAATTTGTTGTATATACATTTGTATTACCAACATCATTACTCATAATTATATTTAGGCAGAGTTTTTAACAACATAATGTCATTTCCAACTATTCATCACAACTCATAATGATTTTTAAAATAAACTTAATAATTATAAACTTATATTGTATATCGGCTGTCAATGTATGCGCTGAATTACAACATGTAAATTTGATTGTCAATAAATCATCTATTATGTCGATTATCCCCGCAACTTTTTTATTTTTCATGTACCTAGCTTATTAAGCGATTTCGGCCCGCCAAGGAGTCGACGGAGCCCCGCTTCGCGGGGCTCCTTTTTCCGCTCTGAGGAACAAAAGACACCTAACACTCCTCCTCGCTTCGCTCGTCGTCGTACCTATCCCGACAATGGGACTGTATTTCTATTTTGATAGCAAGTTGAATGTGGTGTGGAAGATACCTGACAGTTTATAAATAAAACCAGGTAAAGTTTAAAATAAATATTATATATATTTTTATTACTAATTTGTCGTTGTTAAAAAATAAAAATGATTTAAAATTGTATTATTTAAAATCGTTATATTTAAAAAAAAATAAACATTAGTATTACAGATATTTATTAAGATTGACATTATTAACATGAATGATTCAGTGTTACGATAGTTATGCGCAAAGACAAGGTATAAGTAATGATCATTATGATATAAAATTATATAACAAACATTTTCGGACTTCCAATAATCGAAGTAGCAATTTTATGTGAACTTTGGCGCACCCAATTTAGAGAGTATTATAAGAAACTTGAAGTTAATATACTCATTAAAATAATTTAACATCGAAACTTGACACTAACCAGCTTTGCCAATAAAAAAATAATTAACATACCACGTGGTACCAAACCGAGAGCTAATTATACTGCAATACGAGCGATTATGGGCCGTATCGCCGTGGCATAAAATAGAGGCCAGGGTGAGGATGCTGTGCAAATATTATCTCACTAGGCGCCAGTTGTTACAATTGGATAAGTGCGGGAACATAACACGTTATCACCCACTGCAGGGTGTCCAACACAAACGAGTAAGTCCACATACACACGGGGTGAGTTTAATTCCTACCAAGTTACACTCAAGAATAACAGGACAGTGTATATAGCATAGAACAGCTTGGAGTGAAATTTTCAGTGGCTGAAAATCAGCGCTGTAGGTGTCTGATACCTCAGCATAATGCTGAGCCAGTGTCCATTTCACTGCCGCGGGGACACACAGGTTGTGGTTTGTTTTCTTCTGTTGTTTTATTTTATAATATGTGTGTCTTCTATGTCTGTTAATACCTAAATGTTTTTTTCTTTCAAATTATCAAAAAATTGTATAAGTCGCCTTGTAGTTATTGTGTGGCGTATCCTAATAAATATTAACGACGCGGCACAAAACGAAATGATATACCTTACCTTTGTTGTCAAAATAGATGAGTATTCCAAAAATTGTGAACAATCAAGTTTTAGATTAGATGTATAACATAGAAATATTGTTAAAAGAAAATAGAATCTTTAATGAAATGTATGATAAAATCTTTGATGAAAAATAAATACCAAATTTCATATTTTTTTTCATAAGTTTTAGTCGCCCTTTCGGCAGTGAAATATAATCTTGTTCCCGGATCATGATTTCGCTTAATGTTGACGTAAAAAACGTAGCGTACGTACATAAGGTAAATAATGGTTTTATTAAAACCTGGTACGCTGTTTTGCACGTTTCTTTTATTATAATAATGTGTAAAAGTACCGATGTGGAAGCACATTACAGGCAAGTATGAGTATATTGTGAAAACTTATTGCAACAACAAATAAATTTATAGGTTTAATACTACTTTAGGTTCGCATCTATCCCGTAGAAATATCTAAAGCTAAAGCTATATTATTATGTGCTTAAAGCTATATTTGTGAATAAGATGTAAAACTAACATAGTAATTAAGGCTTTTTTACTAACATTTTTTATGGGCGCCGTCTGAATTAAATAAATTGAATTGAAATTATTATATTTTGATTGATTGATTTTTTGATTTCATATAGACATAGACATTATTTATTGTTAATAACACATTACAAGTCAAAAAATAACGTTATTATTTAATATGTCAGCAATTCGTTAATATTAAATATAATTAACATCGTTTACATTTGAATTGCATATTACAAGATTAAAATCTTTATGTTCCATGAATTATGTTTTTGTTTTTTTGTGTATGTATGTTTTATATCTCTTGTCTTTTTTATACCTTGTTGTTGCAGCTTAGCATAGTCTACTCAAGTAACGTGAGTACTCAAGTAAGGTTGCTGAATTTGTCTACCTCCGTTCATTTCTTCTCTCATTTGCTCAAAGGTTAACTGGAAGAGATCCCTTAAAGGGATAAGTTCGCCTTTGTACATACCATTTCTTTTTGTATTTGTAATTTTTGTTATTGTGTACAATAAAGAGTTTTACTACTACTACTACTAATTCCTTAAAGCTATAGAAACATTGTTCAGCGAGCCATTTTTTTTAATTTGGTTCTAAATGCTGGAAGGCTCACAGCTGTACTTATAAATAGGGGTAATTTATTATACACTACAGGACCCGCAACATGGACTGTTTTCACAGTTTTACTTAACATAGTCTTACTTGTGGTCGAAGTCATAATTAGCAGAAACATAACTGATATGCAATACAAGCACATACGTCGTTAACTAATAACCATAGGAAACATTGTTTTAAATCTATTTATCTTTTTTACATCCTTGTTAAGACTGACATGAAAAAAAACATTGAAAGCGATTGAGATTGGAAAAGACGAACAAAAATATACCTCCTAGTCAAAAACAGATTGAATATTGACATAATTTAACACGCTTTTTAAAGGAATGAATCAGGATATAAGAATATATGTTCTTGTATAGAGGTGGGATAAATTTATCGTACTACCTTATCGTACAAGTAGCTACAGTCCCATTGTTATCCTTTAGCAGACTTTCAAGGAAATAACTCAAACGTCCAGTCTCTCGCCATTGTGCTCCGAAAGGAGACAGCAACTTGCGAACACAATCCCTTAACACTGTCTAAACAATGCATACAGTATTCCAACTGCTTATATACGCCCACAAATTCACACACACTACGATCTTAAGGTGCCTGGTGCCAACTTAACTTATCATTCCTCTGCACTATTCATAGCCAAGGTACCATTACATACGTATAATGGACAGGAAAAATCTACCTAAGCCAGTCAGAAACAGTCGCAGTAGTTAAAGAACAGTATAAATTACACGTTTTTTGGGAAGAAACAAGCTAAAACTATTAGATAATTTATAAAATACGTATAATCTGTAAAGATCAACTACTGAACATACATATTTCAGTTTTCTAAACTCAGAAAACGATTAAATGGCCCATCCAAATCAAAGTTAGTATGTAGGAAGGTGCGTCGAAACCTTTTCTATGGTTCCGTAATAAAATTGATTCCAAAGAACACTATGCGATCACTCAGTGCCTGGTAATCTGTAACAGGCAGTTTTTTTGAGTTAATTTACTGCTTAGTTACACAAAGTACTTTGTATGAACACTATCCGATCACTTAGTGCCTGGCAATCTGTAACAGGCAGTTTTTTTGAGTTAATTTACTGCTTACACAGCGATCTTTGTATGGCATTAAGAAACTTGCTCGAATCTACAACAATGTAGCCACATAATGGCGCGAGATACTTCACCCTCGTCGAACAAAGACGTGCTCGACTGTCAGTCGGATTGAGAGGGTAGCAAGCCCCACAACTGTGACTTTACCACGAGTTTACATGACCGTACTCTCTAGCGACTACGTAAAAATTTGTATGGGCAAAAGGACAGCGCTTCTGGCGGTTACGCAATAGAACTAAGAATCGGCATACTAAGTCATGCAAACTCATGGTAAAGGCATTGTAACTAAGAACACTACAATAATACGTGAGAGTAGAAATAATAACTAAATAGCATTTAAAAATCGTCACAAATGCATAGCTACAACTCAAAAACGATTAATTTGATGTTTTTCTTTTACTTCGTGCATATTTTCCTTATAAGTGTAGATATATTTGTGAAAACTTTACTGGCTTATGATCTACCTTAATTTATTAACTTTATGTGTGATTGATGCTGTTTGTTTTCCTTAATAAAGAAAGAAATAAATAAATAAATAAGCTTCCAGTGTTCCGAACCACACGCGTGGTCGTGTTGGAGGTTTTCCCCTGGATTTTCCCCAGGCTACTCTCCAACCGCGCACTCATATCGCTTTATTGGGCCCGGCCTATACAGCCACAGTCAGGTTCAAAAAAGATGCATCATCAACACGCTTCGTTGCATACAAACAAAGATGAAATCCGCATCGATCGCTAAATAACTTCTTTCGAATCAATATGATCGATGTTTTAGTTGCATTATATCCTCATATGAAATGCTGATGCATTTCTCTTTTGATATCAAAGTCCTATTTTCAATAATCAGAGTTAATCAATGAATTACCAAACCTCTCCATCACATGAGATTATGTCATAAAAGTACCTTCTACTTTCCCCTAAGTGCTCGGCTTTTGTCAACAGTCTGTATTTACACAACCACGTGCATGGTGTGTGTCTGTGTGTGTGTGGCTACTACTGTGGCATTGCCGCCGCAATAATTGTTCAAGTGCAGGGCTTCCCTTTGTTAACCTTTGCTTGCTTTCTGAGGGCCTGCTCCGAACTCCGATATCCGAATTTCGTATCGTGTCATGCCTTTCACTCTCATGTTATACACTATATGAGTAAAAGGGACGGCACTACACGAAGTTCGGATTTCGACGTTCGGAGTAGATCCTCTGGTTGGCGGAGATTTCCAAAGGAGATAACGTACAAGAGGTAATAGTAATCCAAGTTAGCCAACTGTCCATACAAAGACCAAAAATTTATATAAACATTTGTATTATGTAAGTAATGATTGTACTTAATGTAAAAACGTTTATTTTTTTAGTAACTTGAACATGCAAGTAAACTACTCGTGGTCCAGCGCTCGAATGGATGTTTTTGTATGGAACGCCTGCTCACGTTACTTGAGTAGACTATGCTAAGCTCGAAAATAATGGCTGAGAGCGAGTCAGACCACCCAGCCTCGCTCTTGGTATGGAGTCTAGGGCGGCATTCCGCATGTTAATATAACAGTTCGTGACATTGCATTTTTGCATGATATCATGTTTTGTATTTTTTGTATTTTTTTGTATTTTTTGTATTTGACATTAATTATGTGCTTGTAAGAATATACTGAACTGTATATTCTTATTTATTTTCATTTTTTGTTACGCAATTAGAGCGCCTGACGATCAGTATGCAATAGTAGTATAAGCAAAAATGTATCTATTTCTTACACGAGATTGTATTCTGTGATAAATAAAACTATAAACTATAAAAACTATATATTTATGTCACACCTGGCCATAAAGTGGCAATTACCGCACACTCCGCGGAAAATCCCACTTCCTGATCAGGGGGTGTCAAAACTTTGTACTAACCTCGGGCGGTAATTAAGAGAGCCTCAGATCGCATAATTATCGCCCTTGCCTTCGCTCGGGCGTCAAATACCTGCGATCTGAGACGTTCTTTGTTTTATCGCCCTTGGTAAGTAATGTACTAATTATTTAAAAATTATTGCACAAAAAATACAGTGTAAATATGGCGGACTTAATGTCAAATGGTATTCTTTACTAGTCAACCATGGAGCCAAACAGTACCGTAACATACATGTATTCCAGTAAGAGTGTCGATCAACTATTCTTTGTTGTTCGCTACCATGGTTACGTCTATTGAGTCACTCTTTAAAACTGTGATTGTATAGGGATAAATCTATTAATCATGAGTTTTAGCGACCGTCGTCTAGTACCCATAACACAAGCCTTCTTGAGCTTACTGTGGGGCTAGTTCGATTTGTGTAAGATTGTCCTCTAATATTTATTTATTTATTAAAAAAATAATAATAATTTAAAATTGAAATTTTCACAGATGATGTATTTTTGTTGCCGATGTAACAACAAATACTAAAAAACAGAATAAAATATATGTTTAAGGGGGCTCCCATACATAAAATGCGATTTGGTACGCCTTCGTGAGCGAGTCCGACTCGCACTTGGCCTTTTTTCATGTCACGAGCTGTCTTCAAAACTAGTCGAATTGTATCTCTGCAGTAACGCGTGTTGTGTCGTTTCACACGTCCGCTGCGCTTCTGAAGCTTCGCTGCCAATACGGACTGCATTGTAATTAGAAAACTTTCCAAGAAGACGTCGCTCGACTTGGTTCATGTTTGAACTATATTGTACTAGTACATGTACGGTATAGTTGTGAAACTTTAAACCCTGAGAAAATCAAAATCAAAACATTTATTCTGCAAATAGGCCTCAAGGGCACTTTTACAAGTCAAAATCTATCTAGGTACATCAAATAAAAATAATACAATAATCAAAGTATCATTAATTAAATGTAGTGTTACATGTCAAAAATAAGACTAAGAAACTAATAACAATCGAGATTTGTTAGAGATGTATAAGGTCTCTAAGCGTCAAGATAAAAGGTAATAAAGTAGGTACACTAATCATAATAAAATGTTTTGAGCTATATCTATAACACGTCAACATGAAAATAATAAAATCTAATAAATAAATATAAGAGAATATGTATATTATAAGAATTATAAATAAAACTTATAGGTTGGTCGAAAAAATTGTTTTCGACATGATGGTAAATAAATTGTCGGATATGGTACGATTTTCCGACAGAGAAATTTCCTTTCCCGAAGGAATATAGTATCGGGGGTAGTAAAGAAGTTATATTTTTGAAGGGTCGGCAACGAAAATGTGACACCCCTGGAGTCGCAGGTGTCCTTAGGCTGTGGTGACAGCTTACCATCAAGCGGGCCAACGACGTGGTATAAACAAAAAATTTTTTTTCCTTTCCCGAAAGAATATAGTATTGGGGGTAGTAAAGAAGTTACATTTTTGAAGGGTCGGCAACGAAAATGTGACACCCCTGGAGTCGCAGGTATCCATAGGCTATGGTGACAGCTTACCATCGAGCGGGCCAACAACGTGGTATAAACAAAAAAATTTTTTTTTTTTTCATTAAAATACAATCAAATTATAGTGCACAAAGAGCACATCAACCAAAACGATTCCAATGTAATATTAACTTTTCAGTACCGTGTCCCGGAATTGAACCCCTGGAGAGCCACTTGGTCCATTGTTCTTGCTTAAATGTCTGTGTATGTCTCGCTCAGAACCCCGGTTGCAACAGAGACAGCGAACTGTCCCGCGAGGCTAGTTGCCACGTGCATGAAGTCCATAATGGAAGCCATTCGATTGGTATCGACCGCCAATTCTATCCTGTAGGGTTGACACCAATGTCTTAAAAATAACTGTGATTTAAATCAAGGTAAAACGGACTTTATAACTTAATAAATAGTACTGTTAAGAGAAGGTTTTAAATTTTTCGCAACTAAAATCTGGAACGACCTACCGCCCCCGCTAAGGGAACCTTGCAAAAGTTTAAAAAAATATTACGAGCTCATTATCTCAAACTACAAAGACAAATTTAAAACCCAAACAAAACACATCACACCACACAACATTAAACACACATCACACAACATTAAACACACATCACACGACATTAAACACACATCACACATTATGAAATCATTATATATAATAGACAGGTACGCTGCTAAACAATATAGGTAGATAGGCATTTATAGTATTGTGACACATCTAAACACGTTACATATGACATGACCATGAACGCTCAAATGTAAAAGTTCTCAGGAAAACGATTCAGTAAACAATGCAATTACTGTTTCATAGGCGTAGTATTACGACCAACCCTGAAGGGATTCATGTGAAAATCAGCGCAAGGCCTAAAGCCCTGCATATGCTATACGAGCCCCCATTGCCCAAGTTAATACAAATAAATATGTATTTTAAGTTTCTATTTTAATTTATGTCATAAGGGATCTCTTTGTACTGTACACATTTTCTTTCTTTTTTGGCAAGGACCATATACAATAGGACTGACAATCTTCATACTACGCACCGTGCTCCGAAAGTTAGTATCTCTCTACGTAGCTAGATGCCGCTAGGAGTACCGATTCATTCAAAAGTCGTAAATTTTATAATTTCCATGAATGCGCAAAAGTGAATTCACAGCCATCGAACGTTACGACATTCCAAATGATACAGTAAAAAGTGAAAAGATGGCGTTAGGTGCGATGTTTCATTACTAGTACTAGGTACGTTCCGTTCTGGCGCACTTCACTATTTATTTACACTTACATAATTACTTACAAATGAAATATATTTCACAGTTTGTTTACCTTGTTATTTATAATTTATCTTAAGAACCCAAATAATGTCCGCAATTATACTTTAGTTTAAAAAGATTAATTGAAAGTTTAAATTCTGCGTGAGTTGAAATGAAAATTGAAACGTCTACCACTAACTCGCCATTGGATCTTAGTATTCGGTTAAGCAAACGTTTTCACTCATAATAGTGTTTGAAATTCATTCGGCGCCGAACACGTGTGGACTAGCGCGGGCGCGGGAGGGGCGTGGCGCCGTCGATCGCCGGCCACTGCCTATTTTTTGATGTACATATATAAATATTCCCCTTATAATTTATAAACCTATCTTCCGCATTAAACCTATTTAGGTATTAAGAGGTGCAAGTAGTAAATACTGACCACATATCTAAACAACACCTAATTGTCAAAAATGTTCTACAGTCCTCGAATCACAGCTTAATACAGAGTAGTCAAATTAATAAAACGTAATTTTCTGAGACTAGCTCTAATTTTCATTGCATATTCATTCACGAAGATAATTCTAAAAAATCTAAGATCCATTATATTGTTTGTAATATATGCGTAGTGAAACACCTAGCTTAGTTTATAATAAATAAATATATAATATGTAATAAATAATGTGGGTATGATCATATACAAATCGACCCCGCCTAGTCCCGAACAAACTAAGCAAGCTTTTATTTTCTCTCTCCTCTGATACTTATACGAGTATATAGATAAATATATACTTAAATACAAAATGGAGTTGCGTTTCTTTTAACTACTTAACATTTACCTGCATACGTGTAAAGGCACGGGTCCGTAGTTACTTTCACAATGAACTACGGTAAGCGATACCGATATCTCGCATCACCTATTAATTTATTGAACGAAAAAAAACCTTGGTAGCTACATTGAACTATCTGTAACTTACTCTATAGTTGGTAAGAGGCAAAATGTGAATATAATAAATGTGTTAAATCAAAGGCGATTTCCATAAACAAATGAAGGCCCAAAATGAAAGGGACGAATGTATCGCATGACATTTCCGATCTCTTCTCGATGAGCGTCAAATTTTGTAATTAGAATACCTATTGGTTTGTTTACAGTGCGGATATTTGTGAGCATTGCATATTTACATATTTTTACACTCTTCTTAGGCAGATAATGGTTAGGTGTATGTAATTTGCCTAGGTATTTAAAAAAAAAGTTTGTTTAGATATTTGTTTCTATTTGCTGTCTATATGAGGTTGGAAAAAAATTGTGTAGATATTTTTGACTCCTGCTTATGCGAACAAAGTAGGGGTCAAAAATATCTATTGAATATGAAAAACAAGTGCATAGATGCTTTTGTCTGCGTGTTTGTCTACAATATTTGTCTGTCATTGTACGTATATTTATGAACGTATTAGCGTACACAATTTAATGACTCGATTAATGTTCAAATATATCTGATCGAAATTGTTGTATGGATATTTTTCGCTAACGGATAGTAAAGATTTTTTGTCGCTTTGGGAACGTGTATATATTTATGCCCTTGACTGTACGCGTAATTTAATTTTATACACATTTTACCAGTTCACCAGCGCCATCTAGTTATTTTATGTAGCAAAAATTGGCGAACCCGCGAGCAATCAATGATTCCAGAGGTAGTGCCATCTGTTAAATATGATCTGTTTCACGTTGTTGATGAGTAAAAAATATAATCCTTAAAAATTGTGTATAGAAGGTATATAATGGTATTAAAATAAAGCACTTAGACGTTTGTTCTTAAAAAACATAAAAAACAGGAGAAAACATTGGTGAAAATAACATTTTTGCGACTTCCAGTCTACGAAGCAGCGCCATCTAGTTTTAATACCGAATTTTGAGCTATTTCAGAGTTACGTTTTTTTGTATGAGATTGTCAGTCCTATTGTATATGGTCCTTGTTTTTTGGCAACAAATTGATTTGAGTTTGAATAGGTAAGCAAAAACTTACGTACGAAATATGATAGTTTTTCAATGTAGGAAAACATCATGAGGAAACCAGAATAATCCTAAAATGGTCAAGTTTTCCCTCTGGACCGTACTGAACAACCAGGTCGCCAACCTAGCCCAATCTTGGAATCAAGTACAATACAACATATCATTGATCAACACATAAATGCATAACAGATGAATAAATGTTGAAACCACTCCAAATGTATGAAACTTATACGATGTAATATAAATTTTCACTAAGTTTAATGTAATCGACATTGCAATTGTATAATTTTTGACATGTAAAATGACATTTTATCAATAAAATTCTGATTCTGATTCTGATTCTAAGTGGCAAATCGGACGACGGAACGGAACGGAGACGGCTTGTTTAGGATACAATCGGGAAAACTTTGTAAATATCTATGTAAGTAGTCGATATTATACCAGTCATTCGTGCAATATTTGACGACCGGTTTAGCCTAGTGGGTAGTGCACCTGCCTGTGAAGCTGACGGTCCTGGGTTCGAATCCCAGTCAGGGCAAATATTTGTGTGATGAGCATGAATATTTGTTTCTGAGTCTTGGATGTTTTCTATATATTTAAGTATATATATCTATTAAATATATCGTCGTCTAGTACCCATAACACAAGCCTTCTTGAGCTTACTGTGGGGCTAGTTCGATTTGTGTAAGATTGTCCTCTAATATTTATTTATTTATTATTATTTATTTAATATTAGTAACGCTACGAGTGTCAACCCTGTGGAGCCGCCATTGAGACTCGACAGTAAGTCGAAGTGGTTCTGCTCGACACACCGTCATTATCGCAAGCACGCACGTAGTTACTTGCAGTATTGGATTTATCCAGAAATCACGCGAGGCTCCTAAGGGGGGCCTACGAAAACCTCACGACTGATCTCGTCGGGGGAGGGGGTACAAGGTGACCTATAGCCTGTATTTTTTTACTGTACCTACAAAACCGTGAAATAATATTTGCACATGAGCAAAAAAAATGTTGTTTGCCTATAGCTGTATATTAGTTACGATTATATGTATGTTTATTCTTTCGAAATCGTTTAACGTTTATGAATTACTTATTTTCTCATTGCACCCACATTTGCTAGTTTCTGTTTGGTCCTATGGTCGACTGGTAGAGAATGCCTCATGGCATTAAGTCCGCCCTTTGTACTTATATTCTTTTTGTGCAATAAAGTTTAAATAAATAAATAAATCAATATAGAACCTCACTAATGGGGAGGAAGGTCTAAAAGTGGCCCAAAAAGTCACGAGATTTTTGGATAAGCATGGGCCTACAGTCGGGATCGTAAACATGTATACATCCTAGGACTTCATTGTATAGAAATGTCGAAAAGTACCTTTACCTATACATGTTTATGCTACATACATTGAGCATATCCTTATACAAAATCATAATAACAAAAAAGTGAATATGTAAATTCATTGTAATAAGCATATTTTTGTAGAAAATGACTAACTGTCGAGTTTCTTTCGGCGCTTCTTCTCGGCAGTGGTCTCTTGAGAAACGCTAGTAGTTATTGACTTGTAAAAGTCCCACTGCCACCTACTTGCAGAATAAAGTTCATTTATTTCATTCATTCATTCATTTATTTCATTTGAAGTACGCGATTAAGTCCTGTTTACTAATAGCAATCGGTGAAATCTTACAAATTTAAATCAGTAGGTCCATTACATTAATGTGTTGTACAAATGTCACTTACTATTAACTAAATAGAATTATTTTAAAGACGTAATTAATTAAGTTTATATTGAAAATGGCAATAGTCAGAATTCAATATACTGCCCTCGCCGTAAATATATCATTTTGCTCCCTTGAGACACAATCTCCTTATTCCCTATATTTAATAGTTAAAAACATGTTAGTGTGTAGTAAGCTGAAACTTTGTGCAAATATAATATAATTACTTAAGTTGTTTTTTGTGTGTAGGGGTTTATGGATGTAAATGCACTTTCAAAGCATGATGCCGGTCATATTTTAGAATTAAAAATAACATAAATATCTAATTGTAATTGTATTGTAATGTATGAAACTATAGGTCTAGTATGTTATTACTCACATAGCCACAGCTAAGTTACTTATGTTTTCTAAGACCGTTTGTTTCTTAATAAATTAAAATCTCCTATTTTTATTCCAGATTAAGTGATATAACTACAATTACTGCGTAGTTTTGTCGCATCGGCGAGCGCCCGCGACGCGACAGACGCAGCGGCGCATTAAATACGAGTGCGGACGACCGGCTTACGATTTGAGCTCGGAAGCCGTACTACTTGCGTACATACGTACCTAATGTACCTATGTCCGGAGAGCAGGTGAGAGAGCACACACTTATTTCAAAAGCATATTATAAGATAAACGATTCCATCATTGATCTTTGGCAGTGATAGCGTCCCGCACAAGTAATCTAACACAGAAATATTTTGTCCTAAATATTAAATGTATATGTGTGCCATTCTACATTTTCATGTACATAATTTTCAGACACACTTTTGTAAATGCATATTTTGGAATACTTGGCCCTCACTACTTATTTTTCTGTTGTTATTTAGAAAGAGGTTTAATTGCAGTATCATTTCCGATAGTTTTGGTAATTAACGAACCACAGCTAATATCCATAAATCGAGTAATTCAGTGGTCCTTGGATGGTGAAACATTTGTATGAAAAAATGGTTTTTACCACTGTGTTACCCACTTTTTACAACAATAACTTAGTATTTAAGTATTTTTACCTACAATTTCCTTTTATTAGGTTCAGGTACTATTTCGAAATCCTATTTTTGTACACTAATTCAATACATATCATCATTTTTTTTAAATAGAAAACTGGTCATGAAAAAATAGAATGACCCGTGTATATGTTTTATATTATAGCATTTTAATTATGTAGTATTATGATACTGTTATTTTATATACATGTAGAGACGCCTGACCAAGTAAAACTCTGAAAAAGCCATATTTAAATTATATTTATAACCAAATATCCCAAACCACCTTTCAGTTTCCCATTCAGATCTTGACTGCGTCATCCGTCAACTCTTTCGCCACTCGTAAACAATTCAAAATACATTCAAAATCAAAAATCAAAATCAAAATCAAACATTTATTCTGCAAATAGGCCACAAGGGCACTTTTACATGTCAAAATATTAATTTACAATTTAAGTAAATCCGACTATAATAAGTAATACATTTTTCATGTCAAAATATTAATTTACAGTTCAAGAAGGAATAATAATTTCGAGTTTACAATTATAACAAAATTAATGTCATACAGTGAAGATAAACTTGCAAAGTTATCTATTACAAATATTACAACATCAGTAAAGTTAGAGATGTATAAGGTCACAAGATTAAACATTCAATCGGTCCTTATTCATCTTCTAACAGCCAGCACCTTACACAGCCATCAAAAAGTACCAATCCCTCATACATTATATAATGTTTTGAAAAAAAAACGCCTCGCCGAGTTTCTTACGCCGGTTCTTCTCGAGGCAGAGGCTTATTTTATGAACCGGTGGCAGATTTTTGACATTCATAAGTGCATGTAATATGCCTGAATTGAAGAATAAATGATTTCATTTCATTTCACACAGTACTTGCCCATTTCAACCCTCCAGCCGCAAGGATACGGCAAGGGGACACCTTTTTAATCCGTCGTCTACCGGTCCTAGAGATCCAGGGCTCATTACAAAACAATGTTATTGTTATTTTTTTTAAGACGACGACATAAGCCACAACAACACACACAGGCATAAGGCAGTTACGAAAACTAGCACGAAGTGCTGCGCTTCCACTTTTATTGTGAGAATAAAATAATATTGTGGGACTACAGTATAGGGTTCTTCAAGAAAGGAGTACTAGAAACAAGTGCACGTATACGAAGAATTTTCTGCCACGGACGCTCCGGTTGTGGAATGAGCTTCCTCCCGAGGTTTTCCCGAGGGACTACAGTATGGGGTTCTTCAAGAAAGGAGTGTATAAAATTTTAAAGGGTCGGCAACAAGTATGTGACACCCCAGGAGTTGCAAGCGTCCATAGTCTACGGTGGTCGCTTACCATCAGGCGGGCCGTACGCTTGTTTGCCACCGACATGATATTAAAAAAAATGTGAATCCTTGTGCCCCGTGAACTACAAACATAATGTCTTTAAGGCGAGAATGAACCGTTTTTAGTATTTTACTAAGTAACACAGGTAAGTACGTTCCATCTTAGAGCACAATCTCTTGTGCTTTGTAGTCAAGTGCAAACCTATTTAGAGAAAGAAAAGACAGACATATACAGGGTGTCCCACGGCTATGCCACATGAAGGGAAAGTACCTTGAATATTGTAGATGGAACATTTTACTGAAAGAAGACATTATTTTAATTTTAAAAACAATTTAAACTGCATTCACAGATATTTAAATAACAATTAAACCGTGAACCGGGAATCGAACCCGTTACACAAGAAAAATCATTACCCTGTAGCTTTATCATACCAAACGAAAGGCTTTATCATATGGATTATTTTTTGCTAAATAACATAGTATCAGAAATAAAAGGAAGACCATGAATTTTAACATTTTTAATACAAAATTAATCAATTGATCGTAAACGTGTAAAGGGTTCGATTCCCGGTTCAACCACAAAATTATTTAAATATCTGTGAATTCATTTTAAATTATTTTTTAAATTAAAATAATGTCTTCTTTCAGTAAAATGTTCCATCTACAATATTCAAAGTACTTTCCCTGCATGTGGCATGGCCATGGGACGCCCTGTATAAATACGAGTATTAGCCTCTATCTACATTATCAAAGTGTCAGATAGCAGTCCCTTTCTTAGAACTAGTGCCCAAGTAAATATTGGAATTAGGTGACAAAGCAAACTCCGGGCCCCTTTAAAACGATTCGCTTGCAGTTTTCCCATTTAAGATATAAATTCGTAGCCGACTGCAGACAATTGCATGTTCCGTCGCACTCCAAATAGAACCGTAATTGTATTCTTAAAATGCTCAATTTAAAGTGAGCGAAGAATAAAATGAAATGAAATCATTTATTCTTCAATTTAGGCATGTCAAAAAACTACCACCGGTTCATAAAATAAACCTCTGCCTCGAGAAGAACCGGCGTAAGAAACTCGGCGAGGTGTCATTTTTTCAAAACAATATACAATGTATATAAAATAACAGTAAAAATAGTACAAAATTCAAATGCTACAGTATAAACATACATACATATTTTTTAATATTAAGGACAAAATATTTCTGTGTTAGATTACTTGTGCGGGACGCTATCACTGCCAAACATCCCTATCCATGATATAATCGTTTATCATATAATATGCTTTTGAAATAAGTGTCTGTTTCACGACAGATTTAAATTTAGAGTCCGTAAGTTCAGTAATGTGTCTTGGAATTTTATTGTAGAAGTTTTAGTCTCATGCATACGGTTCAATTTCGTGTGTGGCGGATAGTGCAGTTGCTCTCTGCGGTCGGGTACCAACGTACCTTTACGTCGGATCGCTCATAGTAGTCATAGTTCTCTATCGCCCATCTCTTCGCTCACATCCTTCCTCTCCATATCGTCTCTCACGCGGACTGCGATCAACCTTTTACTTGGCTATGTAAGAGAAGGAGGTAGATGAATTTACACTAACGTGAGACATATTTGCACTTAATAATAGGACAACGGTTGGAACTCACTTGGAAAGTCACTATTTGCGACATGTTTCGGAATACAATTGGAGTCCTTCATCAGGTTGAGTGTTATCAAGGCAACCGACCGCGCAACACTGCCCTCCGACGCGCTCAGTGTGCCTGCCGTCGTTCGACTTGGACAATTTGTTGGAGCAGTCAACTTTAACACAGGACTGCGCCGAGCTCCGCGCGCGTCGGAGGGCAGTGTTGCGCGGTCGGTTGCCTTGATAACACTCAACCTGATGAAGGACTCCAATTGTAGTCCGAAACATGTCGCAAATAGTGACTTTCCAAGTGAGTTCCAACCGTTGTTCTCTTATTAAGAAGGGGGTAGTCTCTTACATCCATCCACATTCATTCCTAATAGGGTCATTGTCAGATTTGGGTTCTCGTCTTTTCGGTGGACACATCAAAAGTTAAGGGCCACAAAGCTTAATTTTGGATTGGTCTAGTAACCCGCATAAACGGTGTTTCCTTAACTATACATCCATCTAATAAAAACGTAACTTACATGTACATAAGCCGTTAACTATTAACCACCGGTGGACAACTTTTGTTTTTACCCACGACGGAACGGAGAAGGTATATGCGTTTAGGGTGAGAGGTTGTTTGTTTGTTTGTTTGTTTGTTTGTGTGTGCACATCAATATCTTCAAAACGGCTTGACCGATTTAGAAGCGGTTTTCGGCAATAGATTTGTAGTTTAGTCGGGACGAATTTTAGCTGGGTTTTACGATGATAACTCACCAGGGGGCACTGCAGTAAACATTTTTCACCGTACATCCGTCGTGGGTTTTTCAAAATTTTTAATTTTGTTTTTTACAACTGATAATGACCCAATACCCTTCGTGAGATGACTTTCTTCCCTCCGCATAACATGCCCCTTTACAATACAACCGGAAAAATGTTGGGAGGATCCTGTTTACCGGCTTATTATCAATCAAATAAACAATAGAATAAATGTAGAGATAATATGTGTTCTCTCGGCACTTCCCAGCTTAAACTGCAAATGCGTCGTTGCGCTGGACTTCCAAAAACACATACATATTTCAGAACTTATGTCCGAGCGATAAGACTCAAAACCGTATACATATTTTTAGATCACACAACTACGTTGTCTGCATTGGACATTTTCTCGAGCTGTAATAGCATTACTCTGTAAGTTATTTAACGGAGACACATAGCGGAGCTGAACTAACTGCGAACACTGGAAAGTTCTTTACGTAACACAGATTTAACTTCACGGCATGAAACTGAAAACGGGAGAAAATTAAATGTATAATAAACTAATAGTAAGGGTAATGGCGACCCGACTACATTTGTCGCGGCGATGCGCGATACGGACCAATAATAACAGGTCATCATCATCATCATCATTTCAGCCGAAAGACGTCCACTGCTGAACATAGGCCTCCCCCAAGGCTCGCCATTTAGACCGGTCCTGTGCCGTTCGTTTCCACCGGATTCCCGCGACCTTCACCAGGTCATCACTCCACCTTGTCGGAGGCCTACCGACAGCTCGTCTTCCTGTGCGTGGACGCCACTCAAGCAGTTTCTAGCCCCATCGACCGTCAGGTAACTGTTTTTAATTCATCCTGGTAACACTGGCTGACGATAGATAAAGGAGGGAAAAAATGGCGGACGGTGACGGACGGCCTGGACGAGGAGAACAAGGTGGTAAGAAAGAGATGAAGGGGAGTTTAATAAAAATGTTCATGAGAGTTAGAAGGAAGTGCGGCCGAGAAATCAGGTGCTGCGCTGCATTCCATTCCCGGTGAGTTCATTCCATAACCTGATATACCTAGTATGATGGTGATGTCGACATAGCAAGCCTTTATCATAGTTTTGATTTTTGGAACAGCAGACTGGTGGTCCGTATCGCGCATCGCCGCGACAACATCACTAAAGACGGATACAATTCAGATCATCATTAGCCCACTTCCGTCCCCTGCTGAATAGGCCTCTTCCATGCCACGCCATTAACGATCTTGAGTTTCTTTTTGTCTTCCTACTGCTGTAAGCGCGACAAGTCACCTATGCGCTGGACTGACTAAGGATGGGTTGCACCAAACCGTCTGTAATCGTAAGCGGTGTTCGTTACAATCTGATTGTGTGGAAAATTTGACAAGTTCTATGGGATGACAGCTGCCGGCGCCATATTTGACGATGACCGGCCTGTGATCGTATGTCGGTGCAACCGACCCTAAGTGAAATCCGCTGTAGGAAACTGCTTATCTGACTGCGCCAGACAGTCTGCCAAAAGAGAGGGCGGGATATCGTGCGGAGAGCTGTGTCCGCCTCTACCACCGACGCGGACACATCAACGACCGCTCTGCCATGAGAGAAATGACGGAGAGAAGAGAAGAGAAGAGTAAGCCACTTTGCGTATGTCATCGCTCCACCTAGCTAGCTAGAAGGCATCCTATATTACGTGTACCAAGCCGTGGTTTCCACTCCAGAATACGACTACTCGAACGGTTGTCGGTTCTGTGACTACTCCGAACTTCGGAAAACGAACTTCGTATCGTGCTGTCACTCTCACTCATATAGTGAATACCACGAGAGTGTAAGGCCGGTACGATACGAAGTTCAGAGTACAGGAGCAGATAGGACTGGCCCACTGTCCCTTCTTCTTGCTAATCATCATCATCATCATCATCATTTCAGCCGAAAGACGTCCACTGCTGAACATAGGCCTCCCCCAAGGCTCGCCATTTAGACCGGTCCTGTGCCGTTCGTTTCCACCGGATTCCCGCGACCTTCACCAGGTCATCACTCCACCTTCTTGCTAATCCTTTGGACTAATCAGGCTATATAATTCGCCTTTGCCAGGCTAGACTTTGGATCTCTGACAAAGACACCGAGCATAGCCTTCTCCATCCAAAATGTATCAAGGTCCTCCCGCCATCCCCTTTTCGGTCTGCCTCTGCTTCGGGAGCCATCTTATGGGATACATTCGGTGACTACTTTAGCCCCACACTCCGAGTGCATTCGACAGACATGCCCAGCCCAGTCCCACTTCAGCTTTGCGGCCTTAACACCCACATCTACGATACCAGTTTTGGAACGCAGCTCCGTGTTCCTAATTCGGTCAATTCTACGGACTCCAACTAATGCTGCGTTCCATTGCTCGCTGGCAAACCTTGGTCGAGATTTTTGGGCTTCGATTAATGACCAAGTTTGGGCGCTATAGGTCAGGATAGACAGAATGCACACGTCAACGAGCTTGAGCTTCAGTATCAAAGGAAGGCTGTCCTTCATGGACCAGAAGCTCCTCGAGGCGAATTAAATAAATAAATATTAGAGGACAATCTTACACAAATCGAACTAGCCCCACAGTAAACTCAAGAAGGCTTGTGTTATGGGTACTAGACGACGATATATTTAATAGATATAAATACTTAAATACATAGAAAACATCCAAGACTCAGAAACAAATATTCATGCTCATCACACAAATATTTGCCCTGACCGGCATTCGAACCCAGGACCGTCAGCTTCACAGGCAGGTGCACTACCCACTAGGCTAATAAACTGGTCGTCAAAATAAATTGTTACGCTTCATAATATTATTTCCACACAGCTTCACAATAAAAAACCTTTTATACATGTATGTACAGCAATAGCAATATATTCAGTCGTAACGTTATGAATATTCTGTAGTCACAAAAAAGCGGGTTTATTGTGTACTATACCGAATTACCATACGAATATTACAATACAGACCGGCAGTAAAACCTGAGGGGCTACTCTGAATTTCCAAATCCGAACTTCGGATCGTGCCGCCCCTTTCACTCATATAGTTTATGCCACGAGAGTTAAAGGGACGGCATGATATGAAATTTGGATTTCGAAATTCGGAGTACAGGCTCAGGTTCACTTCTCCCGATAAATTAATATGATATTGTCATCACATCGCTTAACTTGACATTGTAGTTTTTTCATCATGCCACGTAGATAAATAGTACGACCCGCCTTTTAAGGCCGGGTTTTATAAAGATCCGTTAGACCAAATGTCAGATCAATATCATCATCATCATTATCCTTGCGTTATCCCGGTACAGTTGCATCCTAAAGGATGCCCGGGGTCCGCTACCTAATCCCAAGAGTTGGCGTTCCACCCCGAGGGAAAACCAGACCTTATTGGAATTAGGTTTGTCAAGTGAGTGGGCAACTTGACTGTTAGAAGTTCTCGAGCCGCCCGAAGGCCTCTAACTTGGCTTAACGACTGCTATCATATACATCAGCCGAGATCAACGTCTTAATGTGCCTTCCGAAGCACGGGAGCGCTCAGTTAGTAACCACTCAAAGCGGTCACCCATCCAAGAACTGACCGCGGCCCACATTCCTTGACCTCGCATACCGCACGCGGCACGCGATAGACACTGCACAGTCATAGGATATGTAATTAAAATAAATGAGAACCCCTTCTTCTAAAATGATTTGATTTCTTATTAAAATATTTAAACATCGAAAATTGATACTAACCAGCATTGGCAATAAAAAAATAATTAATATACCACGTGGTAATATAATTATAATAAGTTGTATGGAATAGGCCTAATGTTTGCAGCTATTTTTAGAGCTGCAAAAAAATGTATGGGATTGTGATTTATTTATTTATTTAATAGGCACGCAAAACAGATGACATTTATTACATGTGAAAAAAAAAAGATAATTAGAAGGTTCTAGTTGGGAATGCCACCCAAAACATGCATGCACAGCTTGATTACAAAAATGAGCGAAACCTATCCTAAAGTAAATAATACATAACTATATTCTGAGCATGTACAATAGCTTTTGTTTACAAACAACTGATATGACAAAATACAACAGGACTGGAGACAAAAAAGAAATGACAATATATATATTTGCCTAAGATGACGGAGCACTTTGACAGATAGCCCTGACTACCTGCCTCCTGAATATCGCAAGTCGCGCATCGAAAATATCAACATCGACATCGCCATACCTCGACACTAGGTCATTATACTCACGACACATCCTCACAATAGGATTGTAAAAAGAAGTATTATTTCTATATATTTGGAGCGCAAAAGTTTTTGGAGCGCGGGATCTGAACCGGGGTGTATTAAACGTAACAAGGGACAGGATTTCAGGCGAATCGATTTTGGAATGGATTAGCTTGTGAAGAAATGATAAGTCATGCAACAGACGACGTGATTCTAGGGAATTAATGCCAAAATAACGTAGTCGCTGGTCATAAGTGTGATGTATAAGAGACCGCTTGTATTGATACGACATTGTTTTAAGGCATCTTTTCTGAACTCGTTCAATATTGTTAGAGTGTACAATGTAATACGGAGACCAAACAATGGAACCATACTCGAGTACACTACGCACTAGACTTTGGAAGAGGCAAAGTAGGCTGTTTGGTCTCTTAAAATCCTTGGTGACACGGAGAATAAAACCTAGCATTTGATTGGCTTTTTTTGTAATAACCTCATAGTGATACCTAAAATTAAGTTGTTCATCGAACCATATTCCGAGATCTTTAGCAACCGTGTTGCGGGTAAGTCTCTGGCCCGCCAGATCGTAGTCGTATATAATTTTGTGTTTTTTATTAGAAAAAGAGATAACAAAGCATTTACTGACGTTGAGAAACATGCGGCTATTCGGCGATTCTGACTATTAGTGCTCCCAATCACGTCGGGAAGAACGGCAACAATTATAGTGAACGTCCAATTGCGCGTAATTGAATTTGCTGTAGAAACGAGTGTATAATATGACTATGACTATTGACGACCGCCTTAGCCTAGTTGGTAGTGACCCTGCCTACGAAGCTGGAGGTCCCAGGTTTGAATCCCGGTCAGGGCATTATTTGTGTGATGAACACGAATATTTGTTCCTGAGTCTTGGATGTTTTCTATGTATATAAATATATGTTTATCTATATAAGTATGTATATCGTCGCCTAGTACCCATAGTACAAGCTTTGCTTAGTTTGGGACTAGGTTGATTTGTGTAAGATTGTCCACAAATATTTATATTTATTTATTTATTTATATGATTTTAATACCTACAGGTTAAGTGTTATTGGCGTTACTAAAATGGATAATGGATAACGGTAACTAGACTTAGGGTCAGTTGCACCGACATACGATCACAGGCCGGTCATCGTCAAATATGGCGCCGGCAGCTGTCATCCCATAGAAACTTGTCAAACTTTCCATACAATCAGATTTCAACGAACACCGCTTACGATTACAGACGGTTTGGGGCAACCCACCCTAAGTCTGTTAGGAATGCTAGATTCAAAATATCAAAGCAACTTTATGACCTTAACGATTAAGTCGTCTTTACATATTTTTGATCACTTTGGCCTTGCAGATATTTTTGAACTCGGCCGTACCACGTAACAGTGGGCTCACCCCAGCGTGTAGATGACGCGCGACCCGGTTGCCTAAATAGCGTGCTTTGTGCCCGGCTCACTACTAAGTGGCCTCTCTGTCCCCATACCACATATACAGAGTGTTGCCGACACGCGGGCTTTTCTTTTAATAGGGTATTAAGAGGCCTTATAAATATATAAATAAATAAATAAATATTAGAGGACAATCTTACACAAATCGAACCAGCCCCACAGTAAGCTCAAGAAGGCTCGTGTTATGGGTACTAGACGACGATATATTTAATAGATATAAATACTTAAATACATAGAAAACATCCAAGACTCAGAAACAAATCGACGCGCTTCACAGGTAGGTGCACTACCCACTAGGCTAAACCGGTCGTCAAATTATAAGTTTTGAAATGTTTTGATTTCAAATTATGAGAAAAGTATTGATAATACCAATAAAGTAATTAAAGGCTACGATAATTTTATTACTTTTAAATGGTAACATAGCCATTATTTGATTTTATTGTGTGTAGTAGAATTTAAACGTAAAAAACAAGTCTCTACCTTGAAAATGGTTGATTTGGAGTGATGTTTGAAACGATATTTCTTAATGAAAAATCCAAAAAATGCATAATAAGTTTATGACATATGGCCGCAGTAGTCCAATTCTAGACAGTAACAAGAGAAAATGTCAAGATATGTGTCAATTCAAACAGAAAATGCCCTAAATAGATGAGCGTTTTTTAACTGATAAGGACCCTTAAACGTAGTTCCTTAACCTAACGGTCTGCTTTATTTTATTATAAAACTAGGGGAGTGCTCGGAGGAATTGTTCGGAATGATCCCTGCCGCATCTTTTCGTCATCGTCCTACGCATCAGCATTTCCATCCTCACCACTTAGATGGCTGTCAGTCCACAACTGTGCGTTTCTCAAGAAATTTCCTGCCTCGCACAACCAAACTATGGAATGAACTGTCGCCTGCGGTATTTCCGGACCGATATGACCTTCAAACCTTCAAGAAAAGAGCGTATTCCCTTCTGAAAGGCCGGCAACGCACTTGCGACTCCTCTGGTGTTGCACCTGAAATGGTGCAGCTTGTCGGAAATGTTCGCAAAGGCCCACACAGATGACTTTCATGCGATAATGAGAAAAAAAATAACGTCGCTGTTGGGTCGCGTCAGGGAAAGTCAAAACAGCATTCTGAAGGTCATTGCTTTCATGCCTGGTCATTGTTTTGCTTTTTTGGTCATTTTTGACGACCGGTTTAGCCTAGTGGGTAGTGCACCTGTCTGTGAAGCTGACGGTCCTGGGTTCGAATCCCGGTCAGGGCAAATATTTGTTTGATGAGCATGAATATTTGTTTCTGAGTCTTGGATGTTTTCTATGTATTTAAGTATTTATATCTATTAAATATATCGTCGTCTAGTACCCATAAGGTACCCATTGCTGGTAGATTCCAGTGTCACATATTGTGGCATTGGATTGAGAGGGTCAGGACCACACTGACATATGCCAAGTTGGCTAGGACCACAAGTTTCTCTTTGTTTTGTTTCCTATAATACTAACAATAGTTTTTAAGTTGTTTCTTGCTACTAACAAGATATGGATCAATGTGTCTGAAATAAAAGATTTTTATTTTTATTTATTTTTCTTATGAATTTAAGCGCATACATTTTTGTCTGCACATACTCCCCGCTGATAAAATATGCCCAACTGAGTTGAAATGCACTGATAACTGTGGAAGCAACGGAGCGTGAGATTATTCGAAGAAAGATCAGCTTGAATGATTAGTTTTTTAGTCGGCTCAACGATCACAATAAATAATAATCCGATGACAATGCAATTGGCATCTCGATACAGAAAACACCATGATAATTGTCATTTTACAGCAAACTTTCAGAATTATACTCGTTCCCATGCAGCTGTCATTGTGGGTGGAACTAAGAGTTTTTCCACCTCACTAGCTCGGAAAGCCCTTTTTTAGGGTTCCGTAGCCAAAATGGCAAAAACGAAACCCTTATAAATTCGTCATGTCTGTCCGTCCATCTGTCCGTCCGTCCGTATGTCACAGCCGATTTACTCGGAGACTATAAGAACTATAATTATTAAATTTGGTAGGAAGGTGTATTCTATGAACCGCTACATAAAAGTGATGTGATATTACAAAAAAATATTAAATTAGGGGGGCACTCCTTTCATGTAACTGGTGGCTGAAAAAAAAATTTCAACGCACATAGTCGTGTGGGGTATCGATGGATAGGCCTTTAAAAATGATACGGAGGTTTCCAAAAACTTGTCCATTTAAGTCAACCATTGGTGAGATATTATCTGTAAAAGTCATAGGTAGTGTGCCCCCCCCCTCTAATTACCAAAGTATAAAGTTTAAAATTCTGAAAAAAAATGTGGTGGTGTGCATTAGTAAATACTTTCACAACGATTTTTGGTTTGAACAGTATATAGGTTTTACGGTTTTTGAGTTTTCACTTAAAAACTGTCTTGCCCCAACGAAAGGTCGTAAGTGCCGTGAGTTCCCTATGAAGATACGACTTTTTTAGATTCAATGTATTGGATAGTGATTTTAATTGTGGACTAGTAGGTGTTGGTACGGAACCCTTCATTGTGCGTGGTCCGACACGCACTTGGCCGGTCTTCATTCTTATAGACGCCCGCAACTCCAAAGGAGTCACGTACTCGTTGCCGACCCTTTATAAAATTTGAGGATGCACTGTGTTGACAACAGAAGGGACAAACGCTTGACCGTACGCTTGTTTGCCACCGGCGTTGTACTAAAAAAAAATTCTTAAAATGCGAAATCAAGTCAGTCCGTACATTTCGATTTTTATAAACTGTTGTATGGTGTTAGTTTGAATTCCAGATGACACATAACCAATTTTTTTTATTATTATAGCTTTATTACCACAGTACATTACTTAACCTTAAAATATTGTTATTTACTCTTGTGTGGTCCCTGATAGGGTAAAAGCCTCCTCCATCTTATGCCATGTCGGTTTGTCCTGAGCGATATCAATCCAATTGTTGCCGGCTGTTTCTGTGATATCATCTACCCATCTTTTTCTTTGCCTTCCGACACTTCTTTTGCCTGTGGGACCTTTCCATTTGGTTGCAAGAAGGGTCTACCTTTTACCTCGATACCTTGCTATATGCCCCGCCCATTTCTATTTCAGTTTTAATGCACGCTTTAAACATAACCAATTAGGACCCCCTTAATGTTGACAGTTCTATCAAAATGTATAAAAACTTTAAAAAATGCGAAATCGGACACAAGTTAAAGAGCGTGACTATACATTTGACCAGTTCTACGCGAGCTATAGGTTTTAGGCCTACCGTTTCTTCTGCTGGTCCCTTCCACCAGTTCCCTATTCACTACCCTTTGACGCCCCCTCTTACGCCACGCGCCACGCCAGCACCCGCTGAGTTAAACGATAAGCATATAGCATACAAATACAAATACAAACATTTATTCTGCAAATAGGCCACAAGGGCACTTTTACATGTCAAAATATTAATTTACAATTTAAGAAAGTCTGACTATAATAAGTAATACATTTTTCATGTCAAAATATTACTTTACAGTTCAAGAAGGAATAATAATTTCGAGTTTAACAATTATAACAAAATTAATGTCATACAGTGAAGATAAACTTGCAAAGTTATCTATTACAAATATTATGTTAGAGATGTATAAGGTCTCAAGATTAAACAAGGAGTGAAATTAATATATTATCCCAGAGATGTACATGGTCTCTGAGCGTCAAAATTAAAATTACATTGGAGACGAGTTCATGGCTGAAAAAGTAATCTCTAAATTTATCACAGCGTGAACCTAACATGTACTCCACGGACCGCGTCCGAAGTAATTCCGAGTACAATATCGTATCAATTAAATTTGTTAATTCTAGTGCAATAATGCCAGCTCACGCCCCACACACAGTCCATAAAACCAAGTATAGGGTGTCGGTAATGCTTTAGGCACTTGTCCAACCGCCGGCGAGCAGCGAGTACTTTCATAGTAATTTTACTCGTTTTCTCGCTCAAGCGAGTGGAATTACTATGAGATTACTCGTTACTCGCCGGGCGTGGGACAAGTGCCTTACGAGTTGTTATCTTATAGGGTTGTCATTTCGGGATGCATAATGCGCCTCGGCAGCATTCCTTGTGGCGCGTACACTGTCGGCACTAAAGCGCTCTCCGTGTGAGTATTTTTTTAATATGGTCGAGTCAAATTGTTTTGGTATGTTATATACCAGCCGTATACAAAACACGATAAAAAGTAAACAGAAAAATTAATGTCATAGTCATAGTCATAGTCATTTATTAATAATATTTTCAATATTACATGTCATTGTTATAGTTCAATTATACAGTATTAATTATTATGTGTTAATTCAATTCTACAAATTACTGAAATCATTAAGTATAATCATAAGTGATAGGTATTGTTATTATTAATTATTGAGTAGGTCATAAAATTCTTCAATTCTATAAAAGTGAGGAGCCACGATTTTAATTTTTTTAAGCATGTGGAGACACTACCCGCATTTTTCACTTCTGCGGGAAGTTTGTTATATACTTTAGGCCCCACATGATGCATGGGTTTGGTTGACTTGCAAAATGCATCTTGGCATGGACGACCGGTTTAGCCTAGTGGGTTGTGCACCTGCCTGTGAAGCTGACGGTCCTGGGTTCGAATCCCGGTCAGGGCAAATATTTGTGTGATGAGCATGAATATTTGTTTCTGAGTCTTGGATGTTTTCTATGTATTTAAGAATTTATAACTATTAAATATATCGTCGTCTAGTACCCATAACACAAGCCTTCTTGAGCTTACTGTGGGGCTAGTTCGATTTGTGTAAGATTGTCCACTAATATTTATTTATTTATTTATCTTCCATTCGGATTCGGAAGCGACGCTGCACCCTCCTATACTTATACTACTCGTTACACTGCGGCTGGCGCGCGCGCAACTGGCAATCAGCGGCCATTGAAGCGCAGTGCCGCGGTAATCCCGCCTTTGTCCCGGGAGCAATAGTCCCGCGCCCGCCGGTCCTAACCTTTTAGGGTTCCGTGGGGAAGAACTACTCGAATATCGAACTTTTGAATGAATATTTGTTTCTGAGTCTTGGATGTTTTCTATGTATTTAAGTACTTATATCTATTAAATATATCGTCATCTAGTACCCATAACACAAGCCTTCTTGAGCTTACTGTGGGGCTAGTTCGATTTGTGTAAGATTGTCCTCTAATATTTATTATTATTTTTATTATTATTATTTTTAAGCTTTACTGTTTCGTAGGTAAATTGAAGCGACAGAACAATAAAGGTTTCTTACTACGGTTAGAATCACCTCCATCTGATGCACTCTGACGTGATGTTTCATACTGGATTAGAGAGTTTCACGACAGAAAATTGTGAATCCAGCTTTATGTAATGTATACATGAATACCTAGTTACTAATTATATATAATACCGTCTATAGATCGCCTGTTGTTACCATTTAATTTAAATGTTATTATTTTTTGGAAGAATTCCCTAGATTAGTGGTGCAATAAAGAATATTTATTATTATTTTTAATACAATACTCATTTAGATTGCACTGGCATACTCAAGGGATCACTTTTTTAATTTTACCGAGTAAATGTCACATCTTACAAGTTAGAAACACAATTAAGGGTCGATTGCACCAACATACGATCACAGGCCGATCATCGTCAAATATGGCGACGGCAGCTGTCATCCCATAGAAACTTGTCAAACTTTCCATTCAATCAAATTTTAACGAACACCACTTACGATTACAGACGGTTTGGTGCAACTCACGCTAAATATCAAGTTCATAAAATGTCTTTATGTAAGTATCTAATGAGAGTCAGTTTGATATATTCGTCTGTCACAGTTGGTCCTGCAGATATCTTCATTATTTACGTTATGAGTGGGGCAATGACTGTGTACGAATTCTATGCTGTAGCAAGCCATTCTAATTACGACTAACTACCGCAGTGATGTCCCCACCCGGGATCGGATACCGGTATTTTCTCCATAGAAAAATACCGGTATTATTACGGTCACCGGTTCATTATTTCGTTTTTAATAGGACAATCTAATACGACGTTGTTACCTAAATACATGATTCAGCCGTACGTAAAGAGGGTGGATCAACTTTTTTTGTGTTGTTATCTTGACCCGTTGTCCAAGGGACAGTAGTGGCGCAGTTTGTTCAAAAAAATGTTGTATTAAGTTCTACTAACATGCTTAGTAGATGGACCATTATGGAAATAGCTTATAAGCACCACAAACATACATATGTTTGATAAACTTAATAAATAGCATAAAATCACGATTTTATTCGAATTTTGTCCCCTGGACAACTGGACGTAACCACGGCAACGAGTGGCACTAAAAAGTTGATTCACCCAAGAGAAAAAAATAATCCAAAATATTGGGCTAATTCAGGGTTTTTTAAAAATACCGGTATCGGTCCCTGGTCCCCACCCGTGTACGCCGTGCGGAACCCGGGTGCGCTGCGAAGATAAATGCCGCCGATAAGTGGTTGCCCGTTGAGCTAGTTCGGTGAACGCCGCGCCGTCCTTACGAGCTCTATTTTTGCCCCTCGCTTCCGACTGCAATCTTATGTCAAATTGTAGCGTCCCTTGCCGCGGCTGAAATTGGGAACAATAATGTGTTTTCGATGCGATTATTCTGAATAGTAAAAACTATTCATAAGTACGTATGTACGTATGTATGAGTGTATACTCATTAGTAGAAATCTAAGCAGAATTACATGCTCAGAATTATTAATTAGTTGAAGGGAATATCTCATTTTCCTTTGCTCTTGAGTATAGATTTAAGATTAATTTAAATTTATTTAATTTTTATCCTTAACTTACTCAACACCTTGTATGAAAGAGCGAATTCCTTCTAACACAAGTTTTTACTTAAAAGGAGGATTCGACAACCTTGTTAACGTTATTTGATAAAAGAATAAATAATTTTGATTTTTGATTCGGTCAGCCACGCCCCCCGTGAAAGAGACACGATTGTCTTTCGCGCACGACAAAACGGGATGCAACACTCTTTGGGAACGGCTTTTATAGACTCGTCGACTCGTTAAATATCTGTTTCTGTGCATTTTTATTAAACTTCCTCTTGACAGACTTTAGACGAGGTAAAATACTATCATTTTAACTTAATTGTGCCGTTTAATAATGCGCTGTTTTAGTAGGCTGAGTAAAAAAAGGAAAATAAAGACCCACCTTTGGAAAAAAATTATATAGAGACAATATTAAGCAATCATGTTTCGGCTATTGTTAGAAACACAGTCATATAGTCAAGAATCATAAATCAGAAAATCAATTGTTATTGGTTCCTCGTCTGGGCAGAAGAGCGTTTCACAGAAAGCGATATTTCTCGTTGCACGGCACAGGTTTTTTATTCTCATAAGAATTACAATAAATTCAATTACATGAGAATATCCAGTTTAAAGACGTTTATTTCTCATTTAACACAAATTTTCACTTTCAAGAAAAACTTAAGTTTATGGGTTTACAACGTAATATAACAAATAACTTGTACTCACAGTTAAAGGATACAATGCAATATAAGTACTTACTCTTAATTTTAGGTTAAAAAGGTAGCAATAAAAGTATCTAAGACATTGACTAGTGACACATGGATCAGTAGATATAGTAAGAAATACATGAGCGCCCGAGCTCTGTGCCTTTACCATGAGTTTGCTTGACCGTACTCGCTAGCGACTGAGCAAACGATTTAGTATACCGATTCTTACTTCTATTGCTTAATCGCCTGAGGCGCTGTACTTTTGCTCAAACAAATTTTTACGCAGTCGCTAGCGAGTACGGTCATGTACCGTAGACTCATGGTAAAGGCACTGCTCGGTTGAAAAATCGGAATTTCAACTGTCTAACTATCACGGTTCATGAGATACAGCTTGGTTATAGATGGGCAGACAGCGGAGTCTTAGTAATAGGTTTTACCCTTTAGGTGCGGAACCCTAAAACCTGATCAATAACATCTGTTCGTGAAAGGAAATTATATGAAATGAAATCATTTATTTCGGACGACGGGCATCCATATACATTAAGAGACCGTTAGTAATAATATTAATAAATTAATTAATTAATAATAAGTTAGTAAAACACGAAATGTTCATTGGATTGCACATGCACAGCCATCCAATGAGTAATAATATGGCTGTCCATCCTTTCCGCGATAGCCCTCATTATGAGGGCTATAGCGGAAACCATATTTTATAATATGAGGGCCTCATATTCTAAAATGTGGTTTTAAACGTGAAAGACCGAATAACCGAACTGTGTCGCAGCCCTACGCGTCTGCCCGGCATTCATCATCGTGCCAATGCCTAATATTATTCCGTCCATTAGGAATTCCTGTCAATAGTCGAGGCACGTTTTATTTAAACTTGGAATGGAGTGACGCATTCGACTCGCTTGAATGATGCATGGTGACATGCGCGGCATATATTTACTGTGCACGTATTCCGAGTGGCGATGTCACCAGCAAACTCTATTTGTCTAGTTATTTACGGCCCATATTTTTAGTTCGGATCTGTCACGATTTGTGAAAAACGATGCGGAATAGTGCCCTTGCTTTCTAGGTCTGACCGGTCTAAGTATTCCAAGAACATTTTAGTTTGACAGCGATATTTGTTTTACCATTTATCAGAATAACTCACATCCTAAATGCAGTGCCTACATTTTGTTCTTGTACTCAGAAGCTCTGCGTTTATATACGGACTGATATAGTTATATCTGAACTATCATTCAATACTCCATCCAAATCCAAAAGGTGTTTTCCCCCCCTTGCAATACCTCTTTCTTCGCGTAACTACAGACAAAATACCTTCCTGATTCGAGCTGGTAAGAGCCTAAATAGTATAACGAAGGAGCTGGTTATTGATATTTTTAATAGTAACATCCAAACTGTGCGGCGTAAATGGGGAATTTCTTTGAATGAGCGTGTTCTAGACGAAGTATAATTTATTTTAATGCAAAACATTATTTTAGTTTTTTACTACTGATTTATTGGGCTATCGTGATGCAGTGTATAGTGCTTATCACAATCTGTTCTTTGCTATTGTGTTGTTATTGGTGTGAACCTGTAATTGGCTTTTTGTATCATATGTCGAAAATTAATGTAATAATGGTAGCTGTTGGTTCACCGAAAAAAAAAAGATACATAATACAAATATAACTAGATATTTAACCACATATTAACTTTTCACTTCTAATGCACAGATGTGTGTCATATTAGACTTGTCAAACGGGGCTACAGTAGTACATTTAACCCCTAGGGAAAATATGAATACATATTTATGATTTACAAAACATTTTGATTTGACCAATCAAAACACCTCACCTATTAAATCCACCAATCACAAAACACTAATTTAAATCTTTTAAAATATTTGGTATTCGGTATCACCCAACCAGAATACAATTTATTAAAATCAACCAATCAGGAAACAATTTATTTATCTAAAGATTAAGTTTGTAGTAGTCCCTATTTAGCAATAAATAAAAAAGTGATAAATCGTTTGAGCAACGCTTTGAAGCGTTCAATGGAAGATCAGTAGCTTTTATTCGCGCGTGAAGGTTGCGCGAACCGCGGTGTCTATGTTTTGTGTATCAAAGCAGTTGAGAAAAAAAACATGCCGCCAATTTATACATATGTTCCCCGTCGAATTTATTATTAATCTTGGGGTGTCTTGGGTAGCTTCTGTTAATTTATTTTCTCGCACTCGAAGTGAATATTAGTGTATACAGTTATACATAACTCTGGTCTAAAAGCCATATTACCCCTCGAACTATTATCTATCCCTCACTTCGTTCGGGAAAAAAACTAGATCGTGGTGATGTGGCTCATTTTAGACCCTTTTCATATAATCTATTATATGATACTGTCAATATATATCAATTAACTTATCATATTTATATACATTTACAGGAGTTAATGTACAGTCGGTCTCATAATTAGCTGGATACTTTGAGACTTCGTCGCTTTCGCCCGTTGCGTTGGAAATTTATTACGAGTGAGATCCACTGTACCTATTGCTGTCATTCATATTATTTACGTAAGCGAAGAAGTTTCATTCGTTAAAGTAACTTTAAACTAGCGTTAAATTACTGGGTCCTGTAACACAGGGTTTCCTAGCTCAGGACGCAGGGTCGTGATTTATATTGTAATGTTTCGCTTATACAATAAACTTTTTTCATTTTCATTTTTTCATTTTTTTTTTCATTATAGTTTAGGGTTGGTAGTAATTTCAGTGGACATCAAAGGCTTCGAGAATAAATGGAGAATGATTAAAGTAGGTAAACCAAATGTTGAGAACTTTTGTAAACTAAACATATGTAACTTGAACCTCCGGAGTTGATTTGGTGAGAGTTCTCGAGTAGTCCTCAAACACCACAATGGAGCGGAGTGGGGCGGAGCAGACACGACCGACCTCCCCGGAGAGCGCCTAATGCCAGGCCAACCGCGTCCGCCCCTCACCACTTAACACCACTCCATTCACACTTACAGAATACAGGCTGTTCATTGCTGCTTTAGAAATAAGAAGTTTCCAGCTAGTTGAGGTCCGCCGCGCAATGAACGCAAGCTGCGCTAAAAGTTCGCATTCTCGCTCAAATTTGGGTGATCCAAGTCCCAAGTCCTAACAACTTGGACACGAATTCAAGTTAACACTCGAACAAACTCGCCGGTGACTCCTTTAAGCCGGAATTAAGTTCTTTGCCGTAGCAATAAGATAGTTTCGAACCGAAAGCCGTTACCTGTTTGCGGCAAACACACGAGGAATTTAACAAAGAACAATACTCGCCCCAGGCACGGAGGGAACGCGTGTAATGTGCTCTGTGTCCGGGAGTCGTTACATTTTATCGCGGACTCGCTGTAAAAACTCTCCGACACGGCGCGCCATCCATCATGCCCCAGATCGGATGACAAGTCGGGAATCGTGTCAGCTGGTAAATTGTCGCGTTTTTTGTGGTGTCTGGCTAGCCAATCGCGGTAATAGAAAGCGTCTGAGGATACACCCATCTCCACCCTCTTATGCTGAGAGCTCGCTAAATAAAAAGACGTGTATCTATCTCCGTTCTATTCCACTGCCTCGATTAAGCCAAACTTTGTCTATCCATTTGTTTTCTTTGACACTTAAATTAGATGGAATAGTACTTTTACGACCGGTTTAGCCTAGTGGGTAGTGCACCTGCCTGTGAAGCTGACGGTCCTGGGTTCGAATCCCGGTCAGGGCAAATATTTGTGTGATGAGCATGAATACTTGTTTCTGAGTCTTGGATGTTTTCTATGTATTTAAGTATTTATATCTATTAAATATATCGTCGTCTAGTACCCATAACACAAGCCTTCTTGAGATAAGATATGATTTGAGTGAAGTCACAGCAGAAGTTCATATAGTGTAACCATTATCTGGGTCATTGTCAGATTCAGGTTCGCGTCTTTTCGGTGGACATATCAAAAGTTAAGGGCCACAAAGCTTAGATTGGTCTAGTAACCCTCATAAACGGTGTTTCCGTAACTATAAATTCACGTAATAAAAACATAACTTATATGTACATAAGCCGTTAACTATTGACCACCGGGTGGACAACTTTTGTTTTTACAACTGACAATGACCCATCTAACACAGCAGAACCCTCAAAATATGTACATAAATAAATATTATAATACTAGATAATATTAGAGAACAATCTTACACAGATCGAACTAGCCCCACAGTAAGCTCAAGAAGGCTTGTGTTAGGGGTACTAGTCGACGATATATTTAATAGATATAAATACTTAAATACATAGAAAACATCCAAGACTCAGAAACAAATATTCATGCTCATCACACAAATATTTGCCCTGACCGGGATTCGAACCCAGGACCGTCAGCTTCACAGGCAGGTGCACTACCCACTAGGCTAAACCGGTCGTCAAAGTCATCTAGTAGTTATTATGGTTTTACCTCATGTGTCAGATATTTTTGAACTTCTTGTTCAGCCAGACTGTACAATTGAAAGTATTCAGCAGTATTGAGTACATTCAGCCGTTAAAGTCCAATTACGTACGTGACTCTAGTTCAGCCGTCTACCCGGGCAACTTGCCATGAAATTAAAACGTCTTTGAAGTATGGAAATTAAAGTGTGACGTAGCAGAAAGGTTGCGTCCCGGCTCCAATATGAGCCGTGACCGATCGCTTAAAGCGTGAACCGGGCCGTCGCTCCTACACCACATCCACTGCGTGTCTGAGACTACATTGTCCGTGGCTGTTCTATTGTGATTGGGTAATGGATGGTGGAGCGCGACGAATCCTTCTCCCGGCGCGGATGGGCCGTGAAGTGTTGCGGATGGGGGCGCGTGACGGCACGGATGTGGAAGCCGCCATGTTTGTGCTCTTCAACTGGGCAAACAGGCGCGGCTGATAACTCCTCGTATCGAAATGCATCACAAATACAAGCTCCAAATACATTACTAGTTATCAATTTAAATATTCTTGAAAATACTTCAAACAGGATTTTTTTACTAGCTTGGCTTTTAAAATGTTGACTCGTTAGTAACAATTCTTTTATTTACCCGTAAGTATAGCCTACATTAGTAAAGCAGCATGTGGGATCTTGGGGGCTTCTATTGTGGACTGTAGGTATAAATAATACGGCGGCTGGCTGTAATACGGAGTATTTATAATGCAGCACTTGTTCACACTAATTACACTACTTAAAGTCACCTTTTCTTAAATTAATCTATTAGTTCTTATTTTGTGCCATGCACCTCTATGCAGCTATGTTTCGGGCGGGCTCGATATTGCCATACATCTTAATAATCGGCCAGGGATGCCAGCCTAACATTCCTTTTTTATGGTAATGTTGGCACTGATGTCAACAGGTATACAGTATCGTCTTTTTCAAAGAACTATTATCCGCAACAATTCACTGCTTTTGAAAACATTAACCAACACCACTAAGTAGACTATCTCCTCATTAACGGAAAATTTACACCATTACTCGACACTAAATACTTAGCACTTTCAATCTTAAGCCACAGTGCAGACCTCGAACCGGTTTTTACTATTTTTTAAATATCTCCTAAAGCACATCTTCTATCTCAATTTTTATTTTAAGATTTATTTTTGCTAGCATCTTTGAAATAAATGATTTAAAATACGAAAGATAATCGTAAAACGCTATTAACCGATAGGCACGTATCGACTACTTTTGGTTCGGGGGGGGACAAACATTGAAACAACCATGTGAACTGTGTAAAAATCGCTGTAATCACTGTACTATAAAAACGGCTAAAAACGTTTTCGGGGGGGGGGGATAAATCCCAAATTTTAAACCGGTTAATTGTATGCAGACGAATCCGGTTTCCAAGCCCTGTCACCGTGACAGAGGAGGTGAACAATAGCTGTCAACTATTCGACATTAAGCCGTCGAGAATTGGAATAAATACCTTATAGTATTTTTTACCCCAGAGAGAAGTAACTGTTATTTAACATTTTCCTCGTAAATTTAACAAATTTGTAACTTGACCTCCGATCTCGGTGACCAAACAAATTAAAGCCAAGACAAGTTATAATTGACTTAGTCTGATTAAGAGGCCTTCAGATTCAGATTCAGATTATTTATTGGTAAAAAAGATTTTTACAAGTCATAATTTACAGTAGAAAAAAATTAACGCTATACAAATAATTATCACAAAAATGCCAGAGTAATAAATTTCAATTCAATTCACACATATTAATTATATAAACAATTCTCAATTTTAATTTCGATGTCGAGCAACAAACACACTGATTATAAAATACACAAAAAACAAAACAATTCTCAATTCTATAAATACAATAGTCAATTTCGATGTCAAGGAACAATTATACACATTGATAATAAAATACACAAAATATGATGTAATTTTTAAAATGTTTTGATTTCAAATTAAGACAAAAGTATTGATAAAACCAATAAAGTAATTAAAGGATATGATGATTTTATTAAAGTTTTAGATAGTAACATAGCCATTTTTTGATTTTATTGTGTGTATTAGAATTTAAACGGAAAAAAACAGTTTTTAGCTTGAAAATGGTCGATTTGGAGTGATGTTTGAAACGATATTTCTTAATGAAAAATGCAAAAAAATCTTTTAAAATTTATGACATTAGGTCGCAATAGTCCTGTTCTAGATATTAACATCGAGAAAATGTCAATAGACGTGTCAATTCAATCAGAAAATCGTGTAAATATATGAACGTTTTTTAACTGATAAGGACCCTTAAAGAATAACAAGGTACTCAGAGTTTACCTTCAGGAAGTCGCGCTGTACCCTTGAGTGCCTTCAAAGTAATTTATTTTATAATTGAAATGGAGTCCGCGTAGTTAACCACTATTTCTTTTAGAAACATGTGTCACAAGTCACAAGTATCACAACACATAGTGGTTCGGCGGCGGCGTCCAGGAAAACTGCTAATAAGCTTTCGCGCTGAGTACTGCTAAATAAAGTATGTTGATCGAATGACAAACGAGTGCCAATGTTAACCTAACTTAGCCAGAATTTTAACATGAAAGAATATAAACTACTATAAGCTGACCTCACATCTACGGGGTTCACATATTTATAGATTCCCATTATGTGATCCAAATTCTTATTGATGACAAATCGGCAGTAGACGAGCGAATACACTTTCAAAGCGAGTTTCGTAATGATTAGCTTGGCTGAGATACGCGTCATACTCGTGATCGGGTGCTGTTTGTGGAGTCCGGTCTGTTCATGCTTGCTAGGACATAGTGACTACGTTAATACTAGTGTCTTTTTATAGGGGATTGACGAGAGACATCATCCTGTTCTGGATTCATTTTTATTATCAGTGACTCTTATAGACCATATATCTCTAACAATATTAAATTAGTCTTAATCTTGACGCTCTGGGACCATGTACATCTTTAAGGACGTTGGAACTATTAATTGTATTTGGACGCTCAGAGACCATGTACATCTCTGGGATATTATTTGAATTCATTATACTCTTTGTTTAATCAGACTGAGACCTTATACATCTCTAACTTTACTGATGTTGTAATATTCGTAATAGATAACTTTGCAAGTTCATTTTCACTGTCGGTATCAATTTTTTTATATTTGTTATCTCGAAATTAATATTCGTTCTTGAACTCTAAATTAATATTCTGACATGAAAAATGTATTCTTATAGTCATAAATTGTAAATTAATATTTTGACATGTAAAAGTACCCTTGTGGCCTATTTGCAGAATATATATTTCAGTTTGAGTTGAGTTGAATTAATGCAATTGTAATAAAAACCGAAATGACCAAAATAGATGAACAAGAATAATAGTTTCTAAATATCTAATTGTTTAAGTATATATGTATTCAAGAGTTGTCTATCGTTAGTGTTAAATTCGTCTGTGCGTTTTTCTCTACTCGTATTTGTGTGAAGTGTACTATAAGGATATATTGTACAGCATTTTAATAGTAGTTTATGCAACTGATACATAATGAGAGGTCTGAAAACACGAGTGTGGTTTTATGAAACGAGCGTCAGCGAGTTTCATAATAGGATCATACGAGTGTTTTAAGGCCTAATTATGTACAGTTGCATACACTACTTTATCTACATCCGTTATTAAATCCTCTTTCATGTGTTCAGGAACCATTGCGTTGCAAGTGTAGTAAGGTCGAGCGTGAGCCCGTTGAAGTCTTTTCAGCACGAGCCTGTATCGTTATGGGCGGAGATGGCCATAACGATACCGTTGTCGATGTTATTATGGCCATCTCCGCCCTGGGCCGGCGCGATATTGTAAAGCTGGTCCTTACGTACACTTTTTGAGCACATTAAAGAGGAATTACTGTATGAGTGTAGATAAAATATTGTATTCTCCTTCTCCTTCTTGCAAAGCGTATGGGCAATCATGTTGAATACGCCCCTTTCATTCTTAAAGAAGAGTATTAATATTTCAAGCTTACATGGTCATTTATATTAGAATTACGATTTGAAACGGGATATTTACCATGTATATTTGTATTTTTGAGTTGCCGATATTTCGGCACTGTTGCAAGCGCCATTATCAAGGATTAACTGACGTACTGCGAGTTTTAGTTGTGGTCTACCCACACACCATAGCGATCTACCCTCTTCCTGGTTCGCTTTTTTCGCACAGTGTCACCGTCACTACCACCGTCCGCCTTGTCACTTGAAACTCGATTACGGTCACGACACATTACACTCACAGTATCAATACGCGATATCGATATCGACAGTATCGGTATCGGGAACTCAAAAATACAAATATACATGGTAAATATCCCGTTTCAAATCATAATTCTAAGAAGAGTATTGTTCAAGATTTATAAGTTGTTAATCTATCTATATCAAGGATCTTCTTTAATCCATCGATAAAGACTAAACATAAACACAAAAGTTTTGTTTATGTTTAATTATTATCAATGGATTAAAGAATGTTGATTCTCATCGTTAAAGTTAATTGATGTCCTTACCGGTCCGAACGTTAAGTGAAAGTTAAGGCAATTTAAACTTATTGTTGACTCCAGTTTACTCTATACCTGGATCCCTAACTGTTAAAATAGAAGTCAGAAATAATGACTCACGAATCGTTAACAATCCGGGCCCGGTAAGGACAAATTAAGATGCTGTCAATTATTTTATTTTTATTTAATTTAAATTAATTACTAATAAATGAATGTTATTATGCTAACTTATAGACTACCTATTACTACTACTATTGTGTGTTGTTGTTTGTTATACTATTGTGTGCCCTTACAGGGTGTCATGATCTAGCTTAAACCAAGATGTAACACCTATTATGTACATGACATTACAATATTAAATAAATAAAATAAAATAAAATAAGAAAATGTTAAATTTTGGAATAAGAATCACCCAAAAGCTTTCAAGTTATAAGGTACTGTTACACATGCTGATTTCTAGCACGAAAGCATGTCACTATTGAGCAATTGCTACTTAGTAGCATGTGTGTCAAAAAATTGCTAATAATGAGCATGCTGATTTTGAGTATGCTCAAAAATCAACGGTCGTTCGATTTTTGCGCATGCTACCTACAGCGCGGGTGGAGGGGGGCGTGGTATTAGCAAGATTAGCAAGTGTGGACGCTCTTGCTTAATTGAGCATGCTAGTAGTTAGTATGGTAGTAGTATGCTTATCCCAAGCAAATGTATACAACTCAAAAGCATGCTCATTTTAAGCATACTAATGACCATGCTTTTTACGTGCTAATTTTGAGCATGTGTAACAGTACCTATACGTATAGAATTTCTAAGCTTTGCTAAATTTTTTGCTCTTAAATGTACAGTATAATGTGAATACAGCGATCTACAATGATAATGACGTGTGAGCGGCCATCTGTTGAGAGTTTTGAACTCTAGTCTTCGAATGGAACACGTGAAACGCTTTGTTTATTTGTTCGCTCGGCCCACTCGGTAGGGATGTCAAAAAATTGTCTATTATTAAAAAATCGACTAATAATCGATTACTATTTAAAAATAATCGATTTTTAAATCGATTTAGATTTTGCAAAAAATCGATTAATAAAAAATCGATTAAAATACATAAATAAATATAAACATTTTTGGACAATCTTACACAAATCAACCTAGTCTCAAACTAAGCAAAGCTTGTACTATGGGTACCAAGTGACGATATACATACTTATATAGAAAAATAGATACTTAAATACATAGGAAACATACAAGACTCAGGAACAAATATTCGTGCTCATCACACAAATAAATGCCCTGACCGGGATTCGAACCCGGAACCCCTAGCTTCGAAGGCAGGGTCACTACCAACTAGGCTAAAGCGGTCGTCAATTATGATCTTCACATCCGATTAATCGTAATATAATTTATCAAAGAATATTGTAAGCTACCTTGGAGATGAGAATATTAGATGTCTAAAAACACCCAGTGAAGATCCTGGCATTATGAGGACATTTCTAGCAATGGAGCTAATATTGAAGCCACGCCCCCTAGGTATCGCGAATTTCAAAATATCCGGATTTGCTCAGATATTATCACGATACTGCAATACACGTCAACATTCTTGTGATACTGATCATGATATGAGTGTATCGCATGATAATAATCACCGTGGGACCGACCGAATAGGGAAAATAAATGAAAAATCGATTATAGAAAAAAACGATTATTGTTTGTTCAAAAATCGATTATTTAATAATCGATTTTTCGAGACGGTAGTGACATCCCTACCACTCGGGGTGTGACACGCTTCGTCTCCCACTTTTTGTTCGTCGGCCTTCGTTTTTAGTTTTTTTAAAGCTCTTTTTCGGGACGTATTGTTGAAAAAACTAGAGGTAATTGATTTGTATGAGAAAGCGGGCGGAAGGCCGCTGGGGCCACGCTCCATAACGCTAAACGATGTCGTTCTTGTGATCAACCCACCAACCATCTACTTCCTCTTTAGGCATCTACTCAGCTAGCAAGGTCGGTCGGTGGGTTTACGGCCAGTTAATTTGATGCGCCAGTTTGCGGCCACTTGGATTAGTTGATGAACTGAAAGGATATTTTCTTGCTTTTTTAATATATTCTCATTCAATAGCTACTAATTAAAACGCATACGACTCGCTATTTCTTTAGGGCATGTTCAGAATCGTTTAAAAACTAAAACGTTTTTAATCCTTTTTCTTGAATCAAAATTGTATTCAATAATTCATATAAAAATAAACCAATTAATTGTATGTAATAAATTCAACTTATTATATTATATAATATATATTATTTCAATCATACTTGCATATTTTTTAAATAAAATATTCAATGTAATATTAAATTCATAACCAGTCGAGCTAATATGGACAATTTTCATATGGCAATGTTTAGATTTAAAAATTGTCTTACGTTAATAACTTACGATTTGTTCAGCAATTCGCAAAGACTGTTACACTCACTTTTCTGTATATTTTTCTATTTTGGATTACACCAGCTCCTAAATCTACAGTCCACTATTTTATTTACCACTACGGACCTGCGAAGATTTTACAGGGCATGTAAAAAGGTAAATATCTTTAAGTGAAAAAACTTCGTTCTTCAGAAGGCCGCAAACTGACGCAGGCCGCGTAACTGGCCTAGCGACCCTACTAGTAGTTACTTGTTCAGTTATATGTAACAGATTTATGGCATCAAGACATTCGCTGATGCAGATTGTACAGAATTATATATCAACTCCGATTTTTAAGCCGCACATAAACCTCATAATTTAATAGAAATTCTTTAGTGATAGTCATAGTCATAGTCATAGTCATTTATTAATAATATTATCAATATTACATGTCATTGTTATAGTTCAATTATACAATATTAATTATTATGTGTTAATTCAATTCTACAAATTACTGAAATCATAATCATAAGTAATAGGTATTATTATTATTAATTATTGGGTAGGTCATAAAATTCTTTGATGCTATAAAATGAGTGAGTGAGAAGCCACGATTTTAATTTTTTTAAGCATGTGGAGACACTACCCGCATTTTTCACTTCTGCGGGAAGTTTGTTATATACTTTAGGCCCCACATGATGCATGGTTTTGGTTGACTTGGTCAGTCGACAGGTGTGTGTGAGGAGCTGGTATGTTGACCCTTTCCTTGTGCGAGTTATTTTCTTCTGAGCGAAGGTGTCAATGTTCTCAATGACAAATTTAGCGACATCATAAATGTACTGCGAGGGCAGGGTGAGGATTTTATTATATCTGAAGAGATTTTGAGTAGGAGTGCGTGCTGGGACAAACGAGATAATACGCACGGCGCGCTTTTGGAGAATGAAAACACGTTGCCACTCTGCGGCTGTCCCCCACAAATCAAGCCCGTAACTCATCACCGAATGAAATAGTGAGTAATAACAAGATATTAATTGTCTCCGAGGTAGAACGTGAGCCAATCTGCTCAGAGCAAAGCACGCGCCAGACAGCCGACCGCATAAGCTGCTAATATGTGCATCCCATTTGAGACCGGAATCTAATGAAATGCCTAAAAATTTCGTGTGTTTGAGTTGTGGCAACAGAGTACCCAGTATACTGATATTGAGTGGATCTGAAGGTCGTCCGCCAAGGTTTATGTGCAGAATCTGGGTTTTTGCTAGGTTCAACACAAGGCCATTTGCGCGGAACCAGTTCAGCAGTTTAAAGATATCAGATTTCAATGATGCTTCCAACTGCTGAGCTGTATCTGCTGTAATTATGTCGCACGCGTCATCTGCAAAAATATACATATCCCCGTCTACTGCTTTGGGCAGGTCATTGACCTGGATAAGGAAGCACAGATTAGCGAGCGAAGATCCTTGCGGCACTCCAATATCTACGCCTCCAAAGCTGGACTGCACCATGCCGTTGCTCAGTGTCACAGCCTGTTTACGATCCGCCAAGAATTCGAGCAGTAATTTTAACGCAGGTCCGCGTATTCCCGTATGTTCGAGTTTGTGTGCTAGAACGTTGTGGTCACACAAGTCGAAAGCCCGCGTCATGTCACACAACAATATGGCAACTTGAGCAGCTCGTTCTTTGGCTCTCATGATATTATGAACAACTTCGCGAACGACGCTAGTGCAGGATCTGCGCTTTCTATAAGCATATTGTTTGGAGCTTAAAAGGGAATTTATTTCTAGAAACGATGTTAGTCGCTTTGATAATCCACATTCAAACACTTTGGCAATAGCCGGGATTATACTAATAGGTCTATAACTAGATAGGTTGTCTTTGGGCCCTTTGCCTTTGTAAATAGGTACAACCTTTATATTTTTAAGAATAGGTGGATACAGACCAAATTTGAGTAAATGGTTGAAAATAGGGACCAGTTGAGTTAATAATATTGGTAAGGCCACTTTCAACAATCTTGTGGAGGTGTTGTATATGTCGCATGTATTTTTACAAGCTATATCTTGTGTTACAATTTTGTGCACTTCTGATTCTGTAAACTTATTTAGGTATATAGAAACGTTACTAGTTTGGATCGAGTTAGTCAGTAGTAGCTCATTAGCTATTAAAGGGTTGGCGGTAGGTGCCAGTGTCGTCGCAGCGGCGGAGAGAAAAAAATTGTTTACTTCATTCGCCAACCGGTTCTGGGACTCATAATGCAGTCCGCTGTTATCTTTTATGTTAGTTAGACTGCAGTCATTGATTGCAGATTTACGTCCAGTGTAGTCATTGACAATTTTCCACATAGCTTTTTGAAGATTGTTGCTACGATACAAGATTTTTGAGTAGTAATTTCGTTCAGCGTTAGACAAAAATTCTTCCAATTTTAGAGAATGTGAAAGTATTAACGTCATCAATACTTTCATTTATTAAATTAATTAATAATTGGGTGGATCAACTATTGTTGCTCGTTACCATGGTTACGTCTCCTGAGTCACTCTTTAAAACTGACCGGTGTGAAGTTAGCGGCCAAAAGTTGGCGGCTGATTGGCTGCCAACATTTGGCCGCCAACTTCACAGCTAGCCGCCAACTTTTAGCCGCTAACTTCACAATAATATTAATCGACCAAATAAAGAAGTCTCCAATTAATTATTCAATGTTATATAAGCTACATTTAAAATTAAAACAAATTATAACTAAAGCTGTTTCGATTAGCTTTCAGTAGAATATCTCGTTTGTTTCGGCGTTATGACACAACTCGAAGTTTCTGAGGACTACAACTATTTTGAATATTTGTCGTCACTATTTCTAGAACGATGAATAAGACATAACTATGATCATGTTACTGTTTCAGTAGAACTTTACCTCGTTTAGTCTCGGGTTTATGTCTCATTGGCCGAATATAATGTGGTCAACTATTTCAAATTGTATTTTTGGACACTATTTCTAGATCGATGAATGGGATCTCACTATGCGCGTGTCAATTAGCATCCAAAAGGCTGTTCGAATAAGCTTTCAGTAGAACTTTACCTCGTTTAGTTTCGGCGTAATGACTCATCGGCCGAATCCACTGTGGTCAACAATTTCAAATTTTATTTTTTGACACTATTTCTAGATCGATGAATGGGATCTCACTAAGCGCCTGTTAATGTGCATCTAAAAGGCTATTCGAATCAGCTTTCAGTAGAACTTTACCTCGTTTAGTTTCGGCGTAATGACTCATCGGCCGAATTTACTGTGGTCAACAATTTCAAAATTTATTTTTTTGACACTATTTCTAGATCGATGAATGGGATCTAACTAAGCGCCTGTTAATGTCCATCTAAAAGGCTATTCGAATCAGCTTTCAGTAGAACTTTACCTCATTTAGTTTCGGCGTTGTGATTGTGAATCACCAGACGAAGCTACCGAGGTCCACGATTACAATTATGATTTTTTTGACACTATTTCTAGATCGATGAATGAGATCTCACTATGCGCATATTAATTAAAATTCAAAAGGCTATTCAAATCAGCTTTCAGTAGAACTTTACCTCATTTAGTTTGGGCGTAATGACTCATCGGCCGAATCTAATGTGATGTGGTCAACAATTTCAAATTTTATTTTTTTTACACTATTTTTAGATCGATGAATGGGATCTCACTAAGCGCCTGTTAATGTGAATCTAACAGGCTATTCGAACCAGCTTTCAGTAGAACTTTACCTCATTTAGTTTGGGCGTAATGACTCATCGGCCGAATCTACTGTGGTCAACACTTACAAATTTTATTTTTTTGACACTATTTCTAGATCGATGAATGGGATCTCACTAAGCGCCTGTTAATGTGAATCTAACAGGCTATTCGAATCAGCTTTCAGTAGAACTTTACCTCGTTTAATTTCGGCTTTATGACTCACTGGCCGAATCTACTGTGGTCAACAATTAAAAATTTTATTTTATTGACACTATTTCTAGATCGATGAATGGGATCTCACTAAGTGCCTGTTAATGTGAATCTAACAGGCTATTCGAATCAGCTTTCAGTAGAACTTTACCTCGTTTAGTTTCGGCGTTGTGATTGTGAATCAGCAGACGAAGCTACCGAGGTCCACGATTACAATTATGTTTTTTTTGACACTACTTCTAGATCGATGAATGGGATCTCACTATGCAGATGTTAATTTAAATCCAAAAGGCTATTCAAATCAGCTTTCCAAAGAACTTTACCTCATTTAGTTTGGGCGTAATGACTCATCGGCCGAATCTACTGTGATCAATAATTACAAATTTTATTTTTTTGACACTATTTCTAGATCGATGAATGGGATCTCACTATGCGCCTGTTAATTGACATCCGAAAGGCTATTCAAATCAGCTTTCAGTAGAACTTTACCTCGTTTAGTTTGGGCGTAATGACTCATCGGCCGAATCTGCTGTGGTCAACAATTACAAATTTTAATTTTTTGGCACTATTTCTAGATCGATGAATGCGATCTCACTATGCGCCTGTTAATTGACATCCAAAAGGCTATTCAAATCAGCTTTCAGTAGAACTTTACCTCGTTTAGTTTGGGCGTAATGACTCATCGGCCGAATCTGCTGTGGTCAACAATTACAAATTTTAATTTTTTGGCACTATTTCTAGATCGATGAATGCGATCTCACTATGCGCGTGTTAATTGACATCCAAAAGGCTATTCAAATTAGCCCTCAGTAGAACTTTACCTCGTTTAGTTTGGGCGTAATGAATCATTGGCCGAATCTACTGTGGTCAACAATTACAATTTTTTTGACACTATTTCTAGAACGATGAATGGGATCTCACTATGCGTGTGTTAATTGACATCCAAAAGGCTATTCAAATCAGCTTTTAGTAGAACATTACCTCGTTTAGTTTGGGCGTAATGACTCATCGGCCGAATCTACTGTGATCAATAATTACAAATTTTATTTTTTTGTCACTATTTCTAGATCGATGAATGGGATCTCACTATGCGCGTGTTAATTGACATCCAAAAGGCTATTCAAACTAGCTCTCAGTAGAACTTTACCTCGTTTAATTTAGGGGTAATGAATCATTGGCCGAATCTACTGTCGTCAACAATTTCAAATTTTATTTTTTTGACACTATTTCTAGATCGATGAATGGGATCTCACTAAGCGCCTGTTAATGTGCATCTAAAAGGCTATTCGAATCAGCTTTCAGTAGAACTTTACCTCGTTTAGTTTCGGCTTTATGACTCACTGCCCGAATCTACTGTGGTCAATTATTTCAAACCTTATTTTTTTGACACTATTTCTAGATCGATGAATGCAATCTCACTATGCGCGTGTTAATTGACATCCAAACAGCTATTCAAATCAGCTTTCAGTAGAACATTACCTCGTTTAGTTTCGGCGTTGTGATTGTGAATCAGCAGACGAAGCTACCGAAGTCCACTATTACAATTATGATTTTTTTGACACTACTTCTAGATCGATGAATGGGATCTCACTATGGGGATGTTAATTGAAATCCAAAAGGCTATTCAAATCAGCTTTCAAAAGAACTTTACCTCGTTTAGTTTCGGCTTTATGCCTCACTGGCCTAATGTACTGTGGTCAATTATTTCAAACTTTATTTTTGCGACACTATTTCTAGATCGATGAATGGGATCTCACTATACGCGTGTTAATTGACATCCAAAAGGCTATTCAAATCAGATTTCAGTAGAACTTTACCTCGTTTAGTTTCGGCTTTATGACTCACTGGCCTAATCTACTGTGGTCAATTATTTCAAACTTTATTTTTTTGACACTATTTCTAGATAGATGAATGGAATCTCACTATGCGCGTGTTAATTGATATCCAAACAGCTATTCAAATCAGCTTTCAGTAGAACTTTACCTCGTTTAGTTTCGGCGTTGTGATTGTGAATCAGCAGACGAAGCTCCCGAGGTCCACGATTACAATTATGATTTTTTTGACACTACTTCTAGATCGATGAATGGGATCTCACTATGCGGATATTAATTTAAATCCAAAAGGCTATTCAAATCAGCTCTCAAAAGAACTTTACCTGATTTAGTTTGGGCGTAATGACTCATCGGCCGAATCTACTGTGATCAATAATTACAAATTTTATTTTTTTGACACTATTTCTAGATCGATGAATGGGATCTCACTATGGGGATGTTAATTGAAATCCAAAAGGTTATTCAAATCAGCTTTCAGTAGAACTTTACCTCATTTAGTTTGGGCGTAATGACTCATCGGCCGAATCTACTGTGATCAATAATTACAAATTTTATTTTTTTGTCACTATTTCTAGATCGATGAATGGGATCTCACTATGCGCGTGTAAATTGACATCCAAAAGGCTATTCAAATTAGCTTTCAGTAGAACTTTACCTCGTTTAGTTTCGGCTTTATGACTCACTGGCCTAATCAACTGTGGTCAATTATTTCAAACTTTATTTTTTTGACACTATTTCTAGATCGATGAATGGGATCTCACTATGCGCGTGTTACTTGACATCCAAAAGGCTATTCAAATCAGTTTTCAGTAGAACTTTACCTCGTTTAGTTTCGGCGTTGTGATTGTGAATCAGCAGACGAAGCTACCGAGGTCCACGATTACAATTATGATTTTTTTTACACTACTTCTAGATCGATGAATGGGATCTCACTATGCGCATGTTAATTTAAATCCAAAAGGCTATTCAAATCAGCTTTCAAAAGAACTTTACCTCATTTAGTTTGGGCGTAATGACTCATCGGCCGAATCTACTGTGATCAATAATTACAAATTTTATTTTTTTGACACTATTTCTAGATAGATGAATGGGATCTCACTATGCGCCTGTTAATTGACATCCAAAAGGCTATTCAAATCAGCTTTCAGTAGAACTTTACCTCGTTTAGTTTCGGCGTTGTGATTGTGAATCAGCAGACGAAGCTACCGAGGTCCACGCTTACAATTATAATTTTTTTGACACTACTTCTAGATCGATGAATGGGATCTCACTATGCGGATGTTAATTTAAATCCAAAAGGCTATTCAAATCAGCTTTCAAAAGAACTTTACCTCATTTAGTTTGGGCGTAGTGACTCATCGGCCGAATCTACTGTGATCAATAATTACAAATTTTATTTTTTTGTCACTATTTCTAGATCGATGAATGGGATCTCACTATGCGCGTGTTAATTGACATCCAAAAGGCTATTCAAATTAGCTCTCAGTAGAACTTTACCTCGTTTAGTTTGGGCGTAATGAATCATTGGCCGAATCTACTGTGGTCAACAATTACAATTTTTTTGACACTATTTCTAGATCGATGAATGGGATTTCACTATGCGCGTGTTATTTGACATCCAACAAGCTATTCGAATCAGCTTTCAGTAGAACTTTACCTCGTTTAGTTTCGGCGTAATGACTCATCGGCCGAATCTACTGTCGTCAACAATTTCAAATTTTATTTTTTTGACACTATTTCTAGATCGATGAATGGGATCTCACTAAGCGCCTGTTAATGTGCATCTAAAAGGCTATTCGAATCAGCTTTCAGTAGAACTTTACCTCGTTTAGTTTCGGCTTTATGACTCACTGGCCGAATCTGCTATGGTCAATTATTTCAAACCTTATTTTTTTGACACTATTTCTAGATCGATGAATGGGATACGCGTGTTAATTGACATCCAAAAGGCTATTCAAATCAGCTTTCAGTAGAACTTTACCTTGTTTAGTTTCGGCTTTATGACTTGCTGGCCGAATCTGCTGTGGTCAATTATTTTATACTTTATTTATTTGACACTATTTCTAGATCGATGAATGGGATCCGACTACGCGCATGTCAATAAACATCCAAAAACCTATTCAAATCAGCTGACAGTAGAACTTTATCTCATTTTGTTTCGGCGTTGTGATTGCGAACCACCAGACGAAGCTACCGAGGTCCAAGATTACCATTATGATTTTTTGACACTATTTCTAGATCGATGAATGGGATCTCACTATGCGCGTGTTAATTGACATCCAAAAAGCTATTCAAATCAGCTTTCAGTAGAACTTTACCTCGTTTAGTTTCGGCGTTGTGATTGTGAATCAGCAGACGAAGCTACCGAGGTCCACGATTACAATTATAATTTTTTTGACACTACTTCTAGATCGATGAATGGGATCTCACTACGCGGATGTTAATTTAAATCTAAAAGGCTTTTCAAATCAGCTTTCAGTAGAACTTTACCTCGTTTAGTTTCGGCGTAATGACTCATCGGCCGAATCCACTGTGGTCAACAATTTCAAATTTTATTTTTTTGACACTATTTCTAGATCGATGAATGGGATCTCACTAAGCGCCTGTTAAAGTGCATCTAAAAGGCTATTCGAATCAGCTTTCAGTAGAACTTTACCTCGTTTAGTTTTGGCGTAATGACTCATCGGGCGAATTTACTGTGGTCAACAATTTCAAATTTTATTTTTTTGGCACTATTTCAAGATCGATGAATGGGATCTAACTAAGCGCCTGTTAATGTCCATCTAAAAGGCTATTCGAATCAGCTTTCAGTAGAACTTTACCTCATTTAGTTTCGGCGTTGTGATTGTGAATCACCAGACGAAGCTACCGAGGTCCACGATTACAATTATGATTTTTTTGACACTATTTCTAGATCGATGAATGAGATCTCACTATGCGCATATTAATTAAAATTCAAAAGGCTATTCAAATCAGCTTTCAGTAGAACTTTACCTCATTTAGTTTGGGCATAATGACTCATCGGCCGAATCTAATGTGATGTGGTCAACAATTTCAAATTTTATTTTTTTTACACTATTTCTAAATCGATGAATGAGATCTCACTAAGCGCCTGTTAATGTCCATCTAAAAGGCTATTCTAATGAGCTTTCAGTACAACTTTACCTCATTTAGTTTGGGCGTAATGACTCATCGGCCGAATCTACTGTGGTCAACACTTACAAATTTTATTTTTTTGTCACTATTTCTAGATCGATGAATGGGATCTCACTATGCGCGTGTAAATTGACATCCAAAAGGCTATTCAAATTAGCTTTCAGTAGAACTTTACCTCGTTTAGTTTCGGCTTTATGACTCACTGGCCTAATCTACTGTGGTCAATTATTTCAAACTTTATTTTTTTGACACTATTTCTAGATCGATGAATGGGATCTCACTATGGGCGTGTTAATTGACATCCAAAAGGCTATTCAAATCAGTTTTCAGTAGAACTTTATCTCGTTTAGTTTCGGCGTTGTGATTGTGAATCAGCAGACGAAGCTACCGAGGTCCACGATTACAATTATGTTTTTTTTGACACTACTTCTAGATCGATGAATGGGATCTCTTTATGCGGATGTTAATTTAAATCCAAAAGGCTATTCAAATCAGATTTCAAAAGAACTTTACCTCATTTAGTTTGGGCGTAATGACTCATCGGCCGAATCTACTGTGATCAATAATTACAAATTTTATTTTTTTGACACTATTTCTAGATCGATGAATGGGATCTCACTATGCGCCTGTTAATTGACATCCAAAAGGCTATTCAAATCAGCTTTCAGTAGAACTTTACCTCGTTTAGTTTGGGCGTAATGACTCATCGGCCGAATCTGCTGTGGTCAACAATTACAAATTTTAATTTTTTGGCACTATTTCCAGATCGATGAATGGGATCTCACTATGCGCGTGTCAATTAGCATCCAAAAGGCTGTTCGAATAAGCTTTCAGTAGAACTTTACCTCGTTTAGTTTCGGCGTAATGACTTATCGGCCGAATCCACTGTGGTCAACAATTTCAAATTTTATTTTTTGACACTATTTCTAGATCGATGAATGGGATCTCACTAAGCGCCTGTTAATGTGCATCTAAAAGGCTATTCGAATCAGCTTTCAGTAGAACTTTACCTCGTTTAGTTTCGGCGTAATGACTCATCGGGCGAATTTACTGTGGTCAACAATTTCAAATTTTATTTTTTTGACACTATTTCTAGATTGATGAATGGGATCTAACTAAGCGCCTGTTAATGTCCATCTAAGAGGCTATCCGAATCAGCTTTCAGTAGAACTTTACCTCATTTAGTTTCGGCGTTGTGATTTTGAATCACCAGACGAAGCTACCGAGGTCCACGGTTACAATTATGATTTTTTTGACACTATTTCTAGATCGATGAATGAGATCTCACTATGCGCATATTAATTAAAATTCAAAAGGCTATTCAAATCAGCTTTCAGTAGAACTTTACCTCATTTAGTTTGGGCGTAATGACTCATCGGCCGAATCTAATGTGATGTGGTCAACAATTTCAAATTTTATTTTTTTGACACTATTTCTAGATCGATGAATGGGATCTCACTAAGCGCCTGTTAATGTGCATCTAAAAGGCTATTCGAATCAGCTTTCAGTAGAACTTTACCTCGTTTAGTTTCGGCGTAATGACTCATCGGCCGAATTTACTGTGGTCAACAATTTCAAATTTTATTTTTTTGGCACTATTTCTCGATCGATGAATGGGATCTAACTAAGCGCCTGTTAATGTCCATCTAAAAGGCTATTCGAATCAGCTTTCAGTAGAACTTTACCTCATTTAGTTTGGGCGTAATGACTCATCGGCTGAATCTACTGTGGTCAACACTTACAAATTTTATTTTTTTGTCACTATTTCTAGATCGATGAATGGGATCTCACTATGCGCGTGTAAATTGACATACAAAAGGCTATTCAAATTAGCTTTCAGTAGAACTTTACCTCGTTTAGTTTCGGCTTTATGACTCACTGGCCTAATCTACTGTGGTCAATTATTTCAAACTTTATTTTTTTGACACTATTTCTAGATCGATGAATGGGATTTCACTATGCGCGTGTTAATTGACATCCAAAAGGCTATTCAAATCAGTTTTCAGTAGAACTTTACCTCGTTTAGTTTCGGCGTTGTGATTGTGAATCAGCAGACGAAGCTACCGAGGTCCACGATTACAATTATGTTTTTTTTGACACTACTTCTAGATCTATGAATGGGATCTCACTATGCGGATGTTAATTTAAATCCAAAAGGCTATTCAAATCAGATTTCAAAAGAACTTTACCTCATTTAGTTTGGGCGTAATGACTCATCGGCCGAATCTACTGTGATCAATAATTACAAATTTTATTTTTTTGACACTATTTCTAGATCGATGAATGGGATCTCACTATGCGCCTGTTAATTGACATCCAAAAGGCTATTCAAATCAGCTTTCAGCAGAACTTTACCTTGTTTAGTTTGGGCGTAATGACTCATCGGCCGAATCTGCTGTAGTCAACAATTACAAATTTTAATTTTTTGGCACTATTTCCAGATCGATGAATGGGATCTCACTATGCGCGTGTCAATTAGCATCCAAAAGGCTGTTCGAATAAGCTTTCAGTAGAACTTTACCTCGTTTAGTTTCGGCGTAATGACTTATCGGCCGAATCCACTGTGGTCAACAATTTCAAATTTTATTTTTTGACACTATTTCTAGATCGATGAATGGGATCTCACTAAGCGCCTGTTAATGGGCATCTAAAAGGCTATTCGAATCAGCTTTCAGTAGAACTTTACCTCGTTTACTTTCGGCGTAATGACTCATCGGCCGAATTTACTGTGGTCAACAATTTCAAATTTTATTTTTTTGACACTATTTCTAGATCGATGAATGGGATCTAACTAAACGCCTGTTAATGTCCATCTAAAAGGCTATTCGAATCAGCTTTCAGTAGAACTTTACCTCATTTAGTTTCGGCGTTGTGATTTTGAATCACCAGACGAAGCTATCGAGGTCCACGGTTACAATTATGATTTTTTTGACACTATTTCTAGATCGATGAATGAGATCTCACTATGCGCATATTAATTAAAATTCAAAAGGCTATTCAAATCAGCTTTCAGTAGAACTTTACCTCATTTAGTTTGGGCGTAATGACTCATCGGCCGAATCTAATGTGATGTGGTCAACAATTTCAAATTTTATTTTTTTACACTATTTCTAGATCGATGAATGGGATCTCACTAAGCGCCTGTTAATGTGCATCTAAAAGGCTATTCGAATCAGCTTTCAGTAGAACTTTACCTCGTTTAGTTTCGGCTTTATGACTCACTGCCCGAATCTACTGTAGTCAATTATTTCAAACCTTATTTTTTTGACACTATTTCTAGATCGATGAATGCAATCTTACTATGCGCGTGTTAATTGACATCCAAAAAGTTATTCAAATCAGCTTTCAGTAGAACTTTACCTCGTTTAGTTTCGGCGTTGTGATTGTGAATCAGCAGACGAAGCTACCGAAGTCCACTATTACAATTACGATTTTTTTGACACTACTTCTAGATCGACGAATGGGATCTCACTATGGGGATGTTAATTGAAATTCAAAAGGCTATTCAAATCAGCTTTCAAAAGAACTTTACCTCGTTTAGTTTCGGCTTTATGCCTCACTGGCCTAATGTACTGTGGTCAATTATTTCAAACTTTATTTTTGCGACACTCTTTCTAGATCGATGAATGGGATCTCACTATACGCGTGTTAATTGACATCCAAAAGGCTATTCAAATCAGATTTCAGTAGAACTTTACCTCGTTTAGTTTCGGCTTTATGACTCACTGGCCTAATCTACTGTGGTCAATTATTTCAAACTTTATTTTTTGACACTATTTCTAGATCGATGAATGGGATTTCACTATGCGCGTGTTAATTCACATCCAACAAGCTATTCAAATCAGCTTTCAGTAGAACTTTACCTCGTTTAGTTTCGGCGTAATGACTCATCGGCCGAATCTACTGTCGTCAACAATTTCAAATTTTATTTTTTTGACACTATTTCTAGATCGATGAATGAAATTTCACTAAGCGCCTGTTAATGTGCATCTAAAAGACTATTCGAATCAGCTTTCAGTAGAACTTTACCTCGTTTAGTTTCGGCTTTATGACTCACTGCCCGAATCTACTGTGGTCAATTATTTCAAACCTTATTTTTTTGACACTATTTCTAGATCGATGAATGGAATCTCTTTATGCGCGTGTTAATTGACATCCAAACAGCTATTCAAATCAGCTTTCAGTAGAACTTTACCTCATTTAGTTTCGGCGTTGTGATTGTGAATCAGCAGACGAAGCTACCGAGGTCCACTATTACATTCATGATTTTTTTGACACTAACAAAAGGCTATTCAAATCAGCTTTCAAAAGAACTTTACCTCATTTAGTTTGGGCGTAATGACTCATCGGCCGAATCTACTGTGATCAATAATTACAAATTTTAATTTTTTGACACTATTTCTAGATAGATGAATGGGATCTCACTATGCGCCTGTTAATTGACATCCAAAAGGCTATTCAAATCAGCTTTCAGTAGAACTTTACCTCAGTTAGTTTGGGCGTAATGACTCATCGGCCGAATCTACTGTGATCAATAATCACAAATTTTATTTTTTTTTCACTATTTCTAGATCGATGAATGGGATCTCACTATGCGCGTGTAAATTGACATCCAAAAGGCTATTCAAATTAGCCCTCAGTAGAACTTTACCTCGTTTAGTTTGGGCGTAATGAATCATTGGCTGAATCTACTGTGGTCAACAATTACAATTTTTTTGACACTATTTCTAGATCGATGAATGGGATCTCAATATGCGCCTGTTAATTGACATCCAAAAGGCTATTCAAATCAGCTTTCAGTAGAACTTTACCTCGCTTAGTTTGGGCGTAATGACTCATCGGCCGAATCTACTGTGATCAATAATTACAAATTTTATTTTTTTGTCACTATTTCTAGATCGATGAATGGGATCTCACTATGCGCGTGTTAATTGACATCCATAAGGCTATTCAAATTAGCTCTCAGTAGAACTTTACCTCGTTTAGTTTGGGCGTAATGAATCATTGGCCGAATCTACTGTGGTCAACAATTACAATTTTTTTTGACACTATTTCTAGATCGATGAATGGGATCTCACTAAGCGCGTGTTAATATGCATCTAAAAGGCTATTCGAATCAGCTTTCAGTAGAACTTTACCTCGTTTAGTTTCGGCTTTATGACTCACTGCCCGAATCTACTGTGGTCAATTATTTCAAACCTTATTTTTTTGACACTATTTCTAGATCGATGAATGGAATCTCACTATGCGCGTGTTAATTGACATCCAAAAAGCTATTCAAATCAGCTTTCAGTAGAACTTTACCTCGTTTAGTTTCGGCGTTGTGATTGTGAATCAGCAGACGAAGCTACCGAGGTCCACTATTACAATTATGATTTTATTGACACTACTTCTAGATCGATGAATGGGATCTCACTATGGGGATGTTAATTGAAATCCAAAAGGCTATTCAAATCAGCTTTCAGTAGAACTGTACCTCATTTAGTTTGGGCGTAATGACTCATCGGCCGAATCTACTGTGATCAATAATTACAAATTTTATTTTTTTGTCACTATTTCTAGATCGATGAATGGGATCTCACTATGCGCGTGTAAATTGACATCCAAGAGGCTATTCAAATTAGCTTTCAGTAGAACTTTACCTCGTTTAGTTTGGGCGTAATGACTCATCGGCCGAATCTACTGTGATCAATAATTACAAATTTTATTTTTTTGTCACTATTTCTAGATCGATGAATGGGATCTCACTATGCGCGTGTTAATTGACATCCAAAAGGCTATTCAAATTAGCTCTCAGTAAAACTTTACCTCGTTTAGTTTCGGCGTTGTGATTGTGAATCAGCAGACGAAGCTACCGAGGTCCAAAATTACAATTATGATTTTTTTTACACTACTTCTAGATCGATGAATGGGATCTCACTATGCGGATGTTAATTTAAATCCAAAAGGCTATTCAAATCAGCTTTCAGTAGAACTTTACCTCTTTAGTTTGGGCGTAATGACTCATCGGCCGAATCTACTGTGATCAATAATTACAAATTTTATTTTTTTGACACTATTTCTAGATAGATGAATGGGATTTCACTATGCGCCTGTTAATTGACATCCAAAAGGCTATTAAAATCAGCTTTCAGTAGAACTTTACCTCAGTTAGTTTGGGCGTAATGACTCATCGGCCGAATCTACTGTGATCAATAATTACAAATTTTATTTTTTTGTCACTATTTCTAGATCGATGAATGGGATCTCACTATGCGCCTGTAAATTGACATCCAAAAGGCTATTCAAATTATCTTTTAGTAGAACTTTACCTCGTTTAGTTTCGGCTTTATGACTCACTGGCCTAATCTACTGTGGTCAATTATTTCAAACTTTATTTTTTTGACACTATTTCTAGATCGATGAATGGGATCTCACTATGCGCGTGTTAATTGACATCCAAAAGGCTATTCAAATCAGTTTTCAGTAGAACTTTACCTCGTTTAGTTTCGGCGTTGTGATTGTGAATCAGCAGACGAAGCTACCGAGGTCCACGATTACAATTACGTTTTTTTTGACACTACTTCTAGATCGATGAATGGGATCTCACTATGCGGATGTTAATTTAAATCCAAAAGGCTATTCAAATCAGATTTCAAAACAACTTTACCTCATTTAGTTTGGGCGTAATGACTCATCGGCCGAATCTACTGTGATCAATAATTACAAATTTTATTTTTTTGACACTATTTCTAGATCGATGAATGGGATCTCACTATGCGCGTGTTAATTGACATCCAAAAGGCTATACAAATCAGCTTTCAGTAGAACTTTACCTCGTTTAGTTTGGGCGTAATGACTCATCGGCCGAATCTGCTGTGGTCAACAATTACAAATTTTAATTTTTTGGCACTATTTCCAGATCGATGAATGGGATTTCACTATGCGCGTGTTAATTGACATCCAAAAGGCTATTCAAATTAGCCCTCAGTAGAACTTTACCTCGTTTAGTTTGGGCGTAATGAATCATTGGCTGAATCTACTGTGGTCAACAATTACAATTTTTTTGACACTATTTCTAGATCGATGAATGGGATCTCAATATGCGCCTGTTAATTGACATCCAAAAGGCTATTCAAATCAGCTTTCAGTAGAACTTTACCTCGTTTAGTTTGGGCGTAATGACTCATCGGCCGAATCTACTGTGATCAATAATTACAAATTTTATTTTTTTGTCACTATTTCTAGATCGATGAATGGGATCTCACTATGCGCGTGTTAATTGACATCCATAAGGCTATTCAAATTAGCTCTCAGTAGAACTTTACCTCGTTTAGTTTGGGCGTAATGAATCATTGGCCGAATCTACTGTGGTCAACAATTACAATTTTTTTTGACACTATTTCTAGATCGATGAATGGGATCTCACTAAGCGCGTGTTAATATGCATCTAAAAGGCTATTCGAATCAGCTTTCAGTAGAACTTTACCTCGTTTAGTTTCGGCTTTATGACTCACTGCCCGAATCTACTGTGGTCAATTATTTCAAACCTTATTTTTTTGACACTATTTCTAGATCGATGAATGGAATCTCACTATGCGCGTGTTAATTGACATCCAAAAAGCTATTCAAATCAGCTTTCAGTAGAACTTTACCTCGTTTAGTTTCGGCGTTGTGATTGTGAATCAGCAGACGAAGCTACCGAGGTCCACTATTACAATTATGATTTTTTTGACACTACTTCTAGATCGATGAATGGGATCTCACTATGGGGATGTTAATTAAAATCCAAAAGGCTATTCAAATCAGCTTTCAGTAGAACTGTACCTCATTTAGTTTGGGCGTAATGACTCATCGGCCGAATCTACTGTGATCAATAATTACAAATTTTATTTTTTTGTCACTATTTCTAGATCGATGAATGGGATCTCACTATGCGCGTGTAAATTGATATCCAAAAGGCTATTCAAATTAGCTTTCAGTAGAACTTTACCTCGTTTAGTTTCGGCGTTGTGATTGTGAATTAACACGCGCATAGTGAGATCCCATTCATCGATCTAGAAATAGTGTCAAAAAAATAAAATTTGAAATTGTTGACGACAGTAGATTCGGCCGATGAGTCATTACGCCGAAACTAAACGAGGTAAAGTTCTACTGAAAGCTGATTTGAATAGCTTGTTGGATGTCAATTAACACGCGCATAGTGAAATCCCATTCATCGATCTAGAAATAGTGTCAAAAAAAATTGTAATTGTTGACCACAGTAGATTCGGCCAATGATTCATTACGCCCAAACTAAATGAGGTAAAGTTCTTTTGAAATCTGATTTGAATAGCCTTTTGGATTTAAATTAACATCCGCATAGTGAGATCCCATTCATCGATCTAGAAGTAGTGTCAAAAAAAACATAATTGTAAGCGTGGACCTCGGTAGCTTCGTCTGCTGATTCACAATCACAACGCCGAAACTAAACGAGGTAAAGTTCTACTGAAAACTGATTTGAATAGCCTTTTGGATGTCAATTAACACGCGCATAGTGAGATCCCATTCATCGATCTAAAAATAGTGTCAAAAAAATAAAGTTTGAAATAATTGACAACAGTAGATTAGGCCAGTGAGTCATAAAGCCGAAACTAAACGAGGTAAAGTTCTACTGAAAGCTAATTTGAATAGCCTTTTGGATGTCAATTTACACGCGCATAGTGAGATCCCATTCATCGATCTAGAAATAGTGACAAAAAAATAAAATTTGTAATTATTGATCACAGTAGATTCGGCCGATGAGTCTTTACGCCCAAACTAAATGAGGTAAAGTTCTACTGAAAGCTGATTTGAATAGCCTTTTGGATGTCAATTAACAGGCGCATAGTGAGATCCCATTCATCGATTTACAAATAGTGTCAAAAAAATAAAATTTGTAATTATTGATCACAGTAGATTCTGCCGATGAGTCATTACGCCCAAACTAAATGAGGTAAAGTTCTACTGAAAGCTGATTTGAATAGCCTTTTGGATTTCAATTAACATCCCCATAGTGAGATCCCATTCATCGATCTAGAAGTAGTGTCAAAAAAATCATAATTGTAATAGTGGACCTCGGTAGCTTCGTCTGCTGATTCACAATCACAACGCCGAAACTAAACGAGGTAAAGTTCTACTGAAAACTGATTTGAATAGCCTTGTGGATGTCAATTAACACGCGCATAGTGAGATCCCGTTCATCGATCTAGAAATAGTGACAAAAAAATAAAATTTGTAAGTGTTGACCACAGTAGATTCGGCCGATGAGTCATTACGCCCAAACTAAATGAGGTAAAGTTCTACTGAAAGCTGATTAGAATAGCCTTTTAGATGGACATTAACAGGCGCTTAGTGAGATCCCATTCATCGATTTAGAAATAGTGTAAAAAAAATAAAATTTGAAATTGTTGACCACATCACATTAGATTCGGCCGATGAGTCATTACGCCCAAACTAAATGAGGTAAAGTTCTACTGAAAGCTGATTTGAATAGCCTTTTGAATTTTAATTAATATACGCATAGTGAGATCTCATTCATCGATCTAGAAATAGTGTCAAAAAAATCATAATTGTAACCGTGGACCTCGGTAGCTTCGTCTGGTGATTCACAATCACAACGCCGAAACTAAATGAGGTAAAGTTCTACTGAAAGCTGATTCGAATAGCCTTTTAGATGGACAGTAACAGGCGCTTAGTTAGATCCCACTCATCGATCTAGAAATAGTGTCAAAAAAATAAAATTTGTAATTGTTGACAACAGCAGATTCGGCCGATGAGTCATTACGCCCAAACTAAACAAGGTAAAGTTCTACTGAAAGCTGATTTGAATAGCCTTTTGGATGTCAATTAACACGCGCATAGTGAGATCCCATTCATCGATCCAGAAATAGTGTCAAAAAAAATAAAGTTTGAAATAATTGACAACAGTAGATTAGGCCAGTGAGTCATAAAGCCGAAACTAAACGAGGTAAAGTTCTACTGAAAGCTAATTTGAATAGCCTTTTGGATGTCAATTTACACGCGCATAGTGAGATCCCATTCATCGATCTAGAAATAGTGACAAAAAAATAAAATTTGTAATTATTGATCACAGTAGATTCGGCCGATGAGTCTTTACGCCCAAACTAAATGAGGTAAAGTTCTACTGAAAGCTGATTTGAATAGCCTTTTGGATGTCAATTAACAGGCACATAGTGAGATCCCATTCATCGATCTACAAATAGTGTCAAAAAAATAAAATTTGTAATTATTGATCACAGTAGATTCGGCCGATGAGTCATTACGCCCAAACTAAATGAGGTAAAGTTCTACTGAAAGCTGATTTGAATAGCCTTTTGGATTTCAATTAACATCCCCATAGTGAGATCCCATTCATCGATCTAGAAGTAGTGTCAAAAAAATCATAATTGTAATAGTGGACCTCGGTAGCTTCGTCTGCTGATTCACAATCACAACGCCGAAACTCAACGAGGTAAAGTTCTACTGAAAACTGATTTGAATAGCCTTGTGGATGTCAATTAACACGCGCATAGTGAGATCCCGTTCATCGATCTAGAAATAGTGACAAAAAAATAAAATTTGTAAGTGTTGACCACAGTAGATTCGGCCGATGAGTCATTACGCCCAAACTAAATGAGGTAAAGTTCTACTGAAAGCTGATTAGAATAGCCTTTTAGATGGACATTAACAGGCGCTTAGTGAGATCCCATTCATCGATTTAGAAATAGTGTAAAAAAAATAAAATTTGAAATTGTTGACCACATCACATTAGATTCGGCCGATGAGTCATTACGCCCAAACTAAATGAGGTAAAGTTCTACTGAAAGCTGATTTGAATAGCCTTTTGAATTTTAATTAATATGCGCATAGTGAGATCTCATTCATCGATCTAGAAATAGTGTCAAAAAAATCATAATTGTAACCGTGGACCTCGGTAGCTTCGTCTGGTGATTCACAATCACAACGCCGAAACTAAATGAGGTAAAGTTCTACTGAAAGCTGATTCGAATAGCCTTTTAGATGGACATTAACAGGCGCTTAGTTAGATCCCACTCATCGATCTAGAAATAGTGTCAAAAAAATAAAATTTGTAATTGTTGACAACAGCAGATTCGGCCGATGAGTCATTACGCCCAAACTAAACGAGGTAAAGTTCTACTGAAAGCTGATTTGAATAGCCTTTTGGATGTCAATTAACAGGCGCATAGTGAGATCCCATTCATCGATCTAGAAATAGTGTCAAAAAAATAAAATTTGTAATTATTGATCACAGTAGATTCGGCCGATGAGTCATTACGCCCAAACTAAATGAGGTAAAGTTCTTTTGAAATCTGATTTGAATAGCCTTTTGGATTTAAATTAACATCCGCATAGTGAGATCCCATTCATCGATCTAGAAGTAGTGTCAAAAAAAACATAATTGTAAGCGTGGACCTCGGTAGCTTCGTCTGCTGATTCACAATCACAACGCCGAAACTAAACGAGGTAAAGTTCTACTGAAAACTGATTTGAATAGCCTTTTGGATGTCAATTAACACGCGCATAGTGAGATCCCATTCATCGATCTAAAAATAGTGTCAAAAAAATAAAGTTTGAAATAATTGACAACAGTAGATTAGGCCAGTGAGTCATAAAGCCGAAACTAAACGAGGTAAAGTTCTACTGAAAGCTAATTTGAATAGCCTTTTGGATGTCAATTTACACGCGCATAGTGAGATCCCATTCATCGATCTAGAAATAGTGACAAAAAAATAAAATTTGTAATTATTGATCACAGTAGATTCGGCCGATGAGTCTTTACGCCCAAACTAAATGAGGTAAAGTTCTACTGAAAGCTGATTTGAATAGCCTTTTGGATGTCAATTAACAGGCGCATAGTGAGATCCCATTCATCGATCTACAAATAGTGTCAAAAAAATAAAATTTGTAATTATTGATCACAGTAGATTCTGCCGATGAGTCATTACGCCCAAACTAAATGAGGTAAAGTTCTACTGAAAGCTGATTTGAATAGCCTTTTGGATTTCAATTAACATCCCCATAGTGAGATCCCATTCATCGATCTAGAAGTAGTGTCAAAAAAATCATAATTGTAATAGTGGACCTCGGTAGCTTCGTCTGCTGATTCACAATCACAACGCCGAAACTAAACGAGGTAAAGTTCTACTGAAAACTGATTTGAATAGCCTTGTGGATGTCAATTAACACGCGCATAGTGAGATCCCGTTCATCGATCTAGAAATAGTGACAAAAAAATAAAATTTGTAAGTGTTGACCACAGTAGATTCGGCCGATGAGTCATTACGCCCAAACTAAATGAGGTAAAGTTCTACTGAAAGCTGATTAGAATAGCCTTTTAGATGGACATTAACAGGCGCTTAGTGAGATCCCATTCATCGATTTAGAAATAGTGTAAAAAAAATAAAATTTGAAATTGTTGACCACATCACATTAGATTCGGCCGATGAGTCATTACGCCCAAACTAAATGAGGTAAAGTTCTACTGAAAGCTGATTTGAATAGCCTTTTGAATTATAATTAATATACGCATAGTGAGATCTCATTCATCGATCTAGAAATAGTGTCAAAAAAATCATAATTGTAACCGTGGACCTCGGTAGCTTCGTCTGGTGATTCACAATCACAACGCCGAAACTAAATGAGGTAAAGTTCTACTGAAAGCTGATTCGAATAGCCTTTTAGATGGACAGTAACAGGCGCTTAGTTAGATCCCACTCATCGATCTAGAAATAGTGTCAAAAAAATAAAATTTGTAATTGTTGACAACAGCAGATTCGGCCGATGAGTCATTACGCCCAAACTAAACGAGGTAAAGTTCTACTGAAAGCTGATTTGAATAGCCTTTTGGATGTCAATTAACACGCGCATAGTGAGATCCCATTCATCGATCTAGAAATAGTGTCAAAAAAATAAAGTTTGAAATAATTGACAACAGTAGATTAGGCCAGTGAGTCATAAAGCCGAAACTAAACGAGGTAAAGTTCTACTGAAAGCTAATTTGAATAGCCTTTTGGATGTCAATTTACACGCGCATAGTGAGATCTCATTCATCGATCTAAAAATAGTGACAAAAAAATAAAATTTGTAATTATTGATCACAGTAGATTCGGCCGATGAGTCTTTACGCCCAAACTAAATGAGGTAAAGTTCTACTGAAAGCTGATTTGAATAGCCTTTTGGATGTCAATTAACAGGCACATAGTGAGATCCCATTCATCGATCTACAAATAGTGTCAAAAAAATAAAATTTGTAATTATTGATCACAGTAGATTCGGCCGATGAGTCATTACGCCCAAACTAAATGAGGTAAAGTTCTACTGAAAGCTGATTTGAATAGCCTTTTGGATTTCAATTAACATCCCCATAGTGAGATCCCATTCATCGATCTAGAAGTAGTGTCAAAAAAATCATAATTGTAATAGTGGACCTCGGTAGCTTCGTCTGCTGATTCACAATCACAACGCCGAAACTAAACGAGGTAAAGTTCTACTGAAAACTGATTTGAATAGCCTTGTGGATGTCAATTAACACGCGCATAGTGAGATCCCGTTCATCGATCTAGAAATAGTGACAAAAAAATAAAATTTGTAAGTGTTGACCACAGTAGATTCGGCCGATGAGTCATTACGCCCAAACTAAATGAGGTAAAGTTCTACTGAAAGCTGATTAGAATAGCCTTTTAGATGGACATTAACAGGCGCTTAGTGAGATCCCATTCATCGATTTAGAAATAGTGTAAAAAAAATAAAATTTGAAATTGTTGACCACATCACATTAGATTCGGCCGATGAGTCATTACGCCCAAACTAAATGAGGTAAAGTTCTACTGAAAGCTGATTTGAATAGCCTTTTGAATTTTAATTAATATGCGCATAGTGAGATCTCATTCATCGATCTAGAAATAGTGTCAAAAAAATCATAATTGTAACCGTGGACCTCGGTAGCTTCGTCTGGTGATTCACAATCACAACGCCGAAACTAAATGAGGTAAAGTTCTACTGAAAGCTGATTCGAATAGCCTTTTAGATGGACATTAACAGGCGCTTAGTTAGATCCCACTCATCGATCTAGAAATAGTGTCAAAAAAATAAAATTTGTAATTGTTGACAACAGCAGATTCGGCCGATGAGTCATTACGCCCAAACTAAACGAGGTAAAGTTCTACTGAAAGCTGATTTGAATAGCCTTTTGGATGTCAATTAACAGGCGCATAGTGAGATCCCATTCATCGATCTAGAAATAGTGTCAAAAAAATAAAATTTGTAATTATTGATCACAGTAGATTCGGCCGATGAGTCATTACGCCCAAACTAAATGAGGTAAAGTTCTTTTGAAATCTGATTTGAATAGCCTTTTGGATTTAAATTAACATCCGCATAGTGAGATCCCATTCATCGATCTAGAAGTAGTGTCAAAAAAAACATAATTGTAAGCGTGGACCTCGGTAGCTTCGTCTACTGATTCACAATCACAACGCCGAAACTAAACGAGGTAAAGTTCTACTGAAAACTGATTTGAATAGCCTTTTGGATGTCAATTAACACGCGCATAGTGAGATCCCATTCATCGATCTAGAAATAGTGTCAAAAAAATAAAGTTTGAAATAATTGACAACAGTAGATTAGGCCAGTGAGTCATAAAGCCGAAACTAAACGAGGTAAAGTTCTACTGAAAGCTAATTTGAATAGCCTTTTGGATGTCAATTTACACGCGCATAGTGAGATCCCATTCATCGATCTAGAAATAGTGACAAAAAAATAAAATTTGTAATTATTGATCACAGTAGATTCGGCCGATGAGTCTTTACGCCCAAACTAAATGAGGTAAAGTTCTACTGAAAGCTGATTTGAATAGCCTTTTGGATGTCAATTAACAGGCGCATAGTGAGATCCCATTCATCGATCTACAAATAGTGTCAAAAAAATAAAATTTGTAATTATTGATCACAGTAGATTCGGCCGATGAGTCATTACGCCCAAACTAAATGAGGTAAAGTTCTACTGAAAGCTGATTTGAATAGCCTTTTGGATTTCAATTAACATCCCCATAGTGAGATCTCATTCATCGATCTAGAAGTAGTGTCAAAAAAATCATAATTGTAATAGTGGACCTCGGTAGCTTCGTCTGCTGATTCACAATCACAACGCCGAAACTAAACGAGGTAAAGTTCTACTGAAAGCTGATTTGAATAGCCTTTTGGATGTCAATTAACAGGCGCATAGTGAGATCCCATTCATCGATCTAGAAATAGTGTCAAAAAAATAAAATTTGTAATTATTGATCACAGTAGATTCGGGCAGTGAGTCATAAAGCCGAAACTAAACGAGGTAAAGTTCTACTGAAAGCTGATTCGAATAGCTTGTTGGATGTCAATTAACAGGCGCATAGTGAAATCCCATTCATCGATCTAGAAATAGTGTCAAAAAAAATTGTAATTGTTGACCACAGTAGATTCGGCCAATGATTCATTACGCCCAAACTAAACGAGGTAAAGTTCTACTGAGAGCTAATTTGAATAGCCTTTTGGATGTCAATTAACAGGCGCATAGTGAGATCCCATTCATCGATCTAGAAATAGTGTCAAAAAAATAAAATTTGTAATTATTGATCACAGTAGATTCGGGCAGTGAGTCATAAAGCCGAAACTAAACGAGGTAAAGTTCTACTGAAAGCTGATTCGAATAGCTTGTTGGATGTCAATTAACACGCGCATAGTGAAATCCCATTCATCGATCTAGAAATAGTGTCAAAAAAATTGTAATTGTTGACCACAGTAGTAGATTCAGCCAATGATTCATTACGCCCAAACTAAACGAGGTAAAGTTCTAATGAGGGCTAATTTGAATAGCCTTTTGGATGTCAATTAACACGCGCATAGTGAGATCCCATTCATCGATCTGGAAATAGTGCCAAAAAATTAAAATTTGTAAATGTTGACCACAGCAGATTCGGCCGATGAGTCATTACGCCCAAACTAAACGAGGTAAAGTTCTACTGAAAGCTGATTTGAATAGCCTTTTGGATGTCAATTAACAGGCGCATAGTGAGATCCCATTCATCGATCTAGAAATAGTGTCAAAAAAATAAAATTTGTAATTATTGATCACAGTAGATTCGGCCGATGAGTCATTACGCCCAAACTAAATGAGGTAAAGTTCTTTTGAAATCTGATTTGAATAGCCTTTTGGATTTAAATTAACATCCGCATAGTGAGATCCCATTCATCGATCTAGAAGTAGTGTCAAAAAAAACATAATTGTAATCGTGGACCTCGGTAGCTTCGTCTGCTGATTCACAATCACAACGCCGAAACTAAACGAGGTAAAGTTCTACTGAAAACTGATTTGAATAGCCTTTTGGATGTCAATTAACACGCGCATAGTGAGATCCCATTCATCGATCTAGAAATAGTGTCAAAAAAATAAAGTTTGAAATAATTGACCACAGTAGATTAGGCCAGTGAGTCATAAAGCCGAAACTAAACGAGGTAAAGTTCTACTGAAAGCTAATTTGAATAGCCTTTTGGATGTCAATTAACACGCGCATAGTGAGATCCCATTCATCGATCTAGAAATAGTGTCAAAAAAATAAAGTTTGAAATAATTGACAACAGTAGATTAGGCCAGTGAGTCATAAAGCCGAAACTAAACGAGGTAAAGTTCTACTGAAAGCTGATTTGAATAGCCTTTTGGATGTCAATTAACACACGCATAGTGAGATCCCATTCATCGTTCTAGAAATAGTGTCAAAAAAATTGTAATTGTTGACCACAGTAGTAGATTCAGCCAATGATTCATTACGCCCAAACTAAACAAGGTAAAGTTTTAATGAGGGCTAATTTGAATAGCCTTTTGGATGTCAATTAACACGCGCATAGTGAGATCCCATTCATCGATCTGGAAATAATGTCAAAAAATTAAAATTTGTAATTGTTGACCACAGCAGATTCGGCCGATGAGTCATTACGCCCAAACTAAACGAGGTAAAGTTCTACTGAAAGCTGATTTGAATAGCCTTTTGGATGTCAATTAACAGGCGCATAGTGAGATCCCATTCATCGATCTAGAAATAGTGTCAAAAAAATAAAATTTGTAATTATTGATCACAGTAGATTCGGCCGATGAGTCATTACGCCCAAACTAAATGAGGTAAAGTTCTTTTGAAATCTGATTTGAATAGCCTTTTGGATTTAAATTAACATCCGCATAGTAAGATCCCATTCATCGATCTAGAAGTAGTGTCAAAAAAAACATAATTGTAATCGTGGACCTCGGTAGCTTCGTCTGCTGATTCACAATCACAACGCCGAAACTAAACGAGGTAAAGTTCTACTGAAAACTGTTTTGAATAGCCTTTTGGATGTCAATTAACACGCGCATAGTGAGATCCCATTAATCGATCTAGAAATAGTGTCAAAAAAATAAAGTTTGAAATAATTGACCACAGTAGATTAGGCCAGTGAGTCATAAAGCCGAAACTAAACGAGGTAAAGTTCTACTGAAAGCTAATTTGAATAGCCTTTTGGATGTCAATTTACACGCGCATAGTGAGATCCCATTCATCGATCTAGAAATAGTGACAAAAAAATAAAATTTGTAAGTGTTGACCACAGTAGATTCAGCCGTTGAGTCATTACGCCCAAACTAAATGAGGTAAAGTTCTACTGAAAGCTGATTAGAATAGCCTGTTAGATTCACATTAACAGGCGCTTAGTGAGATCCCATTCATCGATCTAGAAATAGTGTAAAAAAAAAAAAATTTGAAATTGTTGACCACATCACATTAGATTCGGCCGATGAGTCATTACGCCCAAACTAAATGAGGTAAAGTTCTACTGAAAGCTGATTTGAATAGCCTTTTGAATTTTAATTAATATGCGCATATTGAGATCTCATTCATCGATCTAGAAATTGTGTCAAAAAAATCATAATTGTAATCGTGGACCTCGGTAGCTTCGTCTGGTGATTCACAATCACAACGCCGAAACTAAATGAGGTAAAGTTCTACTGAAAGCTGATTCGAATAGCCTTTTAGATGGACATTAACAGGCGCTTAGTTAGATCCCATTCATCGATCTAGAAATAGTGTCAAAAAAATAAATTTTGAAATTGTTGACCACAGTAAATTCGGCCGATGAGTCATTACGCCGAAACTAAATGAGGTAAAGTTCTACTGAAAGCTGATTCGAATAGCGTTTTAGATGCACATTAACAGGCGCTTAGTGAGATCCCATTCATCGATCTAGAAATAGTGTCAAAAAAATAAAATTTGAAATTGTTGACCACAGTGGATTCGGCCGATGAGTCATTACGCCGAAACTAAACGAGGTAAAGTTCTACTGAAAGCTTATTCGAACAGCCTTTTGGATGCTAATTGACACGCGCATAGTGAGATCCCATTCATCGATCTAGAAATAGTGTCCAAAAATACAATTTGAAATAGTTGACCACATTATATTCGGCCAATGAGACATAAACCCGAGACTAAACGAGGTAAAGTTCTACTGAAACAGTAACATGATCATAGTTATGTCTTATTCATCGTTCTAGAAATAGTGACGACAAATATTCAAAATAGTTGTAGTCCTCAGAAACTTCGAGTTGTGTCATAACGCCGAAACAAACGAGATATTCTACTGAAAGCTGATCGAAACAGCTTTAGTTATAATTTGTTTTAATTTTAAATGTAGCTTATATAACATTGGATAATTAATTGGAGACTTCTTTATTTGGTCGATTAATATTATTGTGAAGTTAGCGGCTAAAAGTTGGCGGCTAGCTGTGAAGTTGGCGGCCAAATGTTGGCAGCCAATCAGCCGCCAACTTTTGGCCGCTAACTTCACACCGGTTTAAAACTGTGACTTTAGGCGAAAACCTCTGGCACGACCACGCGTGTGGTTTAGAACACTGGAATACTCCAAGAGTGTGCGCTCCAGTGAGATTGATTGAGCGGTGTCAACCGAATCTGAGGTGTGAGTGGAATCGAGCTACTGGGAGTTTTGTCGCTGGTTCACTAAACCTAGCCTAGCTGAGAAGAGTCCAGCAAGAAACTCAGCTAGGCCCGACCTGGATCGGACTGACTCTACTCGGTGTGCGGCGGTACCGGGACGAATAGGGATTATACAGGGTGTACAATCCAAATGGGTCAGTATGGTGAAGTCGGAAACTATGAGAGATAGCGAGATCTGTTCTTAGGAACCATGACGTCGATTTTAGATTTAATAATAATTACATTCAAACTTTTTTATTAACTCTCATACCAACCCACCAAATTTGGCTATGAAATCTTGTGTAAACACAACTGACAGTAAATTAGACTAAAATACCCACAGTTTTATTAATTTGCAAAAAGTCGTGAATAATATGAATCGATCATCAATTATCTGAAACTTATGCATATCTTATCTGAAATAAAATAATTATCTTATTGGTGGGTTTTTCTTTCAATTATTTAAACAAGATTCCATTAGTGTTGTGCTTCTTGCGACTTGCAGAATTTATACACATTGATTTTGACCAGGTTCGATTCCCGGTTATGTATGAGAGTTAATAAAAAAGTTTGAATGTAATTATTATTAAATCTAAAATCGACGTCATGGTTCCTAAGAACAGATCTCGCTATCTCTCATAGTTTCCGATTTCTCCATACTGACCCATTTGGATTGTACACCCGGTATACTAGGGTGGGTCGAAAATCACGAATTTCGGAGTACCGTAATGTAATAGGGCTCAAAAGTTGCTGTGTATTCTGTAGATTACAGGAAAAATAATTTAAAAATTCTAGATTTAGACTTTTAACCCCCGCACAGCCGCCAAAGATTGATGTTAAGGCCTAGATTATAAAGTACTTAAATAAAGTACGTGACAATTATGTTAATAATTTATCACTTAATAAAGTAAATTAAACGATAATAAAGCTAAATTATACTGAGACTTTTTGGTTATTTTCAAAATAGTCGACATTAATTATAGCTTTTTGAAATTTGATAACTTAAAATATTATGGCATAAATAAAGCAAAATGCTATATTTATATAAATTTTTGCTACTATCTATCTATACATATAATAAAGCTGTAGAGGTTCGAAAGTCTGTACATAGAAGATATTAGCAAAAAAATCGATGGAGGGGTCTTAGAATCGATAACAGAACACATTTCAACAGTTTTTAAAATGTGTGTCTGTTTGTCTGTCTGTTTATTTGTCTCACCATCACGCGAAAACTAGCCAATAGATTTCAATACAACCTTCACTAATACTTTTAATTGATCTTCGGACGGGTTATAGGCTATAAAAATCATACAGATTGGGGATGAAAGGGGGTGAAAAGAGGGGTTGAACTTTGTATGAGAAGTCCTTCAATTCGTGACTTAAAAGCTTGAAAATTGGTAAGCATATAATTGGAAGCAAAATAAAAAGAATCATATTCAAAAATTGTACAATAAACAGAAAATATGTGAAAAACTGGAGGGTAAAAAAGTGCTTACCGACAAATAACCATAAATCTCTCAACCCTTAGTGACTGTTTGAAATGAGAGATTTAATTATGTTAGTCATTGTCAAACCAGTGCCTTGAACTTCGTCTACCTATAATTGATATATCTTCGTTGTTAGAGTGGTCGAATGTGAATCTACAAAATACAGCCAATTCCTACTATTCCCACTAATATTATAAATGTGAAAGTTCGGATGTTTAGATGTTTGGATATTTGTTACTCAATCACGCAAAAACGACTGACCGGATTATGATGAAACTTGGTACACAACGAGTTTATAGCCTGGATTAACATATAGGATACCTTTTATCCCTTCGTCATCCCTCAAATAGATAAATTCAGGGGTGGAAGTTGAATTTCATAGATCCAGAATCATGTAGAATATTTACAATACCCGCTGAATTACGAAAATTCGACTCAGATGAACCAGTGTAAGTCTGAGCTCCAAATATGCACATAGTTGTCACGAATCGTAGGGTCAAGATACAGTAAGGACGTATCGTGAGGCGAGTGTAGACTGTTGTAAATTCACGATATTTGACGTTTGGTTGTCAAAGTCGTGCCATTACACAGATGCCATTCGTTCAAGTCGAATCGAAGTTAATATAGATTATTTACTACTTGCACAATTCAATAATTTGAGTCTTATAGTTGCTAAGATAAAGTACATATTTTCATGTAAAGTTTTTAGTTTTACCATCGTAGTTATAAACTGAGTAATGTTGCTACCAATTGATTATGATGAGCTATTATTATGAAAGATTTCGGATATTTGTGATTCTTAGAGCTTAATTATCTCAAAACCAAAGCGACTCATGTGAATGTGAATGTTTACCGCATTTCAGTAGTTGCCTGAAGTTCTATTAATTATTTACATGCATAATTGTAAGAAGTACCTAAATAACGCAAATCTATTATGTTTTAGATTTGCGTTATTTAGGTACTGACGTACAGCCTTTAAAGCGCTTGCGTTTTATATCAAAACTTGCTGACCCATTGAGCCTAAATTACTTTACTGTTTATAAAATTGGAGATTAAATAGATTGGACGTAGACGATTGTTGTCAGCATTGACTGACCAGCGCTTTGATATATGCCTACATAAAAATTACAGATATTCCACTCCACTCTATTCTTTTTATTGAAAAATAATGGATGGTTGAGAAATGTAAAACAGATTTTTTTTTTGAACGATAGTGAGTGCGCCTTTGTTTGGAGAGTGGCCTGGGGAAAATCTAGGAGAAACCTCCAACGCGACCACACGGGGGGTTTAAACGCTGCAACTGGAATACTCTAAGGCCGTGGTTTTTCTGGCCCGCCACACGCTACCGGCGGCGTCTGGACGTGCGTCGCACGCTGTGCCACACGCCGTCGGTAGCGGGTGCGTGGGTTTTCTGGCCCGCGGCCACCCGACGTCGGAGAAGGAGCTCAGTCGCATTGTGCCCGCTTTGAGAATTGGTGTGCTGTGCTTTAAATAAAATGAACAGAAAAATACTAACATTTTTATTGTTAGAAGAAGAAGAAGACGATGAAATATTAATATTATCAAAAAATAAAAGAGAGCCAACCGACCGATATATTTAAAAATCGGGAAAATGAAGGTGCATTTTTTAACCTGGTTCTCAAACACTTGATAATCTTTGTCAGACGCGTCGAACAATATAGGATTACAACGTATTAGATTTATTAATAATTCATCGTTGTCTTTATTGAAATGAGACATTTTCAATATCAAGACGCCACCCGCCGTCCGTCGCTATTCTACAAAAATGATAGCGACCGACGCGTGCGGCGTGTGACCTTCGCCCGTCGACCTACCCGCCGCCGGCGACGTTTCAGAGAAGCCACCCTCAAACATTCCCGAACAAAACATCCGAACGTCGTCGGCGGCGGACACGCGTCGGTCGCCGGCCGCCGGCGACGGGTGGTCAGAAAACCCAGGGCCTAAGAGTATGCGCTCCAGTGAGATTGGTTGAGCGGCCTCAACTAAATCTGAGGTGTGGGTGGAATCAAACTACTGGGAGTTTTGTCGTTGTTTCACTAAACCAAGCCTAGCTGAGAAGAGACCAGTTAGGAACTCAGCCAGACCCGACCTTGGTCGGACTGACTCTACCCGGTATGCAGCGGTATCGGGACGAATAGGGACTATATATATGTGTCTGCGATATCGCGATCGTGCGGTGGACATCCCCGCCGGCAGGGTAATTTTGTGTCTATCCTAAGGACCCATAGAAACCGTTACAAATCTTTTTGGTTACTATAGGTCAGCTTATCCAAAATACTAATTCAATGTAGGTAAGTAAACATGGTACAGGTATGAAAACATGGATTACCTGACTGATTAGTTGTAAAACGATAATATGCGCGTAGATAGTTAAAAATATTACTACTGTTTTAAATTACAAGTTGAAGTTAAGGAAGCGCGAGTCTTTTTGGTAGATGTCACTCTGAGTACGCATCCCCAAGGCTTTGAAGAAGAGAAGAAAGAACTGGTTGAAGGATCCGGTAACCGAGTGTGATTACTGATTTTTCATGCAGACAGCTTAGTTAAAGTGATTGGCTGCGTATGTCAGGATGTCACCGGTTCGATTGTACGTATTGGAAAGTGTTTCTTCACTAGAAAAATACCTATGATTAAGGGAGAAAATAAACACTTTTGTAAACGTGTTTGTCTTAGTCAACTACAAGTACATATGAAAAAAAAATCTTAGTAAATTAGAAGTATTAAATAAAGTTTCATACAGAGGGATAATGCGTAGTGTAGAGACATGTGCCCAAGATGTTCACTGCAAGTAGAGCGTGTCATATTGTTGTAGGTCATTACAGATCTTGGGTTATAATGTAGGACTCCTAACACGCTGCAATTCGAGAAACATCGAAGTTTTTGTTCCATTCAATCATAATATGTTTTCCCCTGTAGTCGCTACATCGAGCATGTCAGTACTAAGGCTCGGAAAGTAGGGAATTGGGAAACTTCATAGAACAAGACCGAATGTGTATACGTACGTAACACCGAACCATGACACCACTATGCTACATGGATTTGATGACGTAGTTTCTTAGCACACATTGTGTTTCGTTACGTAGTATAAGAAATCATAAAAATTATTTGTACGTATATATGCTATATGGGATCGAGTCGACAGCGTTCTCGGGGCTGGAATGAAATGTGTATTTAACGTCTGAATTTCCTGGTCAGTACCCTTGACCAGTACCTATTGAAAAATCATATTACCCATTTTGTTTCATTATCCGCCTATTACATCCTACTTCAAGACACATGCCTCCTTTCATGAAAAAGGGGGCCCATTTCACTTGCTAATATATTTATATGAATAAGAAACTTTGTAAGGTTGTAACTTTGAGACGTAAAAACGTTTCAGTACATTTTGAGTGAGTCACTCAAAGTTAAGTAGTTTATAACCTAACCTGCAGAATATATGTATCTACCAAGGGGAAGGAATAGTCAGTAGACGTTCACGCGAACGAAGTCGCGGGCAAAAGCTAGTTTATTAAATAAGTACAAGCTTGAATGTAAGAGCTAATCTAAATATTACAGGAAAGATTTGTTTTCTTCAAAAAAATTCGGTATTTTTATGTTTTTAATGGTACCCTATTAGTACCAAAAAGCCTTAAAATTGTGTTTTTCGAGTATTGTTTCTCGCCTCGTGTTGCTTTAATCGATATATTTTTTGTTTCTATTGTCTGTGTTTAGACCACTGATGATCCGTTAACAGCCTTAAATCATAATTTTGCCGGTTTAAGCACATCAAAATGCATTTTACATAAAAGACCATTTCTCTAGTTTGACTACATGATGACAAAATATGATACATGGATAAAATATTATAAAAAATAAATAATTTTGAAATACAATAGTGTTATTTAATGATTTAAATAGTTTGTATTTATATATTTAATATGGAGTCAAAATAAAAAATATAAATATTTTTTTATACTTAACAGCCGTTAGAAGTCTAATTCTAGATTTTTTAAATTATTTTTCCTGTAATCTACAGAATACACAGCAACTTTTGAGCCCTATTACATTACGATACTCCAAAATTCGTGAATTTCGACCCACCCTATTATATACTTCTCATCCATGTGGCATAGCCGTGGGACATTCTGTATAGTTCGCATAGATAATATAGATATCGCGCTACGCTACGGTCGTGTCGGCGACGGATCGGCTGATATTATCCGCCGTCGACTCGACCGCGGCTCCTCGCGGCGGGGTAATTACAGATTAGATCCAGAAGGCCTACTCCGAACTTCAAAACAATATATAATGTATATAAAACTAGCGACCCGCCCCGGCTTCGCACGGATGCAATGCTGATGTATGTATTATACATATAAATCTTCCCCTTGAGTCACTCTATCTATTAAAAGAAACGCAACAAAATCCGTTGCGTAGTTTTAAAGATTTAAGCATACATAACGATATAGGGATATAGGGACATAGGGACAGAGAAAGCGACTTTGTTTTATACTATGTAGTGATATAAAATAACAGTATCATAATACTACAGAATTCAAATGCTACAATATAAACATACATACATATTTTTAATACTAAAGACAAAATATTTCTGTGTTAGATTGCTTGTGCTATCACTGCCAAACATGCCTATCCATGATAGGAAGGGGAACAACTTGCACAGAGTTTAGAAAACCCATTATGATCGTAATCGGTAACAGTCTGTACCTACATATAACGAAATACTTTAAATAAAGCAAATCGCTTTTGTAACCAATTCAGATCAATCGAATTCACGAAGTTTTTGTGCAAAAGAGAAACTTAACCGTACATTTCGCGTTCTCCGGCTGTGAATGTCTCGTAACGTCACGCGACATTTGGGGCACCATTCCACTTGTTGCAATGGCAGCTCGTGACATCGGCATCATATGACTATTTTAGGGTGGGTTGCCACAGTGTTATCGTACTGTTCATTAAAGTCATTGTATGGAAAGTTTGACAAGTTTCTATGGGATGGCAACATACGGCGCTATATTTAACAACGTTGATCGCTCTATATTGTTGAATTGAAACAGCATAACGAATTAAATAGTTATAATAAAACTATTACGTTATATTACTGCCACATCACACGTAGTGATGTCGAGGGCGATGTAAAACGACGTCGAATAGTGTTATTGGTCGTTTAATTTCTTCTTAAGAGCTTTTTTAAGACTTGAAACTGGATCGGCCATTAACGGAATGAAATCGGAGCGAAGATTCGACGTGTCGATTACAGCTTCGAGATAATGCGGTTCACAACTGCCTCAGCTCGGCTTAGCACTGCCTATTACATCTTGGTCCCAGTATTCGTAACAGATTTACATTTACAAACGTATTTTTATACTGGAATAATAATAGTTATTTGTTATACAAGCGTGCAAAGTTGTATTTTAACCGCGAGTGTGGAATTGAAACACGAGCTAGCGAATCGATAGTATGGTTAAACCGCGGCGAAGCGAGTGGTTCGAAAATAGAATCCTGAGCGAAGCGAGTGGTTCAAAAATAGAATCCTGAGCGTAGCGAGTGTTGCAACACACGAGACGTAAAATAACTTTGCAGCCGTGTATAACACAAATCTTTTCACCTCACTAGAGCGAGGATTTTTGTTTTCATCCTCGTCCTAACATTGACAGTTGCGTCCTTGTCCACTACCTAATCTCGAGATTTGGCGTAGGTACTAGTTTATTAACACAACAGCACAATATAAAATTATTGTTGCTGGACTGTCTGGACTGGCCTTTACATGTTATTATGTTTTAAAAAGTTACAAATAGCGTGTTTGGATTTCAAATATTCTTTGCACTCTTGTGGATAAAAGGCAGTTTTGCTATCTGCTTTTAAAGAATAAAAAAGGGTTTTCCGAGCTAGTGAGGTGAAAAAAAATATGTACTGGTTCAGTGGCTTTCGGTGAATGCTTTTAGCCTTAAGCCGAGGATGAATTAAACCCCGGGGGTGCGGGTGAATTTTAGCCGCGGGGCCAGAAAGACAGACGGTACAGAGGATATGTAAGTGTATGTATGTAAGCACTTTATTAATAATAATAATTAATAATAATTGTGGACAATCTTACACAAATCAACCTAGTCCCAAACTAAACAAAGCTTGTACCATGGGTACTAAGTGACGATATACATACTTATATAAATAAATAGATACTTAAATACATAGAAAACATCCAAGACCCAGGAACAAATATTCGTGTTCATCACACAAATAAATGCCTTGACCGGGATTCGAACCCGGGACCTCCAGCTTCGAAGGCAGGGACCAACTAGGCTAAAGCGGTCGTCAAATATTTATTGTACACAATAACAGGTTAAAACAATATACATGTCACATGAGATTAAAGTACAAAGGCGAACGTAATCCCTATGAGGGATCTCTTCCAGCTAATTGAGGGATTGAGTGGAAAGTGGGAGAATGAGATAGACAAATTGTGAAGACTGTGTGTGAGATTGCACTGAAAGAAAAGTTTGAATAACTATAACACAATATTTTCTTACTGGTTACACAAAAATTGGGACTTGCGATGCGAACTACGTGTAACCAGTTACAAAACCGGGTTTGGCTATAAGATTTCAGTTGTTTACAACTAAACCACTTATGTTACTAAATAATTAATTTAGTAATTTAGTAGTAATTCAGTAAACAGTAAACAAATATTCATTTATTGTTTACTAAACATGTGTTAACTTAACTGGTACGGTGTACACTACAAATTCGATTTTGGAACATTAAGCAAAATTTATTTCTTCGTAACTTAAGTTCAGCTATTTTTGGAATAACTCAATTAGTTCGGCTAATTATTTTTTTCAAACTCAAACTCAAACTCAAAATATTCTTTATTCAAATAGGCCTAGCAACAAGCACTTTTGAATCGTCAGTTATATATTACATAAATTGAATCTAATTATTAAGAGCAATTTATTGATGCATATGAAATTTTTAAAAAATACATGAATTACTGTAATGTATGTCAATCAATCAATCAATCAATCAATCAATCAAATAATTTATTTGTTAAACACAGGTACAAAGGTGTAAGGTATTACATTATGGTTCTACTGTGTTTTGTCATAAGACATACAAATCACTATACAAAACTAAAATACACTACTAAATAAACGAATAAATAATTTTCAAATAACTAGTTCACAAATAAAAATTAAGTCAATCAATATTAGAAATAAAATTAGAAATTACAATAATAGCGATAATAATTAATACAAATAATCTTAAAATTGTCATAATAATATGTCATGCGTGTCATCCAGATACTCCTTAATTGAATAGTATGCTTTTTTGGTCAAAAATCTGTGTAGTTCTTTTTTAAACTGTATTATGTTCTCTATGTGTAATATGAAATTAGGCAAACGGTTAAATATTCTAGGTGCCATACCAAAAATACTTTTTGCTAATAAGGCTGTTTTAATTGGTCTGTTGTTTATTTTACCTCGGTGACGTGTACTATTAAAACTAGGGAACAGATTTACATTTGTTTTTACATATAAAGCGATTTCATATATATAAAGGCACGGAAATGTCAATATTTGATATTTAATAAACAATGGTTTACATGACTCTATAGGTCGGATACCACAGGCGGCTCTTAAACATTTTTTTTGGCTTCTAAAGACCAATTCTCTGTCCGTTGCGTTTCCCCAAAACAATATGCCATACTTTAACGCTGACGTAACATACGCATGATATGCCATAAGTACTGTCGATGGGTTCACAACTTTCCGAAGATTATATAAAGCATACGAAAATTTATTCAATTTATTACATACTAATTCAATTTGATTTCCCCATGTCATCTTACTATCTATGCTTAATCCTAAAAAATTTGCAATGTCAGTTTCATTTATTTCTTGGCCATTATATGTCACAGTTAGTTTCGGAAATTTGTTAGTTCTTTGTGTAAAATTCATAATTTTTGTTTTAGTCAAGTTAATTCTTAAATTATTTTTATTCAACCATTCGATTACTAATCTAAGTGCTCTATTTATATTATGTTCATATGTATCTAAGTTTTCGGCTTTAACAATAACTGTGCTGTCGTCAGCAAAAAGTACCATAGGATAGTCGATGTTGCGCGGGAGGTCATTTATATAAATGTAGTGTGAGTACACACACACATGCATTAAGGTATCAAATAACCGATTACTCTTATTACGCCGTTAACCTATTTAACGCACCATTTAACTAATTCGATTGTATCACATTACATATTATTTATTGTAACATGATTTACCTATTTTACGATGTAACCTGAGAAGTATATTACTTCCACAAGAATGCACACGAACAAAGGAACTCTCTAGTATATAAACCATGTATTTTCTAGACAAGAAATCAATTAATATTCGGCTGCAGTTGTGTGTACTTACTTCCCTAGTGTGCCCTCTGGGGCACACCTTCACTACATCTTCTCCAATCTTTACATGGCGACCCTGCCAGCCGGTATGCACGAGTACCAAGGGGCAACCCTGCCCGTCAGGCTACTCGGGGCAACCGCAATATAAACATCACCGAGCCAAGCACCACTGCCGCCGCCCAACCGTCCAGCCAGCCAGAGCCAGCAAACCATGGGAACCCAGTGCACGAAGGATAGCCAGAAAGAAGAGGTCATCATAGCTCAAAACGGGGCATCCAACAGCGCAAGTACAAGCCAAGCTGACAGCGGCAAAATAACAGTCTACGTGACTACTACAGCACTCGCAATAATACTGGTAATTTTCGCCTACGCCGTGTGGAAGAAAATTCATAAGTGCCTCACCAGAAAAATAGAGAGACAAACGGCATCAGCGATCATGCGGAACACCAGCAAGCCAGAACGGGACGTTTGACAACTCCAGGCTGCAGGACCAGCGCAACAATGGCTACAACATCGGTATCGGACACCACCGACCACCAACCTCCAGCCACCATCACTACTGCCTACAGGTACCACTTAAGCGAAACTAGCCGCGTAAACCGACTCATTCAAAATTAAAAACACGTTTTTTTTATGTACACGCGTTACGGGTAGGACGAATATGTAATTATGACCGACATTGAAAAATTGTATAACGAGTTAAAATCTTTGCAAGAAGGCATTAGAAAATTAAGTGCAAAACGCCGAAAAGAGGCGATCGGTCAGAGTGAACTCCAGCAAGTCGAATTATTGTATAATGAGTAAAAAAAAAAAATATGTAGAGCAGTATAATCATAAGCTAGAGCAATCAGAAACATATGTACGCGACAGCGAATTAATCCAGTCTTACGTAACGGAGATAAAAGCGATTTATAGCGCAATACACGCGTCTTACGAGAAAGAAACCGAACAAGGCAAAATGACGTCAAAATACCATTTTAGCCTAAGAGCACCAGTAGCGTTGCTACCAGCCATGGACGGATCGGAAACCGTCACAAGGCAGCTCATAGATGCTATAGAGTTGTACGCAACGATGATTAAAGACTCCGATTTAAAGTCATTTATTATTTTCGTTACTAAGATCCGATTAAGTCAAAGCGCCAAGCTAACAATATCGGATAAACATACTAGTGTAACAGCATTAGTTGATGAGATGAGACTACGTCTTTTACCTACCAAATCGGCAACCGCGATTCAAACTAGGTTGCTCACAACAAAACAAGGAAGTAAGTCAATCGAGCGGTACGGCCAATAACTCGAGGAACTATTTGTAAACCTCACAGTAACCCAGGCCAATGGGAAACCAGAAGCGGACTCAGTACTGCAATCGTTAATTAAACAAATGGCCATAGCCAGATTCACAAAAGACTTACGAAATTACAAGCATAGCATACACAAAAAATGCTATGCAATGCGTATGTTTTGGATACTCCACGCTAAAAATGCGATTCAGGGAGCAAAGGACAACAAAGAGTCCACATCCACTACGCCCGCCCCGGACCAAGTATTGAATTACCGGAAGAAGCGGTACAGCACATATAAACGACGCAAGGCACATATGATTTGCCGCAGCGAGCGCAAGTCGTGGCGCCATAGGAAGCGCATGACGCACTCCGCGCCATATGACACGTAAGGACGACTCACATCGAGTCCGAGGAAAGATAACGTCACATAGTACATTCTCTTTAGAATACTAAAATAAAAATTTCAATATGATTTCCACGTATTAACATTAATCGGACAATGCTTTTGATTCAACATTTATGTATCAAAAATTACGACAAACGAGCAAAACAAATAAAAATGGAAAAAAAAAAAAATTTTTAAAAGCCAATTAAAATAATTCGTAGTAATTATAAAATATACAAAAAAACCAGCAACAATTTTAAACAACGGAATCATAACTTTAGAACCATTATGTGACTATAATCTTCTCCCGCACCCATATAATAATCCGAAAAACGGATACACATAAATATTTCACTAGACGATTAGCCTGATCATCTAAAAGTCGATGAAATTCTTATATGTTGAAGATTTCAGGATAAAAATACTAGGACAAATTTATTTAAGAAATAAATAAAACAATGTGTTTCCCCGTACTCAGTGATAGTACCGAGAGGGACCATTGAATAACTAAATATATGATGAATAGCAAGGTACACCAGTACACAAGGTAGACAGCAAAACCCTTGGATATCGAACACGTTTCGATCGAGCATCAAACGAGTGGAAATACTTGGGCACTATTTGTTATAAAGTGTTAAAAGAACTGTCTATTAGGCAAACAACAAATCCATGACTTGAACATAATTCGATCGAGCATAAATCATGTGAAGTCCTTGGACACAATTTGTGTTAAAAGAATTGTCAGACCTGTAAACCAATACCTCTTAAGGTATTATGCGCGCTCTACATAAATATAATTATGTATAAAATCCTTGTATACTGTAGTAATAATTAAGGGTCGGCCGCCCATATATTTGCATGCAATGTACCTTCGCAAGTTCGCAATGAGTAGTGCACACTTTGTCACAAGTTAAATAATAAGTGACTAAAAAAAAAATAGCGCAATGACGTCCAAAGAAAATGTATGCGCAATAAGAATAAATGACAAATAAGACACAGATAAGAGCTTACAAGAGCCACTGTTTTCTTTAAAACGGTATAAAAAAAAAATACCAAGACACTAAACACGTACGTTGAACGAAAAACATATACGAAAACGACGACATAATAAAACGCCGTAAAAAAAGGAAAAACGATAAAAACGCCGCGTATTACGACAAAAACGTAAATAAATGATATAAATTCCACATGGGAATTCGACAAAAATTATAAAGTACTATAAAAAAAAAAAACGCCATCACAACGAGCGTTGAAATTCAATTACAAAAAAAAAAAGAAATATTGATATTATTAATAATAGAATAGATTAAGATTATTACGAGATAAGGATCACGAAAAACCCCATTAATTAAATAAACCATTTTCCCTTTTCAAATAACACCTGATTATACCAACGAAAATGATGCGAAGGGGGCATCTCTATATCTCAACCAAATACAAAACAATATACATTAACCATGCTATAAAATATCATCTTCCCATAAATAACTCAGCAACAGCTAAGAAACACAGAAATCACACACATGATTTTCTCATTTACATTAAACCAATCTATTATTAAAACACAAGAGCAATAAGACACCGATAAATACCAGATCCAAATAAGGAACCACTACAATCATAATTAAAAGAGTGTCCTATAGCATGACACAAATATCATATTAACCGCCAACACAACATTAAATATATGTTAGATCAAAGAAGAAACATGTAACGTAGAAACTAAGAGAAAAATTGTATACCCAAGTAGCATTAAGAATTTTATTATACTAAACTAAGAAAATTGTATACCCAAGTAGCATTAAGAATTTTATTATACTAAACTAGAAAAATTGTATAACCAAATAGCGTTAAGATTTATATTACATACCATTTAGAGATACATGTTCATTGCACATTAGCCAAAAATAGATTTCTGAAGCATACTATTTTTGTCTAAAAAAAAAAAAGAGGAAAGCTGTAGTGTGAGTACACACACACATGCATTAAGGTATCAAATAACCGATTACTCTTATTACGCCGTTAACCTATTTAACGCACCATTTAACTAATTCGATTGTATCACATTACATATTATTTATTGTAACATGATTTACCTATTTTACGATGTAACCTGAGAAGTATATTACTTCCACAAGAATGCACACGAACAAAGGAACTCTCTAGTATATAAACCATGTATTTTCTAGACAAGAAATCAATCAATATTTAACCACAGTTGTGTGTCGTTATTAGTCCTGCACCACCCTCCGGGGTACACCTTTACATAAATAAGGGTCAAAAGAGAGTATAATAAATTCACAAAAAGATCGTCAATATGTAAAATAAAAACATAAAAAATTGTATAATCTAGACAGTTTCTAGAATAAAATCTGAATGTCAAGAGGAAAATTTTCAGTGTGGGTGAGGGATGTGAATGGTGAAACTGGTGTAGCGAGTGGAGCCTGGTTGTGAACGGCGCGGTGTCGGGTTCCGTTCGAGTGGTGTTCGGTGCCTGTCTGCATTTCACCGCCGGTGGTAATTGGAGACGCTGCTCATAATTAAATACGACATCACAAGTCGCTCTATTCCGGAAATCGTGAAAACGATACATGCCCCAAGTTAGACTCGATTTGACAAGAACTGACATGATATACTTTACCTGCTCTATATTGCTTCTAAGTATTTCATTTCAATTATGATAAATTATACAAAATTTGTAAAATTCTGCCCATACATGAAAGGGTTCATTATATGATAGTCGTAGAGAATTATTTTAATGAGGAACTTAAGGTGCTGAAGCAAAGCAAATGTAAGACGAGAAATATTAGACTAGGAAAATATGTGCAAAATCATGTTAAAAATTGCTATGGCAGAAGAACAAATCAGTTTATGGTTCCAACTATTTATAACGAATTTCACTGGTTAAGAAAAGAGAAAAAATGTAGTTTAAATGTAGTGAAAAGTAAGCTAAAAGAGACATTTCTACAAAGATTACCTTAACTGTTGTTAACAGATTTAGTTAGTTAATATATATTTTTTATTGTTCTAGTTCTTACAATTACAAGTATTGCTTAATTATGTAACTCAGGTGCACAATAATAGACTTGTTAAAATGAGCGCGATCTCGCCAACAAACTGTCTTGTCAGTTTGACGAGTAAAATTGAAATTGGAAACATTATGTACCTTTTTGAAAATAAATTATTTAAAAAAAAATACGCGTCTCACTACGAGCCAATACAATCGAATTCACAATTGAATAATGATTGAATAGGAGCCTTTTGAACTTGTCACGGAATGAGTCGCTGGCGACATGACCATCAAAGAAAAAGAAGGTTGACAATTCTTACTTACTACACAGGTTACTGAAATATCAGGTATCTAGCTTTAGCCAGCATAACATTAGAGGATGTTTAAAATGGCCTGAATGGCTTTGAGTAAAGGATGGTACGGCCGTGCCTCTTTGTTATTTGCTCGACTTGGCGGGGGCACTGCCGTGCCCCCAGATGTTACGTATGGCCTCAGTAGGGCTACAGCTTAAAGCAGACGCGTACAAACGCTGCTGATTAGATGCACTCACACAGACACGCATCGCTACAATAAACTTAAGCACTAAGCAGCCGCAGAACGCGGTGGTAACATCACTTTTAAGAGAGGCGCAGCAAAATGTCATCTTGCTCGAATTTGGAGCAGCCCAATTGGGGAAGTACCTCCGCCTTGCAGAAGACCACAGCCATAATAACATTATTTACTATACAAGTATGTAGTGTTGTGTTCCTGGAGGTGAGCAAGGTTGCCAGAGCTCCCGAGGATGCACTGTGTTGAGAGCGAGGGACCTAAATGTGTTCCTTCTGCTGTCAACACAGTGCATCCTCGAATCTTATAAAGGGTCAGCATCGCGCACGTGACTCCTTTGGAGTTGTGGGCGTCTATAGGCTGCGGTGGCCGCTTACCATCAGGTGGACCGTACGCTTGTTTGCCACCGGCGTTGTATAAAAAAAAACTCCGTGTTCTAGAACTCTGTAGAGCCTTCAATAGCATACAGGTATATAAAGGTCTTAAGAGACCTTAGTTGACATACTGTTAATATATTCACTATGTGTATGGCCACATCATGTACTGTGGTTTATCGCTGATGCCACACGCTGTAACGTGCAATTATAATAAACCACGCGTTTTTAAACATGTTATTCGCGTTTATGTGTGCAATACTCGTGATGGCTATTTTGCTACAATTGTAACAACGTTTTGTGTCACATTTTTTTAAATATACGTTTGTAAGTTTCCTTCAGTTACACAGAAATATAAAGCTGGCGTCTCAACTAATTTACTTCAAACGCGGCGCTTCATGTTTTAATATGTATGTTTTATTACTATGTATGTATGTAATAGTTTACGTTAGCAGCGGTACTGCTTAATACGAAGGAACGGTTGATGAATTTGGAACTGGGTAGCGATTGCACCTATAGCTCAGTTGGCTAGAGCGACTGGACGCGAGTGCCGGGTGGTCGCAGGTTCGAATCATGCTCGGTGCCTAAATTTTTAAATTTTTCTTCATTCTAAATTTTATGTATGTATGTGTTATTGTGTCATGAATAATTTTTTTTAAAAATCTCTGCATGTTGCTGAGTAAAAGTATCCGTTGGCCATTCCAAGACAAGAGACTTGACGGGCAACCAATCATAGTAATCAGGCTAACTTGTTGCTGGGTGCTAGGGGGCTGCGCCTGCGCTGGGCGCTTTAAGAGCTGTGGCGGGGTGCGTCACCTCGGGCTTCTGGCTGTCATTTGGGGGACGACGGATGCTACTGGTCTCTTAGAGTATTCCAGTGATCCAAACCACACGCGTGGTCATGCCGGAGGTTTTCCCCTGAATTTTCCCCAGGCTACTCTCCAACCGCGCACTCCTATCGCCCGGCCTATAAAGCCACAGCCGGGTTCAAAAAAAAAAAAAGATGCTACTGGTGATGTTGCTGTGCGAGCCCCCGGCCTGGGAGCCGACAGCATATGCTGCTGATGATTCTCGTGCAGCTGGTGTATCTGTAAAGACAATAATAGAGCATTAATGATTTTAGAGGAGTGCTGGCAACACCGCCAAGCACAGACGTCAAATTTCACACAGCTGATTAAATAATCGAATTAATTATTAAATGACCATAATTAGTAGTCTATTTATGTGTAAAAAGCGTGAATTAGTGCCAATATAGTATTAATTGTATAGATCAATGGCAAGAGACAGTGCAAGTGCAAAAGAAGAACTCTTAACATAGTACCGGAAAACGTCAATGTAACGGATCATCGTTTGAAACTTCAACGATAAACCTGGGGAGTATTTGTGTCCATATAATTATAAAATAATCGTAGTCATACTTTGGTTGTATTTAAATAATAGTTACTTAAATAATTCCCGTAATAAATGAATAATTATACGCATAACCTCACTCGAAAATAACATTGCACTCGGTCAGCTGATCATTAACTTTTGTAACTATAGTATTTCACTCTGTCAAATAGTCTTACCATAAATCTTTTCACGATTCAATTTTACCTACCATATTCATATCTATATTCTACTTGCACACTTAATGTCTATTCTGTCCTGCTATCTTTCTACTGTGCTTTCTCTGCTTGGTGTTCAGTCGCGTTGCCGTCACATTTCAGGTGCTGTGGAGAGCTGTGTGTCAAGCTAGCCCAACATGTCTAGCTCAGTTATGACACGCAAGGCCACAGTACGTGATTTGGAGCAAAAACTCAATGCAACGCTTAAGGAACTAAAGCAATCTAAGACTCTGTGTGACCAGCTACTACGGGAACGCGATGAAAGCGAAGAGGAGGTCAAGCAGATTATTCATAAAAATACAGAACTCAAACGTGAGCTAGCCAACCTGGATGCCGTGCATACAGATACTGTGTTACAGCGTGACCATCTGCTGGACAAATTGAACAGTCTTCAAGAGTGCTGTGACATCCATGAGCGGACACTACAACGTGTGGATGACCTGGAGTATGAACTCTCCGATGCCCACAAGGTGGTCCGGCAATTGCAAGAGGAAGCAGAATGCCAGCGACTCAACAACACTCAGCGGCTCTTTGAAGAACTTGTGACACCTAACACCGATGCAGTGCATCACAGCAAATTTGGACCTTCTAGTGTAATTGATTTGACGGAGGACTCTTTCAATGGTAAACCAATAAACTTTCAGAGTCGTAATAAATACAAAAAGTATGTAAAGATAAATAGATTCATTAGGAAATCAAAACGACTGTATAGACAGTATAGTGATATTCACAAAATAACTCAATTAAGGAAAGATCATCTTTCTGTATTAAAAGAATTAAATTCTTGTCAAGAGCAATTATGCTACAGTAGAAATATTTATGAAACTGACACAAACAAACTACATGCCGAGCTGAACAGATTAGAAAATTCTTTGAAAGATTTAACAAGTAAATATTTAATATCTCAAAAGCAAATCAGTGAACATATTCTGGCAGCGGATGAACTGCTGGAGCTGTGCCATCACAACGAGGAATGTTTGGAAGCACTGCTTACCAAGCAGTCATTGTGTGAGTGCGTGCTCCGGCAAGGTCAACCCTTGCCCGAAGATGCTGTTTGCTCATCTGTGTCGGACAGTGGCCTGTCGGTGTCAGTGGACAAAATAACTCCAGCCTGTAATAATGTAAGCAGAACTCTAGTTTTCTCGGATAGGATAGGACGAGGCCTGGGAAAAATTTTATGTCATAATATTCCAAACAGCTGTGTACTAAATAATTGTATGCCAGATGCCTCGTTCCTAAAAATCATAGATAATATTAAAAATACTTATATAAATGAACAGACCACAATTGTATTATTGTTAGGTGACGGGTCGAATATTAGGTACTCTGATGTAAAGGCTGGGTTCGACTCCCTGTCAAAGCTAGGTGCTAAAAATGTTATTATAGGTGCGTTACCCTATTCTGCTTCTCCATGCAGTTCTAACAGTCATGCAGGTAACCTTAATAAACTTATGTTTAAGTTGACGAATCGTCATAGTGACGTTATATTTTTTGACACTAATGATGCTATTAGTGATTACCGTATTACCACTGACCGACTTGCTAAATCTTTAGCATCTTTTATTAATTCCGTTTTCGGAAATCAAACCTTAGATAAAACGACATCTCCGACCGCGGATTTGTCTTTAAACTAACTGTTGGGACAACGGAGAAGCAGAATAGTGTAACGTTACTACACCAAAATATAAATCGCTTCACTGGCAAAATATTAGATTTAGAATTATTCACAGAACAGTTAAATGTGGATGTAGTCTGCTTAACAGAAACATGGTTAAAGGATCACATGATGAAATTTAATGTAAATAATTACGAGTTGGCCAGTGCGTTCAACAGAGCTACCGCGGAGGGCGGTGGATCTATTATTTTAGTGAAAAATGGATTAACTTATAAAGAACGTAAAGACCTCTCAGGCTGTTCTGTTGATCGTGTTTGTGAGATTGCTTGTGCAGAGACTGATCAGTATCTGATACTTTGCATTTATAGACCACCATCAGGTGACTTAACATCGTTTATAAAAATTATGGAGGATGTACTTAGTAAAGCAACAAGTAGTAAAAAACCAGTTGTTGTATGTGGCGACTTCAATATTGATATTTTATCGCAATCGGTTGAAAAAGATAAGTACATTACACTATTCAAATCATTCAATTTAGATTACCTGTATGAAGTGCCTACAAGGGTCACTCCGACCTCTGCCACATGTATAGATAACATTTGGTTAAACTGTCCTCATCTGGACAGAAGCATAGTGAATGGAGTTCGTTCGGATCATAAAGCTCAGATGGTCAGGCTGCCTTGCGAATTAAAACATCCAGATCGCGTTATAGAAATAAGACCACTGAGTAGAAGTAGACTAGAAATATTAAAGTCAAATCTGCTAGTCGCTATGCCAAACACCCAGGTAGAGTCAATTGATCCGAATGATCAGTTCAAAATGCTTCTGAATACAGTCTGTAAAGAATTTGATGCAACTTGTAGTAAAAAACGCATTAAGATTAATAATAAAATGAGATTTAATGAGTGGGCAACTACCGGAATCCGGAAAAGCAGGGATAACTTATATAAACTGTATGAAAGGAGGTCTTGCACCACTGACGAACGCTTCCATCAATATGTTAGGGATTATTCCAAATTATTTAAAATAGTGTGTACAAAAGCAAAAGCTGTGCACTTAAATAACAAAATAAAATCCTCAGACAATAAGGCCAAGACAGTCTGGAAAATAATAAATACAGAGACTGGGCAGAGTAAAAATAGAGTGTCCACAATTTCATTGAAAATAGAGGATAATTTAATAACTGATGCAGTAAAAGTAGCAAATGAATTTAATAATTTCTTTTCCAAAATTCCTATAATTACTACAAGCAGTTTGGCATCATCTTCCACAATAGCTGAATCCCTTTTGAGTGAGAATGTAAAACTAGATAATTTATGTATTTTTAATTTTCATCATGTTTCTCCTCTGGATGTACTAAAGTCTTTTAAAATGATAAAAATAAAGAGCACAGAAGACTTATGGGGCGTGTCGGTCAAGGTACTGGAATCTATTCTGGAGGTCGTTGCACCCACTTTAGCTCTCATTTTTAATACTTGTGTAGACAATGGCATATTTCCAGATTTAATGAAATGTAGTAAAGTAGTTCCTATTTTTAAATCTGGCCATAAAGATAATCCTTCTGATTATCGTCCAGTTTCTATCCTGCCTGCGTTTAGCAAAATATTCGAAAAAATAATGCTGACGCAATTGATTTCTCACTTTAATTTACACAATATTTTGCACACACAGCAGTTCGGCTTCACGAAAGGTAGATCGACTACTGATGCTGGTGCAAGTTTGATAAAATTCATTTTGCAGTCTTGGGAAGAGTCACAGGACGCCATTGGAGTCTTCTGTGACCTTTCCAAGGCTTTTGATTGTGTAGACCATGGTACTTTAATTTGTAAGCTGAAATTTTATGGCATTAGAGGACATGCATTAGATCTCATTAAGTCATACCTAACACAAAGAAATCAAAGGGTAGCGATAAATGGAGCTATTTCATCAGATACAGTGGTAGAGATGGGAGTACCTCAGGGATCTATTCTAGGCCCGTTCCTATTCCTTGTTTATGTAAATGATTTACCATATATGGTAAGTCAAAGATCAGGCATTGTAATGTTCGCAGATGACACATCATTACTGTTCAAGGTTAATAGGAAAGATACTGAACTCGTTGAACCAAATAATACCCTCTCCATGATATCTGACTGGTTTGCTGCCAATAACTTAGTGTTGAATCCGAAAAAAACTAAATGTATAAAATTCTCACTAGCCAACTCATCTTCAAATATCAATATAGATTCAAATATAAAACTTAACGGTGAGACTTTAGAATTTGTTAAGACAACTGTATTCTTAGGTATTACACTGGACTCAAAATTGCAGTGGGGTTCCCACATAACCGCTATAGGAAGTAGGTTGAGCTCTGCTGCTTTTGCAGTCAGGAGAATAAGGCAGCTTACCAATGTGGCAACGGCTCGGTTAGTTTACTTCGCCTATTTTAATAGTATTATTAGTTACGGTCTTATCTTATGGGGATCGGCTGCAGATATCGAAACTGTATTTATATTACAGAAAAGGGCTATACGAGCAATTTATAACTTGGGGTCGCGTGAGTCATTGAGAGAAATCTTTAAGGAAATAGATATCCTAACCCTGCCGTCGCTGTACATATTTGAAATAATCATGTATGTTAGGAAGAATTTATACAATTTCCCAACGAATACTGATAAGTTAATAACTACAAGAAACACTGGGAAACTCAAAATAACTTTTTATAGACTAGTGAAGGCGAAAAAGTCGTTCTTGGGAAATTGTATAAAATTCTACAATAAAATTCCAAGACACATTACTGAACTTACGGATTCTAAATTTAAATCTGTTGTGAAACAGACACTTATTTCAAAAGCATATTATAAGATAAACGATTACATCATGGATAGGGATGTTTGGCAGTGATAGCGTCCCGCACAAGTAATCTAACACAGAAATATTTTGTCCTTAGTATTAAAAAATATGTATATGTTTATACTGTGGTAGCATTTGAATTTTGTACTATTTTTACTGTTATTTTATATACATAGTATATTGTTTTGAAAAAATGACACCTCGCCGAGTTTCTTACGCCGGTTCTTCTCGAGGCAGAGGTTTATTTTATGAACCGGTGGTAGTTTTTTGACATTCATAAGTGCATGTAACATGCCTAAATTGAAGAATAAATGATTTCATTTCATTTCATTTCATTTCATTTCATTTCATTTCATTTCATTTCATTTCATTTCATTTCATTTCATTTAGTCGTCGATAGTTAGCAGCTCTCTCTCTGAATGTCACGCCCTTGCCAGACAAAGAATGAATGACTTTGGTAATGGTTACCCTGAACCAAAGGAATTTAGAGTACTCCCGCTGAACTCCATCATTCGGTTTGTGGAAATGCTGGAGAGCAGCTTGGAGTAGGCATAAAGGAGGGGGCAATTGCACAAAAGATCCCACTGGGTCGATGTGCATCCGCTAGGGCCCTCATCATCTAAATCTAAATAAGATCTAATCTAGCAGCTCTCTGGAGAGCGCCCGAGACCTGCGCTCTGGAGGGCGGGCATGCTGTGGGACGATGCCCTGTAAGTGGACGTGGCTGGAGTCATCCGCTAGCTCATACATGGCCCTTGCGAGCCAACTGACGAACGTCTACCGCGGCTACCCCGCGAACTTCGAAATCCGAACTTCATATCGTGCCGTCCCTTTTACATACTTATAGGGTTGAGGATAGGGAATGCAATCTCGATCCCGCGAGATCCCGATCTCGCGAGATCTCGGGTAATTTTTCGGGATCAATCCCGACGCATCATATGACGAGATCCTGTTCGAGATCGACGGGATTGGGATACTATTAATACCCTTTGTTTTTTAAGGAGTCATTTTCAAAATCACTCGTCTTAGGTAACTACTTCCTAATTCCTTTGAAATATGTTTATTATTTTGATTACCTAATTTACCTATGTTAATTTCCTTAAAACCTGATAATTATTTTTGGTTGGTAAGATTAAAGAATAAAGGTTTTTATTTTCTTTCGAGTAATATGTTATTTTACTTAACCTCACTATCACAAACAAGCAGTTATTACCTTTTTTAGTCATCCAAATTTATTATTTTTTTAAAACAAGACGGGATCCCGAAAATTCCAATCTCGAGTCGGGATTGCATTCCCTAGTTGAGGACTATCTAACAGACAGAAATGCATGGCCCAAACCAAATACCTAAATAGCGTAAAGAGTCTAATATTTTCATTGTATCTAGTTGACACAGTTCTTGCAGGAAAGCATGAGGAAAGCATATCAAACGATTCGACATGTTTTGTTTTCTTGTGTAACTACACATTGTAAATACCTATTGTTATTTTTTCCTCGTTTTTCTTTCAATTCTCTTTTGTTGTTTACCACTTACATTTCTTAAGTAGGTTAAGTAGTATCATTGTAATAAGCATATTTTGGAGAAAATGACTGACTGTCGAGTTTCTTTCGGCGTTTCGTCTCGGCAGTGGTCTCATGAGAAACGCTAGTAGTTTTTGACTTGTAAAAGTGCCTTTGCGGCCTACTTGCAGAATTAAGTTCATTTATTTCATAGTGTACACGAGAGTGAAAGAAACGGCACGATACCGAAGTTTGTATTTCGAAGTTCGCAGTACAGGCCCAGGCCAGTCCACTTGAGATTGTTACTGCATCCTGCCTGCGCCTGCGGCTAGCTCGCCCGATCATAGACCGATTAGCCACCACTAGATCGAAAGGACGTATGTAAATAGTTTAAATAAATAAATAATAAAATAATTCTTTATTTAGGCAATAATCCCATCACAATTACAATTACAATTACAGAAACATAAATTATTAGAGAAATTACAGAAATTTAAATTGCTTAAGTCTAACAAGTACACTACGTCGTCCGGTCCTTTATATATTTGGAATGGAGGATACAATATCCAAGTAACAGCTGGTGAATATGTTAGAAACAATTGTGTTACCTGAGTTACTCAGCCTATTCAGAAAGGACCACTGTCGCTTTCGCATCAAAGCGAAAAAATCGTCTACCCTGTTCAAAGTTTAAAGGGGTGCATCGAACAATTAATGTAGTCTCTAGAGACTTAAAGGCATAAAAGCCCTCATTGAACATAACAGTTGAATGCCCCATGGGAAGATCGCGCTGATCTTTATAATTAACCGATGTAAAATAGTATAGGTCGAGTTATCTATGTAAATTACCGTTGTTCAGTGTTCACATTCGTAGGCAGAAAGTTGTCGGGAATGTACCTATGTTCACAGAAACCACACCTTACTATCCCTCTGCTATTTTGCGAAATGATGCTAATCTATGGTAATAGTAAGCTGGTGTGGCTCCAAGTTGTCAGTGTCATTTCCACACCAAATGTCGGACACCGCCGTAAAGCGTGTCACATACTAAACAGATAATAACTGTATCTGAACGCATATCTGTCAATATCGCTCCCTATACAATTCAATGAGCTAACACACACAGCGCAGATAACTTATATTTTATCGTGAAGTATCTGTGGGCACCGACATATATCGAAAGATGGCAAAGATATTATCTGCGTATATAAATTGATCTGCGTATAATATCTGCCGATATAAATATGGTATAGTATTTTATCTGCAGATAGATACAGGTTAGGTTAGACTGAATGTATCGTCTCGTATATTATCGTATCTGCGTAGTGTGTGATAGTTTCAGATCATTAAGTTATTATACGCAGATTAAATATGATCGTATCTGCGTAGTTTGGTGACAGAAGTAAAAAATCGAAGAATATTCCCTTACTTATTTTGCAATATTACTTTTCGAGATTCAGCTGAATTTTAGGTACTTTTACACAACTACTACGTTAGAACAAAAGTAATCTCATTGAATCTTGTTTATTTTTGTCGATAACCCTTGTTTACGTCATCGGTCATCGTATTCTGGTATTTTATATGTCAAAAATTTGACAGCTATTGTCATCACCAGTACGTCTCCCTACAGTGACATCTACCAGAAGACTCGGGCTTCATTAACGGCACTAACGTCTCAAATCATATTGAAAATCGTCAGTTACGATGCGCCATTCCATACTAAATTAATTTTACAATTACAATTGTAGTTGATGAAACAGTTTCACATGAAAATTGTCGATTTGTCAGCCTACATATGTCTAATACATATGTAAACTTGGTGAAATAGGGGCCTGGCCTATTAGGTGTATTTATCCCTAACTACTCATCAGGCTTCTTGAAATTGCAGCATTCCTCGCGGTTTTGCTAATCCCGTCTACTGATCGCAATTCAGTTAACATCTTTGTACATACTTACAAACACTATGTAACTTTGTGCTTGTACACCTTACTTTGTAACTGTATATATCGTCATTATTAGCAGCCATATGCAATTATTGTTTAATTGGTTTACAATATATTTTTTCCCATGACCTAATTTCGCTTCACGTGGTATATCATTTGTCACATAATGTTTAGACATAGACAGTTACAAATAAATGTTTTTTTTTTCTAATAAGTTGCTTTTAAATGTTATTAAGAGGCCTTAGAACTTTTAAAATGTTTTGATTTCAAATTATGACAAAAGTATTGACGATACCAATAAAGTTATTAAAGGCTACTATGATTTTATTAAAATTTTAGATAGTAACATAGCCATTTTTTGATTTTTTTGTGTGTATTAGAATTTAAGCGGAAAAAACAAGTATTGAGCTTGAAAATAGTCGATGTTGAATGATGTTTAAAATGATATTTCTTAATTAAAAATCCAAAAAATACATTTAAAGCTTGTGATAAGGTCGCAATAGTCCTGTTCTAGATAGTAACACTGAGAAAATTAAAACAGAAAATGGCCTAAATAGATGAGCGTTTAATACTGATGAAGACTCTTAAGTGTCAAGAATTTTACAATATAATCCGGTATCTCATATCTTCTAGAGATAAGTGCAACATAGTTGCCGTTGGAATCTAATGGCTGCGGTGCCTTTAGCCGGGCAGTAGCTATCGCTATTACGTTGCATTACTCGCAATGGCTTCGGATTTACGAGATGATATCGTAGCCCCTAGCCGTAATGGCGGTGGTCTCACGACCACTTCATAGAGGAGGGCTATCTATTTAAATCCCCGGTTTCCGAGACAAACGCAATGCGAGCCTTGAATTATTTGAGGATCCATTGTCTCGATATTCTACATCTGACCTTAAACTTAGTAAAACTGTCCATACTCAAACAAGAAAATAATAATGTAACTCAATTAAATGAATACCACCGTAATAGTAGGTTAAGGCGTTTATCCAATACACACAGATTCTTACTACCACAAATGAAAAATGTTTACGGCATGAGGACCAACCTATATTTGCTTCCTAAAATAATAAATAGCCTCCCAACACACATACAAGATTCATACCTATCCAACCCTAGATTACTTAAAGATGTTAACAAATATTTTATGTCATGTAATAATTATGACTACGCCTTGTGACAAGTACTTTCTTGTTGTTTACCAATGAACTGAATGTAATGTAAGTCCCAGTCCGAACTCTAGCTGTAAATAAGCTATTCATGGCTTTAGCAGTTAAGCAATTTCAAACTCTGCGTTAAATTATTTGGAACTTTAATAATAAAAAAAAAAAAAAAACCTTCCAACCCAAAAGATAAACTAGATGTTGTTGGTATGGCACCGCGTTTCTCACAATATGTTTTGTATGTTTGTTATGCGATTACTCCGCCAATTAACAAAAAAATAAAAACATTAAAATGTATACTGTTTATTTCATAAAGTTACACTTTTTTCTAGACTTAACTACTAATCTTCATTAAGTATAAAATATTTTTTGAGTTCAGGAGCCTTCTTACATAATCATTAAGTTAAACTGTTACATATATCTTCTATAGTTTATTTTTTGTTTTGCAGCATATGCTGTTTGACTATGGTTCTTGTTTGACTACAGGTTTTACCCTCAATTTTAAGTGTTAGATCACTAGAAAATCTATTTAGTATTGAAGGGAGAATACAATTCCATACCCTCTGCCCATATTCATTATTATTTTTGCCTACTTCGTAGGTTGGGAGATCAGATAAGTTACGCAGGCGGGTGAGTCTTACTTTTTTCTTAAGGTTCTTAAGGTTTAATACTTTGCAATGGTTAAATCGATTTATGAACAGATTTGAAAATTATATCCTTGTTTCAAAGCATATGCTTCCAAATTGGTCCCCAAGTTCACTTCTGATGATAGGAACCATGAAGAATTGAGAGAACTTCCCCAAAATTCAAGGGAAACATATCGCAATTGTAGTATTTTCGGTAACAAATCCAGCATTTGCATTTAGAAAATAGCATTTGGTGAACAGAAACTGACGAAGACTACGGATGGGGATGAAACTCCCAGTGTTTCATGGTTAGCGCTACGAAATTTCGATCAAGGTACTGAAGCGACTATAACGGAGCCAATGTAAATAGTCCTAATGTGATGTTACCATCAACTTGATCTAGTAATTGAAGCCGGAAAATAGGCAACGGGACTACGTAATAAAACAGGGTAGCAGCATTTTATTTTACTTTTTTTTGCATTTTTTTGGAGTAGGTTCTTAAATTTTATAAAATGTGTGTTATTATGTTATCTTAATTCGGTGAGTTCCTCCTGGCCACAAATAGCCCAAGATAGAGAGCAATGGAATCTTTTGGAGGAGACCTATACCCGTCTAGGGGTTCATGCAGATTCAGATAGTAATATGTAGCTTAGATCTTAAGATTTAGAGAAAAATACATAAATTAAAGTAATATTAATAAAAAAATAAAACCAGTAATAAGAACGAAGTAGTGTAAATATAATTCTCTGTACATGTAGTTTGCATGAAATAAAGGCTTTTTTATTTTTATTTATTAATTCGGTGAGTATATAATGTCAAAAAATGTGCTGAGTTACCAGAATTGATCTGACATTTGAAAGAAAGAAAGAAAGAAAAAACATTTATTCATGGCACAGATACAGTACAAATAAACATAACACCAAAATACAGAAAATAGCCACGAAATGGCCCCAAATCAGCATAGTGCTAGCCATTGGCTGGCGCTGGTCTTCCTTTGGGACCACGAGAAGCCACGACAGACAAAAAACACAAGTCTATTTGGTCTAACGAATCTTTATTAAACCGCCAACATCTTGTATTGTTATTTTTTGTAACTTAATTTTTGAAATATAAATTTTAATATGACTCATGAATGTAATTTCGAAATCTGACATGTATAATATAATCAATAACTAATAACATGATTTTGTGTTACCTATTTCTATAAGTTCGATAACATGCAACTGTATCCGTATTAAGACCGTATCGTGCTTAACTATCAAAGCTTCAACGCGCATCTCTGGCGGATACTCACCTTAAAAAGTGGACTAGCTTTTAAATATTATCTGCGCTGCGCTGTCTGCGCACACGTCGTTACATTATTAGAACGGTTGTAAGTTGTAATCGGCCGGGAGCGAGACTTGGCCCAGAATGCATCGTTTAATGACTCTGATATGACATTCTGAAATATAACCATTTATGGTACGTTTAGGTACGTACTCAGAGTTCATGGGGGATTATTAGAGATTATTTACAGACACAATTTTGATATTTTATTCATGACGTGTAAAAAGTTTATTTTTATTAATAAAGTATCTGTATCTGTATCTGTCCCGCCGTGGCGTGGTTATCCCGAAGACCTTTTGCTAACAGATCACAAGCGCTATTAAGGCGCCTATACCCGCGAACGACCTTGCGCGTTGGGGCGTGGCTTAGCCTTTCCCGCCGCACTACCCGCGCCCCCCGCTGTAACAGGTTTTTGCAGATTTTTTGTATGTGTGTATGTATTTTTTATATTATTATTTTCTAAATACGTAGGAATGTTTGAAGTAATTAAATATATAAAATAGTTAAGTAGGTATATTGTCTCAGAACCGAACTCTTATATTTTAGCGTCGCGCGCAAAGCGACACAGCCTTCCCGTCCGAGAGCCGGTGGCAGACTGCCGCCCGTCGCCCGCGCACGTATCCGCCCCAACTTTTATGACGGTGTGGTAGTTATTCCAGGTTTTTGACAAAAGTAATGATTATTTTACAATATCCAACACAGAGATTATGAAAAACTGAATTAAGTTTTATTTTCTGAATATCCCGTGTAAAAAACATGTCTAGATAGTGAGCAGTAGCGATTTAAAAGGTTGAAAAATGCCTTATTTGATATTTCTTTTTTGTTAGGACAATCTAGGCGTGTTGCAATTTCCATCACTGAGATTGAAGAGGACATATCAATTGTTCAAGTATAACTTTTCGAGACCTATATTTCGGGCCAGTTTTGAGTTTTAGGCCTTTGAACTCGACCAAAATGCGGTATTTCACTCTATTACGCGCCTTAATACATTCGTGCTGTTATCAGCCGTCATCTGCGCCGTGTGTCCGCCACGACTCCGCCGCGATGCATCACGCATGCCCTTATTCACGAGCCGAGATTGTATCGTTTGACACGCGCCGTGTTTCGAACTGGGCGGCCTTTGCTGAGGAACATAATAATTGCTGAGATCGAGCATATATAACATAGAATGATCAATTCAATGTCCACTGAGAACCGAATACCCAAATGCATGACCGGAACTAGGAAGCTACCGACTGCGCCATGTAATATAAGAATCTGTATAAAATCAAACAGCAACCATTACTTGCTTGGTCTAAGAATGTTTATTGCTTTCTTAAACATAGACAATATAGAGCACAACCATAAACTAAATATATATACTACAGTGATTATGCCGATCATGTGACAGGCGACAAGGTTCTCATTCATTCATTTATTATTTCTATAACAATATTACATTGTGTCAGAAAATCTTATAAACTAATTACATGCTTAAAAAATATAATTAAATAACAATCAAGACATGTCAGCAAATAAAATGTTCATAAAAAGCAAAAGAAATATGTCCGAATATAAATACGACAAGGCACAGTCGCCGATGATTACATTTATCTCTCTTTTAAATAAATAAATAAATGAAATAAATATTAGAGGACAATCTTACACAAATCGAACTAGCCCCACAGTAAGCTCAAGAAGGCTTGTGTTATGGGTACTAGACGACGATATATTTAATAGATACAAAAACATAAATACATAGAAAACATCCAAGACTCAGAAACAAATATTCATGCTCATCACACAAATATTTGCCCTGACCGGGATTCGAACCCAAGACCGTCAGCTTCACAGGCAGGTGCACTACCCACTAGGCTCTTTTAAAATTTATGTTCTTCAAATTTCAAATTGATATGCTACATGGCCCTGCAATTTCCTGTCGTCCGCTCGGGGACACTTTGTAACGCTACGCATTGCAACTGGGCACTAAATGACTGCTCTGGTAGCCTACACTCACGGAACCCTGCGGATGCGACCATTATAGACGTTATTACACACCCCGGTATTGCTAACGATGGGCCAACCCAAAGCCAACCTTTTAACCAATACAATATAGCTCATATGAGCCGCAGAGTTAACTTTGCGTTTGCGGTCGAAGTCGCCTGCGGTTTTGATGCCGAATACGCTTTTAAAACTTCACAAAATGTACAAAACACCACACGTATATACATTTCTATGTAGCTTACGTCTTTTTACAATGAAAGCAGCAGTCGTGAACGTAAACCGCCGCTATGAAATTGTAGAGGGCGCTTTATTGGCGCGAGTAAATTACGTCATTACCTCTCATGGTTGTCATGCGTAAAAAATATAATGGCTTCTTATGGAAGCGTTTTTGCTCCATGTGAGGCTACCCGCATACGTATAAGTGATCCTTTCCTGTAGATTACCTCCCGTTGTGTTGCCTCTTCAGTATTCCGGTCCGCAAATACTGCTGCCAACGTTAACGAATTTCAAAATTACATTGTATCTTCTCAGTCCAGAGCGCCAGGTTCCCCAGAATTTGACGCGTGGATTCGATTTGCGTACGTAATCGAAGGTCATCTAATAGCAGAGTGGAGTGGTTAGTCTGTAAGTATAAAAGAGCACTGATTAGGAATTTAAAATCAAGGTAGTCCTGCAACCAATAGTCGATACTGAAACTCACTTGGAGATTAATTTGACTCTCAGCCTTAAGGCCAAACAGAGAATAGCAACAACTGGTGCGGGATACGATCACAACACAGAAGTATCTAAAGGATGTAAATAGCGCTCCCAACAGTCTTTGCTTAGCTACTCTATTCTACACCTATAAAAATCGTGGGTATCCTTAAAATACTTTTTTTTTTTTTTCATATTAAACAATAATCCCATTTGCTGTCAGATGTTACTCATCGGATTCATTTTTAATGTTAAGGAAACATCCAATGATGCTTCTCTCATTCCTTGTCTGCGAATCTCGTCGCCAGGTCCACTACGCTATTCCTTTTCAGTCGGGAGAATTGCAAACTGCCGGTTCCCTTCAGTTGCGCAGCTAGTTCATTTTTGTGCTTGTTCAATCTGACTTGATATTTCTCACTATTCGTTACGATTTCTTCTCTTACTGTTTTCAGATTGAGGTCTATGTTGATGTATCTGTTACTTATGTAGGGTGGTATCTTGAACATAGTCCTGATCGCTTTACTTTGAAAACGCTCTAGTATTTCAATGTTACTATGGCTGGCGGTTTTTTCCTTTAAATACTAAATATAATTTATAATGAGCTTACTTGTGTCAGGATCCCACACAAGCCGACACACTTGTTTACTCACTATAAAACGTCTGTTTATTGTCTAACTCCAACAGCTGTGTGCCTCACATGTGTGTTCTCGCGAGTCGTTAACCCGCTGGCTGCAGAACCCCATTATTTCTGCGTCACTATAACACACCCACGACCTCGTGTAGAGGGGTACAACTCCTATACAAATGCCCGGGGCTTGTAACCTTTTTGATTAGAGTCGTACATTGTGCTCAGTATTAATGATGGTATTTTGTTGCTGATACGGTCTCTAATCAGTCCAACGCTCAATTCGCTTGCATCAGAAAGGGGTGTAACCGGAGCTTGTTGTTGACTTGAGCAGGCAGGGGGTTAGTGACCGGGTTTTTTTTACAAATATAATAAAATGACCTAGCACTGCAATATCACAGGCGTACTTTTTTATGACGAGTTTTCTCATTTAAAAATGCTATGATATGCATTGAATTAGTGTACAAAAAATAGGATTTCAAAATAGTATGGTCTGAACCTAATAAAAGGAATTTATAGGTAAAAATACTTAAATATTAACTTATTGCTGTAAAAGTTAACACAGTTTTAAAAACCAGTTTTTCATACAAATGGTGAGACAAAGACCACTGAGTTACTCGATTTATGGGTATTAGCTGTGGTTCGTTAATTACCAAAACTGTCGGAAGTGATACTCTAATTAAACCTAATCTAAATAACGGTACAAAAATATGAAGTGATTAAAAATCTGTATTAAAAAAAGTGTCTGAAAATTATGTACATGAAAAAGTGGTCCACATTGATATTGTGTACCGTAAACTGGGGTGACTTTAGGAAAGAACGGGGCCACTTTGATAGATTAAGAACACTAATATATCTTGTTTGATATAATTAATTTACATATATTTCATTTATAACATAAATTAATATAATACGTAAATAAATATTAAAAAAAATATATAATCGTCACTAAGTATTTCTAATTTGATTCAGTTCAGTAAATAGTTAGGAAATATACCAAGGTATGACACCGACCCAGGTTAACCAAATAAAAATAAAGGCAAAATTAAAAATTTTGAAAATACCCCCGACGGATGTTTCCGCAATTGAAAAATAATTAAATAATGCATTTGAAAATCCCCCGACTCGATAGGAAATAATTACATGTAGATAAAAACATTTTTTTTTCTAAACGGTTAACTGGTTGCGAGGTATATTTACAAGCCCAGAAAAATCCGTCGGGGGCTGCCATTGCCTGCCCTGAAATGAAGTAATAGTTTATGCAGTTAGTTTATACCGTTCTGTAAGTTATCTCGAATTTCATTATTATTACTATTTTAATGCAATTGGGAATTCACATGGCATTTCATTATTATTACTATTTTAATGCAATTGGGAATTGACATGGCAATGGCAGCCCCCGCCGGATTTTTCTGGGCTTGTAAATATACCTCGCAACCAGTTAACCGTTTAGAAAAAAAAATGTTTTTATCTACATGTAATTATTTCCTATCGAGTCGGGGGATTTTCAAATGCATTATTTAATTATTTTTCAATTGCGGAAACATCCGTCGGGGGTATTTTCAAAATTTTTAATTTTGCCTTTATTTTAATCTTTTTAGAGAGCAGTCTAAGTATACCTATACGTTTGACCCTCGAACACTTCGGTTGTGCAATGAGCTCCCTACCGATGTTTTCCTAAGGAGCTACAAAAATAAGTAAGTGCCAAGTGGCCACTTTCTATCCCCGAATGTGTCACAAGTAAACCTGAGGGCTGAAGGCCCGAAGCTAAGAAGGGAAATACACGAGGTCAGAAGCTGTTCCGCGAAAGGCCGAAGGCCCGTAGCTTCTCCTTGGAGCACGTTTGCTGTACGAGCCCGAGGACCGAAGGCCCGAGGGGCGAGCCCTAGTCGACAATTTCGAGCCCCAAGTGTCTTACAAATGAACCTGAGGGCCGAGGCACGAGGTCAGAAGCCGTTCCGCGTAGATCCGAAAGCCCGAAGCTTCACTTCGGAGCACGCTCGCTCGCCCTCGATGCGAGCCCGAGGGCCGAAGGCCCGAAACACGATCCCAAATCGGCAATTTCTAGCTTCGAATGTCTTACAAGCGAACCTCAGGGCCGAAAGCCCGAAGGTGAGGGGCGAAGTATATGAGCTCAGAAACTGTTCAGCGAAAGGCCGAAAGCCCGAAGCTTCTCCTTCGAGCGTGCTCGCCAAGTCGACACTTTCCAGCTCCGAGTGTCTTACAAGTAAACCTGAGGGACAAAGGCCCGGTAGTGAGGGGCGAGGCACACGAGGTCAGAAGGCGTTCCGCGTGTGGCCGAAGACCCGACGACCGAGCCCACGTGGACGCACATTCTCTGTCATTTATCTTTTCCCTTCTTCTGCTCACAGCTGCCACGGATTTGTACCTACACTTCTTCCAACTAGTCCCAAAGTATAAATAAATAAATACCCAGGGTTCATTTTCGCAACGGCTCCTGAAATCGGATGACGCAATTTGAAGTACGAATATACCTTATTTCGTTGACACAATTAAGGTAAACCTCCCAGTAATCAACACCTTAGTGGCCAATAGATTACAGTAATTAATCACCAAACACCACAGTATTGGGCCAGTGTCGAGTACAGGGACGTTTACCTTGCCAGCATATTTAGAACCAAGGAAGTTTATATGTTATTTCAGCAAACATAATATTTATAGTAGTCACTAGGACGGGTCATAAAGTAATAGCACGTGTAGAAGGAAACGCGAGCACAGCGAGCGCGAAATTTTTCAAACATTATGATGCAGTGCGGAAAATACTTCATACTTTTCGGTCTCCGGTTATAAAGTCATATCACAAGTAGATGAAAACGCGAGCGCAGCGAGCGCGATATTTTTCGGACATTTAATAAAATTGCGGAAAATACTTCATACGAGTCGCCATAAATCTTTTCACGAGCCTTAGTAACCTAGTTAACATTCGTAGTATCCAAAACATTACAACATCGCAAAGCACACGATGTAAGTATCTGGTTACTTTTTAGGGTTCCGTACCCGAAGGGTCCAAATGGAGAACACAGAAGAGACACACAGAAGCTACGCAGCAAACAGTATTAAAATAGTCGACATACGTTAATCCACCTATATGCCTTCGCAAAATTCCCTATGCTGTAATGTTGTTGTGCCTCATCATCAGGCCTTCTCAAGTTCCTGTACAAAGGCGTCTCAATAGATAGGTAGAATCAAAAGAGTCTAATGACATATTATTACTAACTAAATACCTTTAAAACATGCCTTGCCTTAAAATACTGTTCTGATCCATCATCAGATCCTCAGCAGATCATGTATAGAAGCTACTCACCAAACACAATCTAAAGAGCCCAAACACGAATAAGTTACTACATGCCATCGCAAAGTTCTCTATGGCATGGTTTTACTCCATCATCAGACCCTCAGAAGGTTATGAACGACGTCTGTTCATGCAACATAAACAAAAGGGACCAAAAACAAACAAAAATATTATCGACCTCTACACAGTACCCTACTATGCTTTTCTGCTCCATCATCAGACCCTGAGAGTTAAGGCACATGTACTCCACACCACATTCTATGGAAATCGTAAATGCTGGCCCAGCAGTTCGGGCGAAAATGCACTCACACGTACTTTAGCAAGTGAAAAATGTTTACTGCAGCGCCCTCTGGCGAGTTATCATCGTAACTCTTAGCTAGGTTTCTGCCCGTCTAAACTACAAACCTATTGCAGAAAACCGTTTCTAAATCGGTCGAGCCGTTTCGAAGATATTGATGTGCACACACAAACAAACAAACAAACAAACAAACAAACAAACAACCTCTCACCCTAAACGCATATACCTTCTCCGTTCCGTCGTGGGTAACTAGAAATACGGCTTAAAAAATAACCCCGGTTTACGGTACATGCGCAAAAATTCATAGGAGAAACACTGGCCCCTACAGGCCTGTCCCGTAAGTAGCATCTAAATGTTATTTCTAGAATGGAAACTCGTAATTCCCAGCAAAGGTGCTGTGTTTAGCCTCACCCACATCACAGGTGTGGAGTGCAACTTATTACACAACAACTTTCGCCGCACCGTTCCTGTTTGTTTGTATTGGAGCTGCCATTCCGGGAGTCATGCACGCTTCTGGCAATCCGGTTAATTAACCAAAACTGGTGCCGGTTTTTGACAAAGTGAGCGGGCAACGGCAGTTATTCGGGTAATGAGAAAATGGTGATAAACGAGCCGCTTGACACGTTGCGAGTTTTTGCGTCGTTGCAACATAGTAACTGGAAACGTGCTGCCATTATTGGCACGTCCAGCAGTATAGCCAATCAATCAATCAATGGGTGTATTATACAATTACTTCGACTGTCAATGCATGGCCAAGTACGGCGCGCCACGTTCTAAATAAAGAAATATATGTATGTATGCAAGTACCTAATGATCTCTGAAGCACTCTGACGCCTGAAACTGTGTAAGCTATCAAGTATAATGAAATATCAGGTGCGGACATAGCTGAAATCCCTTTGTTATGAGGATATAGAGAACATGTTAAGAGTGACTAAATAAATCAATACCTACACACACAGACACACACACGCACACACACACACACACACACTCATGTACACGCCCACGCATACACACTAAACACATACTCTCAATTCCTTGTTTCCATTTTTATATCTAGTATATATGTTAGTAATAATAATTATATTGTATTGTCATCTTTTCTGACTTTTCGCGCACATATTGTTAATCCATTTTTGAATTGGCTACCTACGGGACAGGCTTAGCCTAGTGTAGGGGCCAGTCGAATCGCATAACGAAAAATCCACTCAGTACACTTATAAATGATGATATGTTCAACTATACCTGTAAACTTTTATGTACGAATAAACTTCTTATGTCTTATGATCGTTTTTGGTGCAGGTAAATCTAACCACACTAATAGTATATTATGCAACTGGTGTATAAGAAGGGTATAAAAAGGCGAGTGGTGTGGGTTGCGATGTGAGCCTTGGCGAACATCGCAAGTAAAGACACCACGAGCCTTCCATTCCGAGCGAAAAAAAGTACAGGAGTAGAAAAATGTATGAAAACCTGATCATAACAATATCGTCTGCCGCGTCACGACTCGTCACCGACTAAATAAATCCCACTTTATTATCTCGCTATACCTTATTGGCATCAGAAATATAACATGCGTATACTTACTAACACGAACAATCCGCCCTAAACAAACATGCTGCATAGTGCAACAAACATAGCGGCATTAGCAATACCAACAGTCCATTTCAGTTAGTAAATACTGCGAACCGGAGCGTCCGCAAAACGCCGCGCACATAACTACAGGCCTGCAGGTCTATATGTGGCCGTGGCTTCCGATTTCAATCACATTTTGACACTTTCTGTGTCTTTCTAGGTGGGCTGGGGTTTTTCGCCCGTACTACTGCGATTATTACATTAGGAAACGTGAATGTGCTACGCGCGCGCTCTGCGCTAAGCGCTAACATAAAAAATATCGATGTAGTCCGTTTTGTTCACATCATAGGACAAACCGGACAAAAAAAACCTTTTTGTTGTACGACAGCATATGTCAAATTTCGTAGGACATGAAAATCCGTTTTATTCACTGCTTAGAATTAAACCGATAGACGCTGTAGTACAATCGAGTTCATAAACGAACATATGAAACACATTGAGTGAATTAAAATTGAGAATATGTTTTTGATTAGAAAGAAAGAAAGAAAGAAAGAAATATTTATTTGGTGTTAAATCATTACACAATACACAAAAATGAAATAAGATGAAATAAACACTAAATTAAACACCAATAAAGGCAAAATTAAAAATTTTGAAAATACCCCCGACGGATGTTCTCAATTGAAAAATAATTAAATAATGCATTTTTAAATCCCCCGACTCTATAGGAAATAATTACATATAGATGAAAACATTTTTTTTCTAAACGGTTAACTGGTTGCGAGGTATATTTACAAGCCCAGAAAAATCCGTCGGGGGCTGCCATTGCCTGCCCTGAAATGAAGTAATAGTTTATGCAGTTAGTTTATACCGTTCTGTAAGTTATCTCGAATTTCATTATTATTACTATTTTAATGCAATTGGGAATTCACATGGCAATGGCAGCCCCCGCCGGATTTTTCTGGGCTTGTAAATATACCTCGCAACCAGTTAACCGTTTAGAAAAAAAATGTTTTTATCTATATGTAATTATTTCCTATAGAGTCGGGGGATTTAAAAATGCATTATTTAATTATTTTTCAATTGAGAACATCCGTCGGGGGTATTTTCAAAATTTTTAATTTTGCCTTTATTTTAATCTTTTTAGAGAGCAGTCTAAGTATACCTATACGTTTGACCCTCGAACACTTCGGTTGTGCAATGAGCTCCCTACCGATGTTTTCCTAAGGAGCTACAAAAATAAGTAAGTGCCAAGTGGCCACTATTCTATCCCCGAATGCGTCACAAGTAAACCTGAGAGCCGAAGGCCCGAAGCTAAGAGGCGAAATACACGAGGTCAGAAGCTGTTCCGCGAAAGGCCGAAAGCCCGTAGCTTCTCCTTGGAGCACGTTTGCTATACGAGCCCGAGGACCGAAGGCCCGAGGAGGAGCCCTAGTCGACAATTTCGAGCCCCAAGTGTCTTACAAATGAACCTAAGGGCCGAGGCATACGAGGTCAGAAGCCGTTCCACGTAGAGTCGAAAGACTGAAGCTTCTCTTCGGAGCACGCTCGCTCGCCCTCGATGCGAGCCCGAGGGCCGAAGGCCCGAAGGACGATCCCAAATCGGCAATTTCTAGTTTCGAATGTCTTACAAGCGAACCTCAGGGCCGAAAGCCCGAAGGTGAGGGGCGAAGTATATGAGGTCAGAAACTGTTCAGCGAAAGGCCGAAAGCCCGAAGCTTCTCCTTGGAGCGTGCTCGCCAAGTCGCAGCCCCGAGTGTCTTACAAGTAAACCTGAGGGATAAAGGCCCGGTAGTGAGGGGCGAGGCACACGAGGTCAGAAGGCGTTCCGCGTGGGGCCGAAGACCCGACGACCGAGCCCACGTGGACGTACATTCTCTGTCATTTATCTTTTCCCTTCTTCTGCTCACAGCTGCCACGGATTTGTACCTACACTTCTTCCAACTAGTCCCAAATCGTAAATAAATAAATACCCAGGGTTCATTTTCGCAACGGCTCCTGAAATCGGATGACGCAATTTGAAGTACGAGTATACCATATTTCGTTTACACAATTAAGGTAAACCTCCCAGTAATTGACACCATAGTGACCAATAGATTGCAGTAATTAACCACCAAACACCACAGCATTGGCCCAGTGTCGAGTACAGGGACGTTTACCTTGCCAACATATTTAGAACCAAGGAAGTTTTTTATGTTATTTCAGCAACAATAATATTTATAGTAGTCACTAGGACGGGTCATAAAGTAAATAGCACATGTAGATGGAAACGCGAGCACAGCGAGCGCGAAATTTTTCAAACATTATGATGCAGTGTGGACAATACTTCGTACTTTTCGGTCTCCGGTTATAAAGTCATATCACCAGATGAAAACGCGAGCGCAGCGAGCGCGATATTTTTCTGATCTTTAATACAATTGCGGAAAATACTTCATACGAGTCGCCAGAGATCTTTTCACGAGCCTTAGTAACCTAGTTAACATCGGTAGTATCCAAAACATTACAACATCGCAAAGCACACGATGTAAGTATCTGGTTACTTGTTAGGGTGCTCTACCCGAAGGGTCCAAATGGAGAACATAGAAGAGACACACAGAAGCTATGCAGCAAACAGTATTAAAATAGTCGACATACGGTAATCCACCTATATGCCTTCGCAAAATTCCCTATGCTGTTGTTATGCCTCATCATCAGGCCTTCTCAAGTTCCTGTACAGGAGCGTCTCAATAGATAGGTACTATCAAAAGAGTCTAATAACATATTATTACTAACTTTATTAATACCTTTAAAACATGCCTTGTCTTAAAATACTGTTCTGATCCATCATCAGATCCTCAGCCGATCATGTATAGAAGCTACTCAGCAATCACAATCTAAAGAGCCCAAACACGAATAAGTTACTACATGCCATCGCAAAGTTCTCTATGGCATGGTTTTACTCCATCATCAGACCCTCAGAAGGTTATGAACAACGTCTGTTCATACAACATAAACAAAAGGGACCAAAAACAAACAAAAATATTATCGACCTCTGCACAGTACCCTACTATGCTTTTCTGCTCCATCATCAGATCCTCAGAGTTAAAGTGTATGTAATAGTATATATGTACTCCACACCACATTCTATGGAAATCGTAAATGCTGGCCCAGCAGTTCCGGAGAAAATGCACTCACTCGCACTTTAGCAAGTGAAAAATGTTTACTGCGGCGCCCCCTGGTGAGTTATCATCGTAACTCCTAGCTAAGTTTCTGCCCGACTAAACTACAAACCTATTGCAGAAAACCGTTTCTAAATCGGTCAAGCCGTTTCGGAGATATTGATGTGCACACACAAACAAACAAACAAACAAACAAACAAACAAACAACCTCTCACCCTAAACGCATATACCTTCTCCGTTCCGTCGTGGGTAAAAAGGATACCACTCAGCATATGCCAATAGCAATACATGCTAAGGCGCTGGTTTTCAGGGCACCCTAAGAGAGATACAGGAGAACACAATTAATATGGCGCGCTTCAAAGCTCTTAAGTAGTTGACTGAGAGACTATTATTGCTTAATCCACACGCCTTATTACTTGGGTCGTGCTATACAAAGATAAACTGAACTAATAACACATCTTAACTAAACTACCCAGCTTAACTTGATGGAGAAGAAGGAGAGATGGCTACCCCTGGAGCCGCAATGGAATCGTTTAAGCAAGATTTGGTGACCAAAATATATATACTATTTTTAATTTGTATTGGAGATATCCTTAATCATCATCATCATCATCACTGCTGAACATAGCCCCCCCCCCCCCCCCCCCCAAGGCTCGCCATTTAGACCGGTCCTGTGCCGTTCGTTTCCACCGGATTCCCGCGACCTTCACCAGGTCATCACTCCACCTTGTCGGAGGCCTACCGACAGCTCGTCTTCCGGTGCGTGGACGCCACTCAAGGAGTTTCTGGCCCCATCGACCGTCAGTCCTGCATTCAGAAAAAAACGTAACACACCATAATAATAACAAAGTGATTATAATATGCAATGCAGGCTTCGTCAATGGGGACACATGCAAATCAGCAACACGCGTCATATCATAACATTTATTTATAATGGTATAGCATTACCTTCTAAGCTCTTCATAGCAACAGTGTAACTTGTAGGTATCTAAGTGGTATCCAACTATTTACTAGCAATGTTTGACTTCGCGACTTCTCACTTTGCGTTAGCCCAGACAATGTTTGCACAGCTACACATGTACACGACATGTTAGCAGGGATCGGATACCGGTATTTTCTCCATAGAAAAATACCGGTATTATTACGGTCACCGGTTCATTATTTCGTTTTTAATGGGACAATCTAATAATACGACGTTGTTACCTAAATACATGATTCAGCCCTACGTAAAGAGCAAAAAATAATCCAAAATATTGGGCTAATTCAGGGTTTTTTAAAACTACCGGTATCGGTCCCTGCATGTTAGTCGCTAGCTGGCTATATCACATCAGTAACGTGAAAAGCCGGCGGTAACATTGTTCGACGAACTTCGTGGTATCTTTGTTTTTTTAATACCACGTCGGTGGCAAACAGGCGTACGGCCCGCCTGATGGTAAGCGGTCACCGTAGCTCTAATTAAACCTCTTTCTAAATAACAATTAAAAAATATGAACTGAGGGCCAAGTATTCCGAAATCTGCATTTAAAAAAAAGGGTTTGATAATTATGTACATGAAAAAGTAGAATCGCCCACTTACTAAATTCAGAGCCTAACACCTACGCATGTTTTTTGAGATCTCGCGTGTTGAACGAATGGTTGTTGGAAGCGTTGCGTGTCGAGCCCCCGTTTTGCGATTAATTATTTAATTCAATTATTACACTATTAAGTTACTCAGTCATTATATTTTTGTTGATACTTTTATATTCTCCCTCTTTTCTGCACCTAACCACAGACGTACCAAAACTTGAGTAATTCGTTTATTTATAATAATATTAGTTTGCGACCCTCCTGGCTGTAAGTATTTATTTAATTAATATTTGTTCTTAGGACCAGACTGAAAACCAGCGCCGGGCGCTTCTGCCCAGCACATGCTGAGCCTGGGACCCATTGCCTCACCTTTTTCTGATGGTTTAGCTTATTGTTACTTACTGTTTGTTGATTGTTTTGTATCTGTTAAGTTAAGGTTTTCTATGGGCAATAAATTTCTTCTTATTCTTATTCTTTCATCCTCAACCATTATTACACTTCAACACGAGCTAATGAAATACAAAGTAGGTACAGAGATTTGCATCACGCTGAGAACCACTGACATGAACTAGACGTTCAAATAATTAGTATTCAACTAAGTAGTAACACGAGTCACGGGACAGAGACACGCTCTAGATTCCTGCGGGAGTGAGCGAGACGGAACTGTTTAGATTAGAACAGCTTATCAAGTTTGTGCACCACAGTGTTGCCAGATGGTTACATTTCTTACATTTTTCGTAACTTTTGACCGGCTCGCGTAACATGTAAGTAACTTCTGTTGTAAATGAAATTTTCGTAACTTTTGAGAACAATGAAACTGTATTTAAATAGAAAGATCAATTGTATCTAACCGGAACCAAGCGAGACAATTTATAGACTTACAGATACAGAAAAGGTGACAAAAGAACCTACATGGTACGATTTCTGTCTGTGCGTCTCTGTATGACATTTGAGATACCACCCATCACCCTGACGTTATTCTGTCGCCGAATTCGCTGAATTGTAGCTGTACGTGGTTACTAATTTCTTAAAATCGAACGTTTTGACAAGTAATTATGAAAAATATAAAAAATGTAACTTTTGCATCAAAAATGTAACTTTTCAAGAAAAGAAACGTAATTTTTCTCCCAAGGGCCCTGGCAACACTGGTGCACCATTAATCAATGCAAGTGGCAATCACTTTCACTCGAAGGGCGAGTGGAGATTACGCGTCTGATATCACAACCGCACCTGGATACACCAGTTTTAAAGTGTATTTAATTAACTGTATCCATTTTTAGGGTTCCGTAGCCAAAATGGCAAAAACGGAACCCTTATAGATTCGTCCGTCCGTCCGTCCGTATGTCACAGCCGATTTACTCGGAGACTATAAGCACCACAATTATGACATTTGGTAGGAAGGTGTATTCTATAAACCGCTACATAAAAGTGATGTGAAATTACAAAATAATATTAAATTAGGGGAGGCACTCCATATATGTAACTGGTAGATGAAAAAAAAATTCAACGCACATAGCCGTGTGCGGTATCGATGGATAGGCCTTTAAAAATGATATGGAGGTTCCTAAAAAACTTGTCCATTTCAGTCAACCGTTGGTGCGATATTAGCTGTCAAAGTCATAGAAAGTGTGTCCCCCCCTTCTCTAATTTCCAAACTATAAAGTTTAAAATTCTGAAAAAAATTGAGGTGGTGTGCATTAGTAAATACTTTCAACGATTTTTGGTTTGAATAATATAGATTTTACGGTTTTTGAGTTTTCGCTTAAAAACTGTCTTGCCCAAGCAAAAGGTCGTAAGTGCCGTGAGTTCCCTATGAAAATATGTATGCATGTATGTAAAATTCTTTATTGTACATGAGTAAAACATAACATAAATATGACTTTTTTAGATTCAATGTATTGGATAGTGATTTTAAATGTGTACTAGTAGGTGTTGGTACAGAACCCTTGATTGTACATGGTCAGACACGCACTTGGCCGGTTTTTATTGTGTAAGTGTGAAACCGTACAACGCGACATTCTCGCCAATACAACTTGTACTCTTAATAATAATAACTATGTAGATGCCACTATGTAAATTGCACTGAACTAGATTTCATTCGATTCTTGCCTGTAATGAAACCATTCACTATTGTCATTAGGTGACAAATAAAATAAATAAAAATAAATAAAAAATAAATATTAGAGGACAATCTTACACAAATCGAACTAGCCCCACAATAAGCTCAAGAAGGCTTGTGGTATGGGTACTAGACGACGATATATTTAATAGATATAAATACTTAAATACATAGAAAACATCCAAGACTCAGAAACAAATATTCATGCTCATCACACAAATATTTGCCCTGACCGGGATTTGAACCCAGGACCGTCAGCTTCACAGGCAGGTGCACTACCCACTAGGCTAAACCGGTCGTCAAAACACGTATATTACATTGTTTTCTTAAACAGTAAACAATTAAAATGGGGTGACGTGTGCTATGTGTGGAATATTCTCGATACAATCCCCCAACCGGCCATTGACAATATTTGCAACAGAACATACTATGAAAGTAGTAGTTCATAACAAAAAAAGAAAGAAAGATACATGTATTCGCGACAAACACATGACAATTACAAACAAAGACACCACATAACAGCATTTTTTTATACCACGTCGGTGGCAGACAAGCTGACTGCCCACCTGATGGTAAGTGGTTATATAGACGCTTGCAACACCAAAGGCGTTACTCGCGCGTTACCGCCCCGTAAGGAACCTTTTCACACCTTTTTTGCTACTCTTAGAGTATTCCAGTGTTCCAAACCACACGCGTGGTCGTGCCGGAGGTTTTCCCCTGGATTTTCCCCACGCTACTCTCCAACCGCGCACTCCTTATTGGGCCCGGCCTATAAAGCCACAGTCAGGTTCAAAAAAAAAGAAAAAAAAACCTTTTTTGCCACAAAATGGTCACAACTCAGCGTAATGCTGGCGGGACCAGCGCTGGTCCTCCGTTGCAACCATTCGGTGAAGTCACGGCGCAGTGACGAAACGCCGTGTTCCAAAAAAAACGAACAAAAAACATCAACATAAGAAACTGAGACAAGAAACAACTGACTCCAGACACGACACTCGTTATTGTTGCAGTGGCTATCATCAAAACCAAACATTTATTCTGCAAATAGGCCACAAGGGCACTTTTTCATGTCAAAATATTAATTTACAATTCAAGAAGGAATAATAATTTCGAGTTTACAATTATAAAAAAATTAATGTCATACAGTGAAGATAAACTTGCAAAGTTATCTATTACAAATATTACAACATCAGTAAAGTTAGAGATGTATAAAGTCTCAAGATTAAACAAGGAGTATAATGAAATTAACATAATATCCCAGAGATGTACGTGGTCTCTGAGCGTCAAAATTAAAATTAATTTAATATTGGTAGAGATGTATATGGTCTCTAAGTCACTGATAATAAAAACGAATCCACAACAGGATGATGTCTCTCGTCAATCCCCTATAAAAAAACACTAGTATTAACGTAGTCACTATGTCGTAGCAAGCATCATCATCAGCCCACTGCTAAACGCAGGCCTCCCCCAAGGCGCACCATAAAGCCCGATTATCTGCTTTGCGAGTTTAGCATCCAATTACCTTATTACGTGTAAAACGTTCCCTTCAGTCTCACCCCGCACGGAACACGTTGCCAACTTGCCACCACCCTCCACTCAAGAAGTGTCAAACTACATTATTACAAGCAACATGCGATATTTCCGCGGGCATTACGTTTGCCATAATTATGTTGGCCATAGTAACCATAGGTATACCTATTGAAATGAAATGAAATCATTTATTCTTCAATTTAGGCATGTTACATGAACTTATGAATGTCAAAAAACTACCACCGGTTCATAAAATAAACCTCTGCCTCGAGAAGAACCGGCGTAAGAAACTCGGCGAGGTGTAATTTTTTCAAAACAGTATACAATGTATATAAAATAACAGTATCATAATATTACAGAATTCAAATGCTACAATATAAACATACATACATATTTTTTAATATTAAGGACGAAATATTTCTGTGTTAGATTACTTGTACGGGACGCTATCACTGCCAAACATCCCTATTCATGATATAATCGTTTATCTTATAATATGCTTTTGAAATAAGTGTCTGTTTCACGACGATTTAGAATCCGTAAGTTCAGTAATGTGTCTTGGAATTTTATTGTAGAATTTTATACAATTTCCCAAAAACGACTTTTTCGTCTTCACTAGCCTATAAAAAGTTATTTTGAGTTTCCCAGTGTTTCTTGTAGTCATTAACTTACCCCCGTGTGGTTGCCGGGTAAGAATTGCGCCACCCCATCTCTTCCCGTGGGTTTCGTAGGAGGCGAATAAGGGAAAATCGGAGGGTGGGCAGCAGCATCCTTCGATCATTACCACCATCAAACTGCGGTCGCCAACCCGCTTGCCAAGCGTGGCGACTATGGCAAATCCCCCCCAAGGGAAAATAAAAAACATGCCCAGAAAAATTAAATCAAGACCCCTAGTCCCCGGCGGCCCCGCTATTCCTGGCTCCGGTAGCGGCCATGGTAACAGCGGGGCAGGGGGTGCTACAGTGAATCCCCGGCAGAGACCCGGCTACCAAAACCGACGATCCGTGACATGGGCGCTAACGATGGGCCTCATAAGAAAGCTCAAGGTCACCCAAAGAGCAATGGAAAGAGCTATGCTCGGGGTTTTTCTGCGTAATAGAATTAGGAATGAAGCTATCCGTAGCAGAACTGGGGTCACCGACATAGCCTTCAAAATTGCGAGACTTAAGTGGCAGTGGGCAGGGCACATTGCTCGCAGGACTGACGGTCGATGGGGCCAGAAACTGCTTGAGTGGCGTCCACGCACCGGAAGACGAGCTGTCGGTAGGCCTCCGACAAGGTGGAGTGATGACCTGGTGAAGGTCGCGGGAATCCGGTGGAAACGAACGGCACAGGACCGGCCTAAATGGCGAGCCTTGGGGGAGGCCTATGTTCAGCAGTGGACGTCTTTCGGCTGAAATGATGATGATGATGATGATGATGATTAACTTATCAGTATTCGTTGGGAAATTGTATTAATTCTTCCTAACATACATGATTATTTCAAATATGTACAGCGATGGCAGGGTTAGGATATCTATTTCCTTAAAGATTTCTCTCAATGACTCACCCGACCCCAAGTTATAAATTGCTCTTGCTATTATCGTCTGATTATATTTTATAAAATTTCTGTATTAGGTTAGGATAGATGTGTGAAAAGCAGTTGACAACTGCAAGTTATTATGGCAGAGAGCAGACATTAGTGAAGTTGTACCTATAATATGAAAGCTCTGAACTTCACATAGTTCAAGTATGTAGTGTTGTGTTCGTGAAGGTGAACTAGGTTGCCAGAGCTCCCGAGTATGCATGGTGTTGAGAGCGAGGGACCTAAATTTGTCTCTTCTGCTGTCAATACAGTGAATTCTCAAATTTCATAAAGGGTCGGCAACGCGTGCGTGATTCCTTTGGAGTTGCGGGTCTATAGGCTGCGCTGGCCGCTTACCATCAGGTGGACCGTACGCTTGTTTGCCACCGGCGTTGTATAAAAAAAGACTATTGCAACTATTACCAAGCATCAGAAAACGATATAACTTCCACGTAAAAAGTAACTTAATATAAGTAAAAATAAAGCTAGCCATACTTACGAGTATAAAGAAACGCGATACGGATCCGTGACGTGTTCGATGCGTAAACAACACGGCTGTAACCCGAGCTCGGCTCGGCGGGTCGCATGACGTGAGCACGCAGCTTCTGCGTAAGGCCATTAGTGGGCTGTGCGACCAGATGGGCTACCGCGAACCACAAACGAAGTTTTCCCTCTCTGTCTCACTTATATGCAAACTTGCAAGTGCGACAGAGAGGGAAAACTTCGTTTGCTGTTCGCGGTAGCGCCCCAGGGACTGGAGACCAATGTCCACGTTTCGTGTCCCAATACAATATTAGTGGACGTATCCATTGATTTTAAATACCCTTTTTTTTTAACTCTCAACTCAAAATATTCTTTATTCAAATTTTAGACGACTTAAGGGCGTGCAACCAAAAAATATATCGAGTTCTGTTCTGTTGTTAAAAGTTAAAACTGCCAATGGGCGAATATGCAGCGTTTTTATGGAGGTTTTATTTTGTAATTGTCTTTTTATTAAATACTAGCGACCCGCCCCGGCTTCGCACGGGTGCAATGCTGATGCATGTATTATACACATAAACCTTCCCCTTGAGTCACTCTATCTATTAAAAAAAACCGCATCAAAATCCGTTGCGCAGTTTTAAAGATTTAAGCATACATAGGGACATAGGGACAGAGAAAGCCACCTTGTTTTATACTATGTAGTGATTGTTAAAGGAGAAAGATCAGAGTAAACATTTATAAAAAGCGTAAACCAAAATCGGGTCCGAGTCTTTCATTGATCAATGTTTTCACCGGTTTATCATAACTTTGTGTCGTTAATCGTGAGTCGACAATGACTTTATAAAAGAGAGTTTCAAAAGCCCAGAGAATCGGCCCAATAAGAGGAACCGATTGAATCACGTGAATTATCGACTCATACTCACGTAAGCTTTCAGTTACTTATGTTAAAAAATTAAAAATTTTGAAAATACCCCCGACGGATGTTTCCGCAATTGAAAAATAATTAAATAATGCATTTGAAAATCCCCCGACTCGATAGGAAATAATTACATGTAGATAAAAACATTTTTTTTTCTAAACGGTTAACTGGTTGCGAGGTATATTTACAAGCCCAGAAAAATCCGTCGGGGGCTGCCATTGCCTGCCCTGAAATGAAGTAATAGTTTATGCAGTTAGTTTATACCGTTCTGTAAGTTATCTCGAATTTCATTATTATTACTATTTTAATGCAATTGGGAATTCACATGGCATTTCATTATTATTACTATTTTAATGCAATTGGGAATTGACATGGCAATGGCAGCCCCCGCCGGATTTTTCTGGGCTTGTAAATATACCTCGCAACCAGTTAACCGTTTAGAAAAAAAAATGTTTTTATCTACATGTAATTATTTCCTATCGAGTCGGGGGATTTTCAAATGCATTATTTAATTATTTTTCAATTGCGGAAACATCCGTCGGGGGTATTTTCAAAATTTTTAATTTTGCCTTTATTTTAATCTTTTTAGAGAGCAGTCTAAGTATACCTATACGTTTGACCCTCGAACACTTCGGTTGTGCAATGAGCTCCCTACCGATGTTTTCCTAAGGAGCTACAAAAATAAGTAAGTGCCAAGTGGCCACTTTCTATCCCCGAATGTGTCACAAGTAAACCTGAGGGCTGAAGGCCCGAAGCTAAGAAGGGAAATACACGAGGTCAGAAGCTGTTCCGCGAAAGGCCGAAGGCCCGTAGCTTCTCCTTGGAGCACGTTTGCTGTACGAGCCCGAGGACCGAAGGCCCGAGGGGCGAGCCCTAGTCGACAATTTCGAGCCCCAAGTGTCTTACAAATGAACCTGAGGGCCGAGGCACGAGGTCAGAAGCCGTTCCGCGTAGATCCGAAAGCCCGAAGCTTCACTTCGGAGCACGCTCGCTCGCCCTCGATGCGAGCCCGAGGGCCGAAGGCCCGAAACACGATCCCAAATCGGCAATTTCTAGCTTCGAATGTCTTACAAGCGAACCTCAGGGCCGAAAGCCCGAAGGTGAGGGGCGAAGTATATGAGCTCAGAAACTGTTCAGCGAAAGGCCGAAAGCCCGAAGCTTCTCCTTCGAGCGTGCTCGCCAAGTCGACACTTTCCAGCTCCGAGTGTCTTACAAGTAAACCTGAGGGACAAAGGCCCGGTAGTGAGGGGCGAGGCACACGAGGTCAGAAGGCGTTCCGCGTGTGGCCGAAGACCCGACGACCGAGCCCACGTGGACGCACATTCTCTGTCATTTATCTTTTCCCTTCTTCTGCTCACAGCTGCCACGGATTTGTACCTACACTTCTTCCAACTAGTCCCAAAGTATAAATAAATAAATACCCAGGGTTCATTTTCGCAACGGCTCCTGAAATCGGATGACGCAATTTGAAGTACGAATATACCTTATTTCGTTGACACAATTAAGGTAAACCTCCCAGTAATCAACACCTTAGTGGCCAATAGATTACAGTAATTAATCACCAAACACCACAGTATTGGGCCAGTGTCGAGTACAGGGACGTTTACCTTGCCAGCATATTTAGAACCAAGGAAGTTTATATGTTATTTCAGCAAACATAATATTTATAGTAGTCACTAGGACGGGTCATAAAGTAATAGCACGTGTAGAAGGAAACGCGAGCACAGCGAGCGCGAAATTTTTCAAACATTATGATGCAGTGCGGAAAATACTTCATACTTTTCGGTCTCCGGTTATAAAGTCATATCACAAGTAGATGAAAACGCGAGCGCAGCGAGCGCGATATTTTTCGGACATTTAATAAAATTGCGGAAAATACTTCATACGAGTCGCCATAAATCTTTTCACGAGCCTTAGTAACCTAGTTAACATTCGTAGTATCCAAAACATTACAACATCGCAAAGCACACGATGTAAGTATCTGGTTACTTTTTAGGGTTCCGTACCCGAAGGGTCCAAATGGAGAACACAGAAGAGACACACAGAAGCTACGCAGCAAACAGTATTAAAATAGTCGACATACGTTAATCCACCTATATGCCTTCGCAAAATTCCCTATGCTGTAATGTTGTTGTGCCTCATCATCAGGCCTTCTCAAGTTCCTGTACAAAGGCGTCTCAATAGATAGGTAGAATCAAAAGAGTCTAATGACATATTATTACTAACTAAATACCTTTAAAACATGCCTTGCCTTAAAATACTGTTCTGATCCATCATCAGATCCTCAGCAGATCATGTATAGAAGCTACTCACCAAACACAATCTAAAGAGCCCAAACACGAATAAGTTACTACATGCCATCGCAAAGTTCTCTATGGCATGGTTTTACTCCATCATCAGACCCTCAGAAGGTTATGAACGACGTCTGTTCATGCAACATAAACAAAAGGGACCAAAAACAAACAAAAATATTATCGACCTCTACACAGTACCCTACTATGCTTTTCTGCTCCATCATCAGACCCTGAGAGTTAAGGCACATGTACTCCACACCACATTCTATGGAAATCGTAAATGCTGGCCCAGCAGTTCGGGCGAAAATGCACTCACACGTACTTTAGCAAGTGAAAAATGTTTACTGCAGCGCCCTCTGGCGAGTTATCATCGTAACTCTTAGCTAGGTTTCTGCCCGTCTAAACTACAAACCTATTGCAGAAAACCGTTTCTAAATCGGTCGAGCCGTTTCGAAGATATTGATGTGCACACACAAACAAACAAACAAACAAACAAACAAACAAACAACCTCTCACCCTAAACGCATATACCTTCTCCGTTCCGTCGTGGGTAAAAAGTAATCTAACGCAGAAATATTTTGTCCTTAGTATTAAAAAATATGTATGTATGTTTATACTGTAGGTAGCATTTGAATTTTGTACTATTTTTACTGTTATTTTATATACATAGTATATTGTTTTGAAAAAATGACACCTCGCCGAGTTTCTTACGCCGGTTCTTCTCGAGGCAGAGGTTTGTTTTATGAACCGGTGGTAGTTTTTTGACATTCATAAGTGCATGTAACATGCCTAAATTGAAGAATAAATGATTTCATTTCATTTCATTTCAAAATATCGCTAGCGTTTGACACGACTAAACATCAAGAAACTCAGCAATTTATTTCATGTAACAGGAAACGATCCGACGGATACAGCGCGAGATCGGATGCGTCCGCTGGGAAGCGTTGCGACGCAAGCGATATATGAGCGAAGATGGACGATTGATAGCGGGGCTTCCGGCCATATTCCCACTTATCTAGGGATCGGCCCACGCAGGCTATTTAAAGAAATACCTCAAAAACATTGGAATTTATCTATTCCTTTATCTTGGCATCGGTCAGTACCGGTTTTGCGGAAACAAGAGTATTATTTTTGTTCGCCTCCTCGCTATTCGTAAATTCTAGCTTTACTAAGTGTTATGTAGTAGGCAGTGTTGCCAGATGGTTACATTTCTTACATTTTTCGTAACTTTTGACTGGCTCGCGTAACATGTAAGTAACTTCTGTTGTAAAGGATTTTTTTGTAACTTTTGAGGATAATGAGTCTGTATTTAAAAAGAAAGGTAATTGACTTCCATACAGAAAAGGTGACAAAATAACCTACATAGTACGGCTCTGTCTGTCCGTCTCTTGCAACTTTGTATGACATTTGAGACACAGCCCATAAGCTCGGCGTAATTCTGTCGCCAAAGTCGCCAAACTCGACGAATTGTAGCTGTATATGGTGACTCGTTTCTTAGAATCGAATGTTTTGATAAGTAATTATTAACGTTTTGATAAGTAATTATGAAAAATATATAAAATGTAACTTTTGCATTAAAAATGTAACTTTTCAAGAAAAGAAATGTAACTTTCGTCCCAACGGCCCTGGCAACACTGGTAGTAGGTTACAATTTAGAGGCATTTTGGAAATGAGGTTAAGAACGTGGGAGATAAAGGCGTGTTTTTAATTACTAAGTCAACAAAATCAATCAATAGTCAGATCGTGTGTGCCACTTAAGTGATTCGAAATGATTGCAGCGAAACGTGTCGCCCTGGGTAGATCTTAGCACAGCTTCGACAGTAACCGCTCAGAATTTTTTTTTTATTTATTTAATCAAGGTTTACCAACAAATGTTTACACCAATGCTTAAGATTATGTACATGCATACTTATTTCTACGAGTAGTGTAGCAGTTACTTAAAGGTAAACTCCGCGTGCGTAATCTGTGAAGTATAACTAAATTTAAATTTAAGTGTAGTAAGTGTAATCTACAATGACATTGTTAGAGACAAGTGTTCATTTCTACTTATACATTACTTTTGCGGCCTTTGGCATATACTTACGTTAGTTTAGGGTCCTAAACTGAAAAAAAAATCGATTCAAAGTCCACTCTGAGTCGACAACGTTAAAGCAACAGTTTTTTTTTTAATTCAGTTTACTATCTACTGCGCACTTAGTGGCTCCATTACTATCTAACTAAGAACCTCAATGAAAACTTGTAATGAGATTAATGTATGTAACATGTTATTAGTAGGGCATTAACGTGATTGGCTCAGTGATTAAGTGCACGGGACACGTTATAACGTAGCATGTTATCGTGCACCTATACCTGTAATATCACTAATTAGAACCTAAGTGTCGAGACGAACAATGGGTTACGTCGTGACTCGTGAGAGATTATAAATTGCTTAGCAAAATTAGAGCAATCGTGGCATTTAAGCAATGACGGAGACGAAAATTTCGGAGTCGGGAGCAGGGATCGGATACCGGTATTTTCTCCATAGAAAAATACCGGTATTATTACGGTCACCGGTTCATTATTTCGTTTTTAATGGGACAATCTAATAATACGACGTTGTTACCTAAATACATAATTAAGCCCTACGTAAAGAGCAAAAAATAATCCAAAGTATTGGGCTAATTCAGGGTTTTTTAAAAATACCGGTATCGGTCCCTAGTCGGGAGGAAATTAGCCTAGCCGGTCACATCAGACCGCGAACGAAAACAGGTCTCAGAGCCCTTTCAAATGTTGGGCCAGTCACTCTGTCTACGAAGCCGGTGGCCCGAACCAGTGGTTCAAATTCCGCTAAGAACCTATTTTACACTTCTCATGTTCGAAAAATGTGTCATATTAGGCTTGTCAAGCGGGGCTAAAGTAGTACATTTAGCCCCTAGAGAAAATATGAATACATATTAATGATTTACAAAACATTCTAATTTGACCAATCTCGTACGCGGCCTACATCGCAAGAGAGACAACAGCTCTGCGTGACGTTGATTGTCCGTTATCAGCCCTATCAATTCAGTACGCACTGTGAACCTTAACACAATGTAATAAGGTCTACTGGTAGTTAGTAAAGTGTTATACAGAGCACAGGTAGCGTTGGTGAGTCGCCAGCTGTCGCCAAGCACAATGCTGACACCAGACACAGGCGACAATGTCGCAACAGTACTGCAACTGAGCAATGGACTTCGTCTCTTTCACATATCAATATCTTTCTCCATTAGTATAATGTTAATGGCTTAGCTCCTATTAGTTTAATTTGTATATTGCAATGCTCGAAAGAGCTCATGTTTAGTACACCTAACTTTAAGATCTAATTGATACAACATGAATGCAATAAAGAATTTGAATCTTAGTTTGGCGAGCACGAAAGACTAATGCGCGGAAAATAATGCATTGGAAATGATCTAAGGTTTTGTCTTAACATTTCTTGGGGTATTAACAGGCAAATAATCGAGTCTGCCTTACTTTGACATGTCGTTCTGTATCTTTCAGTCCAAATTAACTGTTAAAGCGCAATTTCAATGCGTGTATATCAATCAGCTGGCGGCCGACAGTGACCTTCAACACGACTCGCGCATAGCAACAGCCCGCGCGCCTCGGGACACGGTCCATCTTCCATGACGTCACCACCCACGTATCGCGACACATCCCCAGCAACCAATCGGAGGCACATATGACGTGATCGACAGCCAATGGCATGATGTGTCGTCATCCCTTCAAGCACCAATAGAGAAGCGGGAGGGGGAAGATGGCTACCACTTACAGCTTTCGCTTCATAAGCTGCACTACGCAGATATTTTATCTTGCTTTTTTTGCTAATCAATTTATATAACGTTAGCTTCATAAAAAACATTATGTAAAAGCCCGAATTATAACAATTTAATTCGATGAACCGCTGCCTTCGTCATTTATTCAACCTGCCATCCACATCATCAAGCCAGCCTGGGCCATCAGCCACCAACAGTGTCTATACGCGCCGACATAATTAATGGACCATCGATACCGGATACCAAGAACCAGCCCTGGATATTTGGATTGGGTGTGAGAACGCATCGGCAGTTTGAGTCGACGACAGGCACCGCAGCGGCACCGGCAAGAGAGCTTCGGTGAGACGAGCCAGCTTACCTCGCTACCTTCCCCTTTACTCCTGCGTCATACTGTGCTTTTCTCAATTCCAGTGCTTGTGCTTTCGTTGTGGCCGCTATCACGCGTCGTGGCCCCTAGCGACCATCGTAAAACGGTCGGCAAACAGCGTGCGTCAGCCATACCGCGTGCCGCCTTGCTGTGATCGACTGTAGTGGTGCTTGCAACTGTGAGTAATTTACGCCTAATACCGTCAAAATGGTTAGCAAAGGTAATCACGAGTTCCTTGCTGCTTTAGATAGTCCTAATCAGGCATCCGATCAAGACACTGTGAGACAGTTGAACCGTAGACGCGGTTCCATTAAGTGCAGGCTCACCAATTTCAAAAAGTTTGTGAAATCATTCGAGGGCTTAGTTTTGTCCGATACTCAGCGTACTGAGCTCAATTTACGCATGCAAGGAGCTCAAGCTATTTTTGACGATTTTACTGACGTACATAATCAGCTAGAAAGCATTATTCCCGACGGTGAAATGGATACACTTTTTGAAACCAGGGAGGAGTTCGAAAGCGAATATTACGGCATTCTTGCTCAGACTCAGTGCATGGTGACATGCGCTGAAAAGGCTAACGAATCTAATGCAATGGCCTCAAATAATCTATCTCAGTCAGTTCGACTCCCCACCATTTCTTTGCCATTCTTTGACGGTTCCTATGAGCATTGGTTGCAATTCCGCGACACCTTTTCGTCACTAGTTCACAATTCCCAAGAAATAAGCAACATTCAAAAGTTTCACTATTTAAAGTCCTCCCTTAAGGGTAATGCGCAACTTGTTATTGATTCGCTTGAATTTTCAGCTGATAACTATATTATTGCTTGGGAATTGCTTCTAAACCGGTACGACAACAGTAGATTACTTGTTCATAATCACGTAAAGGCATTATTTTCCATACAGTCGCTTACTAAGGAATCACCGACACTGCTAAGAAAGCTAATTGATACAGTTTTAAAGAATTTACGTGCTTTAAAACTGCTCGGTGAGCCCACGGAGAGTTGGGGAACGCTTATCATTTACTTGGTTGTTTCCAAATTAGATCCCACTACCGAACGTGAATGGGAACAATACAAAAGCACTTTGTTACCAGTGTCAAGCGATTCTAAATCCCCGCTTAAAGTGGACGACTTACTTAAATTCATTCGCGACCGCGCCGACATGTTAGAAACACTGTTGGTTACGCATAGCAGGTCCAGTTATAGTAGCACTCATCCGCAGCACGATGTTAAGAAAACATACACTCACAACGCACACACAACACCTAAAGTTAACTGCAACATAGTTACCGACAAGCTCGTAGACAAACCTCACGCTAAACAGACGCCGCATAAAAAAATATGTTTAATGTGCAATGGTAAACATCCTTTGTATTCGTGTCAAGCATTTATTGATTTGAGTTTGCGAGACAAATTGAAACTAGTTCGCGACAAACAACTATGTGAGAATTGTTTACGTGCCGGTCACTTGACTAGTGACTGTAGGTATGGCCCGTGCAGGAGGTGCAATAAGAAGCATAATTCCATAATTCACGAGGATGAGAAGGAAGGTGACATCGACAAGCGCTCCGTGTCGCTGCTGGCGTTAGACAACGCGTCGACGCCGCCTTCCTGCTCTGCCTTAATCCCCGATAATAATATTACACACGCGCATACAATGCAGGTAACGAATGCACACTTAGACATCAACGCGCAATTGTCTTCGGTGCAGCCCGTTTTGCTATCTACTGCCTTGGTCGAAATTCGTGATAGTTCCGGCAACTATCACAGGTCGCGAGCGATTCTCGACAGTGGTAGCGAATGTTCAATAATGACGCAAGCGTTGTGTGATAAATTAAAACCGAAAGTGATACAGTCCATTCAACAAATTCGAGGAGTCAGCAATTCTATTACTCATTGTTCGCAAAAATGTGAAATAGAAATAAATTCAATTGTTGACAACTTTAAAACGCGATTACAGTGTTTGGTTTTACCGCAATTAACATCAACACTTCCTACGTTTACGATTAAACGTAACCAATTCCGCATTCCGGATAACGTATGTCTGGCAGATCCAACTTTTTACGAATGTCAATCCGTTGATTTACTTATAGGCGCGGACCTGTTTTGGGACCTAGTCGTCGATGGTAAGATGCGATTAGTCAACGGGCCATTCTTGCAAAACACGAAATTTGGTTGGATTATCTCGGGACCTGTTTACTCCAATACTCGCAACACAAAGCCTCTTAAATGCAATTTCACGCAAATTCATGATATGCAATCATTGGATAACCAATTACGTAGGTTTTGGGAGATAGAAGAGGTCTATGCAAATCATAAACTATGTGATTTGCTCAGTGAAGATGAAATCGCGTGTGAGGATCATTTCGTCAAAACAACAACTCGTCTCGACGATGGTAGGTTTTGCGTGCAGTTGCCTCTCAAAGAGCCACCAGAGTCACTTGGTAACTCATTCGCACAAGCGAAAAGGCGTTTTCTGTCCTTAGAGAAACGGCTCAATCGCGATCCAGTGTATAAGGGAATGTACAGCGATTTTATTAAGGAATACCAGTCGTTAGGGCATATGAAGCGAGTTTTTTCATACGGAACCCCTAATTATTTTTTAGCTCACCACGGAATCCTACGGAAACACGCGATTAAAACTCGCCTTAGAGTCGTTTTTGATGGCAGTGCTTCTTCGACAAGTGGCAAATCGTTGAACGACTTGCAACGTGTCGGCGCGCCTATTCAAGGTGATTTGATTGATATCTTGTTAAGATTTCGCGAAAATAGGTATGTTGCCTGCGCGGACGTCGAGAAACACTATAGACAGGTTCTTATTGATGAATCTCAACGCGATTTACAGCTGATTTTATGGCGTGATAATTCAACTGACGAACTTGAGGTATATCAGCTGCAGACCGTTACCTACGGTACCACCGCCGCTGCTTTTCTCAGTTGCAGGTGTCTAAAACAGTTGGCACTGGAATGTACAGATCCAGAAGTGGCCAGAACCATTAGAGACGATTTCTACGTAGACGATTTGATTACCGGATCGTCTACAATCTCAGAATTACAACGCATTTGTAAAGAAACCGCGAAAGTTTTAAATTCTGGCTGCTTCCCATTACGCAAGTGGGTTTTTAACTTCGACTGTACAGACCAATGCTACCCTGATGATTCATCAAAAGAGCTATCGCTAGGTGAGCACGCGCATAGCAAAACTTTAGGTTTAGGTTGGTACTATAAAAGCGATGAATTGCACTATAATTCACGACTCGAATCCCATACAAAGCCTGCTGTAACGAAACGCGTAATATTGTCTATAGCATCTCAGGTTTTTGATCCGCTTGGGTTGTTAAGTCCAATGATAACTATCGCGAAGTGTTTATTGCAAAAACTGTTTTTATTAAAACTTGATTGGGATGCAGCGGTTCCCGATGACGTCACGCAGACCTGGCACCGCTTCGTAAACAATCTTTCGCTTTTACCTAACATTCGTATACCTCGTCATGTTATGTGTAATACTAACCCTACACGTATAGAGTTACATATTTTTTCAGACGCATCACAATTAGCCTACGGTTCCTGTGTCTATGTTCGAACAGTAGATAGCGAATCAGCTGTTACAGTGCGACTACTATGCTCGAAGGCCAAGGTCGCACCCATAGCGCCCGCTATGAGTACGCCGAGGCTCGAGTTATCAGCTGGGCTAATTGGCGCGCGTTTGTACAATAAAATAAGAAAATCATTTCGCTGTGAATTTGATAGGGTAATATTTTGGACAGATTCAACAATTGTCCTGGGCTGGTTTCGAATGCAGCCTAACTTATTAAAAACCTTTGTTCAGAACAGGGTTGCAGAAATTCACGAATTAACGCAAGGACATTCGTGGCAACATGTCAGCGGCAAGGAGAACCCAGCAGATTTGGTTTCTCGCGGGGTACATTTAGACGCATTAATTAACTCTAATCTCTGGTGGAGTGGACCCCAATTCCTGCATGATGCCAATCATGTCTATAAAACCCTAGATGTGTCATTGTTGCCAGGCGGGTCCCAGTTGCCGGAATGTAAGCCGAATCCTGTGACCAGTTTGTTATGCAATGACAACAACGATAGCTTGTTTACGTTCTCCAGGTTTTCTCAGTTCAATCGCATGCATCGCGCGTCCGCGTATGTACTCAGATTCATTCATAACGCTCGCAATAAACATGCACGTCGAACCGGCGCGCTGACGCTGGACGAACTGAGGGAATCGGAGATACTTCTCGCGCGCTTATCGCAGCTGGAGTCATTTACCGATGTTTACGATGCATTGATAAGAAACACATATATCGCAAAGGGTTTCTTAGCAAAATTAAATTTGTTTATTGATGACTGTAAGCTAATTAGGGTTGGAGGTCGTCTAACAGATTCATTAAGGTTTGATTATAATAAAAAACATCCTGTATTACTTTCCAGTAAACATCATTTTACCGTATTGTTATTTCGGTTCGAACATCGTAAATTATTCCACGCTGGACCTCAGCACATTTTATTTTCACTTAGAGAGACTTGGTGGCCTATAGCCGGCAGAAATCTCGCTAGAAAAGTCGTTCATGACTGTGTTACCTGTGCTCGTTTTCGGGGTAAAACGCTGACTCCTATTATGGGAAATCTCCCACCGGAACGACTAGAACCAGGATTCGTGTTTATGAATTGCGCTGTGGACTATGCAGGTCCCTATCTCATACTAAACCGCAAAGGGAGGGGCGCCGTAACTACAAAAGCATACTTATGTATTTTTATATGTTTCACTACTCGCGCGGTCCATTTAGAGCTGGTCACCGATCTCTCATCAGATGCGTACTTGCTGGCGTTGAAAAGGTTCATTTCTCGTCGAGGTAAACCGTCAAAAATATTTTCCGATAATGGTCGCAATTTTGTAGGACTCATGAATGATTTCGCAAGGTTTTTAAATTCATGCTCAGGTGAAATAAAAGAGTACGCGATCACACAGAAAATTGAATTTATAATGATGCCACCTTATGCTAGCCATTTTGCCGGTCTTGTCGAGGCCGGTGTAAAAAGTTGCAAGCATCACCTGCGACGTGTGATAGGTGATGTGCATTTAACTTACGAGGAGTTCAGCACGGTTTTGACGCAGGTCGAGGCCATCCTGAACTCCCGTCCTTTGAGTCCTATGTCCTCAGATCCGCAAGACTACTCCCCTCTCAGCCCGGCTCATTTTCTGGTTGGACGCCCACTGACTGCTCCTGTATGCGCTGACCTCAACGACGTTCCAGTTCACCGTCTGTCACGTTATCAGCGAGTGGAGCAGATACGACAGCATTTTTGGGCGCGCTGGTCCAAGGAATATGTATCCGAGCTCCAGGTCAGGACCAAATGGACACGCACCAAAGGGGACTTGAAGCAGGACACGCTCGTACTGATTAAGGAGGACCACACTCCGCCCCTCAAATGGAGTTTGGGGCGAATTACAAAGACATTTCCTGGAAGAGACGGCGTCTCAAGAGTGGCCGATATACGCACATCCCACGGCACCGTACGTCGAGCGTTCTCCAAAATCTGCCCTCTGCCTTTAAATGATGAGTAACTCTCGCCGTCTTCCACTGTTGGAAGCTGCATCTTCCAAGGCCGGGAGCTTATGTTAAAGCGCAATTTCAATGCGTGTATATCAATCAGCTGGCGGCCGACAGTGACCTTCAACACGACTCGCGCATAGCAACAGCCCGCGCGCCTCGGGACACGGTCCATCTTCCATGACGTCACCACCCACGTATCGCGACACATCCCCAGCAACCAATCGGAGGCACATATGACGTGATCGACAGCCAATGGCATGATGTGTCGTCATCCCTTCAAGCACCAATAGAGAAGCGGGAGGGGGAAGATGGCTACCACTTACAGCTTTCGCTTCATAAGCTGCACTACGCAGATATTTTATCTTGCTTTTTTTTGCTAATCAATTTATATAACGTTAGCTTCATAAAAAACATTATGTAAAAGCCCGAATTATAACAATTTAATTCGTTGAACCGCTGCCTTCGTCATTTCTTCAACCTGCCATCCACATCATCAAGCCAGCCTGGGCCATCAGCCACCAACTGTGTCTATACGCGCCGACATTAACTTTTAGTGCCTAGGTTTAGTGTTCCCAGCACTCATAGAAAATTTACGGGGAAAAATTAGACATGTTATATGTATACTATACACATAAAGAACTCTGCCTGGCATTATGTTCTACATCGTGACTTTAATTTAAAATAAGTGTTTGTTGTATGGAGCGCATCTGGAAGCGAGTCGATTCAAGATCACACGACTGTTGGGTATATTACGAGGAAACGATAAGGTAAACTTACCTATGTTCGAAACCTTAATACCCAATAGATGATACCTATTGTTCACATTGCCACTAGGCACAGGATTGAAAGTACCAAGTATTGGATCAGTGTCGAGCACTGGCACATTAACCCTAGTACATCTTAGGTATTTTTGTGTTTTATGCTATAACTATTTCAAAGGATTCAATTATTATTACATTTATTAACTCTCTCTCTCTTCCTAGCTATAAATCCCACTAAGTGGTGTGGTCACCCTTCACCACTGAGACAGTGGTCAAATACTGACCGATTTTCTTAAACAGGACATTTCACCTTTCCATTTAGTTTTATCCCGACCGGTTTAGCCTAGTGGGTAGTGCACCTGCCTGTGAAGCTGACGGTCCTGGGTTCGAATCCCGGTCAGGGCAAATATTTGTGTGATGAGCATGAATATTTGTTTCTGAGTCTTGGATGTTTTCTATGTATTTAAGTATTTATATCTATTAAATATATCGTCGGCTAGTACCCATAACACAAGCCTTCTTGAGCTTACTGTGGGGCTAGTTCGATTTGTGTAAGATTGTCCTCTAATATTTATTATTTATGTATTTATCCCACTGTTTTGTTACAGAGTACTGTTCCCGCCCTGTCACTGCATCAGCCGCTATCTCCCGCACGCCCACTGCGCCCACAATGCGCCGGCGACTGCGACTGCCAGCACTGCCGCTGCCGGCAACTCAAACACAACTGCCGGCAGTTGCTCTGCAGTTTAATCACTATACTGTTTGCTGTCTCGCCGGAATTTGCTCAACTCCAAGTGCAAGCTTGGATCCGAGAATACGTACTTACTTTGTAGTTTGAAGGATGCAAGACACATTTGGAGAGTATATATGCTAGCATAAAGACTCTACTGACCGGCAGGCGAATCACGTAACTTTATGTACTAACGGTAGATATATTTTACTGTCAATTTTGAAGTATAAATGTATGAGCTGACAATTAACATTTGACATTAAAATCTACCTAACGGTAGTAAAAAGGTTACGTGATTACGCCGCGGGTAGTCAGTCCGACCCCGGTCGGGCCTAGCTGGTTTCTTGCTGGACTCTTCTCAGCTAGGCTAAGTTTAGTGAACCAGCGACAAAACTCTCAGCAGCTCGATTCCACTCACACCTCAGATTCGGTTGAAACCGCTCAATCTCACTGGAGCGCTAACTCTTAGAGTATTCCAGTGTTCCAAACCACACGTGTGGTCGTGTCGGAGGTTTTCCCCAGGCTACTCTCCAACCGCGCACTCCTACCGCTTTATTGGGCCCGGCCTATAAAACCACAGTCAGGTTCAAAGAATTTCAAAGAAAATTCAAAAGCATAAAGACGAAACGTACGCTATTATATATTATGCTTCTTACATGCGTCATTGTTACTGATAATAAATCATTTATTTCAAGTAACTTCACAGACTCATATATATGGTAAGTATGTACTTATAGCTATGTTAACATATATTGTATTGTTATAATAGTTTTCAAAATAATTAATAGCACTTAAAAGAGGGTTAAACATAAGAAGTACTTCTAGAAACATGCATATCATCACAGTAACTCAAATATGGGCAGTCAAATCTCTCAGCCAGCATGCAGACAACAAACGCAGGGTGGGGTTATTGCATGTGGTCCATAGTTATAGCTTCCTATACCAAACCTGTGTCACTGCACCCACGTTAAACAAGTAAATTTCTTTATAGATAAACTAGCGACCCGCCCCGGCTTCGCACGGGTGCAGTATTTAATGGATGTTATAATACATAAATAAAATAAATAAATAAATATTAGAGGACAATCTTACACAAATCGAACTAGCCCCACAGTAAGCTCAAGAAGGCTTGTGTTATGAGTACTAGACGACGATATAATATTTAATAGATATAAATACTTAAATACATAGAAAACATCCAAGACTCAGAAACAAATATTCATGCTCATCACACAAATATTTGCCCTGACCGGGATTCGAACCCAGGAGCGTCAGCTTCACAGGCAGGTGCACTACCCGCTAGGCTAAATCGGTCGTCATACATATACATATAAACCTTCCTCTTCAATCACTCTATCTATTAAAAAAACCGCATCAAAATCCGTTGCGTAGTTTTAAAGATTTAAGCATAGGGATATAGGGATATAGGGACAGAGAAAGCGACTTTTTTTTATAACTATATAGTGATAAGTTGTACAATAGTAATTATAAACTAGGTCGCCGTCGCGTATTGCATGTCGCGCGGGGACAGTTCGTTACACTAAGTGCCGGTTTAACCGCGTGATAGCGCCGTGTCGTTATAATTGTCTGTAATAACATTCATTACGGTTATTGTTTAGGTTTAGGGGTGTTCAAAAACATCTGAGCATGCACCTAACTCTCGTCCAATATTCCGCAGTGTCTCAAGACGAAAGTCTTTGATCAGTGTGTGTTGCCAGTGATGACATATGGTACGGAAACGTGGTCGCTCACCATGGGCCTCATAAAAAGGCTCAAAGTCACTCAGAGGGCAATGGAGAGGGCTATGCTGGGAGTTTCTCCGCGTGATCTCATCAGAAATGAGGCCATCCGTAGCAGAACCAAAGTAACCGATATAGCCTTTCGAATCGCTAAACTTAATGGCAGTGGGCGGGGCACATTGCACTAGGAACTGATGGCCGTTGGAGCCGGAAGGTTCTCGAGTGGCGACCACGGACCGGAAGACGCAGCGTGGGTAGGATTTTATTTTGAGTTTCTCGGTATTTTCTTGTAGTTATTAAATTGTCAGTGTTCGTTGGGAAATTGTATAAATTCTACTTATTAAAGTTTCACCACCATGTTTCAAAAAACAGTAAAGCAAACAAACAAAGCATTATTTTTGATATCTATGTTGACCATGCCTCTTGCTGATTATTAACTTGTATGGAATGACAACTATATCGATTGTAAACTAATCGGTCTTGTAATCAAAACTTACGGCCAGAACATTAACATTTTGCTTTAACCGCTGGAAGTCTATTTTTGTTTTTGCTTCATATCCTCGCAATTAGTGTTCCATTTGCTTATTGAAATGCGTTGACGATGTTTGATGTAAAAGATGAAAGAAACAGATGCGCTCTGATGTTGTCAATCGATGGTGTAGGTATCAATTTTTTCTTCTCCTTGTTCCAATGTGAAATATATGAAAATGGGTCATTGTCAGATTTAGGGTTGCGTCTTTTCGGTGGACATATCAAAAGCTAAGAGCTACAAAGATTAACTTTGGATTGGTCTAGTAACCCGCATAAACAGTGTCTTCGTTACCATAAATCCATGTACTACAAACATAGCTTACATGCACATAAACCATTAACTATTGACCATCGAAGGGACAACTTTTGTTTTTGCAACTGACAATAATCCAAATGCAGATACGCTCTAAAGGGTTAATTGTTTCTGCTTAAATTACGATATAAATGGCGGAGCGTCCATACAACTCGATTCCCACCGGCTTGCCTAATTTCTAGCCAGAGGGGCTACTCCGAACTACGTATCGTGTCGTCCCTCTCACGCATATAGAGAATAACACGAGAGTGAAAGGGACGGCACGATATGAAGTCCAGATTTCGAAGTACGGAGTACAGGCTTCAATCCAGTTCTTTTACTACAGCTCATGAAAAATAAGAAAAGCATATTTTTTCCGGCTTCACTAAGAATATTCTTGACGCGCCGCCACTGTCAGTAATATAATACATTCTATAATGACTTCCGCAAACCACTTCGCCGTTCACCTTTCTAGACACCCTTCATACATTCACAAGGGAAAGCATGTATGAAAGCGTGTCTCGTGTATGTGAGCTATAAGATACGTGTAGAGAACAGGACACGCGAGCACCAGGCAAGTTGCGCAGTAAATGAAAGCTGTAAGCACTTGATCAAACTCGAACCCGGGACCGCCGCCTCTGCAAATAAATATTCGTGCGCCGTCGGCAGCAGGCTGCGCTTGAATTTTGATGAGGTCGAACTATAACTCTGTACTTACCTAGACAACTCTACAGGACGTCCCACGGCCATGACACATGGAGGGAAAGTACCTTGAATATTGTAGATGGAACATTTTACTGAATGAAGACATTATTTGAATTTAAAAAACAATTTAAACTGCATTCACAGATAATTAAATAGTTTTATGGTTGAACCGGGAATAGAACCCGTGCGAAGCCGGGGCGGGTCGCTAGTACATAATAAGAAACGCGAGTTCACCGGACACTTTTAGAATAAAACTGAAACTCCATCTGCTAAAGGAACAAATTTCTTCTGTCTAGCCGACGATGTGATAGTTTGTTTTCACCTCATTCATTATTTACTCATTTTTATCCTATTCTAAATCTATCTGGCGTAATTTTGGCAAAATAACACTACACTGCACATCTCTGCTATATTAAATAAGAAATATTTATTCGAGACAAAGACAACAACTAACACAGCAAAATAGAAAATAAAATAGAAATAAACAAAAAAGTTGTATTATCTCGAAACGGTACCATCTCAGCATAATGCGGGCAATCGCCAGCGCTGGTCTTCCGATGGGACCGTCGAGAGATTTCACGGTGTGTAACTGTACGATCATAAAATAATAATAATAATAAATAAAGAACGATTAACATGAAAAAAAGAAGACGGCTTTTAAAAACAAAGTTTGTAATTTTTTTTTTAAACCGTGATATGTGAACGCAGCAGCCTGATATTCTGCTTGTCTTAGGTTAATTAGTTGTATATTATTGTGTAAATGGATCCACTGAAAATCAGCGTCATGGCACTTCATGCTCCGACACAATGCTGAGTGGGCTCTTTTTTGGAACCATCCTCAAATGTATTTCCTAGATTTAAGCTAACTGTACTTTATGGTCGTGGTTTCAAATAAATAAGTCATTCATTCATTCATTCATACTATTTCATACAGAGCAGGTAGCTGCTATAATACATCATCGAGTCGCCCCGCGTCACGCGGCGCGTCCTGTCCCCAAAGTGTGTGGACGAGTCCATTAGCGCTCCACTGAATCAATAATAGAGGCCGTGTTGCCGAAGCGGCCGCCGAATGCTCGAAAGAATTTCGCCACTAGCTGCCAAAAGGGGCACACTTATAACTAACGAATGTTTGCTCTTGGGCACAAGCAACTAAAACGCTCGTCATACTTCTCAGGGATCGAAGCTTTCGATACAGCTACTTTCCAACCGCGCACTCCTATCGCTTTATTGGGCCCAGGCCATTAAAAAAAAAAAAAACGCTCGTCATATCCATGCGAACGAGCTACGTAACATATATTAATTACACCGCATGGTATTAAACAGGGATGCGCCGAATATTCGGTTATTATTCGGTATTCGGCATATTCGACATGTTTTTGAATGTTCGGTATTCGGCCGAATTATTCGGTTCAGCTGCCGAATATTTACCGAAAAAATTTGAGAGGGTTTTGTTACAAGTTACAAGAGTGTATTATAGTTACTGCTTCGTGAAATTAATACTTGACCCATTATTGACAGTGATTCAACTTATTTATTGTCAATATTTCGCTTTGACAATTAACAAAAATTTTGCAATTCAATTAGACCTTTTTACAACAATAGATGAATAATTCGGCCGAATATTCGGTTCGGCAACAGTGGACCTAGTATTCGGCCGAATGTTCGTATTCGGTCAAACCCATATTCGAAGCATCTCTAGTGTTAAAGTTAATAAAATTATCAGTCAACGTTACAGCTTAAACAGTTATCCATATCCTTAAACAGAGGTGACTTAGACTGGGCTGCGCCAATGTCCACAGAATGAACACTGATGCAAAAAAATCAAAATCAAAATCAAACATTTATTCTGCAAATAGGCCACAAGGGCACTTTTACATGTCAAAATATTAATTTACAATTTAAGAATGTCTGACTATAATATGTAATACATTTTTCATGTCAAAATATTAATTTACAATTAAAAAAAAGAAAAGAAAAGAAAAATCATTTATTCGTGGCACAGACACAGTACAAATTAACATAACACCAAAATACAGAAAATAGCCACGAAATGGCCCCAAATCAGCATAGTGCTAGCCATTGGCTGGCGCTGGTCTTACTTTGGGACCACGAGAAGCCACGAAAGACAAAAAACACTAAAGTCACAACCAACATAACATAAAAAAAAAAAAATTTGAGTTCACAATTATAACAAAATTAATGTCATACAGTGAAGACATGCGTTTTTGTTGTTCTAATTAACGTATCCTGTACCAAAATTTACATGTGACATAGATATGAGGCCAACAATTGTCGTGCCGCTATATCAGCCACATCATCAGTGGAATTGACATGATGAGAGACTTCACTGTTCTCATTTGATTTTATTTTTTAGACTGACGCTCAGAGACCTTAGACATCTCTGAGGATATTTATTTATTAGATTTTATTATTTTCATGTTGACGTGTTATAGATATAGCTCAAAATATTTTATTATGATTAGTGTACCTACTTTATTAACTTTTATCTTGACGCTTAGAGACCTTATACATCTCTAACAAATCTCGATTGTTATTAGTTTCTTAGTCTTATTTTTGACATGTAACACTACATTTAATTAATGATACTTTGATTATTGTATTATTTTTATTTGATGTACCTAGATAGATTTTGACTTGTAAAAGTGCCCTTGAGGCCTATTTGCAGAAATGTTTTGATTGATTGATTGATTTGATTCAGTCATAGTCCCATAACCACAACCGTTGCGACAATCCGACTAGGTTGTAGTGGCTGTGATGTATTCATCAGAGCTCACTGAGGTCACGCACCTCCGTATCGAACCGTCCTCAACGCTGGCACACGAGAGTATTTGTAATTCCGAGTACCACTTACCCTGAGACGTCTCAGTGCTGGAATAAATGCTCAAGTTTCGAGTAATCGAGGCGTTCAACTCAACTACTTATGAATGAATGAATGTTTATTTTGCGGAATATGGGTACATTAGGTTGGTACAATAATTTTATGGCCCACCATACTCTGCTTGAGTAAGCATGCAAAAAAAAATAATCGAAAAAGTAACTTATGATTGTCCTAACGGTTGAGCTCAAGCAGAATAGACTTATACTAATTTTAAGAAATTCGTATGTAAACCATGTACTTTTCTGTGTATAGTGCTAATGACTGTTGTTGCCACTGTTGGTGATCCTAGATAATAAATAAATAAATAATTCAATTACTTATTGTTCCATTTTACATTACACCGCCTTATACCGCCCACTGTCCTGCACCTACCCATCTTGGTATATTTATTTATTTTTATTTCGGGTATCAACAGCAATACAATACAAAAATACCATACTTAAAGAACTAAAACAATAGCCAATGACAGATGTCCACAGAAATACTATTGACAAAACCAACTTAGTGGTAACAAAAAAAATAAAATAATGAAACATTAAGTATATGCACAAAAAGTGTGTGAGTGGGGATGCGTGGGTGATAATGTATATTGTTTGAGAGTGTTTGTGAAGTTACGTATGTGTGTGTGCGTGACAGTAAACGACAATTGGAGAAGTGGAAATAAATACATACTATGCTTCGTTACCGCTATGCGTTAATAATGACCTAATACGATTTTTTAACGTTGTTTCGGTGCAGTCAAACAAGTCGACATTGCTAAATTGCTTATTATACTGACGCAAAATACGACTAATTGGTGAATTTTGGGCATATTTAGTGTGAACCATAGGAAGACTGAAAGGGTTACGCTCTACATATATCTAGTGATTGAGAGAAAAAACTACCGAAAAATGTTTTGACTAATGCAGGGGGCACTGGCAATGGCATATTGAGATCATTATGTCTTCACGTATCCCGTGGTGTGTGGTAATTAATTAATAACACTGCACTATTTATTTATTTTATAAACTTTAAATTACAGGACTAAACTGTTACAGTTATCAGTGACCGGGAGCAAGGGAGTGAACCAATAAGAATGAATGAAACAGAAACAGTGGCTAGTTGACAAATGTTTTTATTGTTTAAATGATTATTTTATGCACATATTTTAATTTATATAATAATGTATTAATTAATTCCACTCATTATAATAATATTATTAGACATGAATTCTGACATAGCACCTATTTAAAATGATTTAATTATCTTTTATCTTGTTTAGTTTTATAATGTGTAACCTGTCATGGTAATATTTACTGGGACCAGCTGTGTAGCAACTTTAGCAATAAGACCCGCAAAATTGGAAACCTAAATATGTCACACAATAAAATTTCATTTCATTTCATTTCATTTTCATGCAAGTATGTGTTACAGATAGCTGAATGACTGGATATATAACACATTGAAATAGTATTAGTAAGTAAAACTGTGTCGTGTGCTTCCACATACATGGATACTTTCTAGCGGAAACAAGAGCGCTCAAATCAATACGATTTAAAAGTAATATGTCAACTACTAGATAACATAATAATAGCTTTGAAACAGACAGCTCATGTTGGGTTTCGGGACCAACTTTATCAATGTTGAACACCGCAACAACTAAAATATATAATAATATTAGAGACGACATAAAATCAGCGATTGAGGATAAACATTTTACGACAAACTTGAGAAATTTCCTAATCAAAAATAGTAATTATACATTAGACGATTTTTTTAACAATAAATCCAAATAGTAATCCCCTAAAATAATAATAAAAATTAATCCATTTGACATGCCTTAATATGTATTTTAAACTTTTGTATTTTAACTGGTATATTCATATTTTAGACATTAATTAATTAAAGTGACATGTATCTTGATAATGTATAAAAATAATAATGTAAATAATGATATCAAAAGTAATTAATTGTTTAATGAATTAGAATAATCCAATAATGTTATTATATACATGTGTTAGGTAAAATTATTTCATAATCATTCAATGTATATCGTAAATTTTAATAATAAGTATTTTGCTATGTCCTATCAGGGTCCATGAGATAACAAAACATAATGTAACACCTGTACTGTACCATGGTTGCAAATAAATGAATTATGAATTATTCTACGTGTATACATCTAGACATCTACATTACATAGATACAATCACGAGTAAAAATTCACGCCACATCCCGGCTTTCTAAATTCGGCGGCAGTTTCGGCGCTCCCCATACATATATACAACAATATGTATGGACGAAGCAACGGCGCCTACCGTTAACATTGCATTATGTATAGGTATGAACCAAATGGCTTTCGTGCAATTATATCTCGACGAAAACGGCGTCGTGACGTGCACCGGGACATTGCAGGACTTATTAGATCCTTCATTTATCAGTAACTTCCTAGTCGCATAGCAAACACGAAATACAAAATACCCTCAGTGTTCCGAGACAACTAAACAACTAACAACTATGAAGAACTATGTTTCGAATACCTAAACCGGTTAATAAAAAAGCTATGTACGACAAAAATGTTTAGGTACAACATGTGCATTAAAATGCACATGTGACGACCGCTTTAGCCTAGTTGGTAGTGACCCTGCCTTCGAAGCTGGAGGTCCCGGGTTCGACTCCCGGTCAGGGCATTTATTTGTGTGATGAACACGAATATTTGTTCCTGAGTCTTGGATGTTTTCTATGTATTTAAGTACATATTTATCTATATAAGTATGTATATCGTCGCCTAGTACCCATAGTACAAGCTTTGCTTAGTTTGGGACCAGGTTGATTTGTGTAAGATTGTCCACAAATATTTATTTTATTTTAATCATTTACCTTCGAACTTACAAATACTAGAAGGAAACGAGTTCAGGTGTAATTTAACGAGATGACTTCTTGATAAGTGTTTTATAGCGTCAAAAAATATTTAGAATTTAATGTAAATGAATTTAATGCTATGTAAATGAACGATTATTATTATTACTGAAATTTTTGACATTTTATATATTTACTTTCAAACTAATATGATGATTATTATGATGTACCAGATTAACTCTCTAGAATATTTGCACGCTTGCTTGCAAGCAAAATACATGATTCCGAAATTTCAATTATGACATCTATTATGTACTGTATTTTTTTGCAAATAAATTGATTGATTGACAGATTTTATGCACGATTTATTCAGAGATATGACCGACTTGGATTACAGTGCACCAGTGCTATTAGACTAGGGTTGCCATAAGCATGAGGACGAGCACCGGGACAATTAAAGAAAAAGTAGTATAGGTAGAGCTCATGAAGAAAAATTGGAAGGACATCAGCGCAATGCTTCATCCCCAAAGTCAAAGCAGATGTGGGAGCGGGTTCGGTCTTTGCCGTGGGATGGTACCCTTTATGCGCGCGCGCCACGCAGGCACTATAAGCACTGGTTAGGCTTATGGCCGCCCGTACTACGTACATGCATAAGTACTTATTTACCTAGCTACTGGTCCCTACTAATTAACTATGCTTTTCAAACCGGGACAATTTGCTTAATGGGCGGGACACTGGGACAACACGCTTCAAACAGGGACATGTCCCGGCATACCGGGACGGGACGTATGGCAACCGTATATTAGACTAGCTTTTACCATTAGGAGTGAGTGGTGGTTGCCTGCGGTCGCGCGTCGTGTCGCCTGCATTAGCACGACGGCGAGGCACGACGGCGAGGCGCGAGGCACGAGCCGCGAGGCAATCAACGCGGCCGCAGCGTTGCACATGCACTTCTTGCTGAATGCAGTTATTACGAAACCTCTTTTCACGTACAGTTTTAGTAACCCGAATCCTTGTGAGGAAGTCCTAGTAGGTTAAGGTATTAAGACTTAAACACCAAGAACATGTAATTGAGTTGAAGATAACTCCTCAGATTCGGTTGAAACCGCTCTCCTGAGATTCGGTTGAATTGAAACCGCTGGCCTCAGATTCGGTTGAAACCGCTCAACCAATCTCACTGGAGCGCAAACTCAGAGTATTCCAGTGTTCCAAACCACACGCGTGGTCGTGCCGGAGGTTTTCCCCTGGATTTTCTCCAGGCTACTCTCCAACCGCGCACTCCTATCGCTTTAGTGGGCCCGGCCTATAAAGCCACAGTCAGGTTCAAAAAAAAAGAAGATTAATAAAAAATATAAATTGCTTTTACAAGTTTAACAAGTGCAAAGTTGGAATGCCCTATTAAGTATTGTAATATACTTTGTGTCCGTTTTACCATGAAAAAATAGTCACATGTAAAATTAAATTACAGACGCGTCCAAAGACTGCTAAAAAGGTTTTCGTTTAAAAACCTACGCCGTCTGTCAATAATGTCATCTCCAAAAGCTTGATCGAAAATATAATTATGATAAGTATGGAGCCCATCTGCGAGTTCGTAATAATAAAGTAAACATTATGCAATGACTAAACGCTTATTAAGACAAGAACACCGAAATCTTAGCAGCTTTCTACACCGCCGTTCGATGGATTCGACATTTCGACGACGTAAATAAATATATCACAATACAATGAAGTATCCGTCTCAGAGTTTCTCGCAAATGCTAATTCGCCTCCATCAACAAAGATGACGAAACCTAAAACGTCCCAACCGCTAATTCAGTCAAATTGCCGAGCGCTTCGACGAAGAGCGAACCAAGAACCCGGCTCAGGAGAATCATCATAAGCCTAAACTCCGAATACGCACTATTCTTTTGATTCTCAGGGCCAAGTTATAGCAGAGTGGGTGAGGTGAGCCGGGACAAGTTGTGAATAATATTCCATAATTCACACGTTTCCATCACACCATCACATCGCGACGACTGAGTTACAACGTAGAGTAACTGCGATTTTATTAATAAGGTACCTACTACAATACACTTCGTCTTTGGTTTTGAAACGTAATCAAATCAAAATCAAAATATTTATTTTGTAAATAGGCTTAACCTAGCTCTTTTACACGTCATTTTAATAATAAATATACATAAATGTTACATAAATGCGGCTTTATCTTTCTATAAACTCATTTATAGTGTAATAAGATTTTTGTAAGAGATGGCGTTTAACGCTAGATTTAAATCTACTCATTGACAATTTCAGCATATTAGAAGGTAACTTATTGTAAAACCGTACACAGTTCCCCATAAAGGACATATTTACTTTACGGAGACGATATCCGGGAATGGTTAATTTATTTTTATTTCTGGTGTTATAATTGTGAGTGTCACTATTTAATTTATACATGTCAAGAATTTTCTAGGGTCAATACTACCACGACTTCTTCTCTATCTCGATATATTTCCATGGTCAGTACCAGTACCTACCTGGCTATACCCAAAAGTTAATAAATCCTAAACGTTTGGGTATATATACTTTGTAAAATACATACGGAACTAAAAGATATGTTCTCCTAGATACTTATCACTCTCAAAAATACTTAGCATCCATTTTGTATTGCAAAACCCACAGAATCCACACTTTACACTGTTAACAATATCAAATTAGCTATGCGATTCCCTAAGCACCGTTCTCACCAGTCACCTCAAAGGTCACCCGTTTTATATATATGGAAACTGTCAAATGTCATACGTCACTTTTTAACATTTTCCATATAAGAACGGAGGTGACAGGTGAAGACGAGTCGGTTTGTGAATAACAACCTAGAACAGTCTGTGGTTATATAATTATACACTCGAGGCCAAATATTTCGGGTCAACCTAAATTATATAACCGCAATAGGTTTTTCTAAATATATTGCACTAGTTTTAATTACATGTTATATTACTCTACGTAATACCCAACAATATTAGCTATTCCCCGGATCCTATCATAAATAAATAAATATTAGAGGACAATCTTACACAAATCGAACTAGCCCCACAGTAAGCTCAAGAAGGCTTGTGGTATGGGTACTAGACGACGATATATTTAATAGATATAAATACTTAAATACATAGAAAACATCCAAGACTCAGGAACAAATATTCATGCTCATCACACAAATATTTGCCCTGACCGGGATAAAATATCGATCTCCAAAACTGATAAGATATCTCGCTCCGTTAACTTCTTTTTCATGGGTTTTTAGGAGTCCGATTTAAATCTGGAAACATTAAAGTTTTTAACTGATATTTGTACAGGTTAGATGTAAAATTAAATAAAGATTATGACAGGATTAAAAACTGTACAAGTTTACACTATTTTAAGAAATATGATGGTGTTTAACCAACACTTATCCTTTGTTGTCTGTTAAAATGTTGAACCATCGTGGTGGGAGTTTTTGGTTCATGTGCTATTAGCCTTAGAAAAACGATTTTTTATACAAACGCCTTAAGGGAGGCGTACAGCGACATCTACCAGAAGACTCATGCTTCATTAACGGCACTAACGTCTCAAATCATATTGAGAATCGTCAGTTACCACGCCCTCCCATACCCAAATCTAGAATGAAGGAAAAATTGAAAAATTTAGGCACCGAGCAGGATTCGAACCTGCGATCTCCCGGCACTCGCGGCCAGTCGCTCTAGCCAACTGAGCTATAGGTGCAATCCGCTAAAATCGCGAGTGCCGGGAGGTCGCAGGTTCGAATCCTTCTCGGTGCCTAATTTTTTCAATTTTTCCTTCATTCTTTTAGAAGAACGAATTCGTAGTGAACTCGACGCTAAGCGTAAGGATTTGAAGGCCCGACCACCTGCGACCATCCACTATAATTATGTCGGAGGAGACTGACCTGTGGGGAGTGTGCTTGCACATTCACTGCGAAGATAGGTTACGTCAGTCAGCTGAGAGCTCACGAGTGACGCCCTCACTAGCCAGTCTCTTTCCAGTCGCCGTGGTCGAAATCAGCCAGGATGATGATGATGATAGAAAAGTATACTCTGTGGTCTGTGGTGCGACAGAAAATCTTTGTAAATAGGTAGTGTTTGTGGAGATCAATTACTTTTCTAACTTTGACGCAGACACGGTCCACTTCGTCGATCGATTTACAATCATGTGTAGCAATTTACATATTTGACGGCGCGAGGGAAAGCGTTAGAATGACAATATTGACTAGTCTAACATACCAAACAACGTTAACTCGATTCTGTAAACGACAGTGTTGCCAGATGGTTACATTTCTTACATTTTTCGTAAATTTTGACCAGCTCGAGTAACATGTAAGCAACTTCTGTTGTAAGGGAAATTTTCGTAACTTTTAATAAGAATAATGAAACTCTATTTAAAAGAAAGGTATTTTGTATCTAACCTGGACCAAGCGGGACAATTTATAAGCTTCCATAAGGAAAGGTGACAAAGGAAACCACATGATACGACTCTGTCTGTTCGTCTGTTGTACATATAGTATTTATTTCTTAAACTATATACAATCTTGTATTGTTTAAGAAGTAAATACTATGACTATGACTATGTACGAGTAGGCAACTATGTATGATATTTGAGATATCCCCCATAAGGCGTAATTCTGTCGCCGAGCTCGCCGAATTCTAGCTGCATGTGGCTCCTAATTTCTTAAAATCGGCAGTTTTGATCAGTAATTATAAGAAATAGAAAAAAATTAACTTTTGCATCAAAAATGTAACTTTTCAAGAAACGAAACGTAATTTACGTCCCAAGGGCCCTGGCAACACTCGTAAACGAATAAGTGAGACAAGACGAATTGAGGGGTTGCAGTAGCCTGATTTATAGAAGTGTTTATAGCAGGGCGGATGCCGGAGGATTGCGTATCGGGCGCTGTCCGAGGGATCCGGTGGGGTCCGGCGTCCGGTGGGGTCCGGCGTCCGGTGGGGTCCGGCGTCCGGTGGGGCTGTGGGATTAGTCGGTCGGCCCGGACGACAGGACGTGACCGCAATGCCCCCACTAATATTATAACTGCCGGGCGTGACTCCTGCGTTTGTGTAAAACTGTTCAATACGAACTGACTACTACTGAGAAATATTTAATTACAGCCTTGCAATTTTTTTCTAGTACCTAACGAGGGCGATTAATTAATAACTTTTTCATTAGGTAATATTTAGCGATCGAGTGATTCTCTAAAATTGAGATTGTAAGAGAGGGATTAAGGATTAATGGTGTACAAGGTTGAACAACGTTTTATAGCTTTTTACTTTTTTAGGCTTTCATTCATAGCAATTCATTATAGCTTATCTCTATAGAAACCAGTGCCTTTAAATTTAATGCTTAACAAATGGACTAGCTCAGAAACATATAAAAGAAAAACAGATAGGTACAATTTTGGATCACTTGCTGCAAATGGATCGTAAAATCAAAGCACATAAATTAAATTTAGTTCAATTTTGTTCAGTTGCTTATTTTTTGTCAACTTTTTTTTTATAGCTCAGTTGGTTAGAGCGACTGGCCGCGAGTGCCGGGAGGTCGCAGGTTCAAATCCTGCTCGGTGCCTAAATTTTTCAATATTTCCTTTATTTCTAAATTTGTCATCTTTTTGTTACTTTTATGTCATTTTATACCATGTATGTTGTTGAAATGAATAAAGTATTTATCTATCTATCTATCTAAATGACGATTTACACATAAGGAACACTCAGGATAATTTCCTATTCTCAATAACACAATCACACAACTCGCAAGATCATCTAAGCATAGTCTACTGTAATATTACAGTAGACTATGCTTATAACTATGTTCATATAAGCAGCTTATGGAAAATCAAATCGACTGTAAAGTTGTAAGGTTGCCGGCACCCTCAGTGAGCAATTGAGCACACGGCTCGTGGAAGTGATCAATCTTTGGATTGTGTCAAGGGTGGGTACTGGGTAAGGGTGCACACTGCACAAGTGCGCAGTCTGCAGTCCTTTAGAGTGGCGCAGTGATTTGGGAAGCACTTCTGAACCGAAGGTTCTCACGCAGGATGCATCGAGTGCAATAATGACATCATATTCATTTTTAAATGAATTTAAGGGTCCTTAACAGTTAAAAAACGCTCATCTGTTTAGGCCATTTTCTGTTTGAATTGACACGTATCTTGACATTTTCTCAGTGTTACTATCTAGAACAAGGACTATTGCGATCTTATGTCATAAATGTAAAATGTATTTTTAGTATTTTTCAATAAGAAATATCGTTTCAAACATCACTCCAAATCGACCGTTTTGAAGCTAAAAACTTGTTTTTCCCGCTTAAATTTTACTATACATAATAAAATGAAAATAATGCTATGTTACTATCTAAAACTTTATCAAAATCATCGAAGCCTTTAATCACTTTACTGGTATTATAAATACTTTTGTCATAATTTGAAATCAAAACATTTTAAAACTTATAAGGCCTCTTAACCTGACTATTATAAGAACGACTAAGAATAAGGGTCACTGTATCCGAGCAGTGAGGCGGCTCGTTTCTGAGTTTTTCAAAAAACTTATGTACGAAATGGTAACACCCTTACTTGCCACAATTTAATTTGCCCGAATTTCATCTGCCATCTGATACTTTTATACATGCTCAAAATTAGAACATAAAAAGCATGCTTTCGAGCTGTATACATTTGCTTGGAATAAGCATGCTACTCCCATAATAATTACTAACATGCTAATTAAGCAAGCGCGTCCACACTTGCTAATCTTACTAATACCACGCCCCCTTCCACCTGCGCTGCACGTAGCATGCTCAAAAATCGCACGAGCGTCGACTTTTGAGCAAACTCGAAGTGAGCATGCTCATTATTAGCAATGTCTCGACACACGTACTACTAAGTAGCGATTGCTCTATAGTGGCACGCTTTCGTGCTAGTAATCAGCATGTGTAACTGTAGCATAATGTTGTTTCTTAAAATTTCGTATGCCATACTCATTGTTTCCCAGAATATTTGTTTCCCATAATATCAATTCCAATAATCACATTTTCCATAATCATAGTAATCCATAATTATTACATGCCGTAATCTTACTTGACATCAGCTGTTCGAATCGGATGGGTGGGTTCTTATTACAAATTTCCTCTTGACAGAGTTTCGATGAGGTAAAATACCATCAGTTTAACTTAATTGTGTCTTTTAATAATGCGTTGTTTTAGTAGGCTGAGTAAAAAAAGGAAAATAAAGGCTCAACTTTGGATTTTTTTTCCATTGAGAAAATTTTAAACGATCATATTTCGGCTATTGTCAGAAACACAGTCATATAGTCAAGAATCATATAACAGAAAATTAATCGTTATTGTTTCCTCGTCTGAGCAGAACAGCGTTTCAAAGAACTCGATATTTCTCGTTGCACGCCCTTACATGAAGTGCTATAAATTTAATCATAGGTACTTAGCTATCTGAACCGTCACTGAGTTTTAAAGACCATGACGTCATGCTACTTGTTGACCTGAGGCGAGAGGTTATCGGAGCTCAACAGAATAATTTGGTCGTTAAATATATTGGTTTTGTCGAGTGAGTCTTGATAGTCTATAGTGTCGGCGGCGAGTCGAGAGTGGCGTGGATTTTTGAAAGAATGTTATTATAAAACGTGACCAAATTAAATTTTGTGTTCACTTGTGGTATATATAGACGCCGCTTGAAATGGTTTGAGTCTATGGGGGAGAAGGAAAGACCATATGGAGGCGCCGGCCTGGGCGCTCGGGTCCTCCTGTGCCCACTGTATGTAGTTTGCGTGTTCAATCCTTTCGTCGGTTTCGAATAAAATGCCGGGTAGGAAAAAATAGGTATATTTGCTTTGTCACTGAGTTATAAAATATAAGAAATCTCAGAACTAGCTGCGACCGAAAATCCAATTCAATGACAATTCCTTTTGACTAGACAGAACATTATTTTTTCTGTCTAAACCTCACCAGCCTGTGGTGCAACAGTGCGGCCACAAGTCCTAAACAGCTACATCACCACCACTTCACTATTAGCTCTCAACCCTGACGTTTACAAACAGCGTGGCAAATGCTAGGCACAGCTTATCGTGGACTATTCCACAGGGAACCTGCTCGATGGGGTGTTTTACCTGCGATTGTAGTATAAGGACTTAGGACACGTGTCCCTATAATATAAGAGATCCAGCTTTCCTTTGAGCCATCCTTTGATTTAGATTAAATTCCGGTTACATGAAATAATTTTCCGTGTATCAACGTCCTTCTCTTTATGTAGGAACATGTCTCTGACAACAATGAAGTCGTTATTCCACTTGTAATATCGTGATGTCACGCGCAGCGCTCGCCTGACGGGAGGAGCGGTTAGAGTAGGCCCTCTTCCTGGGCTGTTCACAAAGCTCGCAAAACGCTCAGAACACAAGCCAGTGTAAAGCCACCAACCGCATTAAAAATATGCACACAAACCACGGGCTGACTACGTTTTAGGGTCTGTAATCTGTATAGAAATCGGATTTACTTTTTTACTTTACCTAATATTTGAAGTTAACTAATCAACTGATTCATGACACACTTGGCCTACAAATGGCTTGGAACCGTCAAAACAATAGGGTTATCGTTATTTGTAATTACTGTTTAACGAAGATGTTATTGTTTTCAATCCTCAATCAGCTTCTTTGCTTTAAATATAACCTATACAGTCATGGTAACGGATAAGTGTTATGCTTAGAGATCGATCGCTTGCCTTATTTGTATAGTAAACTAAACATGGACATCAGGCCTTATCTCCGTTGGATTGTACAAAAAGTAACGAAGGGACGTAGCGCAGCCAACACTGACTATGAAAAGCTCAAGGTCTTTTAACGGAAATACACTAAATACGCGGATACCACGAACACATCTATAATAATAATCGTCACAATAACTCTTAACACATTGCCGCCCGGCAAAAAAAAAGACATTCAAAATCAAAATCAAACATTTATTCTACAAATAGGGCACTTTTACATGTCAAAATATTAATTTACAAATTAAGAAAGGCAAAATAATACATTTTTCATGTCAAAATAGTAATTTACAGTTTAATTAATAGTAATTTACAGTTTAATTAATAGTAATTCACAGTTTAATTAATAGTAATTTACAGTTTAAGAAAGAATAATAATTTCGAGTTTACAATTATACCTAACAAAATTAATGTCATACAGTGAAGATAAACTTGCAAAGTTATCTATTACAAATATTACAACATCAGTAAAATTAGAGATGTATAAGGTCTCAAGATTAAACAAGGAGTATAGTGAAATAAATATAATATGCCAGAGATGTACATGGTCTCTGAGCGTCAAAATTAAGACTAATTTAATATCGTTAGAAATGTATATGGTCTCATTGTTTTGTTATATGCCCGGAGATCTCCGTGCCCGGGAGATGATGGCTTAATATACACGCAATAGTTGACAACTATTGTTCCAAACTATTAATAATGACCAAATCCTCGGCTTACAAGCAAAAGTCATTAAGTAACAAATACCTACTTACAATAAAGCTCGTACATCAGCATCGTTTCGGTACTGAGATACGAGGTTTCGAAGAGTCTGACAGATTTGATAGTAAGTTTTGCTTCTTACCCGACGAAATATTACATAAGATTGAAAGAGTTAAGTTTTGGCTCAGTAATCCTGTTCATTTTTTATTTATTTATTTATTTGGGAAACAAACAGGCAAAAATATTACATCAAGTTAATCATAATAAACATAACATTAGCCAAACAGTTCCCACTACTGACTAATACAAAAACTGTTGCTCAGACCAAAAAACGAAAATTCAAAATAACACAATATGCTAAGAATTGATAATTTACACAATGTGACACAAGAGAAACATGCATGTGTTTAAAGAGTTACGATACCTACAGAGCATCATTCAAGACATAACACTTAAATTGTTAGTTTTTTTTTTATTGCTTTTAATTATTATTATTATTTATTTATTTAATTATGCTCGGGGTTTCTCTTCGTGATACAATTAGGAATGAAGCTATCCGTAGCAGAACTGGGGTCACCGACATAGCCTTCAAAATTGCGAGACTTAAGTGGCAGTGGGCAGGGCACATTGCTCGCAGGACTGACGGTCGATGGGGCCAGAAACTGCTTGAGTGGCGTCCACGCACCGGAAGACGAACTGTCGGTAGGCCTCCGACAAGGTGGAGTGATGACCTGGTGAAGGTCGCGGGAATCCGGTGGAAACGAACGGCACAGGACCGGTCTAAATGGCGAGCCTTGGGGGAGGCCTATGTTCAGCAGTGGACGTCTTTCGGCTGAAATGATGATGATGATGATGATTTATTTAATCGCTTCCCTTCAATCTGTTCCGTTGGTATCGTTATTATTACGGAAAACGCCGAAACGAATTGTCAGCTATCACACGGTGCTCGCGGCCCATTGCGCTAATAGCCGCGCTTGGCACGAAGGGCGCAACAAAAACCCAATCAAGGCTCGAAGCGGATCCAATCCGGCGCAGACCGCACGCTGCATTAAGGCGCTGAACACACGGGGCGATTCCGCACCGCGCGCCGCGTTGCGCGCGGTACGTGTTTTACAAATTTTTAGTATCCGACCGAAACATGTTTTCTTGCCGAAACCGAAACCGAAGGTTCGGCGTTGGCTCTCGTTTCGGCCGAAACCGAAACCGAAACTTCTGTAGATGTATTAAAATCGTGTATACATTGTTGAAAGTTTCGGCGCGGCCGAAAGGTTCGGCAGTTTTTTGGCCGAAACCGAACCTTCGGCCGAAAAACGATATTTAGGCCGAAACCGGCCGAAACCGAGTCTTCGGTCGGACACTACAAATTTTACAGTATTTCGTCAATAGTAAAGTTGCGAAACGCGGTCTGTCGCGTCGCCCCGGATCACGTGAATGCTCTCAAAGGCGGTCGCAAGGGAGAAGGAAAGCGTTCGCCGTGTGAAGAGATCGCTAGCTTTTCATTCATCATAATACATTTTCGAACGCCGCATTGCGCGGTGAACAAACTGCTCGTGTGTTTTGCGTCTTAACCGCAGCGGTGTAGCCACACGCTGCATTAACCGCGGTGCTGTAGCCGCACGCTGCCAAGTGCAGCGGCGCGGCGTGACATGACAGGACCATTTACTGGGATGGAAAATGCGGCTTACTATACTCACAGGGATATGCGATACGAATATTAAATCGCTACCGTCACATGGGCGTAAAGTGAACTTATTCACTGTTCATTACTTTTCTGTTGAATAATATTTCTTGTAAGTAGTAACGAAACGGCCAAGCCACATATTTTTACTAAGGTGTAGAGTTTGTAAACTTCAAGTTCAAAAGGGGTCATTCTTCTTTTTCATTTACATAATTTTCGGACACTTAGAAAAAACTTATGCTAGGTACTGATAATTTCTAGACAGTGCGAGCGTTATGCTCTCATCTTGACAACATTTTACATGAAAATGATTTTGGTGGGACAGAGCTTGTCAGGCCCAGGATTAGTTTACAACAAAATTTTATAGAAACTTGGGCTGGAACTGGTATAAAGTACTGGAACGCTGGAACGGGTATGATGATTGGAAAATAGATTGAAGATTGGCGCTTCGTGCAGGGATCGGATACCGGTATTTCTTCCATAGAAAAATACCGGTATTATTACGGTCACTGGTTCATTATTTCGTTTTTAATGGGACAATCTAATAATACGACGTTGTTACCTAAATACATGATTCAGCCCTACGTAAAGAGCAAAAAATAATCCAAAATATTGGTCTAATTCAGGGTTTTTTAAAAAATACCGGTATCGGTCCCTGTTCGTGCACTCGGTCATATTCTTCAAATATTCTTTCCGCATATTTTTTCTTCTAGCTAGTTAAATGCACTCCGATATTAGACTAACAATAACCCCAGTGAAGTGCACTAAACCGAAGCAAGTAATGTAGACATAGGGCGTTTTATACCATCAGACAACTGGCGAAGTCGCATGCTGTTATGAACTTAAACAAACACAGTTAATTCCCCAGAGCGCATCTGTTTGTACGCTCGCAAAGGCTCGCGAAGAAATTCAATATCCAAATCATAACAGCCCGGCCTACCCCTGACTGGTATTCGCAACGACAACTCGCCCGGAGCGAACCAGTGTAAGTCTGACCTGCGTTACGCGGAATTCCTACTAGTCTCAGGGTCAATATATGTGATAATCCACATCGAAAGGGACTTTATGGCGACAGGCGCTTACGTTGCACCTATTCACTATTGTATTGGAACAGCGGCAATAAAGGCGTAAGTGCCGGCAGCCATAAGGTTCCTTTCAATATGGATTATCACATATATTGTAAGTCTGTAACTGGTAAGTTGAGGCAGCCGGTCCTGCCTCCCTGTCGCGTCGCGTCTAAACAAATACAAAGCTTTATTATGCCGCCACTTGTCCCCGCGTGCACCGGGATTTATTGAAATGCATATTTTTGTGAACAGGGAACCGTAGAAGGGACTAAAACTTCATTAACGAGGGACGGATGTCTGTTATTATCCCAATTCGTGATGGCATATCCTTATTTTTGAAGGTTTTACACCTCATTTGAAAAAAAATTGGTGTCGTGGGATATCGGGAAGTCACAAGCCTAGCGTGCGAGGACTAACTATAAAATACTCCAACAACACGAGGAGAAGTTTAAATTCGTTATGTGAATTCAGGAACCTACTTGAAGCACCTCTTTGTTTTATGCTTTATTACAAAAATAAAATAAATAAATAAATATTAGAGGACACAATCTCACACAAATCGAACTAGCCCCACAGTAAGCTCAAGAAGGCTTGTGTTATGGGTACTAGACGACGATATATTTAATAGATATAAATACTTAAATACATAGAAAACATCCAAGACTCAGAAACAAATATTCATGCTCATCACACAAATATTTGCCCTGACCGGGATTCGAACCCAGGACCGTCAGCTTCACAGGCAGGTGCACTACCCACTAGGCTAAACCGGTCGTCAAATGTTCGGAACTTTTCGCCATCGTCCTACGCATCAGCATTTCGATTCTCACCACTTAGATGGTTGGCAGTCCGCATGCGGTATTTCCGAACAGATATGACCTTCAAACTTTCAAGAAAAGAGCGCATTCCCTTCTGAAAGGCCGGCAACGCACTTGCGACTCATCTGGTGTTGCAGGTGTCTATGGGCGACGGTAATCGCTAACTATCAGGCGATCCATCTGCTCGTTTGCCCCCTATAACATAAAAAAAGAACTCTAATAGGACACTAATTTAATTTACAATTAAAAGGGACAACCAAGATTTAGTCACCTTCCTCAACCTCTCTCATCAAGAACCAGTGAAGAAGAAAGGCATTACAATACAAACAGAGTCTGCTACCGTATTATGTCACATCATATTTCGGACCAATTTCTGACAATTATTCTCTGGCTAACCAATTTGATAAGGGGTGTTTCAACTGCGTTCGTAGGAAACTATCCTTCTGTGACTAATCACAACTGTCACAACTGCGATTTAATTAATGAGCGATTACCCGCGCTCCGACTCCCCCGCGCACAACGAAACGTGCGTCCAAATCGCAACGCGCGGGACTCACTCAGTTAACACTAATTTATACTTTTCGGATTAAACGCACGCACGCATTTGAATAGGCAAACATGGTACATTATTCAATAAAATTAATCTAATAGGATCAGTACATTTCCGTGCATTTGTATGGGGCCGGCGTGGGGCGCGGCCGCGGCCGCTGCCGGTGACGGCCGATTCACATTTAAATTGGATTTATCACATGTGCATACGAACACGTAGGTTTAGTGTCCGCGAAATATTTCCAAAGTGAGTCATTTTCCTAAATATACAATACATGAATCAGTTTTAAAATAAAGGAAAAATTTAAAAATGTAGGCACCGAGCAGGATTCGAACCTGCGACCTCCCGGCACTCGCGGCCAGTCGCTCGAGCCAACTGAGCTATAGGTGCAATCACTACCCAGATCCCCACTCCCTTAAGGCGTTTGTATAAAAATATGAATCAGTTTTCATTCAACTTTTCTAGGTACCTATTTATCGTGTAAGCGACGGTATCGTGAATTCGGTACCAGATTAATAAAAAAATAAAACCGACTCCGAAAAACACTAAAATAATAAATAATTGCCTTACTTCTAACATGAGCTTTTACGCTTCTTATTGAACTATATAGACGTACCTATTGTAATTTTTGAAACCGGTGCCATTCAAAGAAATTGTCTAAAGTTGACGAAATGGCACCGATTCAACTACATTCTGGTAACAATAACGGGACCAACCTTGAATAATAATATGCTTTCAAATAAAGAAAAAAAAATTCAAATCGTTCATAAACGACGGAGTTCTGAGGTAACACACATTTAAAAAAATCATACAACCGGATTGAGAACCTCCTCCTTTTTTTTAAGTCGGTTAATAAATAACCGAGCAAGGTGAGAAAGCAGAAAACTAAATCAACCTAAAGCAAGACAATTTGACAGTGCTGGTTGAAGGCTGCTGCTCTTAATCCTGTATAATGTAATGAGTGAACAATTGTTCATAACTATAGTGACCCTAGAATGGTGGCAGATAGCGAAGATAACCTCCCGAGTCCCAGGTTCCTGTGGAAAGAACAAAATCGCCCAATGAAATGTAAGTTTAAACCTTGACTTACATTTCATTGGGCGATTTTAACTCTAAACCTCGAGTTTCAATTGTTTTGTTTCGTTTGATTTTAGAACAAATCTAAAGCCCAGCGGCGCCCGCGCACCGCGTGCAGTATTTATTTAAACAGCTACTAGATAATAATACAAAGCTAATTAAAGGAACTCACAGATAGAGACAGAACAAGGAATTTAAACAAAATGTATGCGAGGTTAAGCAACGTCGGCCCTGGTCAACTCTTGGATAGGTGACCACTTTGAGTAGTTATTAACTGAGCGCTCCCGTGCTTTTGATGACACTCTGTGCCGTATATCCCGGCTGCTGTATATGATAGTAGCCAAGTTAGAGGCCTACGGGCGGCTTGAGAACTTCTAACAGTCAAGTTGCCCGCTCACTTGACAAGCCTAATCCTAGTAAAGTCTAGTTCCCCTTGGGTTAAATTCATTAGGTAACACGAATCACTTGATTAACATTCCTTTGTTATGTTTATCCAGACTCGGGAGGAATAGACGGTGTCACCTTGAATCTAACCAGTGCCTTTACCATGAGTTTGCATGACCGTACTCGCTAGCTACTGCGTAAACGGTTTAGTATGCCGATTCTTAGTTCTATTGCGTAACCGCCAGAGGCGCTGTACTTTTACCCATACAATTTTTTACGCAGTCGCTAGGGAGTAGGGTCATGTAAACTCATGGTAATGGCACAGTGGTGTAAAGCAACACGATTGGAAAGAACTGTGGCGCAGGCAACGAAGATCGCCCCGTTCGGCGGACATCACAATTGCGACATTTGCGACGGACCCGATTATGAATACAGTAATTAGTAAACTTATATATAAGACATGTTTTGGTACTGACTTCCTTACAACTCAATATGTAGTATTTTTATGACGACCCGACACTAGTTATTAGACAAGCCACGCAATCTACCAAAACCCGAATACCTAACTTACATTACTTACAGTGATACCTCCTACATGATACGTGTGTACTTTTTACAGTTCCTGTTTATGCGTGGTCAACCAGTAACTACTCGTTCTATTAGTTATTTTCGAAAGTTAGTAATACCTCTGATTCTTTAATTAAATGCAATTAAAATGTAACGACAATGACATGAACAAGAGCGTGTGCGGGATCGGAACGCTAGTCGTAAAGGCTGACATTCTATTTTTTTGGCCATATTTCTGTAAAAGTGTTAGTACATTTTACACCTTGTTATTTGAGCGATAAGATTGTTTTTTAAAGGACGGCGAACTCAAATCAAATTAATTCAAGTATAGTGTTGTTGAATGCCGCCATTATCCGCGCACACGCAGCACCCGTATGCAGATGTCGCGTGCAAACCGCGGCCTGGATTGGAGTTAAGCCATTTACATAACACACGTGCAAGAATCGCGTGCAAAATTAGGTACAGATTAGGTTAACGAAATAAAAAGTACCAATTCATCTATCAAACCCCGGAATGTGCTAGTTATACTTGCGCCTGCGATTCTTGCACGGGTGTAAACGAGGCGTTCGTGAGATTTCTGAGTTTACCATTAATTTCGTATGGCACTTAGATAATAATAATAATAGTAGTTTATGCAACTGCCACATAGACACACTCGTGGTCAAAATCAATCAAAACCAAATATTAACAAATAAGCCACAAGGGCACTTTTACAAGTCAAAATATTAATTTACAGCTCAAGAAAGAATAATGATTTTGAGTTTACAATTATAACAAAATTAATGTCGTACAGTGAAGATAAACTTGCAACTAAATCGTTTACGCAGTCGCTAGCGAGTACGGTCATGCAAAATCATGGTAAGGGCACAGGACCTTCCCTTCTTTTTTCTTTTTTTTTTTAATCTGGCTGTGGCTTTATACGCCTGGCCCAATAAAGCGATAGGAGTGCGCGGTTGGAGAGTAGCCTGGGGAAAATCCAGGGGTAAACCTCCGGCACGACCACGCGTGTGGTTTGGAACACTGGAATACTCTAAGAGTTTGCGCTCCAGTGAGATTGGTTGAACGGTTTCAACCGAATCTGAGGTGTGAGTAGAATCGAGCTACTGGGAGTTTTGTCACTGGCTCACTAACCCTAGCCTAGTTGAGAAGAGACCTTCCCTTCAACTGACAGCGTATCTAGGGCTGCTTCTAAAAACCTCGCCTTAAGAGGGTATGAACAATTACGAGCGAGTCCACTAGCGCCACTCGTGGATAATTGTGATTATTTAAAAACGATAGACATTAACAAAAGAGGAATCCTTACCTGTATTTTGTATTTAAGTACCTTTTAAATACTAAATAGACGTTCGGGGAATAGACATTCGAGGAATTTGACATTGGAGGAATGGACTTTCAGACAATAGACTTTCGGAAAATGGACATTCAGGGAATTGGACCTAGGTGACCGGGCCGGATCAAACTAGTTTTTACGTTGAGATTCGTCGAGAGATGAGCTCGAAACTAAAACGGCCGTTTCACTACCTATATAAAACAAAGTCTCTTTCCGCTGTCTGTCTGTCCCTAATATGAATGCTTAGACCTTTAAAACTACGCAACGGATTTTGATGTGGCTTTTTTTTAATAGAGTGATTGAAGAGGAAAGTTTATATGTATAATAGATGCATCAGCATTGCACACCGGTGCGAAGCTGGGGCGGGTTTATAAAATCACAATCGACGAATTACGACGTAATCCTTCGTAGAGCCTATACCTACATTATTTACCTGCCTTACTGTTCACACAGCATATACATGTATGGTCAGCTTAGGCGTCGGTTTCCGGCCGCCATGCCGTTTACGAGCATGCGGGCGGCTGCAGGCGCCGCGGCTGTAAACCGACCGTTAAAGTGGTCGTAAACCTGCACTCAGCAGGTAGGTACCTACTAGGTTATGAAAAAGTAAGACACCTAGGGACATCCTACTCCTCATCATCATCCTAGCGTTATCCCGGTACAACTGCATCCTGAAAGATGTCCGGGGTCCGCTACCTAATCCCAAGATTTGGCGTAGGCACTAGTTTTTACGGAAGCGACTGCCATCTGACCTTCCGACCCGAGGGGAAACCAGACCTTATTGTAATTGGGCTTGTCAAGTGAGTGGGCAACTTGACTGTTAGAAGTTCTCAAGCCGCCCGAAGGCATCTAACTTGACTTAACGACTGCTATCATAGACAGCAGCCGGGATCAACGGCTTAACGTGCCTTCTAAAGCACGGGAGAGCTCAGTTAATAACCACTCAAAGCGGTCACCCATCCAATAACTGACCTAGGCCGACATTGCTTAACCTCGCATACTGCCGCGGTGCGTGAGCGCCGCTGGGCCACGAGCGCTCCTAGAGACATCCTACTCCTAATATCCTAATCACTACATAGTATAAAACAAAGTCGCTTTCTCTGTCCCTATGTCCCTATATCCCTATGTATGCTTAAATCTTTAAAACTACGCAACGGATTTTGATGCGGTTTTTTTTAATAGATAGAGTGACTCAAGGGGAAGGTTTATATGTATAATACATGCATCAGCATTGCACCCGTGCGAAGCCGGGGCGGGTCGCTAGTAATATTATAAACGTGAAATTTTGTGCGGTTGGATGTACGTTCCTCTTAATCTCAAAAACGGCTGGACATATTTGGTTGAAATGTGGAATGATGGTGTAACTTATACCCTGGATTAACATATACGCTACCTTTTATCCGCGGGTAACACCGCGGGGCGCGGCTAGGCAATCATACAACTAGAACCGCATTTTAACTTGATAGATGCCTGTAGATCCCAGTAGCTCGATTCCACTCACACCTCAGATTCGGTTGAAACCACTCAACCAATCTCACTGGAGCGCAAACTCTTAGAGTATTCCAGTGTTCCAAACCACACGCGTGGTCGTGTCGGAGGTTTTCCCCTGGATTTTCCCCAGGCTACTCTCCAACCGCGCACTCCTATCGCTTTATTGGGCCCGGCCTATAAAGCCACAGTCAGGTTCAAAAAAAACCGACCAAGGTGCAAACATTGTCAAGTAGCTCAATAATCCCTGCTGGCGATAGTAATACCTGTGTTGTGTGTACGTAGCTATGTTTCTAGGCGAGAGAGAGCATAAAGCAAAATAAGCGACTGGTGTTATTACCATTTAAATAATCCGATATTAGCCTCCATAGGACAGGGAATGGTCCTATTCTGGAGTGTGTCCTGGGCAATTATTTATTCTCACAGTAAACGTGTTTGCGACGCGTCTTTGGCACGGTAATTTTAATCTGTATGGACTTCAGGTAGCTTATCCTGATTACTTTGAGCACCGGCTACGGTACCATTGGCGTTCTGTGCGTTCAGATATAATTATTTCATTGGATGTTGCCTAGTGGGTAGTGCACCTGCCTGTGAAGCTGACGGTCCTGGGTTCGAATCCCGGTCAGGGCAAATATTTGTGTGATGAGCATGAATATTTGTTTCTGAGTCTTGGATGTTTTCTATGTATTTAAGTATTTATATCTATTAAATATATCGTCGTCTAGTACCCATAACACAAGCCTTCTTGAGCTTACTGTGGGGCTAGTTCGATTTGTGTAAGATTGTCCTCTAATATTTATTTATTTATTTATGTTCATAGTTTATTGGAAATCAGCTGCTTATTTATTTATGCTACTTATATTGGATATTCTGATATATTCGCCACATGTAGTGAAAGGTATTTATTGAAATTTTATACTGCCCAGAAATATTTGAGCACTTCGCCCTTTACGATTATGTTAGCTGATGGAGACTGTGCGCTCGTAATATCGTGCCACCGACGTACAGTTAGCTCAGTTGACCATTAGTAGACCTTATCTCGCAGTAAAAAAAGGTTCACGGATGGTCAGCTAACTGTGTCGTCAATAGTACCTGTAATGAAACCAAAAAAAAACAATGTTACAAGTAAGTTATATGCATGACGTCCGTCCATTCCATCTGGCAAGTGCCAAGGGATGCATCACGCATGCTGTAGTGCTACCGCGAACGGCATTCGAAATTTTCCCTCTCTATCACACTTGCAAGTTTGCACATAAGTGAGACAGAGACGGAAAACTTCGTTTGTGGCTCGCGGTAGCCCCTCTGGCGCAGTCGCGAAACAAAAACTTGCGACATGCAGGAATGTCACTGTCATTTGATACATTTCAAATGATTTGTAAGTAAACCAAATAATAACATTTTTTCTCATTTCACATGAAAATAAAAATACTTAATTGAAGATTTATATTGAATAATAAGTGTTGCGAACGCAACTCTTATTTAATTTTATACATATATATTAACTAAGTATGCAGTAGCAAAACGCGCCCGTCGGGCACGGTTAGTATAAGAGCGGCTTTTTTAAAGCCACCAATAGCAACGCTTCACATACGCTTTATCCCTACTATTGTAACATACGTTAACTCAAATTATCAAATCTTGCTGGTCATTACCTATTCTTTTGTTCTCACATACAACCACTTCTGCACGTACCTCTTTTGGCCAAACTAATTTTGTAAATCAGCACCTATTGAAATTATACAGTCAACTTTACATCGAAGTTTTATTTGAGTCGTCGAGTTCCATCACCACCGGCACCGGCGTCTACATATGGTCCTTCGCATCCGTCAAGACAAGAGAAGATTTGGCCGTCATCGGAGTCTTCGTAGAAGTGGACTTTATATCTTCGTCGCTGTCTTCAGTTTCTTCGGCATAGGAAGAACACGCAGCAGACGTCCAATCACAGGTCCCAGCGTTCACCGGCATAAGGAGGACGTTCGTTGGATTGCCACCTCATCATCAGTGTGAAGAACATCGCATCGCATCACATCGCCTGAAAAAGTAGCACTTTGACTGAGTGAGTCCGTTCCAATTCCTTTCTACATCCATTGTTCCCATATTTCTTGGAATTACGAACATCGCTATACGTATCAGGCATAATTCATCACCTTAAAATCATCATAATCATCCTTACAGTACATATCCAATCTTAAATCACATCATTACATTGTCTAAAACTCATTACAAAACTAAATCATTTCTATACAAGAAGCCGTCTCCATCGCTTATTACCTACGACTCGATGTCATAAAATATTTGCTTAATACGCACAAACTCGCACAGCTGCGCTTATCTATTCCGATTCTTTTGTATTGCTTCAGTCGCTCATTAGCTCGTTAGCATTCACTGTCTTTTTGCGCATCAGTTAATTGCATAGTTAAATTCATATACCTACCACGTAAACAAGATGTCCGAAGAACAGTTAAAACAGTTAGTTAAGAAGCGTGGCAGTGTTAAGTCGAAGTTAACGCAGTTTAGGACTTACATGGATGTGGCTAAAACATGTGAAAGATTAAGTGAGTTGCAAATTACGGAAATGCAGTGTCGTTTAGATAAAATCGAGTCGCTTTATCCAGAGTTTGACGCCTTACAGATGGAGATCGAATCGTTATCTCCGAATCCCGACGACGCATACGCGGAGCGAGAGCAGTTTGAAAGCCAATATTATTTATTGGTTTCGACTGCTCGACTTTTGCTGAGTCCTACCGTCCAGACCAGCGGCGGGCGGGCCGGGTCCGAGTCTGCGTGCTCCACGTCCTGTGCAGCAGGCCGACGTGACTTCGTCCGTCTTCCGAAGATTGATCTTCCTCACTTCGACGGGAACTATCAGCATTGGCTCGGCTTTAGAGATACGTATATTTCCCTTATACATGATAACACCGCCATTAACGACATAAGTAAATTTCATTATCTTCGTGCATCATTAAAAGGCAGTGCCGCCCTTGTTATTCAGAGCCTTGATTTTAGTAGTGATAATTACCACAAAGCGTGGCAGTTGGTGTCGGAGCGTTTTGACAACCAGCGCTTGTTAGTTAACAACCACATTCAGGCATTGTTTAACCGTGAACCTATGCAACATGAATCGAGCTATTTATTACGTAACATGGTGGACGTCACTAACAAAAATTTACGTGCACTTGCTACATTAGGTGAACCGACCGACCACTGGGACACATTAATTATACATATTATGTCTAAGAAGTTAGATTCAGTAACTAACCGTCAGTGGGAGGAACACCGGAACCTTTTAACGGGTTCGCCGACGTTACATCAATACACTAGTTTCTTGAATAGCAGGGCTGACTTACTAGAATCAATTCATAATAAAAACATTGATGACAAATCTTCTAAACATAAAACACATATACATATACATAATGAAACACAAAAATCAAAAAAATTCCTTAACACTTCGAGTAATTCCTATCGTAAACCTATTGTTTGCCCGTTATGTAAACAAAATCATTTCTTATTTACATGCGAATCTTTTCGTAAATTAGATGTTGATACGAGGATAATTAAAGTGAATAACTATTCCGTATGCAAGAAATACGCCCGGGGCACAACGAGTCACGGTGCGTACTCTCGCATTGTAAATATTGTAAACAAAAACACAATACCCTTTTACATAAACATGCCGATGAACAATCTTGTAGTACTGATGTACCGATCCCAAACGTTCAGTTTAGCGGCAATATTCAAGCGAATATGTTTACGCCTGCTAAGTCGTCGGCATTGCTATCCACAGCTTTGGTGCAAGTATGCGACGTGCATGGAAGGCTTCGCGATGCTCGCCTTCTCCTCGACAACGGAAGTACTTCGAACTTCGTGACACGAGACCTGTGCGAACAGCTCGGGTTGGCGAGGCGCAGCGCAGGAACCACGATCACAGGTATCAATAATCAGCTTTCACATAGTACAGAGTCTTGTGATATCGTCATTCAGTCGCCTCATAGTGATTATAAGACAACCGTAAACTGCTTCGTTTTGCCCGAGATTAGCAAGTCATTGCCGTCGTGCCATATCGATACATCGCATATACCTATACCTGCCGGCATCATATTGGCAGACCCGTCATTTTATAAGCCATCCGCTATTGACATTCTTGTTGGCGCGGAAGTTTTTTGGGACGTCTTGGGTTCCGTATCTATTAATTTAGGTAAAAATAAACCTCGATTACATGAATCAAAGTTAGGCTGGCTTTTATCGGGATCAGTACCTACTAGCAATAAAAACGTAAACAAATCTTTATTTTGTTCATTCCTCACGCATAATGAGGAGACTAACCTTACGCGGTTTTGGGAACTAGACTCGGTGTCTTCAACACATTCCATGTCTTATGAAGAACAGGCTTGCGAAAAAAGTTTCCTGGATAACACCACCCGCGATCAATATGGACGCTTTGTCGTCACACTCCCATTAAATATATACATAAAAAATAATATGGACATAAAAAATGAATTCATTTCTTTTGCAACGTCACTTTCCAAATTGAACACGCTTCAAATAGATCGTTGGGTATTTAGTAATTCACCAACCGAAGTTCAACTTCACGTTTTTACAGATGCGTCCGAGCGTGCATATGGCATTTCTGTCTATGTTAGGACTGTGGACGATCACGGAGCAGTTTTCGTACGTCTGATAGCTTCTAAAAACAAGGTAGCTCCACTTAAATCGTCCACCATCCCTCGGCTGGAGCTTTGCGGCGCCTTGCTCGGTGCAAGACTCTGGACAAAGGTCATTTCATCATTGACCGTGAAGGTTGATCATAGTTACTTTTGGTCTGATTCTATGATCGTGTTGGGCTGGCTGGCAGGGTCATCTAATCGTCTTAAACAATTTGTTCGTAACCGTGTGAATGAAATTCAAGAAAGTACTCGCGGACAAACATGGAATTATGTACCCTCAAAGCTTAACCCATCAGATCTTGTGTCACGAGGTGTGAAGGCTGACGACATCAGCATATCTACATTATGGTGGACTGGGCCAGAATTCTTACATCATCCAGTCATTCAATTTCCTCCAACGCCCAATACACAAATAAAAGACCTGCCAGAAATTTCATTACATACAAACTTACATACAGACTTAAATGATAATCCTATGACTAAACTTATAACTAATAATTCAAAACTTACGAAATTAATAAGAATCATGGCATATATTCACAGATTTACATACAATTGCAAAAACAAAAACAATAAAATCACTTCAAACTTAACGTACACGAAAATAAAATCATCTCATTGTACACTGTTACAGCTTGCACAACAGGAAATGTTTTCTGAGGAGCATAAACTTCTATTAGCTGGCAAACCGCTACCATCGAAAAATCGTCTACTTTCGTTGACTCCTTTCTTAGATACACGCAACTTAATGCGCGTCGGTGGTCGTCTTAACAATGCCAACTACAGTTACGATATTAAGCATCCGATTTTGTTGTGTAGCAAACATCATTTAACAAAGCTCATTTTCGAAATGCAACACCTTTCTTTACTACATGCTCCACCTCAGCTATTACTGGCAAGCATTCGGCAGACATACTATCCACTTGGTGGAAGAGATCTAGCCCGTAAAATCGTTCACAAATGTGTTCGTTGCATTAGGTTCAAGGCTAAACCTCTTCAAATGACAATGGGCAATCTACCTACAGACCGCACACGGCTAGAATACCCATTTTTACATACGGGAATGGATTACGCCGGACCAGTTCTGATAGCTGACCGTAAGGGGAGGGGTAGCAGAACAGTCAAATCATATATTTTAGTCTTTGTCTGTCTTTCAGTCAAGGCTCTGCACTTAGAGCTTGTAACGAGCCTAACTACAGAGTCTTTTTTTTGCTGCTCTCCGCCGTTTCATGAGTCGTCGGGGCAGGCCTCAAACTCTGTATTCAGACAACGGAACATCGTTTGTTGGGGCATCAAACGAACTTAGTAGTTTTCTTAAAAATAACAACGACATGCTGCAGTCAGGTATGGCCGAAAATAATATTAATTTTAAATTTAGCCCAGCATATTCTCCACACTTTGGCGGCCTCTGGGAAGCCGCTGTAAAATCAATTAAACATCATCTCAAACGCATTCTCTCTCTTACACATTTGACTTATGAAGAGATGAACACATGCCTGATACAGATAGAAGGTATTCTTAATTCTAGACCCCTTACACCCCTATCAACTGATCCTTCTGATCTCACATACCTATCGCCCTCTCACTTCCTTATTGGGCGCTCGCTTCTGTCAGTGCCGCAGGAATCATTGATTGAAGCAAACATCTCAAGGCTTCAGAGGTTCCAAAGAGTTGAAAAACTCAAGCAACATTTCTGGAGCCATTTCTCTAATGAGTACATTACTCTCCTCCAGCAGAAGACGAAGTGGCACACTTCATCGGACAATTTGCAGACCGGCACACTGGTCCTGGTTAAGGATCGCGGACTACCTCCTCTCCTGTGGCTGCTGGGTCGCATCACGAAGGTCTACCCGGGCTCGGACAACGTCACTAGGGTCGCTGACATACAGACGAAGAAGGGCATCATCCGAAGAGCTTTCAACAACTTGTGTCCTCTTCCTATCTCTTAAAGTTCTTCGTTAATTTTTCCATTGTGTTGAGTCTCTCAACGCCGGGGAGCATGTTGCGAACGCAACTCTTATTTAATTTTATACATATATATTAACTAAGTATGCAGTAGCAAAACGCGCCCGTCGGGCACGGTTAGTATAAGAGCGGCTTTTTTAAAGCCACCAATAGCAACGCTTCACATACGCTTTATCCCTACTATTGTAACATACGTTAACTCAAATTATCAAATCTTGCTGGTCATTACCTATTCTTTTGTTCTCACATACAACCACTTCTGCACGTACCTCTTTTGGCCAAACTAATTTTGTAAATCAGCACCTATTGAAATTATACAGTCAACTTTACATCGAAGTTTTATTTGAGTCGTCGAGTTCCATCACCACCGGCACCGGCGTCTACAATAAGTAAGTACTCATTTAAATTTTAAACAGTAATCTAGAATCTAGTTGATATCCTTGGACGGACGTCGAGACAATGTTGTCGCGACGAATGACCTTGAGTAATGTGTGCCGCCCGCCTCGAGGCATGACTCAAGCCGCGCGCGCCAGTGCGCCTCGTGGGCCCGAGCGAAGCGGTTTGCTGTGTGACGTCACTTACGCTGAATCAAACGAGGTAAATATCTTAATTATAAACGTCACATAACACCAAATAACAAGGGGTAGTGTAGATTTAGATATAACTTTGCAACAGGCACGTATCCAGAGGGGGGATAGTTGGGATTTATCCCCCCCGAAAACGTTTTTAGCCGTCTGTTTATTTATTCGCTTGCGTGTTCTTTCAATAACTAGGTACACATTTCACATGGTTGTTTCAATGTTTACCAAGCCTGGATACGTGCCTGCAGTTTGCAAATTCAATCTTATTTACTTACGGTACCTATTTAATATTATTACCGCGTGGTATTATATGCGCTGTACACACGTTGGTCATGCCCGGAGGTCGTTCAAGGGTATCGGGATCGCTGCGATGTGAGCGGGATAGCGACATTAGCCGTTCTATTCTGCCATGTGCCGGATGGCATGACGTAGTGTGACTAGTGTGCGTGGCGCGGCGTCAAGCGCGAGTGCGATAAAAACGATAACGCTGTTTAGTTTGAATCTAAACGGTTGCCGTCAAAGATAAGTTAACGATTTTATACCTTTTTCCTTTACTGTAGTCAATAAAGATTTACCCCCGTATTCATAAAACTTAACAAGCCTCTGCTAACTAAAAAGTTCTTTGTCTCATTCTCACAAACGTCAATGTCAAAGTGACAGATAAGGACAAACGAACTTTAGCGGCTAGTTAACTAATATAGGTTTGACAGACGTTTATGAATAAGGGGGTAAAATGTGTATGGTGTCTTCGGGTAATTCCGAATGTCGAGTAATTCCGAGAATAACAGATTTCTGTCTAAGTGATTTTGTTGCACTACCCAAACATCAACAAAAAAATTAACATTTCTTTTTGATGGTGATGATGATGAGATGCAATAAAATAGCTTAGTTAGACTGGAATTTGTTATTTTCGGAATTATTCGACATTTGAAATTACCCGAAGACACCTTACATATATCTGACATTAGACCACAATCAGCCTCAGAACTAGGTAATCATTATGTAGTTCCTTCAAGGTAGGTGATATTCACCAATTGTGGCTAATTAGGTACCATGTTTTTTTTTACGATGTTTCTTACGGGTCGACAACGCGCGAGCAACTCATCTGGTGTTGTAATACTTGTAATGCAAGCGTCTATAGGCGCCGGTAACCACTTATGGTGGGCTGTCATTTTGTTTGCCACCAACGTGGTATATAAAAAAAGTGTGGATTGACAGTATTTTCCTTCGTGGTTTTTGTCATGCTCGTGATTTAAATTCTAACTATTTTAACTATCAAACAGTCCCACTCATGTGTAAGTGCCATGGGTGACATACATGGTCCCATGTTGTGAACTCGTCGAGTCAGGTGTCTGGAACAACGTATCTCATTGAAATTTACACTTAGATAGATAGATAAACACTATTCATTCCCACAAGTTACATGGCATATATTAATAAAATAAACATACACCTTAAGGACTAACATGATTATTATTATTAATCACAGAAAAAAAAAAAAAAACTAAAACTACCGGAACAGAGGCAGACCAAAAAGGAGATGGCGGGACGACCTGGATGCGTTTTCCTTAACTTGGCGGGAACAAGCTAACAATAGGGCCGAATGGAGGAAAAGAGGGGAGGCCTTTGCCCAGCAGTGGGACACTTAAATAGGCTAGTTAAAAAAAAAACTAAAACTGATACATTTTTGACATTCGACGCACACCACGAACTTATTTGTTTTAGTGACTGCTCTAACATCATTTTTAATGTTATTTATTAAATTCACAATATTGACTTTGCATGCCACCAGTTGGCTGAATGTATACGGCTCGTTTTGTATAACTGTCATCATTTTGTACCTACATTCTAGCAAATAATTTCTATTTCTATAATCTGAGCCTGGGCTGGACTGAGTGGGACTGGGCTGGGCATGTCTGTCGAATGCACTCGGAGCGATGGGCCAAAGTAGCCACTGAATGGATCCCACAAGATGGCTCCCGAAGCAGAGGCAGACCGAAAAGGAGATGGCGGGACGACCTTGATACATTTTGTACGGATTGGCGGGAACTGGCACACGACCGAGACGAGTGGCAAAAAGGGGGGGGCCTTTGCCCAGCAGTGGGACACTATATAGGCTAGTAAAAAAAAAAACTCTGAGCCATATGTGTTGTGGCAGAGGATGGGCACTGGCTCAGCATAGTGATGCGGCAGGTAGCCACATCGCTGATATTCTACCAGGACCCTACAAAAAATAATTAAAAACGACCAGGGCAACGCAACGCTGTGTGTGAGTGTGTGTGTATGTGTAGGTATATGTGAGTGTGTGTGTGTGTGTGTGAAAAGTTCAGTTAGCATAAACGCCTCGCCACATTCAACGCGGTAGCGACGCGGTCGCAGTTTGCGCGCGGCCCCGCGCTGAACTGCACTGTAGCCGCGCGGTCCCGCGCTTGGCCGGTGTGACATAGCTCATAACGTTCCGTGCATTCAGATCAGCGAGGGCCGCGCGCAAACTGCGACCGCTCCGCTACCGCGTTGAATGTGGCGAGGCCTTAAGTCTATATTGTGTTTGGTAATATAGTTGCAGATGTCGAGCCCCGGCGTGAAGTCCGCTCGGAGCCGGGAGTACCGCGCCGAGCTGAAGCAGTTCATCGCGGCGTACCGCGCGCTGCCCTGCCTCTGGCAGGTCCGCCACAGGGACTACTATAACAGGTACTAGTACGGTGGCACTTCTATATCCGCTTTAGTATAGATAGCGGGAAGGTAGTGGGTGGTACACACGGTACTACTGACGGACTAGTGACTACCCACCCGGTGATCATAGTCGCCAGTCGCCACCCCCGTTGTCTTCTGGAGCAGACGATCTACAGGACTCTCGGAGCCGGAAGCATTCCAGCGGGGCTAGCACATATCGTCTAAGAAAACAAGGTATGAAAATCCGGATTCGTGACACCGTGACGTCACGTCGACGACACACTCATACTTAAGTCCGTATACCATCAGGTTGATGCCGTGTCAACCACACTACTAACCGATGTACCGGATTGCCATACCTGGCGCAGTATATATATTGTATCAAGTTGCTAGCAAAAGAACTGCTGCAGCTACGCCACGCGTATAGAGAAAATGTACCTTCTTCTTTCTAATTCGTTTGAGCGAGACAGAAATTACTGAGTCGCGCGAGATATGACTTTGGCAGCAAGTTGTGCTAGGCCACCAGCCAAGTGAAGCTCATGACGTGCTGATTCTGATTACATCATGGATAGGGATGTTTGGCAGTGATAGCGTCCCGCACAAGTAATTTAACACAGAAATATTCTCTCCTAAATATTAAAAATACATGTCTCCTAAATATACATGTTTTATATTATAGCATTTCAATTCTGTAGTATTATGATACTGTTATTTTATATACATTGTATATTGTTTTGTAAAAATAAAATAACACCTCGCCGAGTTTACGCCGCTTCTTCTCGAGGCAGACGTTTATTTTATGAACCGATGGTAGTTTTTTGACATTCATAAGTGCATGTAATATGCCTAAATTGAAGAATAAGTGATTTCATTTAATTTAAATGTGGGCAGAGAGAAGCGGAACGCCGCGCTGGACGTGCTGGTGGCGCGGCTGCGGGCGCTGGAGCCGCGCGCCACGCGGGACGACGTGCTGCGCAAGATCAACTCGCTGCGCTCCATCTACAAGAAGGAGCGCCGTAAGGTCGCCAGGGCCACACGTTTATGTTTACAACCGATTAGACAGACCGACCTAACAAACCGACCACGAAGTGCTCCGTCAAACTTCTCGCCATTCGACGACCGGTTTAGCCTAGTGGGTAGTGCACCTGCCTGTGAAGCTGACGGTCCTGGGTTCGAATCCCGGTCAGGGCAAATATTTGTGTGATGAGCAAGAATATTTGTTTCTGAGTCTTGGATGTTTTCTATGTATTTAAGTATTTATATCTATTAAATATATCGTCGTCTAGTACCCATAACACAAGCCTTCTTGAGCTTACTGTGGGGCTAGTTCGATCTGTGTAAGATTGTCCTCTAATATTTATTTATTTATTTATTATTCATTCTTCAAGTATAGATGAAGGATATGGAGAGCTGCGGTCGCACATTTGAATGGCCCATAATCATAATCACTGCCAAAATTGATGGATCCACCAAACCATCTGGAATTTGAATGTATGGCAAGTTTGACGGCAGTTGCAGTAGTAATAAGTTGCTGCAGCCCACCATAAGAAGCTGTTCTTAGGGTGGGCTGCAGCAACAAGTCAAGTCAAGCTCATACTGAGACAAAGCGCATGCGTGTCCGACGAGCGGTCTACGTGACGCTTGCACCTCTACCCATATCGCGTGCACTTTGTCAACTTCTATTAAATAGTCTAAATCCCTTCTCTAAAAAAAAACGGAACAAACGGACACAATAAGCGGAATGTCTTCCAAAACAGCTCAATTTAGGAAAAGTGTACTGGGAATGGCCCCTAAAATTTATAACAAAGTACCGAAACATATTACAGATATAGATAATTTGGCTCATTTTAAAAAGAAGCTATTTGATATTCTGGTAAGAAAAGCCTACTATACTGTTAACGAATTTTTGTTAGACTGCGATTTAGCACAAGCCTGGCTCCATTAATAGCTTCATTTGATTTGTATGCCTAACGGCGCAACATGGTGTTTCATAGTATTGTATTTTTTACCTTTGACCTTTGTACTTACCTGTGTTGAACAAATAAATAAATTATTATTATTATTATTATGTCATATCTTACTACTGCTAATATGTCCATTCGATGTGATAGCTAATTTATTTTTATTTATATCATTTTGAAATCTAGGCAATTATCCCAGATACAGACACACGACTCATCTATAGAAAGGTATAATTCGTATTAATTGGGCTAATTCTGTTCTTGTGAGATAGTTAAGTTCTATAAGTGAGAACCTTTAATTGGCTATGTAATTCTATTGTAGTTTTTTTATAAATGTGTTACGCTGTTGTTTTCCATGTATTTAAAATAAATAAATAATATATTTTCTTTTGATTTCAAGGTAATTGAGGCAAAGCGCGCCGGGGAAGAGCGTGTAGTCTCACTGTGGTGCTACGAGCTCATGAGGTTTATAGACAGACGGCTCCAGAAGGCGGGGGAAGGGGAGGGGGAGGCGGAGGGGGAGGCAGAGGTCGAAGAGGTGGCAGACGAGCAAAGCGGGGAGATCCTCTTCATTAAGGAGGACGTTGAGGTAACTTCCCCCGTGAACCAGCGACAAAACTCCCAGTAGATCGATTCCACTCACACCTCAGATTCGGTTGAAACCGCTCAACCAATGATTGCACTGAAGTGCAAACTCTTAAGAGTATTCCAGTGTTCCAAACCACACGCGTGGTCGTGCCTGGGGTTTTCCCCTGGATTTTCCCCAGGCTACTCTCCAACGGCGCACTCCTATCGCTTTATTGGGCCGGCCTGTAAAGCCACAGTCAGGTTCATTTAAAAGAGGTAACTTCACAATTATCAACTTATAGTAACTTATCATCAATCAAGTCATCATCGTAGAAAAGAAACGATGCGAATAAAATTAAGAAATACTCAAACTCAAACATTTATTCTGCAAATAGGCCACAAGGGCACTTTTACATGTCAAAATATTAATTTATAATTTAAAAAAGTCTGACTATAACAAATAATACATTTTTCATGTTTACAGTTCAAGAAGGAATAATAATTAATTTACAGTTCAAGAAGGAATAATAATTTCGAGCTTACAATTATAACAAAATTAATGTCATACAGTGAAGAAATGACAATCATATATATTTTTTTTCAGTATGAAGGCAACGAAAGCAATGACTACAATAGCTTAGAAGTCTTGGAAGAAACGCTAGAGGATGAGGGGGATATAGAAATACCCGCAAAGCCAAGACTTGAGTACTCACAGTCCGAGGCCAGTCACTCCGGGGGGTCTCGGGAGGACTGCCACGACGCGTACTGCAGGTCGGTGGCGTACAAGCTGCGCGGGATGGCGCGGCCGCAGCGCCTGCTGGCGGAGAAGCTCATCAACGAGGTGCTGTTCGAGGCGGAGTGCGGCGCACTCACGCGCAGCCACCGGCTCGAGCGCCCCGCCCCCGCCGCGGGGGGAGGCATCCTGTGGTCGCATCTCACGCGGGACCAGGACAACACGCCAAGTGATCCCGTCCCCAGAAACAAATAAGCTGATGTTCGATCTTCGCGTTAACTTTTCATTAATTTTGTCTGTTTCATGACATAACGAGTTATTAGAAAGAAAGAAAGAAAAAACATTTTTCCGTGGCACAGACACAGTACAAATTAACATAACATCAAAATACAGAAAATAGCCACGAAATGGCCCCAAATCAGCATAGTGCTAGCCATTGGCTAGCGCTGGTCTTCCTTTGGGACCACGAGAAGCCACGAAAGACAAAAAACACTAAAGTCACAAAGAACATAACAAACATAACACAATTTAAACAGTCAAGAACAGATAAACATGAACGCGACCTTAAACAAAATTCAAACATCTGTGGAGTGTGGTCTGTCACAAGTCGCAACTAGCGCCAGCGGACAACCACTAAAACAGTGACAGATTACGCGATTTCGTGAAATGAGAATGGAGGCATTAGGTTAGCGACGGGTCCATATTGGCTCATATAAAATTTTATTATCGATTTTTTCTAATAATACAGCTTTGTGATCATAATCATCACTCTTCATAAATTTGTTTTTCCTAACCTTGTTTGTGAATAATTTATATTACTACCGTCGTTATTCATAATAATGAATATTCCGAAAATTTTTACTCATAATATTATCGTTCAGATTATATTTGTTCTCATAATGTTGTTTTGTATATATTTTTAATTCTGAAAATGTTAACTCATAATGTTATCATTCAGATTATATTTGTTCTCATAATTTTGTTTTCCATAACAGTTTTCTTCATAAATTTGCTAGTAATAATGTCATTACTAGTAAAGTATATGAATTCCTAATATTGTTTTTCATAACAGTTTCCTTCATAAAGGATATATTTCAATTTCGCTGGTAATAATGTAATTACTAAGAAAGTATCTTAATTCCTAATTTGTAAGTCGATTTTGTCCTGACAGGTCTTTCTGGGCTTTTATAAAAAAATAACCTCGAAGATTAAGACGGGAGCTTCGCTTCGCTTCAGCTCCCGTCTTAATCTTCTAACCTATCCGCGTTAGAGTCGATTTTGCCCTGACAGGTCTTTCTGGGCTTTTATAAAAAAATAACCTCGAAGATTAAGACGGGAGCTTCGCTTCGCTTCAGCTCCCGTCTTAATCTTCTAACCTATCCGCGTTAGAGTCGATTTTGCCCTAACAGGTCTTTCTGAGCTTTTTTTGCTAAATAAGAATTTGATGAAAAATTATTTGGTAATACATTTTTAGGTTTAAATAATGGAAAATAAGGTGTCATTAGTTACAAAAAAAGTTGTATGATTGTTTACACTATGAACGTAAATGACAAGGAATAAAAACACTTATGAATAAAAAAAATATGAAAAGAAATTGTAGTATTATTAGAAATTATAATTGCAAATTCGATTATTAAATCTCCGAAAATGTATTTTATACAATTTTATTTCATAATGATCGCTATTCATAATTATGTTTGGTTCGTAAATATCGGAATATTATTAATAAAACAATTAGCAATAAAACTAGTATGTATAAAAATTATATAAAAATAAACTATATTGCTAATAATCGTTATGATAAAAAAGTATATGAATATAGATAATAGCAATAGAAATACTTATATTTAATGACATTATAAATATTGACAATTCTGAGATACGATAGTTATTAACCAAAAATAATTATGAATAGTGATCATTATGACATAAAATTGTATAAGATACATTTTCGGATGTACAATAATCGGAATTGCAATTTTATATGAACTTTGGCGCACCCGTTAGCGACATATTATTCTACTTGTTGTATATTAAACTTGTTGAATCCTCGGAGTGCCTAATTCCTACGTGACGCTCTGCACCAAATTCAAATTAGTACAAAACTATCTGTGGGGTGCTTCGCCGTGGACTACAAGAGCAAAGATTCTTTTTTTCAAACAAGCGGCTGCTTGAAACTATATCAAAATGGTTTACTTATAGGAAAATAATGACAATAAACAACATTTGTATTTATTTTAGTATTGTATTTCCTTCCTTTTGTAGGTACCTACATAAATGGAAATATGTGTTTATGAAAATATAACGTTTTAGATACTTACGTACGTGTAGAATTACAGGGTCGGTAGGCCGGTTACGCGACCAGCGTTAGTTTGAGACCACTGAAGGACGAGTTTTTCAATTAAAGATATTCGTATTTATACAGGAACAAAAAAACAGTAAGTAGGTTATATGCATTTTATTTGGGAGTTTTATTGAACGGGAATCCATTAGAAAAACAAGATAATACATATATGTCATATATGTCGCCTTTGTACATATATGTCAACTGTTCTTGTAATTTATGTTATGTTTTACTCATGTACAATAAAGAATTTTACATACATACATACACACATACTTAATATTATTTCAGTTTATTCACCTCATCAAAGGAAGTGATCGCTAACTGGCGCACCAAATTAACTGGTCGCAAAACGAGCTATCGATCCTAATTACTGGCGACCTTGAGAGTTTGCCTACCAGCAGTTTAAGTTTCAACAATAACTAGGTAAGTATATATAATCTGTTCTGGTTTCCGTATACGAACTCTAATACGTATCTATACATATCATATTTCTTCGAAGCTCAGACCCTGAGCTGAACTATGCAAAACTAACAATAAACAAAACAACCGGCATCCCCGATAACGTAAAGTTCAAAGATGGCCACCAAACACCAGCCATGCCTGCCGCGGGTCTGTGTGAGTGCGCTCTTTGTAGTATACACACACTAGTGTAGTGCACTTCATGTACCGGTGTCTACTCGTCTGCGAATACTTCACCAACATAACATGACCTCTACGTTCATAATAATCCTGCATTATCAGAGATCAGAGTTACACTGGCAAGTCTACCGCAGCCACGGATTTCTTTACTAACAGACTTACCGGCGTGCTATTATTACAATGTTGGAAGCGGGCTATTTGCGTCCCGCTCTGGCGCGCCCGAGAGTTGAGACGGCACTACCGGCACCGCTCAGCTGAGCAGTTGTTTACGCGGCAATGCCGGTATTCGAGCCATTCGGCCGCTCGTCTATTCCAATGACTTATTCAACAGACGCCGCTAAGAAAACAAAATCGTCATTGGGTGCGGCGCAAAGAGATTGGTGCGACAAGGTAATAGGTTCATTTTGAACTCCGCAAAGTATCCCACCGTTTCAAGTGACTGGACGTTCGGTCTAGTAGCACGAGATTATAGATACATGTAATTGTAATATTAACTTGACTGAGCCGTACTTATAAAACATTTGTAGGTAGGTATGGAATTCAGAATTGACAAAATGGGATAATTTTAACAAAAAGTAGTCTCAAGAGCCTTTTTACACGCTTATGTTTGTGTAAGATATAGAACCGGAAAGTGGGTACATAACAGATAGCATATAAATAAATATTAGTGGACAATCTTACACAAATCGAACTAGCCCCACAGTAACCTCAAGAAGGCTTGTGTTATGGGTACTAGACGACGATATATTTAATAGATATAAATACTTAAATACATAGAAAACATCCAAGACTCAGGAACAAATATTCATGCTCATCACACAAATATTTGCCCTGACCGGGATTCGAACCCAGGACCGTCAGCTTCACAAGCAGGTGCACTACCCACTAGGCTAAACCGGTCGTCAAAAGTATATGTTTTAATGTTTGTTGAGTAGGCAATCTCCAGTGATAAAATGCCTACGATTCTCTGTTGAGAGACAGCAGTCGCCTAGTAAGGCGTGCATCCGGGTATGGTACAGTTTCCCGGGTTTGATGGTAAATTTGAAGACTGTAGCTCCAACCGCTTAGCTGTAAAACCTGTGTGACAGGCGACGGACGGACGCGTGAGTGAGTATATTAGGCCGGGTTTTATAAAGATCCGTTAGACCAAATGTCAGATCAAATTTCAGTAACTCAGTACATTTTTAGGGTTCCGTAGCCAAAATGGCAAAAACGGAACCCTTATAGTTTCGTCATGTCCGTCTGTCCGTCTGTCCGTCTGTCCGTCTGTCCGTCTGTCACAGCCGATTTACTCGGAAACTATAAGTACTACAGTGATGAAATTTGATGGGAATATGTGTTGTATGAACCGCTACAAAATTATGACACTAAATAGTAAAAAAAAGAATTGGGGGTGGGGCCCCCCACACATGTAACTGAGGGATGAAAATTTTTTTTTCGATGTACATACCCGTGTGGGGTATCAATGGAAAGGTCTTTTAAAATGATATAAAGTTTTCTAAAAAACATTTTTCTTAAAGTGAACGGTTTTTGAGATATCAGCTCTCAAAGTCGTAAAAAGTATGTCCCCCCCCCTCTATTTTTATAACTACGGGGTATAAAATTCTAAAAAAAATAGAGGTGATGCATGCTAATTAACTCTTTCAACGATTTTTGGTTTGATCAAAGTATCTCTTATAGTTTTTGAGATAGGTTGATTTAACTGTAATTTTGGTTAAGTTATTGTGCTTTTATATTTGCTGCTACGGAACCCTTTGTGCGCGAGCCCGACTCGCACTTGGCCGGTTTTTTTTAATATAACAAACCGACATAAGGTCTAACGGATCTTTATAAAACCGAGCCTTAGAGTTCCATTTGGTTGGACTGGACCCTTTGGGTACGGAACCCTAAAAACAACGGCCGCCATGTCTTAAGCTGTGATTGAAAGAAGTCGAATCGCGTCTCAGAAGGCCGAGTTATTACATTATTGCGAGACTACAAGGCCACACCGTGCCCGTGCCGAGCTAACTATAGCTCTCACTAACAGACTATTGTAGACTCTAATATTATTGTAATAAGGTTCGCTAATGTTAATTAACCATGCCGTTCGTGTTATGAGGCAACAGAGATAAGTCTTATTACAATAGTAGACTTTATACTGTTCCAATAAGGTTCAGAGACGTTGGATTAGCTGTACGGTTGATGTTATGCAGATATGGCGGGCCATTGACCCAAAGCGTTATCTCGCGATAATCCCACGTGGTGGTAAGTGATAACTCGACTGCTGGCGGGTGTCACACAGTAAATACTTAGGTATATGATGTCTATTTGTCCCGTACCACCACCAAAATTTGATTCATGAAACAACAAATCTTAAGTTAGGTTAACTGTAGTTTCATCTTCGAATTGTCGTGTATGTAGTCTAAATTAAATATAAATAAATAAATAAATATTAGAGGACAATCTTACACAAATCGAATTAGTCCCACAGTAAGCTCAAGAAGGCTTGTGTTATGGGTATTAGACGACGATATATTTAATAAGTAGATAGAAATACTTACATACATAGAAAACATCCAAGACTCAGAAACAAATCATGCCCATCACACAAATATTTGCCCTGACCGGGATTCGAACCCAGGACCGTCAGCTTCACAGGCAGGTGCACTACCCACTAGGCTAAACCGGTCGCCAAATATAAATGTATTTAATTCTCGGTTATTTGCACAAACGCTATAAGAACATGTACCTTATACCTTCACTACATTGTCACACAGGCAATACAAAACAAGTTGTTAATAACAACACGCACACGAATAGGGTACCTTATTCCTATAGCGACACGGCCCGTAGCGTCCACTCACACACACACACACACACAGGAGTTCGTATTACGTGTCTATACGGACAAACCAGCGCCAGTGCTGCCGCGGCCGCCGCTCCGCACGTGCGCGCTGTGTACGTTCGGCAAGATGTCGTCGGGGGAGGAGGGGGCGGTGCCCGCCGAGGGGGGCCCGGAGGGCGCGCAGGCGCCGGTCAAGGTGCGCTACTGCGCGGTATACGACTGTACGAACAATCACAAATCGCACCCGGATCTCTCGTACTTCGGCTTCCCAAACGACAAGGCCAGGTAACTATTTCGGGGATAAGAGTAGTTTCAAACGTGACGCCATAAAATGTGTAAAAGGGACACCTTCACACCTCGGTTGCGCTCTTTGTTGCACTTGCCTGCCATGATAGATGCGACAGAGAGCGCAACAGGGGTTTGACTCGGCTCTGGCTTTACCACATTTTATGGCCTCGCGCGCAGCGAGCGTTTACAGTTTCAAGGCGTCGTCACATTGAGCGCGGTAACGGGGCGGGCGCGGTTGGTCCCGTTGTTACCAAAATCTAGTTCTGATGGTGGGATCCATGAGGAATTGAGGGAACTCCTCGACTATTCAAGTGAAACACATAGCGATTTTAGTATTTTCAGTAATAAATCAAGCATTTGCATTCAGAAAGTAGCATATAGTGAACGAGAACTGATGAAGACGACCACGGATGGTCATTCAAAACTCCTAGTGTTTCATGGGTGGCATATGTGGGAGGATATTTGGATCAAGATCATGACGCGACTATGACGAAGTCAATTTAAATGGTCCTGGTGTAATGAATGTCACCATCAACCTGATCTAGTAATTGAAGCCGGAAGCTAGGCAACGGAACTCCATAATAAAACAGTGTAGCTTATCCGTGTTTGAGCTTATTGGAATCGTTATGAGATGCACTCTGGTAATGATTCACTAAAAAGTGTGAAATAAATAGAATTTTTAATAAAACAATAAAACCGACTCCAAAAAACAAAAAATAATAATAATTGCTTTACTGCTAACATGAGACTTTACGCTTCTTATTGAATGTAGCCGTACTTATTGTAATTTTTGTAGTCGGTGCCATTTCGTCAACTTTAGACAATTTCTTTGGATGGCACCAGCTTCAAAAATTACAATAAGTACGGCTACATTGTTCAAGAGGAAGCATAAAGTCTCATGTTAGAAGCAAGGCATTTATTTTTTACTTTTTAGTCTTTTTTGGAGTCGGTTTAATAGTAGTAAACACCCGAAAACCTATGTGCATTTATGTATTTTCTGTTGTAGAATAAAACAATGGGTAAAGAAGATCCGGCGGCCGGACATCCTGCAGCCGGACGGGCGCGTGTCCACCTACTACCGGGTGTGCGAGACGCACTTCCTGCCGCGGCACATCAACGCCAACCGGCGGCGCCGGCGCCTCACGAAGCGCGCCGTGCCCGCGCTGCGGCTGCCGCACCCGGGCAGCTACGTCAACGTGTACGAGCCGCCCACGGAGGCGCAGCCCGTCACACAACTTCAGGTAATGTCCCGCCGACGGCAACCGGCGGCGCCGGCGCCTCACGAAGCGCGCCGTGCCCGCGCTGCGGCTGCCGCACCCGGGCAGCTACGTCAACGTGTACGAGCCGCCCACGGAGGCTCAGCCCGTCACACAACTTCAGGTAACGTCCCGCCGACGGAAGCCAGCGGCGCCGGCGCCTCACGAAGCGCGCCGTGCCCGCGCTGCGGCTGCCGCACCCGGGCAGCTACGTCAACGTGTACGAGCCGCCCACGGAGGCGCAGCCCGTCACACAACTTCAGGTAATGTCCCGCCGACTGCAACCGGCGGCGCCGACGCCTCACGAAGCGCGCCGTGCCCGCGCTGCGGCTGCCGCACCCGGGCAGCTACGTCAACGTGTACGAGCCGCCCACGGAGGCTCAGCCCGTCACACAACTTCAGGTAACGTCCCGCCGACGGAAGCCAGCGGCGCCGGCGCCTCACGAAGCGCGCCGTGCCCGCGCTGCGGCTGCCGCACCCGGGCAGCTACGTCAACGTGTACGAGCCGCCCACGGAGGCCCAGCCCGTCACACAACTTCAGGTAACGTCCCGCCGACGGAAGCCAGCGGCGCCGGCGCCTCACGAAGCGCGCCGTGCCCGCGCTACGGCTGCCGCACCCGGGCAGCTACGTCAACGTGTACGAGCCGCCCACGGAGGCCCAGCCCGTCACACAACTTCAGGTAACGTCCCGCCGACGGAAGCCAGCGGCGCCGGCGCCTCACGAAGCGCGCCGTGCCCGCGCTGCGGCTGCCGCACCCGGGCAGCTACGTCAACGTGTACGAGCCGCCCACGGAGGCCCAGCCCGTCACGCAACTTCAGGTAATGTCCCACCGACGGCAACCGGCGGCGTCGAGGCTTCATGCAGTGCGCCATGCGAGCGTTGCGACTACCGCACCCGAGCAGCGTCACACAACTCCAGGTACTGTCACGTGAACGTCTGCTAGCCATACATATGCGACCCGTGCGCCTGCCGGCTAGCTCAACCCCAGAGCCAAGAGCCAGCGTCAACGAAGCCCCGTCACGAGATGGTGCTGCCATGTGAACAGCCGTCTGCCCCTCATCAAGCGAGTCGAGCTGTAGCGCGCAGCACGTGTGTGGCCCGCAGGTCCAACTTCAGACGGGACACTGCCACGACGAAGTGAACACACGTCACCGGCACAGTCTCCTAATTAAAATAGTAGTAGTAACAGATATTTAGATTTCTCTTACTAACCCTGTGCATTTGTACGTTCTTCTGTTCAATCTTGCAATTTTGTATAATATTTGACATAAATAATTGAATATCATCGTCATCATCATCATCATCCTAGCGTTATCCCGGTACTGTTGCATCCTGAAGGATGCCCGGGGTCCGCTACCTAATCCCAAGATTTGGCGTAGGCACTAGTTTTTACGGAAGCGACTGCCATCTGACCTTCCAACCTGAGGGGAAACCAGACAGACCTTATTGGAATTGTCAAGTGAGTGACTTGACTTGACTGTTAGAAGTTCTCAAGCCGCCCAATAAACAATTGAATATAATGTAATTAAATATTATATGTGTTTTCACGCAGATAAAAGGCAAAACGCTGAAACAAAGTAGTATTGAAGTCTTTCAATACGTCGATGAAAATTCAAAACTCAAGAAGAAACGGAGAAAGTCGGTCCGTCGCCCGCCGCCGCCGGTCGCCGCGCCGCCTGCACTTAAGGGCTTCTTCGCAGATTGCGATTTTCACCTCCCTCCGAACACAGCTCAGTTTGTCAAGCTTGTGACTCAGCTACAGACAGGTCAGAACAGCTATAGTACCTGTCTAAAGCTGCTGCACTCGAGCCCGCAAGCATACCGCCTCTTGCAAGTCACATTCGGGCTGCCGACTATCAGCGTGCTCCACCGCCATTGCGCACGACGCCTTCATGACTTCGACACATCACTCGAACTCCTCAAGACGAGAGTCGATCGAATGACGCAAATAGAGAAACAATGCTCGCTCAGCGTGGAGTTTATAGACACCAGACCTAACTTATACTACAACATCACGTTTGATAGGATATTGGGGTTTCACGAGATAGATGGAGTACAGAGCCCGTGGGTGGCAAAACGTGGTATGGTTGTAGTGGCGAGAGGATTGCTCGCAAACTGGACGCAGCCTGTGGCGCTCTGCTACCTAGCACGAGACGGCGACGCCGTCGACCAGTGGATCGACAAGATCATCCGCAATCTGCTATCTATCGGGCTGAAGGTACACGCGCTTGTATGTGACCCTATGGCGCCTCCGCTAGCTCGTGACGTCTCGACCGACCAGCCCTTCTTCCAGATTGACGACAAAAAGATCTACCTCATCTTTGACCCGCCGCGTCTGATGAAGATGCTGCTTTGCGATTTCATGACTTACGATTTCTGCTTTGAAAGGAAGAAAGCAAAATGGAGCGACGTGTTAGAATATAGAAAAATAGAGTGGAATAAAACGCTGACGCTAACGCCTGAGCTGACAGACCCATGCATGCATCCGCTCGCCGTCAGACGCATGCGGGCCACGCGCGCGGCGCGCATCCTGTCGCCCGCGCTCGCCGCCGCGCTGGACAGCCGCGTCGACCAGGGGCTGCTGGCAGACTCCGCGCGCGCCACCGTTAATTTCATCCTTAAAATCAACAACATCTACGACATCCTTGACTCCACCAAGAAAAGAGGCACATATTTGAAAAAAGGACTGTATAAGAATTCCAGCCAAATCGACTTCCTCATGTACATGAAGTCGTTTTTCAAATTCTTAAAGTTAGAAGACAATTACGGCCTGGATAAAACCACGACTAAAAAACACTCTGAAAGCTGGCAGATCACAATCGGGGCGGTGCTGGGTCTACGCGAAGACCTGCAGCCCTTGCGACCATACCTGCTCACGAGGCACTTACATCTAGTCGACAGCGTTGGTGAGAGCGCGAGGCGGGCGGCCGGCAACAACAAGCCCAGCTGCCGACAGATATTTGCCACATTCAAGAAGCAGTTCCTCGACAAAATGCTGCAGCCGCCAGGCAAGGAAAGAAGTGTTGATTTAAACAGGCTATTGGCGCAAGTAATGACTGACGCTAGCGCTGGAGCACAGCACGTCGAAATGGATGATGAGATAAAAGTACAAGCGAGTGACTACAGGCGCCTGCGACTGCCCAAGAGGCGCAGTCTCGCAGCAGCAGCTAAGCACCTCCTCCGCGCGGCGTCGCGCGTTCATGGGGACTGCCAGCTAGCGGTAGCGTACCTGCGCGCCCCACCGACGCCGGACTTCCTTCAACTAGTCACGGACCTGGACGAGGCCTTGACTAGTGCCCTGAGCGAAGGTGCCAACGCGCGCTCATTTCTGCGAGACTTGCACCTCGACGTGCATGTGCTAGACTGCGAGCTGCCTTGTGAGTGTTTCCCTCTCGACTATCTGAAGAGACTGTTCTTCCGACTGCGGCTGTACCGCTTGCTCAGACACAACCAAAAGCGGCTTAAAAGCGGCGAAGGAGATCTCGAAATTAATTCTTTAGAATAACATAGGGTGTTATTGTTGTTGCGCACTGTGATTTTAATGTTACCGATTAATTAAAGAAATATAATTTGGAAGCTAGTTTTAATTTTTTGTTGTCTTGCAAACTAATACTCTCCCACGTATCATCATCATCCTAGCGTTATCCCGGTACAGTTGCATCCTGAAGGATGCCGGGGTCCGCTACCTAATCCCAAGATTTGGCGTAGGCTAGTTTTTACGGAAGCGACTGCCATCTGACCTTCCAACCTAAGGGGAAACCAGACCTTATTGGAATTGGGCTTGTCAAGTGAGTGGGCAACTTGACTGTTAGAAGTTCTCAAGCCGCCCGAAGGCCTCTAACTTGGCTTAACGACTGCTATCATAGACAGCAGCCGGGATCAACGGCTTAACGTGCCTTCCAAAGGTCGGTCACCCGTCCAATAACTGACCTGGGCCGACGTTGCTTAACCTCGCATACCGCACGCAGTACGCGGGCGCCGCTGGGCCACGAGCGCTTCTCTACTATTACCATATACTCTCCCACGTATATGTTAATGGAAACTTGTCGAAGACACGTTTAGTGTCGACGTCTTCTCGTTAGTAGGATCGCGTGTGAACAGGCGCGCTTTTAGAGGAGTCCCTCTAACTGGCGCATGCGCGGGGTCGGTTAGCACCTGCGACTGCAACCAAACAATAACAACCAAAGGTAATTTATTTACTCAAGGTTTACCAACAAATGTTTACACCAATGCATACTTATTTCTACGAGTAGTGTAACAGTTACTTAAAGGTAAACTCCGCGTGCGTAATCTGTGAAGTATAACTAAATTTAAAAGTAGCAAGTGTATCTACAATGACAATTTAAAAGTTATATGCTATTTGCATTATTGTTCGTGAAGGCGTGTGCGTGCTAGAGCAGAGGACCTACTTCGAACTTCGTGTCGTGCCGTCCCTTTCACTCATATAGTGAATAACACGAGAGTGACAGGGACGGCACGATACGAAGTTCGGATTTCGAAGTACGGAATACAGGGCCAGGTTATTGGGTTATGCATGTTATTTATACCGCCGCCGCCGTCGGCGCGTCGCGGCCACCGCTGACGTCGCGCGCGCCGGTGACGTCACGGCGCCGCCGCGGGCAGCCACTAACATTAATGTTACATTAAACGTACATTGTATATACAGGGTGTAACAAAAATAGTGAGGATCCGTTTAAGAGCATATTCGGTATCGTATTCTGAAAGTAGAAGAATATTTTTTTGATGCAATAATTTTTTGTCCCTTGTATGGACAGTTGGCTGACTTGGACGACCTGCCCCATAGAATATTTTTTTTGCGTCAAAAAAATTTTTCTTCTACCGTATTCTGATTAGGAATATTTAGGAACGCCTAATCAGAACACGATACCGAATTCTCATGGTTACGTCTCCTGCGTCACTCTTTAAAACTGTGATTTTATAGGGTTTTAATCTACCTAACATCAGTTTTAGTGATGAGCATAAATCCGTTTGGAAATGGGTCATCTCTTGACCATGCTAAGAAGCCCATAACATAAACATTTTTCTAAGAAATTCTGTTACTGTTGTCTCCTCGCTGACGGGACAGAATAACAACAAGAAAAATATCATGTGTCATGTGACACTCAACCTAAGGATTCACATAATATCAGCGTCGGATCATCTACTGTGGCCCGACATTGTGCTGAGTGGACTCCTTTTTCGCACTTTAAAAAACACTACCTGTAACTAGCGAAATTATGTATATGTACCTAGATTAAGGTTTGCGAAATAAATTTTCTTTTCTTTCTTTCTTTTTCTTAAAAAGTTGATTGACCCAAATGTTTCCTTTAGTGCCGCTCTCCGCTCGCCTCGCCGCCGCACTCCTTGTGATTACCGCGGCCGCCATCACGCGTGCGGTCTGCCGCATCCGCCCGCCGCACTCCTACACGTAATAAACTTACAAGTAACACTAATAGAGTATACTGTGTGTAGATTGTATAAAATATCCCCTAGCTTTGCTTATCGTATCGTAAGGGGTTGACGCTTCGAGCTTCGACTAAAGTTTAATCACATTCGGCCTTCCTGCGGCAATGATGAGATGAGATGAGAAAGTTTCAGAAAGTTATGCGAGATTAAGTCACGTGCCTCGTTGTATGAGCCAGTTAGCCCATACACTTGAAAGCTGTGTTTGAGTGCGTTGAGGGAACGGAGAAGTTAAGTTGTAGTTAAGAAACTGTTTTATTATTTAAAAGTAGGTACGAAATAGTAAAGTTAATTGGCCATTCCTTCAGTTGATGTTGATCGTATGCGAGTTTAATTTGCACTAATATATTTTACTTTATTTCGCCATATCAAAGCGCGGCCGAAAGTAGGTCGCAACGTAAAAGGAAAAAAACCGGCCAAGGGCGAGTTGGACTCGCGCACGAAGGGTTCCGTACTAGTATCTATAAAACAGCAAAAATAACTTAACCAAAATTACAGTTAAATCAACCTATCTCAAAAACTATAAGAGATACTTTGATCAAACCAAAAATCGTTGAAAGAGTTAATTAGCATGCATCACCTCTATTTTTTTTAGAATTTTATACCCCGTAGTTATAAAAATAGAGGGGGGGGGACATACTTTTTACGACTTTGAGAGCTGATATCTCAAAAACCGTTCACTTTAAGAAAAATGTTTTTTAGAAAACTTTATATCATTTTAAAAGACCTTTCCATTGATACCCCACACGGGTATGTACATCGAAAAAAAAATTTTCATCCCTCAGTTACATGTATGGGGGGCCCCACCCCCAATTCTTTTTTTTACTATTTAGTGTCATAATTTTGTAGCGGTTCATACAACACATATTCCCATCAAATTTCATCACTGTAGTACTTATAGTTTCCGAGTAAATCGGCTGTGACAGACGGACAGACGGACAGACGGACAGACGGACATGACGAAACTATAAGGGTTCCGTTTTTGCCATTTTGGCTACGGAACCCTAAAAATGTACAGTATTGAGACTGTACACTCGTAATGTATTTCAGTGCTTCGACCAGAAGTATACCTGTTAAGGTTAACTTTCAGAACCTTTTTCATTGTCAGAAAACTGGAACTGCATTAACCGGAAAATAAAGGTAGGTAGTTTTAAAACGGTATGACGTCATCTCGTTTCGTTAACCCAAAAGATATTTTTCGGGAGTGGAATATAACGGTACCGCAGTTTTTTTCGATACCTGAACCGTTTTTATTAAGGTATCGTTTGGGCTTTAAGACGGTGCCGCCATGGCGGCAACCAATCAGCGCTAGTTATTGGGTGAATGCCTAAATACCCATTTTTGTTAAATTCATTCGGCGCGATAGATTACGGACATCGTAAAAGTTACGTTCGAAATTTTTCGGTACCGAGATAATACCGGTTGGCTACCGTTATAATAAAGGTTTGAGTGCGTCTACCAAAAATAGCGATATCGTTATTTTATACGGGTAGCGTACCTTTATATATCAACCGGAATAGTTCTACCTTTATAACGATGCGGTATTGATATTCAATACCGCTACCATACCGCTTATACCGTACCGAAAACTGTCCCTGGGCTGAAGGCTCCCTCTGCTATATTATGACAATTATTGAAATGAAATGAAATGAAATTATTTATTCTTCAATTTAGGCATATTACATGCACCTATGAATGTCAAAAAAGACTACGACCGGTTCATAAAATAAACCTCTGCCTCGAGAAGAACCGGCGTAAGAAACTCGGCGAGGTGTCATTTTTTCAAAACAATATACAATGTATATAAAATAACAGTATCATAATACCACAGAATTACAATAAAATAAAATATAAATATTTTTTGGACAATCCTACGCAAATCAACCTAGTCCCTAACTAAGCAAACGCTGTATGTAATCGTTTATCTTATAAAATGCTTTTGAAATAATTTAATTTGTTTCACGACAGATTTAAATTTAGAACCCGTAAGTTCAGTAATGTGTCTTGGAATTTTATCGTAGAATTGACATTGCTTCACCGATTACATTTGCAAAAGTTCCATTACATAGCTAATAATGTTGTCAAAATGTATTTTAATTATAGTCTAAAATGATATGAAAAGGCCATTTAAGAGATTCAGCGCATTTTACTAAAATTTTGAACATGGCAGAAAAATGAGTCACAGCAGCTAGGAGTGTTATCGAGTCACGTTTCATGGGAGCGGAGTAATCTGGCTTTACGCCGCGCGGCGCCGGCCGGGGCGTGTCGCCGTCGCCCCGTGACACGCGGCTTAAAGCGTAAAGGATCTACCCACTACACCGTATCATACCACGACCGGACTGTGAGCGTATCAGACACGGAATGGAACACGGGCTACTATGCCCATTAAACCGTGTCAAGAGCATTTCATACCCGTACATAACGGGTTGTGACCATTGTATTGACGTATCATCCCCGAAGCAACTGTGTTTTACTAACGTGTGTTTAGTTTTCAAGAGCGAATGAATAGTTTTGTCAAGAAAAAACATTTATACCTATACAATGGCTAAATATTAGGAATTTGCCCATGAAGAGAATTGGCAATTATTTTAGATAAGGAAGAACGGGAAGCGATAAGATCAAACCATCACGAAGTTACTAGGTTCACGCCGGTTTGAAAAGATGAAATGTCGAGGGAGAATACTGTACATTGTTTACGCACCGGCTTGGCAACGCGCGTGCAGTGCACGGAGCGCTTCGGCACCATCACAATTTTCTCGTAGACGAGTTGTTGACGGTCCATGTGCACGGCAAACTACGGTCCGGTGCCCTTACCATGAGTATGCATGACCGTATTCGCTAGCGACTGCGTAAACGATTTAGTATACCGATTCTTAGTTCTATTGCGTAACTGCCAGAGGCGCTGTACTTTTGCCCATACAAATTTTTACGCAGTCGCTAGCGAGTACGGTCATGTAAACTCATGGTAAAGGCACGGGTCGGTAACGACACGTGCTAGTGGGCATAGGTCTTATAGTTTTCAATACATAGAATATGTTTTTGCCTGACATGTTCCTAATACGGTCACGGTATGATACGGTGTGGTGGGTAGACGCCTTTACCCACACCTTCCTACTATACTTTTTCACTTTCATAGAACAATCCGTCAAGTCTACGACGTCGAGTCTCAACACGTTTCCATTCGAGTTTCTTGCCGGTTGTAAATGCACAAAATAGCGATGGCTTAGTTGCGGCAAGGACCATATACAATTGTATATGGTCCTTGGTTGCGGCTTGCGGCTATAAATCACATCGCCGCTGGCATTTAGTTTTCGCTTAGGTGCATACTCGTAACGCTGGCTCCGTATGCATAGGTCACCATATGACAGATATAAACAAGCATTCCTATACAATAATCAGTCCATAACACTAAGTCAGGAACAAAATATATAATAGATAACTTTGCAAGTTTATCTTCACTGTATGACATTAATTTTGTTATAATTGTAAACTCGAAATTATTATTCCTTCTTGAACTGTAAATTAATATTTTGACATGAAAAATGTATTACTTATTATAGTCTGACTTTCTTAAATTGTAAATTAATATTTTGACATGTAAAAGTGCCCTTATGGCCTATTTGCAGAATAAATGTTTGATTTTGATTTTTATATTTGCTCATCACCCAAAAAATGGCCTGAACGGGAATTGAGCCCGGGACTTCCAGCTTCGTAGGCATAACGTCACTACCACCCTACTAGGCGAAAGTGGTCGTCTTAGATACTTATATCACCTCCATGTCCGAGTGATCATTCTCTGAGGGACTGCTGCGAACCGAAAACGAACGAGGTTCGAACAAAGTTCGAATATCTCCCTCTCTGTCGCACTTGCTAGTTCGTGCGTGCCCCTCTGAAATTATCAGTATCATCACCAACGGAGTTAACTGACCATTCGTGCACTTTATGCGCATTGTAATAAGGGTCACTAATGGTCAGTTAACTGTGTTGGCGTTTGTACATATACGACCCTTTTTTGTTGCAGATTCTCACACGAAGTAATTATATGAAAATCTTTCAGGAAGTACTTTAATGTTAATAATAGTAAGAGTAGGTATTATTGGCCGGTAAATATGCAATCAATCAACCAATTTGACGACCGCTTTAGCCTAGTTGGTAGTGACCCTGCCTTCGAAGCTGGAGGTCCCGGGTTTGAATCCCGGTCAGGGCATTTATTTGTGTGATGAACACGAATATTTGTTCCTGATTCTTGGATGTTTTCTATGTATTTAATTTAAGTATCTATTTATCTATATAAGTATGTACTTATATCGTCACTTAGTACCCATAGTACAAGCTTTGCTTAGTTTGGGACTAGGTTGATTTGTGTAATATTGTCCACAAATAAATAAATAAATAAAATAAAAAAATAAAAATTTATTTATTTGCTAAGAATACAGTCTAGCTTAATAAGGTATTACATTTTTTTGTCCCTTGTATTCAGCCATTCAAGGCGTGCAAATATTTGTTGTTTAATGTGCAAAGTCAATTAGGGTTGCCCAGGATATTTCTGATTTCCAATTACACATTGCTGGGAATTAACAAATCGCATTTTAATAGGGATGACATGAATCCAGTTGAAGACAATGAGGGCTACTTATGTAATTGTATGAGGGCAAATGGCAAACTATACGTGCAGTAAGTGCGGCGCGGCGCGGCGCGGGCGGCGCGGCGCGGCACAAACGCCGCATTCGTCATCTTCCGTCGCCGGCAGCCGCGCGCCGCGCGCCTCACAGGGCTGCCCACGCTATAATAGTGCCATTATAAGAGACCTTTATTTATTTTATTTATTTAAGGTTTGCCAACAGATATAACACCATATGACTTACAAAGTAAATTGTGTATACAAAAAACAGAGCAGTGTTTATCCAATTACAGGCAAACACAACATGCAAATAGACTCTAAACATTGTGAGGTGGTTACAACCACCTACTAAAAAAAAAAGAGAAGCACATTGTATATGAAAACAATAACATAGTAGAGAGATTGTTAGTGGACGATTGTTGTGGTTAAAGTTTACAATAACTATACAAAAACTTCATAAAACTAATTTGAGACATAGACAACAAGTCCACCTTAGTGGCTTTAAATAGCTTGTTATGCTCCCTACGTATCCTAGGGAGGACACTTTGGGAGCCTAGATTAACCGAGACCTTAAATCATAATCAAGATCAGAACATTTATTCTGCAAATGCCTCAAAGGCACTTTTACAAGTCAAAATCTATCTAGGTACACAAAATAAAAAAAAAATACAATAATCAAAGTATCATTAATTAAATGTGTTAAAAATAAGACTAAGAAACTAATAACAATCGATATTTGTTTTAAAATGTTTTGATTTCAAATTCTGACAAAAGTATTGACAATACCAATAAAGTGATTAAAGGCTGCGATGATTTTATTAAAGTTTTAGATAGTAACATAGCCACTTTGGATTTTTTTGTGTGTAGTAGAATTCAAGCGGAAAAATAAGTTTTGAGCTTGAAAATGGTCGGTGTCGAGTGATCTTTGAAATGATATTTCTTAATAAAAAATCCAAAAAATACATTTAAAGCTTATGACATAAGGTCGCAATAGTCCTGTTCTAGATAGTAACACTGAGAAAATGTCAAGATACGTGTAAATTAAAACAGAAAATAGCCTAAATAGATAAGCGTTTTTTTAACTGATAAGGATTCTTAAGGTCTCTTAATAAATTATTGAAATTTGAGCCTTGACCTTAAAGACGTGAGTGACCAGTTTATTATATTTCAATTTATCTCAAACTCACAGGAGAATAAAAAATATAAAATAAAATTACACTTTTTTTTAATTACACTACACAAAAATTATTGCACATAAATCAAAAAGAAAAAAAGAAACAACTCTGTCGTCACGGCAAATCGATCATCTTTTTTTAAATATCATAGGCAAATAATAAACTTAAGTATGTAACTTGTATGTAATGTAACTGTGAACAACACTTTACTTCAAAATAAGGAGTAAGTTCTCAATTCGGTTGTATGTGTAAGGGGGTGTGCTTAGTGATTGCAATCCGGATTATTCGAAGTTCAAAAATCCGGATTTCGGAGCGTTTGAAAATCCGTTTTATAATCCGGATTTTGAAAAGAAAAAACCGGTTTTTCGGATTTTTCCCACCAGTACTAATTTGCTCAAAATTAATGCTAATGCGAAATAAAAAGCGGTGCACATGAAGCGGTAACGCGGGACAGCGACAAGACCAACCAGAGCTAAGTTTTAAAGAGCAATTAAATCAGCAGCTGTCTTTGCTCGACCAAAATAATCCAGGAGTTGCCCAGATTGCCTCACCAGATGCCCCGGATTTAGCTACCCTAATCCACATAGAAATGGCCGTCCACAGGGGCGGAGGAAAAATCGGTAGCATTTTATCCTCCGTATACAACCAGCTATTATCAATACCACCAACAAATGTGGAGTCGGAAAGGGCATTTTCGGCAGCTGGGGTGTCCTGTAACCGTATGAGGACGAGGTTAAGTGACGAATCTCTTGATGCGATGATGTTTCTTCGTTTTCATTTTTTATCAAAACGTGGAAACAAAATACAAAATTTGTATTTTGCGATCATGTTTACCAACCAATAGATGATTTTGTTATTAAATAGCGTACTTAGCGTAGCCTGCAGTGTACGTATCTTATTTTTATTATTTTTTAAAGATTTTGTTATTGGCGTAGCAGACGTAGCAGTGTACGTATGTATTTTGTTTTTATTATTTTTTAAAGATTTTGTTATTGGCGTAGCAGAGTACGCATTCTGTTTTTTTATTTTTAATAAAAACAACTTAATTTGATTGTTTGTTTCACTTTGCCTTTATGCCACATATTCCTTTCTTAAAATCCGGATTGAATCCGAACTTCGGATTTCGGTCAAACCAAGATCCGAAAATCCGGATTTGAAAAAATGTTCACGGATTTGCAATCGCTAGGTGTGCTGCGTCGGCCGGTCCGCAAGTTGGTACTTCTAAATTGTTAATTGATGTTCCACACCGCTTGGCTATGTTGTCAACCAACAAACATACTTATTTTATCGATTTGAAATATTCCGTTTTCTTATTTAAAAACGTTAATTGTCAATGTCTTAAAAATCTGCTAGAAAAATGGAGCAATTAAAAAACTGATTTCTATTCAAGTGTTTGGCTGAAAGCATATACTTCATGGTTGGGTCCGTTGTTACTACAATCCAGTTCTGATGATGCGGTCCATGAGAAATTGAGGGAACTTCTTAAATATTCAAAGGAAACTTACAAATTTTAGTATTTTTTTAAATCGAGTATTTTCATTCAGAAAGTAGCATCATCATCGTGGTATAAAAAACTCAAGGTGTGCATCTTTTGATCAGTAGTGTGTACACAGAAGGTGGAATGTGGCAACCCTGGCCGCGGTCCGCGTCGCTCCCTTTGATGTGTCGCGGCCGGGAGCCGCGCCGGCGCCGGCCGGAGCCGGACGTCTCACCACTCCCGCGCATGCCTGCGAACACTGTCCTCTGGTTCTGGTGGGGCCGGCTAATTCTGATCTACGATTACTTTCAGATGTTCCCAATCAGTCCAAGTGGGGTTATCCAGAAATCACGCGAGGTTCCGAAAGGGGGGGTCATGAAAACCTCACGTCTGATCACGTTGGGCGAGGGGGGTACAACGTACACCTCACGTGTATTTTTTCCTGTACCTACAAAACCGATAACGTTTTTTGAAATTTTGGAGCGCTTGCATAACACATATACGAAAAAATAAACACAATATCGACTAACACAATCCCATTTCAAATTAAATTTTTAATAATGAAAAAATACACGTGAGGTTTCGTGGAGGGGTCTCCTAGAACCTCACCAAAGATCACCGAGGGGGAGGGGCGGGGAAAAGTGGGTCAAAAAACCTCACGTGATTTCTGGATAAGCCCGTGGGATTAGCAGAGCTAGCTGTCTTCTGTATTACTAATAAACTTTCCACAAACAAACTTGGTACATCAATATAGGTACTTTATTATCGAACCTACACATAAAAATTCACGAGGCTGGGACCTGTATAGAGGACACAGCCAGATGGACATCCGGAAATGTCTCAAGTTTCTTTATTTGGCCAAGTAACAAAGTCACGTTACATCTAGCGAGTCATTTTAGATATTTTTTCTTAACTATTATCAATTATCATGCACATATTATAACATTTGTTCAAAATATTTCATTTAACACCTTCATAGCACCTTCATTTATTCCAACTAATACATAGTATGTCTGTTCGTGGTCTGTTCATTACAGTGATTTCTCTTGTCTTAATTAAAATAAATAAATATTTGTGGACAATCTTACACAAATCAACCTGGTCCCAAACTAAGCAAAGCTTGTACTATGGGTACTAAGCGACGATATACATACTTATATAGATAAATAGATACTTAAATACATAGAAAAAATCCAAGACTTAGGAACAAATATTCGTGTTCTTCACACAAATAAATGCCCTGACCGGGATTCGAACCCGGGACCTCCAGCTTCGAAGGCAGGGTCACTACCAACTAGGCTAAAGCGGTCGTCAATTATTCCTTAAATTCATTGACTGAGTAAATTCTAGAAATGTCATTAGTATTTCTTATGTGAGATGGTAGTAAATTATATACTTAAAGCAATTTTTAGTGGGAGACCTTGTATAAATGATTTTACTGATTTAGTTGGACCACTGCACAAAACGAACGTGATTTTGCCTAAGCTAAGGGGCTACTCCGAACTTCGAAATCCGAACTTTGTATCATGCCGCCTCTTTCACTCATATAGTGTATAACAGAGTGAAAGGGACGGCACGACACGACGTTCGGAGTACAGGCTCTGAAAGGGAGTCCTTCGATCACTACGCTCACTCGATCAATTAAAGACGAGCTTGTACACGAATACAAAACAGCCTAGCTAACATGATCTTGTTATGTCGTACATACAGGGTGTAACAAAACTAATGAGGATCCGTTTAAGGGCATATTCGGTATCGTGTTCTGATTAGGAAAAAGTAGAAGAAAAATTTTTTCTTTGTGTGGACAGTTGGCTGACTTGGACGACCTGCCCCATAGAAAAAAATATTTTTCCTAATTAGAACACGATACCGAATATGCCCTTAACGGATCCTCACTAGTTTTGTTACATCATTTATAACATTCGTCCCTCTCGCACTCACATATATAATAGCTAGTAAAGGACGAATGCTATATACCCGGTGCGGGCTGATATAATCGCGATAATGATAGCTACCCTGACTTTACTTTGTGATTACATTGGAGCGAGTGTTGCCAGGGCCCTTGGGACGAAAATTACGTTTCTTTTCTTGAAAACTTACATTTTTGATGCAAAAGTTACATTTTTTATATTTTTCATAATTACTTATCAAAACGTTCGATTCTAAGAAATGAGTCGCCACGTACAGCTACAATTCGGCGAGTTCGGCGACAGAATAACGTCAGGTTGATGGGTGGTGTCTCAAATGTCACATATAGTTGCAAGAGACGGACAGACAGAGTCGTACCATGTAGGTTCTTTTGTCACCTTTTCCGTATCTGTAAGTCTATAAATTGTCTCGCTTGGTCTCGGTTAGATACAATTGACCTTTCTTATTAAATACAGTTTCATTATTCTAAAAGTTACGAAAAATTCCTTTACAATAGAAGTTAGGTACTTACATGTTACGTGAGCCGCGCAAAAGTTACGAAGAATGTAAGAAATGTAACCATCTGGCAACACTGATTGGAGCAAAGGTCTTCAAGCTGCGTCGATGCTCCGATAGCCCCCGGGCCCCGGTTACTGCGGAGAGAACTCGAGTCGCGATCTAACTCAGAGTTGACCCTCCGCGGGCAATCAGACTCCATTGTCTGATCTGATTTGCTATTTCATGTTATCAAGAATGGTTCCATTTACTTCAAAGCACAGATGAAGATATTATATTTTATATTACTTTATGTTCATATTGAGGTCATGAGCTCGGAAGCTGGCTCGTATTCGTACCGATAACTTTTTGGAATGTTCGATATCTGCTATTAGCTAAAAACTAATCAAAATCGAAACATTTATTCTGCAAATAGGCCTCAAAGGCACTTTTACACGTCAAAATCTATCTATATCAAATAAAAATAATACCATAATCAATGTAGTGTTACATGTCAAAAATAAGACTAAGAAACTAATAACAATCGAGATTTGTTAGAGATGTATAAGGTCAATAAGCGTCAAGATAAAATGTAATAAGGTAGGTACAATAATCATAATAAAATATTGTGAGATACATCTCTAAGCGTCAACATAAAAATAATAAAATCTAATAAATAAATATCCTCAAAGATGTATAAGGTCTCTGAGCGTCAGTCGGAAAATAAAATCAAATGAGAACAGAGCGAAGTCTCCCATCATGTCAATTCCACTGAACACTAGTACGAAGTTACTAGTCCTTGCAAACATGAGACCGGACCCCACAAACAGCACCCGTTCACGAGTAAGATGCGTATAAGTAGTTATATCTAAGTACGTATATCTGCAATGGAAATTTTAAAAAGACAAATACAAAATACAAATACTAACATTTATTCTGCAAATAGGCCAAAAGGGCACTTTTACATGTCAAAATATTAATTTACAATTTAAGAAAATCTGACTATAATAAGTAATACATTTTTCATGTCAAAATATTAATTTACAGTTCAAGAAGGTATAATAATTTCGAGTTTGCAATTATAACAAAATTAATGTCATACAGTGAAGATAAACTTGCAAAGTTATCTATTACAAATATTACAACATCAGTAAAGTTAGAGATGTATAAGTTCTCAAGATTAAACAAGGAGTATAATGAAATTAATATAATATCCCAGAGATGTACATGGTCTCTGAGCGTCAAAATTAAAATTAATTTAATATTGTTAGAGATGTATATGGTCTCTAAGTCAATGATAATAAAAACGAATCCACAACAGGATGATGTCTCTCGTCAATCCCCTATAAAAAGACACTAGTATTAACGTAGTCACTAAGTCCTAGAACGATAATCTTGAAGGATACTGATATTATGTTTGATGGCGATTGTGCTTCGCCACGCCTGATGTGACGCGGCGATAAATTCCGAACCGAGAACTTTCCAATAATCCAAATGGAGAGTCGGTACATCAATCCTGATATATCGCGGTCGTTCCCTGCTGCTGTGTGCAGTGTAACTTCGACAATAACCTATATCTATCCAGACAGTACACTTGTTGGACGGAAGTCATTGGATCTTTGGCGTCATACCAAGTTCTCAGATTTTTTGATAAAAAAGTCTAGCTAGCATAACCGCGTTCAGTTCACATCGGGCGTACAGCGTTCGTTCTTCACTATATAGCGAACATGTTACAGCGCCAGTTCGGACTGTAAATTGCAAATCAAGTTGGTCGACTTTAATTTAGTAGATATATATTCAAGAACAGTATAGTACATATCTACTAAAGTCAAGGCAGGTAAGGAATCCGTCCCAATGCTTGACTATTGCCCATATCGTTGGGTGTCAATTTTCGTTTTATTACTTTGCAACCCATGGGGCGACATGCCTCACTTTCAACCCGCATCTTAGGTCAAATATGACCTACTTTCGTTTATGAGGAATGAAACGATACTTGAAAACATGTGTTTTGAGTGTATATAATATATAATTCACGAGTACCTCGTAGTTTGTCATACGAGTTATATTCCTAAGTCGAGCCGAAGCCGAGTCTCAAGGAGTGGAGTGCCTCGCGCGGCGCGGCCACTCGTAAACTTATCCTCCGAGCCTCCCCCGCTCCCACCCCCCGGGGGGTATATTTACATCAGGGTACACTATTTCCCCATTTCTGTATCAATAAATTTGACGTATTCGTTGAGTGGTGATAAAACCGCCCATGCCCGGACGTCGTAGCGAGCTGACTTGACTACTGAATATGCATCATCTTGGAACACAGATTCCAAGTTTAACCTAAAGTGCGTTGCTTAACACGTATTAAATACAATGTAAGCATAAAATAGGTAGTGCACTGGGATTAAATTGGTTTTATAAGGCCACAAAGAAATCTTGATCATCTGTATAATGTCATCGCAGTGCTGATTAATCCCATACGGTTATTATATAACAGCGAATACTTAAGGCATTTCAAGCTTATGAAGTAACATAATTGTTTTATTTATGTGTTTAGTTATAGTTTATGGGAGCCACCTGCTGCAGACGTACTATTTTAGTAACATTATAGACAACAAACAGCAATGTATTGCCACCGTCATATTCAAATAGGCCGAACAGCAACTAACACATGCATTTTATACCGTCCGCAGTTCATTCGTCACCGTCCGTCCTCGCCACATATCAGCACGTTACGCATCGAGGAATCACTGTAAAGATTCAGATAGTAACTCAGCTATCTGTATGTATAGTTAGAGTAGGGTAACGGTTTGTTTACACGTCTGTTAACGCGCACTCGCGAACGGAAGACAGGCACCGCGACACGCCGACAGCGTCTTACATCTAAGTATGCTCTCATTTGGAACTCGATTTAGAATATGTGTTGCAGACAGAGTCGTATTCGTACCATGTCCGATTCATCTGTTCGTGAGCATTTCGTGTAGTGTAACAAAATTTGTCAGATCGCCACCATGCCACGATCAGTACGAAAACTATCTCTGACATCTTTAAGACATCATGAACAGAGCCACGATTTGGTATTCTGTGAATCACTTGAGAATAGTTGCTAGATTCCAATCATTGTTACCAGAAATCCATATTACTTAAATAACCACTCGTCCGACCGACGAAAAAATAAACAATCAGTCCTTTTGTTATGTGCCCGGAGATCTCCGGGATGGGTAGACAATGGCTTTTGTAATTTCTTCACAACGCTCCCCATCGCTCGTGAGTGGCCGTCTTTACTCCGACCTACCTGTATATTTACGTTTAGGTACAAACGCCTTTATTATTAAACCTTATCTCCTTACAATAAGGTTTATAAATCGGTACCCTCGACGGCAGGATACACTCAGACACACAATGCTCGCATGAATCCTCCGACGATACAAAAAGTGAGTGATTGTTTTGATAGTCGTGACGAGGGTAGTCGCTAACGAGCGCACAATGCGCCGGCAGCGGCACCGCGCATGCGCGCAACATGCGAGTGTGAATAGGATGACGCTAACCACGACCCAATGTCTCAGTCTAAAAAATCTCTAAATAGATGCCGACCATGTGGTAAAAGGAATCAAGACTTCGGGATAAATTGATTTTGACCCTTCGAGGTGTATCAAAAGTGTATAAATGTCGAAGCGGTCATAATATCCAAGTGACAGAATTACCAAAGAGTCTTGTCTAGTGCCTTTACCATGAGTTTACATGACCGTCGCTAGCGACTGCGTAAAAATTTGTATAGGAAAAGTACAGCGCCTCTGGCGGTTACGCAATAGAACTAAGAATCGGCATACTAAATCGTTTACGCAGTCGCTAGCGAGTACGGAGCAAACTCATGGTAAAGGCCCAGATGATAGAATACCCTATAGGCATATTATCCAAGTGTCAGAATTAAGTACCAAGGTGTCTTATATCCAGACGCTAATAGAATAACCTATAGCCATAGTGTCTAAATTTTATAATGAGCAAGGAGTCATAATGTCCACAGGCTAGAATACCCGCTAGACGTAATGTCATAGTGTCAGAATTACTAAGTCCAATAATGACAGTTGTCGCCCGGGTTATTTCGGGTGGCAAGACATTCACTTGGCGGTACTGGCAACACTGACGGTACTAATCCAGTCTCACCGGTAACGTCACAAAACTGAGTTCATAAATACCCGGGCACATTCAAAAATCATAATTAATCGCGAATCGGCTTAAAATATTGTAACTTTGCTTAGATAATTATGATTGCTGATATCCAAATATGCTATTGGTAGAATTACTATCGAGTAGTGTATATTATGGTGGTAGTTTTTTGACATTCATAGGTGCATGTAATATGCCTAAATTGAAGAATAAATAATTTCATTTCTATGTAAAATGTGCAATATCTATAAACTGGGTGCTATGGTTCAAATATTAAAGTATATGTATCATTAATCCTGTGTTTCTATCAATCTATCGGAACTTACCAAAGAAAACTTACCGCTTGATGGTTAGATATATAGTTATTTTTTAGTATGAGATTTAGAGCCTTCAATAGCACATAAAATCTTATCAAAATTATTATATACAGCATTTTTTTAAACATTTTCGGCGGAATAGCTCAAAATAAATACATTTCACCGGGAGAACCCAGGCGCGGATACAGGGGGGGGGGGGGCAACAGGGGCAATTGCCCCCCCCTGAAGCCTGTGTCAGGGGAGGGCAATTGCCTATGTCCTGACGTAGGAAATATGTTCTGACAATAAAAACAGTAATCAAAAGTCAGTTTTATTTTCGGAAAGTTCGAAAGTGCCCCTCCCCCCTGAACAAAATCCTGGATACGCGCCTGGGAGAACCCGTGACCTTTCGCCAATGGATCTCATAACAGCTTCTCACATCTTGACATTCTCACCTTGACCAATACACCTCGAAAGGGATTTTAGAAATTGCCTCGTTTTTCAAGGATTACGACTCGCTTGACAGACTAACCCACATCCTCTGCTCTTTTACTGCTCGTACATATAATATTATTAGCTGTTACCATAGGCAGTTTTTACAATGATTCCGTTATTGATAACTGGGATCCAGAGACGAGGTGCCAAAAAAAGTGAGTAAAAAGGCGCGGGCGCGGGACGGGCACCCCGGCGGCGCCGCCGCCGCGCCGGAGCGCCCGAGATCGCGCGATACCGCGGCACCGCGTGCGCAGCGAGATGTCACGAGATACCGCGTGATTAATGCAGCGTGGTACACAGTCCCTAGCTGCCGCTAAGTCTAACCCCCATATTCATAAAACTTAACAAACCTCTGCTAACTAAAATGTTCTTTGTCCCATTCTCACAAACGTCAATGTCAAAGTGACAGATAAGGACAAACGAACTTTAGCGGCTAGTTAACTAATATAGGTTTGATAGACGTTTATGAATAGGGGGGTAAGACATATGCCTAGACTAGCTGCCAGCCAGCGGAACTTAGGTAGTCCCTGCGAAGTTCATACAAAAACCCCGAACATTTACCTAACTGTCGGCCTTCGTGACTGATGTGTCGGGGGATTCGGTGTCGGTGTCGGGGGAGTCGGAGATTAAATCTGCAGCGCGCTTCGTCGCACAATATTTTAACGAGCGTAGAATTTAGTTTGACCAAATAAGGGTCGGTTGCACCAACATACGATCACAGGTCGGTCATCGTCAAATATGGCACCGGCAGCTGTCATCCCATAGAAACTTGTGAAACTTTCCATGCAATCAGATTTTGACGAACACCGCTTACGATTACAGACGGTTTGGTGCAACCTACCCTAACCGTGTCGGTAGTGAGAATTGTGTATTAAACAAGAGGCAACATAAACAGTGTTTTTCTGAGTGCGGGGTGGATGGGGGCAGCGCAGCCGCCGGCGGCTGTAACCAAGTAAACACAAGCGGACCACCCGCGACTCCTGCGCGGGCTAGGCAGTTGCACTAGTAGTATATTAATGTATTTTGTTTCCTGCACTGAAATTATCTGGCGGACTAGGGAGGCTGGAAATAGGCTACATGAAATGTGGTATCCTAACAAATTCTGTCATAAATTTTGGGGCGGAAAAACTACATAAGTTTTCTTACTGTACGAGTATCTGTTTTGTACAAACTCCTAGAAGCAATAAAATTAGTCCATCGAAACATCACACAGCCCGATTACTATTTATAATCACTTAATGGGTGGGGACTCATGGGGTGTTGGACTCTGAAGGATTCAAGAGAAGTTCAACCTTGTCACGTAACGACTGTGCCTTTGCCATGAGTTTATATGACCGTACTCGCTAGCGACTGCGTAAAAATGTGTATGGGCAAAAGTAATACAGCGCCTCTAGCGGTTACGCAATAGAACTAAGAATCGGCAAACTAAATCGTTTACTCAGTCGCTAGGAAGTACGGTCATGCAAACTCATGGTAAAGGCTCTGTAATCCGAGCTAAGGACGCGGCCACATCATTGCGTTGCGACATATTTTGTGCATAGATTTCTACGCATGCGCGACTCGATGCGATTGCGACGTCGGTAAACCACTTAGCATCAGGTGGGCTGTTAGCTTGTTTGCCACCGACGTGGTATAAAAAAGCAGCTAGTCCACAACTTAATACTGAGTATACTGACTATATAACTAGGTATGTAGAACCAGGTACGCCCGAATGCGCTATGCAAATACACAGGGTGTAACAAACCTAGTGAGGATCCGTTTAAGGGCATATTCGGTATCGTGTTCTGATTAATGTTAATTATAACCGGTTTAGCCTAGTGGGTAGTGCACCTGCCTGTGAAGCTGACGGTCCTGGGTTCGAATCCCGGTCAGGGCAAATATTTGTGTGATGAGCATGAATATTTGTTTCTGAGTCTTGGATGTTTTCTATGTATTTAAGTATTTATATCTATTAAATATATCGTCGTCTAGTACCCATAACACAAGCCTTCTTGAGCTTACTGTGGGGCTAGTTCGATTTGTGTAAGATTGTCCTCTAACATTTATTTATTTATTTATTTATAAGGTCAGCATCTACGTATTGTTAAGGGATGTTTAGTGTTGCACTGGCCGTTATTTTATAAGGTTCTGGCAGAATACCAGCGCTGTGGCATGCCACGGCATTTATGCTGAGCCAGCGCCTATTCTCTGCCACGACACATGGCTTATCTGATTAGTTTCTAAGTCTTAGTTCTTAAGTAGTTGCATGTTATTACTTTAATACTGTCAGAGTTAATATTTTATTTAATTGTAGTACTGTGTTATGCCATGTATGTTGTGGATGTGAATAAAGAGTTTATCTATCTATCTATTAGGAAAAAGTAGAGGAATATGTTTGTCGACGCGAATTCTTTTTTTTTCTATGGAGCAGGTCGTCCAAGTCAGCATAAAAGTACAAACCGAATATGCCCTTAAACGGATCCTCACTAGTTTTGTTACATCCTGTACATACGCAGGTTCATGACAGGCAAAAAGTTTACTCCAGCAGTTTTGGGAACGGGAGGACTACGCCATATTCAGTGTTTGTGTTTCGTATACATAGAAATAATGGTTTCTAGGTAGTGACAGCGCCGGCGGAATATTAAAGCGGGTCCGGCGCTGCGGCCAGCGCGATCGCGACCCTGCGCCGCCCGCGCACGGTCGCTATTCGTACTCCAACCACCATCAAACATGTGCCTAAGGACAAAATGAAAGTAAACTTAAGCTTATAAAAAAAATAGGGTCCAGTTTAGAGCACGTGTAGTTCGCAATTATGTAAGTCCTGAGCCCGCAGAGTTCCGTCGTTATTGCCTGTGGGCTTGGTCGGCATACATGGTGGAAAATAGGCTTTTTGTATGATACCTATGTCAAAAATCAATTTAATGATAGTAGCTGTTGGTTCGCCGATTAATCAATAAAACGGTATACCTACTCTTGCTTGCCTGAATTTCATTTGCCCGAATTTTATCTGCCATAATATTCAACTGCCCTAATGTTGTTTTCTATAATTTCGTATGCCATAATGATACGAATGCCATACCTTTTGTTTTCCATAATATCAATAATCTCACCATAATCATTGTAATCCTTAACTATCACATGCCATAATGTCATTTGCCATCCATCTCAACATCCATAATATTCATATGTAATAAATTGGGTACGTATTGCAGTGTCTAAAATTAAAAAAAAATACCTCGAACCTATCCGCGATCCGAGTTGGTTTTGCCACTAAGTCCCTGTTCAAAGAATGGGCATCAAAGAAACTTTTCTCTGAGATTAACCAATGCCAAGATAGAGGGGAATAAGGGCTTAGTGGCAAAACCGACTCGGATCGCGGATAGCTCCCGCTTTCGTCTTCGGGGTTATTTTTTTTATAAAAGAGCGGAAATGCATGCATGGGCATGAGCATGTTTAGTATGGCGTTTAAATATTCTATTAAATAATATTATTGCAAACAATAATATGGAAAATAATACGTATGGCATTCGTATCATTATGACATCCAATATTCGGGTAAACAAGAGTATGTCATTTAACTATTATGGTAAACAAAACATTCGGGCAAATGAAATTCGGTCAAGCGAAATTCGGGCAAATGATTATTATAGTATATGAATTTCGGGCAAACAATAGACAATAATTGCCCCCGAAGGAAGCGGACTGCATGCTGCCGTGTCGTGCCGCTAATGCCGCGCTGTTTCACAAACTTGTTAAAGATAAAAGTTAGTGTTAAGATTGCTATCCCACCCGGCGGCCGATAATTACGTCAAATTTGAACAAAAAATCAAAACCATTTAGAAGTTAGCGTGCGAAGCGACACGAACATGTGATGTTAAACGAGCGAACATTCACCAAATGATTGCCAGCTGCAAACCACCAGTACCGGGGCTATCCTCCGACCACGGCCATCTATAACACAGATTTAGGAGTCATATTACTTGATATTGTGTTTATATTCCTATATATGTTATGCAAGCGCTCCAAAATTACAAAAAACGTAAATAGACTCGCTGTTTTTGACGAGCGAAATCATGAATTATAATTTCCTACATAAGTGATATTATTTCTCGGTTTTGTAGGTGCAGGAATAAAATACCCATGAGGTCTACGTTGTATGACCCCCTCCCCCCCTCCCTTCGGAACCTCGCGAGATTTCTAGATAAACCCTTACACGGGCAACCTCGCAGTCCCTAAACATTCAGCTTCTCTCAATAAAATTGCGAATCTCAAAGATATGCATTCCCTTCATTCACAAACTCTACTCATACTCGTCCGGGAGTTCATACCTCTTCTAATTAGACCCCTGAATTCGAGTGACTATACCAAATGAAAGTTGAAGTTATACTGGGCTAAATACGGATAACGGTGTTGAATTAACTTAATAAGTATGTAAATATCTAGTCCGCCGCCCCCCGGCCCGCGGCCCGCTCGAGGCTCGCCTCGGGACCCGATATGAATTATCTATGAGCTTATTGCGCACAGATATTGGAAAGATTCGCATTAAATACCGGCGGTATCGACCGGGGCCGGGACCGGGAGCCGGCTGCCGTGCCGGCGCGCAGCCATGCACATTTTACCACATAACTCTAAGCTCATAGCCTTATTGCATTGCACACATGCCCGTGGAAACGCGTTAAATCATACTTACGTCTCTGCCCGTCAAATAGGTGCTCCAAATGGCAACAGCATGAGTATTCATTTTCTAGATATGTTTATATCTTATATCAGTAGACGGAGGCGGTTATAAGCGTACGTAATCTGTTTCCAGGATATTTGTATCACATTTATGTTTGCTAGTTGCAAGTCGCCTCATACTTTCTCCCATATACCTACGGGGTCTCTGTATGATAAAATATCATCTAAGTAATTCGGAAACTTCGCTACCTCAGTGCTCACTATCACAGAACGAAGAACTATTCCAATTTATATGTTTACGCATTGTTGAATTATTAAAACTGCCCTATTCCGAGATTTTAAATCTCTTTGCTACGAGGCAATGATTGATAAATTTGGATTTATTAGCATTAGTTTTTGGATTTATTAGAATTTCGATCATACGAGATGGCGCACAAAAGGGTTTCGCATTGGAATTGGAAGAATCATTCTTGCGTAACAGGATAATGCGAGATAATAATCAATAATTTAATAATTTGTCAGGGTCGCCGTCATCGAAATCGATGAGGAGGATTATAATGCGAGATGGTGTGTATAAATAAATTTCGTCTCGTTTATTGATCAGGAACAATTTTTACAATCAAAAACAGTACCCGGTGTACCCCAAATTAGGCAAAGCCTGTATCTTGGGAGCCAAATGAGATATTTGGTATCAAATGATATATTTGGTATCAAATGAGATATTTGGTATCAAATGAGATATTTGATATCAAATGATATATTTGGTATCAAATGAGATATTTGGTATCAAATGAGATATTTGAGATATATATTACATGCCAGTTTATTAACCGGGTTACTACGGAGTAGGCTGGCTGTTGACGCATATCGTTGTCCATCGTTATGAGCCGTGTGTCTCTCACCGTCGGCTGTTCCGGTCTCGGCCCACTCGACGTGTGGGCACGTCGTCTGAGTCGTCTCCGACAGCGCGAATACCGGCGCCCGACAGGAGAACTTATTAGATAATATCGTGGCAAGCCGGTCTTCACAAAAACCCGCCTGAAGGGAACCAACATCTGGTTCCGGCAAATACTTTCGATCGGAACCAGATCTTAGTTTTTTTCTTCTCGGTGTCAAGAAATATTGGGATTACTGAAACCGAGACAGGTTGTGAATAGCATATCTGGATCGGCAATGTCAACCTAATAGTGAGCGGTCGAACAATACTCAGATAACGCGCAGAACTGTATCTAAAGGGCAAGGATGGTTCAGTGGGATACCAGTTGAAATAACAATTCTGCAAGATTTCGATTCAACAGTTCTAAAAAGAAAGACTCAGACTTGAATACATTCATGGCATATCGTTGGATGGAGCTCATACTGATTGTACGAGTCGTACACTGAGATGATTTTATTCTTGATTGGTGATTGTAGACTTGATAGAAACACTGATGTCGTTGTATGATTTTATTGATAACCAAGGCAAAGGAACTAGGAGCACGTATAAATGCAAACTGATTCACAAGTGGCGTAGTTGCCGATACATCGTTTTATTATAACGTCATTCATTCTTATTTAATGCCGACGCTGACGCGTGAAATGTGCGATGCTTGGATCGTACACTAATATTCATCAATATAGTTATACAGTGCCGAGAAATCCGATGCTATTTATTTATACGGCTAAGCCAGAGACAGTAACTGGTGCTGAGCAAAACAGGCATTTGATTTAGTAATTCAACACAATTTGGTTCGCGTTGTAACATCTAATCTAACTGGCTATTACCTAGTCATACATAAGTAGTAAAATTGGGCAAAGTTTGTGTAGAATGCTGAAGCTTGTGTTTTCTATACCATACAGTCGTTCTGAACTTGAAGGCAGTATAGGTCAGGCACGTATCCAGAGGGGGGGATAGATGGGATTTATCCCCCCCCCCCGAAAACGTTTTTAGGCTTCTGTTTATTTATTCGCTTGCGTGTTCTTTCAATAAGTAGGTACAAGTTCACATAATTGTTTCAATGTTTGTCCCCCCCTCCGAACCAAAAGTCTGGATACGTGCCTGCAGTAGGTATTTGCTCCGAGTAAGCATAAAGTCTCGATCTCAGCTTAATAACCATTGCCACACGCTGCCATAATCTTCGCGCGTGTCAGATACACGCCCGGGGCGTGACTCGGCGCTCAGCACTTAGAATTAGCACTTAAAGCGCAACATGCCCGCCGTGATCACGTCACGAGGTCACGACCAATCACGAGCGCCCGCGGGCGCCCAGCCCGAGGAGCGGAACTCCGAGCCTCAAGCGAGTGCATGAAGTAAACCTGCCAATGTGACACAACTTAATACCAAAGTGGGCTAGCACAACTTGCTGCCAAGTCGTATCTCGTGCGACTCAGCGATTTCTGTATCACTCGAACTGTGCGAATTAGAAAGAGGAAAGTAGATATTTCTCTACTCGCGTCGCAGAGGCAGTTGTGCTAGCCCCGCAATTGACACGTATTGTTCATTCACCATTAATGTGACATGTCACATAAGATTGATCGTGTCATATTTTGAGTTAGTTTAAAGCACTGGGTCGTGTAGTGTACTCACTTACTTAGAACAGTTAGAGCTATAAGATGCAACTACTTTTAATTTGCTGCTTTGGCTACAATTGAGATGACATTGTCTAGCAGTGGCGGCGCGTTTAAAATATTCTTAGGGAAGCCGGAAATGATTTGCCTATATTTATCTTCATGAGCTTTAATAAAAGAATTGGATTGGGTGAAAATTAGGCAAGCCAGTGGGAATCGAGTTTTATGGACGCTCCGCCACTGTTGTCTAGTAAACATAACCAGTGTTAGGCTCATTGTCCGTATGATTTATGAAAGTGAGACTCCTAAATGTGTGCTAGAAAGGTACATGTAGGTACGTACATAGCTATCCTACTACACAATGTTCTGTGGGACACACTGTATCGACCGACCGGCGTCAGCGACCGACGTTAGTGGAGCAGGAAATTAAGCCTTATAAATGGGTAATAGATCCCCCGATATTTCCAAATTCAGAATCTATGGAGGACTTCTGTTTGACGGGCCTGAAGGTGGCGGCAGCCTTTTTAGGTTTCCGTACCTTATTAGGTTCACTTTGTTGTCCGTCTGTCTGACTGTCTGTCAAGACCCTTTACATCGGGAACGCGTGGAGTTGAAATTATGACCATGTAGGTACTCAGGTCTACAGTCCCTCGAAGCTGTGAGAAAATCTAACTTCTAAGTTACCGTAAAACGAAACATACGGCAGTTTATGCACAAAACGTATATTTCGACACTTTGAAGGGAATCAAAATTTATAGGGTATTTTGCATTGACCTAGAACTGAAATTTGGCAAGTATAATTGTCTTATACCACAAGCACAGGGAAAAGTCTGAAAACTACACGTTTGTAATTAAATCACAAAAATATAGTCATAATTTAAAGTTCGTAATCAATCAATCATCGAGGTTAAGCAATGGTATGAGCGGTCAGAATACGGAACCCTCGGTGGGCGAGTCCGACTCGCACTTGTCCGGTTTTTTTTCTATCGAGAAAATTGTAAGCAATCATGTTTGGACTATAATCAGAAAAACAATAGTTAAGACAGGCCCGTTCCTCTTGCCGCTTGGGCCACGTAACTCGGCTCCGACACACCTTGGCGGTGTCCTATCCGAATAGGCTATTGTGCTAGGAACGAAAAAGCACGTGCTATGCAACAGGCGCGTGCGAGTGCAATGCCATGATTAGCTGTCAAACGTCAGTTTTGTTAGAAGAAACTTATCAGCATTGCGATACAGCGAGGAAATGCCGCCAGTTTAAGTTAGTTGTGTTAGCGATCTATAAAACCAAAGAAGGGTCGTTTAACGCTGATACGTCAGAATATTTTCGGACGAGAATTGTTCAACTGGCATTATGGATGAAGCGCGGGTCTTCTGACACTGACAGTTAAAAAAAGTTATCGGCAGAAGAGCGCGAAAGGAGAGGAAGACTATTGTTATTATTGTGGCTTGAATTGTAAAAAATAAATAAACATATAGCGATACCTAGTGATTTTTAATAGTTCAGAAGTGGTAAGGAACAGTAAACGCCTCCTATAAACTTTAGAACAGGTGAGTTGAGGATGCAAAAGTTAATATTTTCCGATGTAAACAGTTCACCCAATTTGACGGCAAGTAATTGACGATCAGTATGAAGTTATGTTTTATATTACGTTGATATGATTTAGCAGACTAGCACAGCTATGAATCCAGAGTGAATCATTACAAGTATAAATATAATAAATGTATTTATCATTATTTTATTTCGTTACATAGCGGAATGCGAGATCGCAGGCTGACATTGACGACACATGAAACGATGTTGTTTAAAAGTGTAAACAATATGTATTTGCTATTTATAAGTACATATTACGTTTATTTAAGAAAAATAAAGTCTAATCCACATAGATATTGATATCTTGTCGGTACTACAGAAATTCTGGTATCATGCAAAATATACATAATGTTACATTAAAAGTACCTCAGTAGTAAGTATATAATAGATATAAGGTTAAATCGTGTTGAAATAATGATGAAATAATGATATGTAAGTTTTATCTCGGTTTAATTGGTGCAAATATTGGAAATATATATATATATTTTGTTTTTCATATGCGTTAGGGTACGTTCCCTTTTAGTTGACTATCTAGTTTAAAATAAGACTGACATACAAAGTAGAAATAAATATGCACATAAAATTTCACAACATCTAAATATAATTTACTAACATTAAAATACATACTTAAAGTGGACCCTCGACTAAATTCATGATGAACAGGCTTGTAAATATTTGATGTTTTATTTTAATACACAAGGCTGTATTTGTTTAATATACATTAAAGAAATAGCAACATGATTTACAAAAAAAAAATCATTACTGTTTCTTTTTCTCTGTTTATGGAATAATGACAATTATGAGTATCAATTAGATGGAATATATTATTTAGTGATTTGTAATAAATTAGGGGTAGCAAGTTATGTTATGCTAGAATGTCAACGGCATTGTATTTATTCTCGACAGCAATGTCCGAGCCGGGAACGCCGCCGCTTAGTATGGGGCGTGTCATCAGAAAACCTCGAAGGCATGCAAGAAAGAGAAGAGAAAGGAGCTCCAGTTTAGACAGCCCAACTTCTAAGGAAAACTCTATTGATCGGAACACGAAATCTAGAGGGAGAAATAGCCGTAAAAGGAGAAGAAGCAGCTCGTCTAGCTCCAGTGTGTCCTCATCACCCATACGAAGCAAGCGATCTAAAAGTAGTAAACGTGTTAGAAAGCACAAACTACAGTCATCAAGGGACAGACGAGGGAGCAGTCAGACCGAATCATCAATTTTGAAGGATTTGGTTGCGGCTTTAGAAAATCGTAATCGGGCTCCTCAGGGCTTTGGATCTCAAAATGTGATACCTGAGTTTGATCCTCAGGCGAAATCTCAAACAATGAAAAATTGGTTGTCAAAGATAAATGAATCCGCTTCGGTCTATGGGTGGTCTGAGAAGCAAACTGTTTTCTATGCCTTACCGCGACTTGCTGGACTAGCTAAGCGCTGGTTTGATGGACTAACAAGCGTAAAGTACACGTGGCACGAGTGGCAAGAAAAATTGCTGCGAGCTTTTCCCGGCGAAGAAAACTATGGTGATCTGCTCACAGAGATGCTTGCCAGGAAAAGCAGAAGAAATGAGACTCTGGAAGAGTATTATTACGATAAGATTCGTCTTATTAATAGGTGCGAGATAAATGGAGTTAAAGCTGTAGATTGTCTTACTCAGGGTATATATGATCACAACATTCGCATGGGTGCTCAAGGTCTGTGTTTCAAAGAACCCGAGGATCTACTTACTCATTTTAGAAAAATATCGCCTAAAAGAGAGGATTATGGTAAAGGTGGCATCCTACGTGAGCGAGTCCCACTTAGTCAACTAAACCGCCCACAGACAACTGAGGTTAATCAGAGGAGAGCTGGCAGCACTTGTTTTAACTGTCGTCAAAAGGGTCATTATTGGCAACAATGTCCAAAAGAGTTGATACAATGTGACAAATGTAAACGCGTAGGCCACAATGCTACTCAATGTAGTTCAGCCTCTAGCCGCTCAGATAAACCTCAACTTGGGTCAAATGTACCAAAATCAATTAATAAAATTGAATCTGTGTCAAGGTCCTGTAACAAATATTTAAAAGATGTCATAGTGAATGGAAAAAGGGTTCTTAGATATGGGCAGCGAGTGCACGCTATTAAGTGATGAGTCTTTACCTGATATAGCAGAAGAAGAAACACGGAATATAAAAGATTTGCCGTTACTAAAAGGCTTCGCAAGCGGTTCTATTAAACCTAAAGGAATATCCAAAATCCTTGTGCAAGTTGACAGTATAATGGAAGAGGTGGATGCATATGTAGTGTCTCGTGAAATGCTACCTTACGGCACTGATATTCTTATAGGACAGAACCTCACGGAGCTACCTGACATGAGAATATATAAGACAGACTCTGAACTGATTCTTTTCAAAGCCTCTGACAAACTGGTACATATCACGATAGCAGAGTCAGTCGAAATCAACGGAGCAACTATTGTTGCTGTTAGTGCATCAGAGTGTCCAGATCGCTCCAATATGTTTATCTCTTCAGATGTATGCTTAAAACCCGGCTCTGAGTACATGATCCTGCCAGGAGTGTATTGTTTTGAAAATAATAGAGCCAATGTAGTGATTATGGGTCTGAATACAACGGCGTTAAAATTGAAAAAAGGGCAACTCATAGCCAGAGGAGTATTATTGCCCGATTTCGTACTAAGCAAGCAAAATCTGAGTCTGGAAGATAACCGGAATGACACAAAGAACATCTTCAGGATCGTTGAACAAGATGCGAAGAACATTAGGCCTGAACAAATAAATACAGATATTGACTTGTCTACTACTTTCAAAAATGAACTGGTAACGCTTCTAAATAAAAACAGAGATGTGTTTGCCTTTTCCAATGCTGAGCTGGGTAAGACCAACTTAACTGAAATGCACATTAAGCTGAAGGATGATACTCCAGTCACTTATAGACCCTACAGGCTATCCATTTCGGAAAGGGAAAAGGTTAAAAGTATGCTCGAAGATCTTTGCGCTAATGGCATAATTCGGGAGTCAGAGTCAGAATATGCGAGTCCTGTTATAGTGGTCCCTAAGAAAAATGGAGAGCTGCGCTTATGCGTAGACTATAGGGCGCTTAATAAAAAAACACATAAAGATAAATATCCGATGCCATTGATAGAAGACCAAATAGACAGTTTATGTGGACAGAATTTCTTTACTACCTTGGATCTGGCTTCTGGATACCACCAGATTCCCGTTGCGGAAAGCTCTAAGCATTTGACAGCTTTCATAACTCAAGATGGTCACTTTGAGTATAACAGAGTACCTTTTGGGTTGTGCAACGCCCCAGCTGTATTTCAGCGACTAATACATAAAGTACTAAATACCAAGAAAATACCGGGGGTCCTTGCATATATGGATGACATTGTGATCTCATCAAAAACATTGGATGAAGGGATGTTCAAACTGCGCCAGGTATTGGAAGCTCTTAAAGAAGCAAGTCTCACGCTTAATCTCAGCAAATGTCACTTTTTCCGTACGTGTATTGAACATTTGGGTTACGAGATTTCTTCTCAGGGAGTCAAACCAGGACAAAAGAAAACTGAAGCTGTGGCATCGTTCAAAAGACCAGCCAATGTCCATGAAGTTAGACAGTTTATAGGACTTGCCAGTTTTTTTCGACGTTTCGTGCCTGGTTTCGCGGTTTTAGCGAGACCTCTTACACGTTTGACCAAAGCAAATGAAAAATGGGTATGGGATGAGGCACAGGAAGATGCTTTTAAAACCATTAAGCAAATCTTAATAACTCGACCAGTGCTGGCTATCTACAATCCTGAACTGCTAACCGAACTGCATACAGACGCTAGTCAGATGGGCATTGGCGGAATTCTCATGCAACGGTCTGATGAAAAGTCTCCTTTGCGTGCTGTAGCTTACTTCAGTAGGCAAACTACGTCAGAAGAACAGTATTTTCACTCGTTTGAACTTGAAACCCTGGCTGTAGTGGCTTCTCTCGTACGTTTTCGGAGCTACTTAATAGGAATTGAATTTAAAATAGTAACTGACTGTAACGCCGTAAGACTGACATGGACAAAGCGAGATCTTGTACCCAGAATTGCCCGCTGGTGGTTACAGGCACAAGAATTTACTTTCACAATTGAGTATCGCCCTGGAACTCAGATGTCCCATGTTGATGCGCTAAGTCGCAATCCAGTAGGTACGGCGGAAATAGAGGAGCTTAATGAAATCACTGCATATAACGTACTAAAAATATCAGCTACGCCTTGTTTGGATGATATACAATACACCGACCCACAATTAGTACTAATAAAATGTATCCTGAGTAACGCGTGCAATGAAGCGAAAGATATTAAAAATGATTACATTCTAAAAGATGGTAAATTATATAGGAAAGTTGAAGATTCTCTAAAATGGGTTGTTCCCCAAGACGCTCGTTGGAAAGTATGTCACATGTCACACGATGAATTTGGACACATGGGATTGGAGAAGACGCTCGATAAAATGAAACAAACATATTGGTTCAAGAATATGACATCTTTTGTAAAAAGATATGTGCGTGCATGTGTCCCATGTGCATACGCAAAACAACCTACCGGAAAAAAAGAAGGATTTATCCATCCTATTCCTAAAACGCCAATACCGTTTCATAGCGTCCACATTGACCACCTTGGCCCATTCGTCAAGAGTAAGTCTGGGAACACGTACATATTGGGCATAATAGATGGATATTCTAAGTTTATTATCTTACGAGCTGTTCGTAACACCAAATCTAAAACCACTATTATAGTTCTTCGCGATGTGTTTGGTATTTTTGATGCGCCTAAGTTGCTTATATCCGATCGTGGAACTAGCTTCACATCAAACGAATTCGCAGAATTTGCTCGTGAACTAGAAATCAAGCACATCAAGAATGCAGTGGCTATGCCAAGGGCCAACGGTCAAATCGAAAGATACAACCGCACGATTTTGGCTTCTTTAGTCGCTCTAATGCACGGCGAAAATGACAAGAACTGGGATACCCACCTGAACACTGTACAATGGAGTTTAAACAACACTTTAAACAAAGGTATCGGGAGAACCCCAGCTGAAGCAGTATTTTCGAAACGTACCATACACTTGTCTGAAGGACATCTTCATGATCTGACTGGTAATGACGTACAGTCACAAAAACAAATAGATTCAGATAAATTAAGACAAGAAATATCAACGACTATTGATGAAAATCAAGCGAAAATGGAGAAGACGTTTAACAAGAAGCGAAGGATGGCTAGGGAGTACAAAGAGGGTGACTTGGTTTTGGTACAGAAACAGATGAATAACCAAGGTGATAGTAATAAACTCCTTCCGAGATATAGCGGTCCCTATAGAGTTACTAAAGTTTTAGGTTTAGATCGTTATGAAGTAAGCAGCATAGAAGGATATTCTAAGAGAAAATATCAGAATGTGTACGCAGCAGATAAAATAAAGCCTTGGATAAGTCTCACGTTATCTGATGGTGCCAGAGAACCTGGCTCAATACAGGAAAATGATAAAGAAACGTTTACGGATACTGATGATGATTCTGGTGATCAAGGCGCCGATGTTGATTAAAGTCCTAGGTGTGACCATTTACATTGTCAAATAATTATTTTTAATTATTCTTAACTTACTCAAGTGTCAAATTGTATTATTCGTCGTAACTACCTATTTTGTATTCTATTTTATTGTTTTCTCCTAAACTTCTAATGAAACGTGAATTTTGGTACGTGAATGAATGTGTAACTGGTTTTGAATGTGTCTATGTTTAATTTGTTATAGTGCATACAATACGAAAAGGTTCAAATACAATATATTAAACAAAACTAACTCATGACTTTCTATTCATAACAATAATTATCGTATCGATTTATCTAGATAATACTATACATATCTTAAACAATATGTTAAACAATACTCAGATATTATACATTTATACACATTTAAAATATATGAATATATATATTTATAAACATATTATAAAATACATAATTAGCTCTGTAAAAATGAAAATGCAATGAAAATATTTATTCGTGACATTACGAGATATTATGCAAGAATGAGAATGATTCTGCTCGGAGTTGTTTTGTTTTAATTAATACTATATAAAGCTGCATTACGACTCATTTCTCACGTATAGAATTGTTCTCCCAGAAGGAGCACTCCTGGGTACAGATGATGTACGGAAAAAGTGTGCGGTCTACCTCCGTGACCTCCAGAAAAATCTGACTTTCGAGCTACGAGGGAAAACTAAAAAGTTGGACACCTGCCCGCCGAAACGGTGCCAGATGGGTGGGGGGTGCTCGACCAAATGTCATAGGGAACCGCGAGCGATTTGGTGGCGTGATATTTTTTTTGGCAAAAAATGACTTTTTTTTTTGGCAAAATTTTCAAAATGGTCGGAGAGAGCTGCAAGTCGAAATATAAGTAGATATGGGTCCCCGGATCCCAAAAAAAGTTTTTTTTTTTTTCTAGCGCCAAAAAAAAATTTGTATGGAAAACCGAAACGGTGCAAGATAGGTATGAGGTGCTCGACCAAATGTCATAGGGAACTGCCGGGCAAAAAAAACTGCATTAAAATTTTTGCCAAAAAATGAAATTTTTTTTTTGGCCAAAATTCAAAATGGTCGGAGCGCGCTGAGATTTTGCAAGCGGAGAGATACCGGTCCCCTGATTCCAAAAATGTAAAAAATTTTTTCGTAGCTCGAAAAAAAATTTGTATGGGAAATTGTTTGGCCCCCCCTAAAAGCCAAACGGTGAGAGATGGGTGGGAGGTGCTGGACCAAATGTCATAGGTAATTGCCTAATGAAAAAAACTGCATTAAAATTTTTGCCAAAAAATAAAATTTTTTTTTTGGCCAAAATTCAAAATGGTCCGAGCGCGTTGAGATTTGGCATGCGGAGAGATACCGGTCCCCTGATTCCAAAAATGTAAAAAATTTTTTCGTAGCTCGAAAAAAAATTTGTATAGGAAATTGTTTGGCCCCCCATAAAAGCCAAACGGTGGGAGATGGGTGGGAGGTGCTCGACCAAATGTCATAGGGAATTGCCAAACGAAAAAAACTGCATTAAAATTCTTGCCAAAAAATTAAATTTTTTTTTTTGGACAAAATTCATAATGGTCCGAGCGCGTTGAGATTTGGCACGCGGGGACTCGGGGGGCCCAAGAATATGTGCAAGAAAAAAAAATTTGGAAAAATCCAAAATGGCGGTCTCCAGGGGCAAAACCATTTCCGAGTAGTTTTTGCGAGCCCGAAGGGCGAGCTTCAGGCCGCGAGGCCGCAGGCCGAGCCCGGCGGAGGGCCGAAGGCCCGGAGCCTTCACAAGAGTGCCCGAGCACGTCCCCTCCCTCAAAATTTTGGCGAGGCCGAAGGCCGAGCTGCGGAAGCCCCGAACATAGGAAAATCCTATATAAGTACAAGGTTTCGCGAGCCCGAAGGGCGAGCTTCAGGCCGCGAGGCCGCAGGCCGAGCTCGGCGGAGGGCCGTAGGCCCGGGGCCTCACCCCGAGCGTCCAAGCGAGTCCCCCCCAAGTAATTTTGCGAGAGGAAGGGTTTGCTCAACTATTCATATGCCCCGTGTAACTTACAAGCGAGGCCGAAGGCCGAGCTCCGCGTAGGGCCGAAGGCCCGAAGCGTCCCATCAGAGCGCGCTCTCCGCGCGAGCCCGAGGGCCGCTTGCGGCCCGAAGGGCGAGCCCACGCGGACACTCGCCACTCCCGTCACTCTTACAAGCGAAACCTGAGGGCCGAAGGCGCGGCGAGGCCAAGCGAGGCCGAAGGCCGAGCTCCGCGTAGGGCCGAAGGCCCGAAGCGTCCCATTAGAGCGCGTTTTGGCTCTGTGTGGCCCAACACGCGAACTCGAGAGCCGAAGGCTCTCGGGTGAGCGATAATTTTTACAATGCCGATTATGGCTTGGGGCAGATCTTCAGACCAATTTACGCGAACTCGAGAGCCAAAGGCTCTCGGGTGAGCGATAATCTTTACAATGCCGATTATGGCTTGGGGCAGATCTTCAGACCCATTTACGCGAACTCGAGAGCCGAAGGCTCTCGGGTGAGCGATAATCTTTACAAGGTCGATTAAGGCTTGGAGCAGATCTGCAGACTCATTTACGCGAACTCGAGAGCCGAAGGCTCTCGGGTGAGCGATAATCTTTACAAGGCCCGTTATTGCTTGGGGCAGGCATTATTATGAGCGATAATCTTTACAATGCCGATTATGGCTTGGGACAGATCTTCAGACACATTTACGCGAACTCGAGAGCCGAAGGCTCTCGGGTGAGCGATAATCTTCACAGGACCCGTTATTGCTTGGGGCAGGCATTATTATGAGCGATAATCTTTACAATGCCGATTATGGCTTGGGGCAGATCTTCAGACCCATTTACGCGAACTCGAGAGCCGGAGGCTCTCGGGTGAGCGATAATCTTTACAAGGTCGATTAAGGCTTGGAGTAGATCTGCAGACCCATTTACGCGAACTCGAGAGCCGAAGGCTCTCGGGTGAGCGATAATCTTTACAAGGCCGATTAAGGCTTGGGGCAGATCTTCAGACCCATTTACGCGAACTCGAGAGCCGAAGGCTCTCGGGTGAGCGATAATCTTCACAGGACCCGTTATTGCTTGGGGCAGGCATTATTATGAGCGATAATCTTTACAATGCCGATTATGGCTTGGGGCAGATCTTCAGACTCATTTACGCGAACTCGAGAGCCGAAGGCTCTCGGGTGAGCGATAATCTTCACAGGACCCGTTATTGCTTGGGGCAGGCATTATTATGAGCGATAATCTTTACAATGCCGATTATGGCTTGGGGCAGATCTTCAGACCCATTTACGCGAACTCGAGAGCCGAAGGCTCTCGGGTGAGCGATAATCTTTACAAGGCCGATTAAGGCTTGGAGCAGATCTGCAGACCCATTTACGCGAACTCGAGAGCCGAAGGCTCTCGGGTGAGCGATAATCTTCACAAGGCCGATTAAGGCTTGGGGCAGATCTTCAGACCCATTTACGCGAACTCGAGAGCCGAAGGCTCTCGGGTGAGCGATAATCTTCACAGGACCCGTTATTGCTTGGGGCAGGCATTATTATGAGCGATAATCTTTACAATGCCGATTATGGCTTGGGGCAGATCTTCAGACCCATTTACGCGAACTCGAGAGCCGGAGGCTCTCGGGTGAGCGATAATCTTTACAAGGTCGATTAAGGTTTGGAGTAGATCTACAGACCCATATACGCGAAATCGAGAGCCGAAGGCTCTCGAGTGAGCGATAATCTTTACAAGGCCGATTAAGGCTTGGGGCAGATCTGCAGACCCATTTACGCGAACTCGAGAGCCGAAGGCTCTCGGGTGAGCGATAATCTTCACAGGACCCGTTATTGCTTGGGGCAGGCATTATTATGATCGATAATCTTTACTATGCCGATTATGGCTTGGGGCAGATCTTCAGACCCATTTACGCGAACTCGAGAGCCGAAGGCTCTCGGGTGAGCGATAATCTTTACAAGGCCGATTAAGGCTTGGAGCAGATCTGCAGACCCATTTACGCGAACTCGAGAGCCGAAGGCTCTCGGGTGAGCGATAATCTTCACAAGACCCATTATTGCTTGGGGCATTATTACAGATCCACCTACGCTAATTTTTACAGTACATATTAAATCTTTCAAATTTAACTATGTAAAAACTATAACATGCAACTCCTAGAATCGTTTTCCTTTTTTTCTTCTTTTATGGCTGCAGCTTCTAGGGCTGCCTGGCTCTCAAGGGGTTAGAGGGGTGGGCTTGGGGCAGCCAATCAGATGATAAAATGTCATTTGTAAGAGGGTGAGAACAAAGTGAGTTGATAAATTTCGGCTCAACGAGCTCCGCGTAGGGCCGAAGGCCCGAAGTGTCCCATTAGAGCAATATAATTTCATAAAACACTGCGCACCAATAAATACTAATATCCGCAAAACAAATGTTGTTTGCATATCACAGTTGCTCACTTTGACATGAAATTAATATTTTACCCTGCAAATAAGCAGGTTTAGGTTGTTAGGTTTTTTTTTTATATGCCTTTAAATAGAAGCTGTTTTTAAAACAAAACGTTTTACCAGACACGACCATGAAATCTATTATACTAACTACGCAATGCCATCAATAATCAACAAGCATGATTGCATTATAGGTAGCCAAGCATTATTAGCTAAAACCAAAAAAATAATCTTTATTTGTATTGACAACCGATATAACAGTATCTATTAACTTAGAGCGACACAGTCTTCTATCAATTACAGGGCTGCTGCTCATATTTGGTTAGTCATAGTTTTGTGCATCTCGAATATAAGATGACATATGCTCTGGTCTCCTATAAACGCCATCGGCGGCTTACAGTGTCACGTCGTACGCTGCGTCACAATGCATACTAAAGAGATATATGTACTGTTATGGTCTGTCAGGGCCTAACAGTACAGCTCTATAGTAAGCATTATGACTCAGCGTGCGGCGTAACGCTGTAAGCGGCCGATGGCGTTTATAGGTGACCAGGGCCATGGCTAATTTTGCTCATTGATTTAATACAATATTATGTTAGGCACCTACCACCAAGCTGATCTCATGATGAAGACAGGTGGGATGTGAGCGATAATCTTCACAAGACCCATTATTGCTTGGGGCATTATTACAGATCCACCTACGCTAATTTTTACAGTACATATTAAATCTTTCAAATTTAACTATGTAAAAACTATAACATGCAACTCCTAGAATCGTTTTCCTTTTTTTCTTCTTTTATGGCTGCAGCTTCTAGGGCTGCCTGGCTCTCAAGGGGTTAGAGGGGTGGGCTTGGGGCAGCCAATCAGATGATAAAATGTCATTTGTAAGAGGGTGAGAACAAAGTGAGTTGATAAATTTCGGCTCAACGAGCTCCGCGTAGGGCCGAAGGCCCGAAGTGTCCCATTAGAGCAATATAATTTCATAAAACACTGCGCACCAATAAATACTAATATCCGCAAAACAAATGTTGTTTGCATATCACAGTTGCTCACTTTGACATGAAATTAATATTTTACCCTGCAAATAAGCAGGTTTAGGTTGTTAGGTTTTTTTTTTATATGCCTTTAAATAGAAGCTGTTTTTAAAACAAAACGTTTTACCAGACACGACCATGAAATCTATTATACTAACTACGCAATGCCATCAATAATCAACAAGCATGATTGCATTATAGGTAGCCAAGCATTATTAGCTAAAACCAAAAAAATAATCTTTATTTGTATTGACAACCGATATAACAGTATCTATTAACTTAGAGCGACACAGTCTTCTATCAATTACAGGGCTGCTGCTCATATTTGGTTAGTCATAGTTTTGTGCATCTCGAATATAAGATGACATATGCTCTGGTCTCCTATAAACGCCATCGGCGGCTTACAGTGTCACGTCGTACGCTGCGTCACAATGCATACTAAAGAGATATATGTACTGTTATGGTCTGTCAGGGCCTAACAGTACAGCTCTATAGTAAGCATTATGACTCAGCGTGCGGCGTAACGCTGTAAGCGGCCGATGGCGTTTATAGGTGACCAGGGCCATAGCTAATTTTGCTCATTGATTTAATACGATATTATGTTAGGCACCTACCACCGAGCTGATCTCATGATGAAGACAGGTGGGATGGTATGGAAATGGCAAGCTAATAACGCTATTAGCAAACTCTTAAATTACACATGATAAAAAAGCATCATGTTTAGGCTGATTATTCAATTCATTTATAATGTAGGTGTTACAATAACCATGTTTACTGTACGAAAGATGTTAAAATGTAATAATATGTTATTAATTAATTTCATTTATGTTTCCATTTCTGTGTATAGATGGCGCTAAATTTAATATAATCACTGTAGGTATTTCATTTATGTTTCAATATTACGTGTCGAGATGGTCCTTTTAATATAAACACTGAAGAAGGTAGTCTTCTCTTCTCTTCTTCATCTTTTCTCTAACATTATAAAGACATAGCTACATTGAAGCTATACCTACCTATTACACAATTCATAGATGGAAGAAATACATTCCATCGCTTAAGGAATTAATTCCAGTCAAGAATTGAGCAGCGAATTTTAATAATGTTGAATTTTACGCTATTCATTGATCGTAAACGTCGCTATTTATAATGCCATTAGCTTGAAATTGTTATAGCAATGTATGGTAGGTATTTTGTTTTCTAGGCACTACTTGCAACTGAATTTTAGCACCGTTACCCTCAACCTACTGAACTGATATTTAGAATATTTGTACAAATTAGATGAAGATGCAATATTAGGGGTGTCATCGAACTGTTCTGATGATGAAAACAGAAAAGGTGACCATAGCAACTCCTTAATTATACAAGATAAACCCATCGTGTTTGGACTCATTGGAACCGCCTTTTAACGCCCATACGGTCATCCCCCCACCCCCACACTTTCACAAGGAAGACAGAGTGCAACTCCCGCCTCTCAAATCTCTCTCCCGCTCTCCGCTTCCCATTGCAGATTTTTAAATCTCCAAACTCCCTCCTCTCTCCATGACAAACTCGCCCCTCCCCTCCCCCTCCCCTCTCCGACAAATAACAAAAAACAAAAAAAGAGAGCGCAGAGTACCGCGGGGCGCTCGCGCCCCGCGCACCACGCGAAAAACTAGTTTATTTCTAAAGATGCAGTGATGCTGCTGCCGGTGCTCAAGGTGGCTGTGGCAGTGGGAGTGAGCGTGCTCGGTTGCTGCTGATTCGCTGAGTATCGGAGTGAGCGTACTACCGATAACAGTAAGATGACTGCAGCAGTTGTTGGAGTGAGCGTGCTCCGACACTGCTGAAGATTTGACTGACTCTCTGGGTGTCGGAGTGAGTGTGCTACCGACAACAGTAAGATGACTGCAGCAGTTGTTGGAGTGAGTGTGCTCCGACACTGCTGAAGATTTGACTGACTCTCTGGGTGTCGGAGTGAGTGTGCTACCGACAACAGTAAGATGACTGCAGCAGTTGTTGGAGTGAGCGTGCTCCGACACTGCTGAAGACTTTACTGACTTTCTGGGTGTCGGAGTGAGTTTGCTACCGACAACAGTAACATGACTGCAGCAGTTGTTGGAGTGAGCGTGCTTCGATACTGCTGAAGATTTGACTGATTCGCTGGGTATCGGAGTGAGCGTGCTACCGATGACAGTAAGATGACTGAAGCAGTTGTTAGAGTGAGCGTGCTCCAACACTGTTGAAGATTGATACTTAAACACAGATCCGATAGAATAGGGTCATTCTATGAAGAAGGAGGATGGCCGAAGCAATAAGAGAGTACAGACATGACCACCTTTTCGAACAACTGGACTTACTTCATATAGGAACCTAAATAAGTTTTTTTTGTATCTGAGCATAGTTAACAGATGTTTTAGAATCAGTAATCTAATGGCATATGTACTAATCTTTACAAAGAGGTTATCTGAATAAGAAAATATCCATGTGACTGAGTCCAGTGTGTGTCTGAGGGCAGACATGAATCAGAATGGCCGAATGTTAGCGATCTATAAAACCAAAGAAGGGTCGTTTAACGCTGATACGTCAGAATATTTTCGGACGAGAATTGTTCAACTGGCATTATGGATGAAGCGCGGGTCTTCTGACACTGACAGTTAAAAAAAGTTATCGGCAGAAGAGCGCGAAAGGAGAGGAAGACTATTGTTATTATTGTGGCTTGAATTGTAAAAAATAAATAAACATATAGCGATACCTAGTGATTTTTAATAGTTGTATTATTATTTCAGTTATTGTTAATTAACTATTATTACCATCTGTAAATCAATAAATGTTAATAAAAACTGCAAATGGAATGGAATGAACTGTCGCCTGCGGTATTTCCGGACCGATATGACCATCAAACCTTCAAGAAAAGAGTGTAATTCTTTCTGAAAGGCCAGCAATGCACTTGCGACTCCTCTGGTGTTGCAGGTGTTTATGGGCGACGGTAATTACATAAAAAAAAAACTTTAAAAAAAATGTTTTGTGGTTAAGAATAATATATCTTAAAATCAGTTATTATTCTTTCCTCGTCTTGCCAGAACTATTATCATTTATTCTCTGCCAGTCCGCCGTAACAAAGAACGCGATATTTTCTATTGCACACCGTTAATGAGTTTCTAATGAACCATTCAATCAGCGGCCCGTATTCTGTCTCGGCGTAATTACTTCAGTCTAATCCAGACGCGTGCTGAGCTCATAATGAATAGACACTGCGCTTTTATATTTGTAAAAAGGCAGCTTTTCATCCCGTTCATAAACTATTTCCGGTGCAGACTGATTAAATTTCGAGCACCAATAAGCGCCGCCCTCGCCGCCGCTGCCGGCGGCGCTTTTGCCTTAATTAAAACGCGATGAAGAATCGTTCCACTCATAACTAGTTGCGAATAGTGGCACTAGGGATGTCAAAAAATAATCAATTATTAAAAAATCGATTATTATTTAAAGAATAATCGATTTTTAAAAGGGTAAGAACTGTTGATACGCATAATATGTACCTGTACAACCTAACCTTTCTACACAGTTTTATACAATAAATTTTCTGTTTCTGTTTCTGTTATCGATTTAGATTTTGCAATAAATCGATTAATAAAAAATCGATTATGGTTTTCACAACCGATTAATCGTAACATAATTTATCAAAGAATATTGTAAGCTACCACGTTGGACATGAGAATATTAGACGTCTACAAAGTCCTAGTAAGATCCTGGCATTATGAGGACATTTCTAGCAATGAAGCTAATATTGAAGCCACGCCCCCTAGGTATCGCGGATTTCAAAATATCCGGATTTGCTCAGATATTATCACGATACTGCAATACACGTCAACATTCTTGTGATATTAATCATGATATGAGTGTATCGCATAATAATAATCACCGTGGAACCGACCCCATAGGAATAATAAATAAAAATCGATTGTTTTTTAATCGATTTTAATTTGGAGCAAAATAATCGATTATATAATAATCGATTTTTCAAGACGGAAGTGACATCCCTAGTCTGCACTCTGCACTGTGCTCGAGCCGAGCGGTGGCCCCGCCTCGGTGGCGTACGTTGCTGGGCGAGCTCCCGGCGCGGCGGGGTGTGCACGCGCACAGCGAGCAATGGAGGGCGCGCGCATGTTCCGACCGCCGCCGCGCGTGCTCGAAGGCTGGTGGGCCGACTGAAAACTGAAAATAAACGACTCGCGCTTACCACGAGTTAATACTGCAACTACAAACTACGCAGAAGTGCTCCGTCGACCCCTCATGAAACAACAGGGCTCCGACCAGCCCGACCCACGACGTCATCGTACTTATTATTATATTGTGTTATCGTAGATATAAATTAACCCTGACGAATTAGTAAATGGATTCATTTTCTGCTCTTTGTTACATATTGTACTCATATTTTCAAACGAATTCAAAGAGGTTCTCAATTCACCTGTATATTTTTTGCATGTTTGTTACGCGATTACTCCGCCATTTCTGAATAGAGGGCCTACTCCGAACTTCGTATCGTGCCGTCCCTTTCACTCATATAGTTTATAACACGAGAGTGAAAAAGACGGCACGATACGAAGTTCGGATTTCGATGTTCGGAGTAGGCCCTCAGTTTTGGAAAGTTATTTCTTTGTTTGAAAGCATATGCTTCCAGATTGGTCAAATTGTCCTCAATGTTCACTTCGACGATGGAATTGAGAGAACTCAAAAATTCAAGGGAAACATATAGTGATTTTAGTATTTTCGGCAACAAATCAAAAGTATTAGCGTTTGGTGTACAGGAATTGATGGAGAACACCACGGATAGTCATCCAAAACTCCTAGTGTTTCATGGTTAGCACTAAGATACTGAAGCGAGTATGACGAAGCCAATTTAAATGGTCCTAATATTACTATCAACCTAATCTGGTAGTTGAAGCCGGAAGGTAGACAACGGAACTCCGTAATAAAACGGTGTAGTTTAGCCGTGTTTGAGCTTATTGTAATTGTCATGAGTAATATTGTAATGTCAGTTGTAATAACTCACTAAAAAGTATGACTGAAATAAAAACAAACGGAAAAAATAAAAACCTACTCCAAAAAAACGGATTTTCGGTGTTTTATGCTCCCGGGGTGGCTTGGCGGAATATTAAATTGAAGTCGGTTTTTTTTGTGAAAGAGATTATGTGGTTATAATATAATCTATACTTCCTAATGGTTACAAATTGTAACATTGTAACTTACAACACATATACGCCTGCAGTAAGTTTAATAGCAATACACATAAACAGAAATAATCTATGATATAATCAGGAGTATTACAGAGATTTCTGACTTCTCTTATGATAAGAGTGCAAGCCTGGCGGTTGACGTGCGCCGCCCTTGTGTCGTGTCGCGTCGCCCGTAATGGCCTGACGTCCGACACGATAGTCGGCAGCTCGACCACCTTACACGACACGCTGATCCCTGCCCAGTGATGGCAGTGATATATCGCTCGCACGTCAGAATCAGGCTGCGGAACGGTGACAGACAGAAAATTCTACAGGGGAAATATTGAACTCTAGAACCGAAACGAGTGACAATAGTTCGAAAAGGACGAGGGTGGATAACAGTCCTACTATTTGGTAGTACCACCGCTGATAGATACTTGCGCTGCTACATGCTTCTATGGATTCTCGCCACAATATAAAATCGCAATATGCGTAACAATAACAACCGCTAAATGTTATAAGCAGTGAACAAAGAAACACCTAACTACTAATGAATGTCATGCTTATTTGCTACATACACGGTTGATGGCACAACGCACGACGCACTGCTCTTTATTTTTTTAAAACGAGTGAATGCAAGTTCATGTTGGTTATTTTTACTAATTTAATATAAATGAAAATACAGGTTACGAATACAATCATATTATATTTTTTCTTTTTCTGTATAATCACTCAAAAACTAGCAATAGAGCCTCTTTTTACAGCAGTAACCAAACGTAGACGTCTAATTATGTCACTGGCTGGCAGTGTTGCCAAGCACCCCGCTTTTCCGCTTTTCCCTCGCCTTTTTGCTTCTGGCCACGTTATCCGCGTTAAGATAATTTAAATTGTTACGATTTACTCAGTGTAAAAGACGGTAAATTCAAAAAATCTAACAAATAGAACTAGTTAGAATGACTGCAAGTAACATTTATTACTTCACTGGTAGTGCATGTAACGGCGAAGAGCTCATTTTTTCATTTGGAACTTAAAAATAAAGAAATTACTTATTAAAAATGAATATATTCCGCATTTCCATTTAAAAAATATGCGTTTTTAAAACGCACCTTCTGCTTTTTATACTTCGGTATCTGACAACACAACCAGCATGCAGTGTTCACAGAGTACTTTTCTATATATATGTCACTGTCTCACTGACACAGTGTTGCCAGATGGTTACATTTCTTACATTTTTCGTAACTCTTGACCAGCTCGAGTAACATGTAAGTAACTTCTGTTGTAAGGGAAATTATCGTAACTTTTAAGAACAATAAAACTCTAAAAGAAAGGTCTTTTGTATTTAAACGGGACCAAGCGGGACAATTTATAAGCTTCCATACAGGAAAGGTAACAAAAGAAACCACATGATACGCCTCTGTCTGTTCGTCTGTTGTACGAGTAGGTAACTATGTATGACATTTGAGATATCCCCCATCAGCCCAGCGTAATTCTGTCGCCGAGCTCGCCGAATTCTAGCTGCATGTGGCTACTAATTTCTTAAAATCGGCAGTTTTGATCATAAGAAATAGAAAAAATGTAACTTTTGCATCAAAAATGTAACTTTTCAAGAAACGAAACGTAATTTACGACCCAAGGGACATGGCAACACTGCACTGACATAATGACATCTGTGTAATAATAACCTCAAAGCGTGAGTGCGGCGGATAGCGGATAATTATATTATATTATCAAATATTATATTTTAGAGTGAATATTTAATAGTTAGCAGTTCCACATTGTATTACTGCGAGTGCAGTATAGCAAGTCCTACTCTTCGGATGAGTGCCCGCTACTTCTACCTGCAGCTGGATCTGTGAGTATCGGCGAGTGCCCCGCTGTGTCCCACACTCCTCACCAGGGGCGCTACCGCAAACAGCAAACGAAGTTTTTGCTCCCTTTCGCAATTACACGTTCGGACGTAAGTGCGATAAAGAGGGAAAACTTTGTTTGCTGTTCGCGGTAGCACCCCAGGTCCCGCGGCTCCTGAGAGCGTCGTCGATCGCTGAACTTGTGTAAATATTTGGCAAAACTGCTGGAATGTTAGTACAAAGTTTTGTCTCGATATGTGCAGCGTCATGTAGCTGTAGCGGCGTTCCTGATAACGTAAACATGGTGTAATAGTTTGCAAATTTCCAGTAAGAAATATTGATTACTCATTATAGCGATCTTAAGTCTTACCAATTATTGAGGGTTACATTCATGCATACTTCAAAACATTTATTCTGCCACAAAGTCACTTTTATATGTAGTGCACCTGCCTGTGAAGCTGACGGTCCTGGGTTCGAATCCCGGTCAGGGCAAATATTTGTGTGATGAGCATGAATATTTGTTTCTGAGTCTTGGATGTTTTCTATGTATTTAAGTATTTATATCTATTAAATATATCGTCGTCTAGTACCCATAACACAAGCCTTCTTGAGCTTACTGTGGGGCTAGTTCGATTTGTGTAAGATTGTCCTCTAATATTTATTTATTTGAATGTGGTATATTTGTTGGAGGTGTTCCTTACCATATTCTATTTAACCAACACTGAAGACGAATGAGGGGCCCGACACCAAGGTACATTATGTTTATTTAAAAACATACTTATGTATTTACTTAGCTAGATACCATAGTATTGTAATTGAGGGTATATACATGTTTTCTGCCAACAAACTGTAATACAGTTTGGCAGATGAGAAAAAATATATATATGTTAACCTCACGTGTAATAAATAAATTAAAAAAAAAAAAAAAAAAAACTTGTTCATTCCACAGGAAACACACATTTTTACATGGACACAGTTTTAGTTAAGAAGATGGATAGTACTATATTGAATTGTCATATTTTAGGATTGGAAGTGGATCGGAGCCCCTGGTGGTGCGGCAGAACCTGCAGGCAGCTTGTGGAGAGGTGTTCGGGGAGAGCGGCGCGGTGCTGCCCCTGGACGTCCTGACCGTACAGGACTCACACACAGGTAACATTCCTACTATGTGGAAAATTGCTGCTTAAGAGCAATGCCTACCTGCGATTTTCCCATACAAACACTCTTGATTGTTTCCTCCCTGTTTTTTGAACCTAGAGCAATGATTGTTTCAAATAAGGTCAATATCATTAATATCTATGCTACTATGTTTTGCTGTTTTGATTCTTTTTATTTAAAAAACAACTTGCAATGCCTCAAAAATCGCAAATTCATTGAACTGGCTGCAAAAAAAAGTTGCAGAATACAAATATGACAACAAATATCCAAAAAATAATATTGTCCATTATTTCTTCATCCTACAGTTAGTTTCTAAAACTTTGTAATGATTGGTGGCGTTTTGGTGGAGAAAACAGACAAGAGTGAAACCTCGATTTGTGAATTTTTTGTATGGGAATTTTAGTCCCGAGCTGCAGTTGTCCTTATTGCACGAATTGGAGTTGCAGTCGTTTCTAAATATATATACACAGAAGGAATAGTGATGGGCAACAGTTATATTAGGAGAAAAGTCATCAGTCACAAAAAAAAGCTAGATTAACTAAGGAAAAATATGGAATAGAAATGTATATTAAAATAATTATAACATAACACTTTTTTGGCCAGAACATCTATCTCTACATTACTATAATGAAATATGTGAAAGTATAAATTAACAAATTAGACTTTTTTTTGTATTATAAATGTTTTATTGAACCGAACAGCTTGTAATGTTTTGAAGAAGAAAGGATTTGCTCCCTAAACAAACATCCTTTAGAAAAATTCTGAAATATGTTTTGTTGTATTTAAACTGTGTGTTTGTCCATTGACAAAGGCCGCCTCCATTGTCTCCACGTCTTCCTGGTCAGTGCTTTTCTGGTCCAGGTGGCTCCAGCTACTGTCTTAAATAATTTCTCTAGTCTCTTTCTTGTCATATTTCTGGGATACCAGCTCATTTATCCGTTATTGTGTGTCCTGCCCATGTCCATGTGAGTTTATTTAATATTGTTCTGACATCACGGTCCACAGAGTAATGTCATCTTTTGTTTTTGTTTATTTCATTATTATTTCTGTCCTTATTTTATCGGCTAGCCGCATTCCCACCATACTCCCTTCTATAGCATTTTGACGTGTTTGTAGTTTCTTTGCTTGGGCCTTTTTATTCGCCCCAGTTTGGCAACCATACGTCAGAACTGGTAAGATGCAGGTATTGAAAATTTGCGTTTTATGGCCATGTTACCTTCTTCATAACTTCTCTTAGTCCCTAATAGCGTTTCCAGGTATATCCAATTTTAGTTTCTATTTCATTTTGAGTTAAATCTCCAGGTGAAATAGTCTGTCCCAGATACACGTATTCATTGACATAAGTCTTTTGCCTTGTCATTAATATAATATAAGAAAAAATGATGGTATCATGTAGTTAAGCACCCAACTGTGAGAAACAAACTGTCTGAATAAAGGAGATTAAGTAACTTGCGTTCACACCACATTTCGTGCCGAATCGGAGGGCCTGTCATAAGTCAATGAATTGCAGTCGCGCTTTCGTAAAACTAGCGCCTTCGCCGACTTTAAGAGGCCTTATAAGTTTTAAAATGTTTTGATTTCAAATCATGGCAAAAGTATTGATAATACCAATAAAGTGATTAAAGGGTACAATGATTTTATTGAAGTTTTAGATAGTAACATAGTCATTTTTTGATTTTATTGTGTGTAGTAGAATTTAAGCAGAAAAAATAAGTTTTTAGCTTGAAAATGGTCGATTTGGAGTAATTTTTGAAACGATATTTATCAATGAAAAATCTAAAAAATACCTTTAAAGTTTATTTCATAACGTCGCAATAGTCCTGTTCTTTATAGTGACAGAAAATGTAAAGATACGTGTCAATTCAAATAGAAAATGGCCTAAATATAGATGAGCGTTTTTTAACTGATAAGGGCTCTAAGATATAATGGGGAAAGAAACGCTAAGAGGATACGATAGTAAGACCGCAGACTCGATGCCAGCGGGCAGCGAGAGCGAGCGTTTCGACGCGATAAAAATGTATAGACTTGAATCAGCCTGTTCTGGACGACCTACGGGCGCGGAGTCGACGCCAGCAGGTCCATTCAATTCTGCTATGCTAGTACAACTTGCTGACAAATCGTATCTCGCGCGACTCAGCGATTCCTGTCTCGCTCGAACTGTGCGGGTTAGAAAGAGGAAGGTAGATTTTTCTCTACTCGCGTCGCGTCGCAGCGGTAGTTGTGCTAGCCCCCCTGTACATATTGATCGCGTCGCCGCGCTCGCCCGCTGCCCGCCGGCGCGGAGACCGCGGCCTAACAGGTGGGTGTGCAGGCGCGCGCGCGCTGGTGCGCGTCCCGGCGCGGCAGCTGGTGCGCGCGCGCGCCGCGCTCGCGCTCGCGGCGCCCGCGCTGCGCGTCGCGCGCCAGGCCGCCTCGCTGCAGGCGCTGCTGTGACGCGCCACGCGACACGGGTCAGTGACAGGTGAGTGGTGCCGGCGCGCGCGCGCTGGTGCGCGTCCCGGCGCGGCAGCTGGTGCGCGCGCGCGCCGCGCTCGCGCTCGCGGCGCCCGCGCTGCGCGTCGCGCGCCAGGCCGCCTCGCTGCAGGCGCTGCTGTGACGCGCCACGCGACACGGGTCAGTGACAGGTGAGTGGTGCCGGCGCGCGCGCGCTGGTGCGCGTCCCGGCGCGGCAGCTGGTGCGCGCGCGCGCCGCGCTCGCGCTCGCGGCGCCCGCGCTGCGCGTCGCGCGCCAGGCCGCCTCGCTGCAGGCGCTGCTGTGACGCGCCACGCGACACGGGTCAGTGACAGGTGAGTGGTGCCGGCGCGCGCGCGCTGGTGCGCGTCCCGGCGCGGCTGCTGGTGCGCGCGCGCGCCGCGCTCGCGCTCGCGGCGCCCGCGCTGCGCGTCGCGCGCCAGGCCGCCTCGCTGCAGGCGCTGCTGTGACGCGCCACGCGACACGGGTCAGTGACAGGTGAGTGGTGCCGGCGCGCGCGCGCTGGTGCGCGTCCCGGCGCGGCTGCTGGTGCGCGCGCGCGCCGCGCTCGCGCTCGCGGCGCCCGCGCTGCGCGTCGCGCGCCAGGCCGCCTCGCTGCAGGCGCTGCTGTGACGCGCCACGCGACACGGGTCAGTGACAGGTGAGTGGTGCCGGCGCGCGCGCGCTGGTGCGCGTCCCGGCGCGGCTGCTGGTGCGCGCGCGCGCCGCGCTCGCGCTCGCGGCGCCCGCGCTGCGCGTCGCGCGGCAGGCCGCCTCGCTGCAGGCGCTGCTGTGACGCGCCACGCGACACGGGTCAGTGACAGGTGAGTGGTGCCGGCGCGCGCGCGCTGGTGCGCGTCCCGGCGCGGCAGCTGGTGCGCGCGCGCGCCGCGCTCGCGCTCGCGGCGCCCGCGCTGCGCGTCGCGCGCCAGGCCGCCTCGCTGCAGGCGCTGCTGTGACGCGCCACGCGACACGGGTCAGTGACAGGTGAGTGGTGCCGGCGCGCGCGCGCTGGTGCGCGTCCCGGCGCGGCTGCTGGTGCGCGCGCGCGCCGCGCTCGCGCTCGCGGCGCCCGCGCTGCGCGTCGCGCGGCAGGCCGCCTCGCTGCAGGCGCTGCTGTGACGCGCCACGCGACACGGGTCAGTGACAGGTGAGTGGTGCCGGCGCGCGCGCGCTGGTGCGCGTCCCGGCGCGGCAGCTGGTGCGCGCGCGCGCCGCGCTCGCGCTCGCGGCGCCCGCGCTGCGCGTCGCGCGCCAGGCCGCCTCGCTGCAGGCGCTGCTGTGACGCGCCACGCGACACGGGTCAGTGACAGGTGAGTGGTGCCGGCGCGCGCGCGCTGGTGCGCGTCCCGGCGCGGCTGCTGGTGCGCGCGCGCGCCGCGCTCGCGCTCGCGGCGCCCGCGCTGCGCGTCGCGCGCCAGGCCGCCTCGCTGCAGGCGCTGCTGTGACGCGCCACGCGACACGGGTCAGTGACAGGTGAGTGGTGCCGGCGCGCGCGCGCTGGTGCGCGTCCCGGCGCGGCTGCTGGTGCGCGCGCGCGCCGCGCTCGCGCTCGCGGCGCCCGCGCTGCGCGTCGCGCGGCAGGCCGCCTCGCTGCAGGCGCTGCTGTGACGCGCCACGCGACACACGACACAAGTCAGTCACTCATGTTCTTGTTCCATTCAACAGCTCAGTTTCTCAAATAGGGTTGTTGACTCAAACTTTATTATTACTCCGAAAGAACGCGAACGAGGCACAAAGTACGAAATTCCTATTCAATCATCTCAAAAAATACCATTTTAATGTTGCTAATTAGAAAAAGAAAGCGCTACAAATCTGTGACGTGGTGCGTTTTGCGGAAAGGAAACAGAACTCTTAAAACTTTGAAGACATAACTACGGGTATGTAATTATTTATTCTCGGGGAATGGACATTCGTGGAATCGACCCTATTGGAACGGACCGCTTTTGTGTTGCTTTTTACGCCATTTGATCCTTATTCGACCAAAAATCGAACTTATTCAGTTGCTTAGTTGTCAACAGCCCTATTAAAGAGAAAAATTGGAAAATTTTGGCTCTGAGTAGGGTCTAACCATGCGACATTCTGGCGTTCGCAAATTTTGATTGATTAGGTGTCAATCGTTTTGTTATTACTTTTTAATAGTTATTATGCCGGGTGTCGGAGGATCTTTTTCTTTCGTTTTTGTTGTTTACATACTCAGATTTACTTAGCTTAAAGATGTATTTTCATTGTAATACGCATATTTCGGGAGAAAGTGACTGATTGTCGAGTTTCTTTACGGCAGGGTCTTTAGAGAAACGCTAATAGATAGTTTTTGATTTGTAAAAGTGTCTTTGCGGCCATTTATTTAATTTTACCTTTTTATTGGTGGATAAAATGGAATGTTGTTAATTCCAATAGGTCGTCGGATACAAGTGTACGGTAGCGGGCGCGATGTCGGACATGTCGGTGTCGCGGCTGGCGTGCGGGCCGGGCGGCAAGGACGTGGTGCTGGTGGCGGCGCCGGCGCTGCTGGCGGCGCCCGCGCGCCTCGCGCTGCCGGAGCCCGCGCCCGCGCCCGGCCTCATCCTGCCCGACGGCTCCATCAACTGGGGCTGCCCCTGCCTCGGCGGCATGGCCACGGGGCCCTGCGCGCAGCCCTTCCGCGACGCCTTCTCCTGCTTCCACTACAGGTACATGCTTCCACAACAGGTACACACGGCGGCGACCGCCTACGCCTGATAGGTACCAGTCCCCGGAGCCTATGGACGTTTGGAACGATCGTGTGCGGGCTGCCGAGTCCTTTTCGGTCATTCTCCAAATTTATGTCTGCCTAAACTTCGTCAAACTATGGCATCCTTCGTAAATATTTACGGATTTTCGTAAAAGTTGATCTTTTTATTTTACCTGACTGTGGCTTTATAGACCAGGCCCAATAAAGCGATAGGAGTGCGCGGTTGGAGAGTAGCCTGGGGAAAATCCAGGTGAAAACCTCCGACAAGACCATGTGTGTGGTTTGGAACACAGGAATACTTTAAGAGTTTGCGCTCCATTGAGATTGGTTGAGAGGTTTCAACCGATTCTGAGGTGTGAGTAAAAGTTGACCGCCGACATACAATTTGAGGATGATCGTTTTGCAGCCCCCCCAATGTTAACGCGGCGCAACCTCGGGAACTCTGGCGATCTAACTCACAGACAGAAACAAAACAACACATTTACCTCATCATATTAGGCCTCGAAGGTCTCATGCATCTGGACAGGTGATTTGAATAGAGTCTACGCGAGAAACAACACCTAGTTAGTTCCACATGGTAACTGCCGAGCAAGTCGATAAATGGTGTTATTATGGCTGCGGTCTTCTGCGGGGTGGAGATGGTTTCCAAGTTCAGTTAATCCAAATGTGAGCTAGTTAATGTTATGAGAGGAATGTTCCTGTGTGACCTACACATGGGTTCAAAAGAAGTCGCTTTGTACCTTACCACCTCTGCGACCCACTTTGGGCGACACAGTTGGGGCGATGACATTATTTAACATATCTGATGTTCTGTCTGTGGATCAAATTTTGAGAGTAACCTAATGACCGAGTGGCATTATTAGAAACAAGGCAAACGAGCCATGTATCTATCAAAGGAACACCCTATAATGCGAACTCGCTGGTATTTTTCTGGATGCTGTTATGCAAGAATGTGTCAACCAAATAGGAAAACCTATAGTAGGTTGACACATTATTACCTAACAGCGTCCAACTATCGATAGTTTCCTGACACCATTGCCTACTCTAACTCGTACAGACCTACAAATGTAAAGGCCGGCCACGAACGGCCTTTGGGTTCAAACATTTGGACTCGGTTGGCGACTGAAACGTGAAGTCTTTACCTACTAGTTATCCTTTTATTTTGCGACCATCTCATTTTTTTAAACAGCAGAGACAAAATTTTACGCGATTGAATTATCATTTCAAAAAGCTTAGAGTTTAAATTTTTCTAAAGAGATCCTATAGGCGGGCCACCAAGAGTGACGGAAAAGGTCTTATGCTGATAAATTGAGAATTGGTTTAAAATGGCTGCCGGTTTACCATAAATTACTTCCTTAACTTGGGCGGGTAATCGCTTGTGTGACGTATTTGGGCACAACTGTCATATAAAATAAGTTGTGCTCGACAAAAAAAAAATGAAACTGTGACAGGGACAACAAATGATATGTAACTCTCTGTCGCTCTTATACAAAAATGTATATGACTGTCTCGCTCGGTTGGGGTATTATTACTTGCGTGTCGCGTCTGGTAAGTCTGTGTCAAAAAGTATTACATTGTTGACAGTCCAGGACGTGTTGTTTAGCGCCAGACGGGCTTCTCCGAACTTCGTATCGTGCCGTCCCTTTCACACGGGAGTGAAAGGGACGGCACGATACGAAGTTCGGAGTAGCCCCTCTGTAACCACGGAACGTTGGCGTGTCGCAGTGAGGCGGACCCGAAGGGCAGCGACTGCTACGACAAGTTCAGCGAGATGCAGGCGTGCATGGCCGGCTACCCGGAGCTGTACGGCCGCGACGAGGACGAGCCGGCGCTGCCCGGCGCGGAGCCGGCGCCGGCGCCGGACGGACCGGACGCGGCGGGCGGACCGGGCGGGGCGGGCGGAGCGGACCCCGGCCCGGCCAAGCCGTAGCCAGCGCCACGCCAGACCCGCTCAAAATACTTCCTTTATGTTACACATTTTATATCACATCATAAAGTGGCAACAACCGCACGTTACGCATATGAAAAATACCATTTCCCGGCAAAGGTGAGACAAAAAGTTTTGTACTTACCACGGGAGCCAAAGAAACCCTCAGATGGTATATTTATCGTCCTTGCCTTCGGCTCGGGCGTCAAATACCTGCGATCTGAGACATTCTTTGTTTTACAGCCCTTGGCAAGTACCTAATGTACAATAGTACGTACTAAAATTTTCTGTTCATCGCTTCACCTTCAAAAGAAAATTACGTATTCTATGTACTTGGTATAGTGTGTGGATTGTTAGGACTAGGTTAGTTTAGTTATGTTCACTCGAGTGGAGTGACCAATATAATGTTTCACAATTCTTTTGCGTTTTATTCCAGCAGTAAACCAACTCTATTTATGATAGGTATTACGAAGCATGCTTCTTTCTGTATTGCGATCACATAAGCGGCTGTTTGTTACAAACAACTGCTTGCTGGATTTCGGAGTCAGTTAACTTCCACGCTGGTCCTATGTTACGTCAATAAAATACTCTTTATAAGGACACATTTACATTTATTGACAAGTTTGTGCTTACAAAAACTTAAGTACTAACCTACACGGTACTCGTAATGACTAGGAAACGACAACTTAAATTTATGGGTCATACACGGATTTAGGTTCACGTCTTTTCTGTGGACATACCAAAAGTTAAGGGCTACAAAGCTTAATGTTGGATTGGACCAGTAACCCGCATAAACAGTGTCTCCGTTTCTATAAATCCGTGTAATAAAAACATAGCTAACATGCACATAAGCCGTTAACTATTGACCACAGTAGGGACGACTTTTGTTCTTTCAACTAAGTATGACCCTTATACTTGTGACTACCTAGCGATGTAATTGGTGACAGGTAAATCCTCTTGATTACTCGTTAAGAAGGACTTAACTAACCATACCTGAGGGGCTACCGCGACCACAAACGAACGAAGTTCGAATATCTCCCTCTCTGCCGCACGAATTAGCAAGTGCGACAGAGAGGGAGATATTCGAACTTCGTTCGTTTTCAGTTCCCGGTAGCCACTCTGCTGGTTGACACTTACAAAGCAGCGGAAAATGTTTGACTTGAGCTGTGTAGTTGTCAACCAGCGCGCGCGCGAACAATTCTGACAGTAGGTAAGATATTTTTATGTAAGATGCAGCGGGACAATCTAGACTGCGGGAAATTATAACTAATCGAAAATATCTTCGTGTTTTACATCATTCACTAGAGTACCATCTTGGTGAAGTTGTGATAGCACTTTTCCCATCCGGCCATAGAAGATATTTCGATTGGTTAAAATTGCAGTCTAGATGGCCCCGCTGCAGCAAATGTAATTTCAAAAACAAATAATGTTACTGAAATAAATAAATGGAATGAAACAACGCAGCTCGCCGGGGGACGTCGCTCCTGCAACACATCGTTAAGGACCTGCCCAGCTCTGCCAGCGCGATGGGTTTTACGGTCACGTTTTATGGCCAATATGTACTAAACCGTCACATAGAACATGGCGGTATAATCTGTCGTGTTAGCTGGGCTGGTGTGTAAATTAACAACGTTGGTACCTCACCGTTTCTAGCCTCCGAAGAATAAGGCAGTCATCAAAAAATCACCAGATATCGAAAATTTTGTATCATTTTCGATGCAACGGAATTGGAACAGAATTAATATCAACAGAAATAAATAAATACTTAAGGTTAATATTAACCTGAATATGAATGTAGTCAATCCATTAACACCACCACCACTCCACCGAACCGAAAATGTTACAAAATTTACGATGTCTGGTAATTACTCACTACACACATAAGATACCTTACTCATAATTTTATATGCTTTGGCCATTGCCAAGACACATTCACATCTGTCATCAATACTTACTTTACCTATGCTAGGGTGACCAGATCTGATTTTGAGGTTAAAATACGGGACAGGCTGTTTTTCTATTCAAAATCAACTGGCATAATAATGAAATTGCTAAATTCACATAGGGTCAGTAGGTGGGTTTACGGCCTGTTAATTTGATGCGCCAGTTTGCGGCCACTTGAATGAGTTGATGAACTGAAAGGTTATTTTCTTGCTTTTTTAATATGTTCCCATTCAATAGCTACTAATTAAAACGCATACGACTCACTATTTATTTAGGGCCTTGTAAAAATGTAAATATCTTTCGTTGAAAAAACTTCGATCTTCAAAAGGCCGCAAACTGACGCAGGCCGCGTAACTGGCATAGCGAGCCTATGACATTTCATAAAATTGATTTCGATGAAGGTCGAGAAGCACAAAGCCACCTTAAGATGTACTAAATATAAAATTTCACGATAACTTGGACATGAATAGTTGAGTAATAGATATGTAAGGTACTGACCTTCAGTCTTCTCGACGGCGTAGCTGTGCTTGCGCTCGCGCGCGCTCTGCCGGTACATGTTGCTGGGGAACACCTCCTCGTCCTTCAGGCACTCGCCCATGTGCAGGAACGCGTACCCTGCACAGCAACGGCAGGACTAGCGTCTCACTGACAGGCCAGGTTACCCGAATTGTGCCTTCCTTCTTTATCACATAAGGCCAGCTTCCCACTTGTCGGATGTCGGGTCTGGATTTTAATCGGATGTTCCAGTGGCTTCTCCTATTCTTCTCTTCTATTTTCTTTCTATCATCTATTCTTGGCTTTTAACTCTATCTTCATTTTCCCCCTTTCCCTCTTCTTTTTCCCCAACCTATATAACTGGTCCCGTAGGAGGCCAAACTTAAAAAGCATCTATTAAAAAAATTGTACCTGTGAGGCACCGAGTCGCCGAAACCCGATAAAAATCCGGGCCCGACATCCGACAAGTGGGAACCAGCTTTTAATATTGTGCCCTTTTGAATCGATGAGGTTGTCAGGAGTGCACGGCAGGCATACGTATCAGAGCCAGAGGGCCGACTCCGGAATTCGAACTTCGTATCGTGCTGTCCCTTTCATTCATATAGCGTATAAACACGAGAGTGAAAGGGACGGCATGATGCGAAGTTTGGAGTAGGCCCTCAGCGCCGCGCGATGGAGGCACGAGCGCGAGGACGGGGGGCGGGGGGCGGGGCTCGGCCAAATCGAGCCGAACAAACAGAGGGGCTACCGCGAAACAAACGAAGTTTTCCCTCTCTGTCTCACGTATGTGCAAACTTGCAAGTGCGACAGAGAGGGAAAACCTCGTTTGCTGTTCGCGGTAGCGCCCCAGGCTTGTGCGCACCATCGTTCTCTTGAAGCCGTTGAAGCCATTTAATTAGCCTACTTTGATGATGCTTGTTGCTGATCATTAACTAGGTAATAAGAATAATTTTCTGACAAATTGTGTGTGACCGACAAATAAATAACCTAAGTATTATGTTTAACTTAAAGATACCTTAATGGCTTTTAAAAGGTCTGGTTTTCAGACATTTCAAAAATTTGATCAGCGGGGTGTCATATTACCACTGTTTTTAGGGTTCCGTAGCAAACAAGGAACCATGTCGCCATGTCCGTCCGTCCGCATCAGGAATCGTTAACTTAGCTTAGAATGCTGTAATTTGACATGAGCATACATAACAGTTACGCCGACAAAACTGTAGAAAAAAAAGGTACCTCCCGTCCCATACATAAGGTGGGAATGCATTTTTATTTTCTAAACCCGATCGTGTGGGGGGGGGGGGATTCGTTGAGCTCGATCATTTCAATCATCGCCATTTTTTTATTGAGAAATCTATTTGCGAGATAATCAAGCTGATGATAATTTTTGTTATAGTCAAGGTCACTGACAGACTGCAACTTCTGGAGTGAAGTTGTCTAACCATGTCTAGGATCAGGGCCGTCTTTCCCACTGGGCACTAAGGGCACTTGCCCAGGGCCCCGCGATCGATAGGGGCCCACTACTTACTGCCAGATCACCAAACGATAACCAATATTTAGTGATCTGTCAAGGGCATAGGGGCCCCATTACCCTAGTGTGCCCAGGGCTTCCAATTGGTTAAAGTCGGCCTTGTCTAGGATATTTTCCGAAATTCAACAGTGATGATATAGGCAGCTAACGTATCAGTATCAGTTGGATACAATAACGGTATACTAACCGGTCCCGTTACATCACCCACAGTATTTCAAACTAACAAGCCATCATATATGGTCGAGTGGAGTGGAGAGCACGCGCTACGCGGTAGTACGGAGTAGGTACGCACCGACGCCGTGGTAGAGCTTGGTCCGGCACTGCTGGTCCAGGAACTCGCAGTACGAGTTGAAGGTGCGCAGGTAGTCGTAGTTGCGGTCCATCACGCCGCCGAGCCGCCAGTCGATGAAGCCCTCCACGGGGGACTCCCGCCACTTCCCGTCGTACTTCGGGTCGTACACGTTGTCCAGTTTATGAGCGCACACCTTGTCCGCCAGCCTGCACCCACCGTAACGATCACGTAACGAGGGCGTACAAGCTATAGGCTCGTGATGAACCTAAGACGGGACGGAAACGACTAGCCTCAAACTGCACTCCGAACTTCGTATCGTGCCGTCCCTTTCACTCTCGTGTTATACACTTTTTTTTTCTTTATTGATCAAAAACAAAAATGAACATTTTAACTTAATTTAATACCCATCGTAGGCAAAACCTTGGGGAGGTTTGTATGCCGATGGGGAGTTCTCAAACTAACTACTATAGGTACACTGTGTTACAATTATTATTACAGAATGAAGCTGAAGTCTCTAGACTTCAGTAGGTGCATTTTAATTAGTCTTTAGACTTTTTTTCCGCTAACATATACATTTCGTACATCTTCAGGTAATTCATTTATTATTTTAGGAAGTAAGTGTGCATGTCATCTAGCACCATATATATTTTTGAATTTAGGTATAAGAAATAGTTTATGGTGGGGTAACTTTCTCAGACTTTTGCACCTGTTATTGACTATATGAGTGAAAGGGACGGCACGACGTTCGGAGCAGGCCCTCAGGGACCCAGCCTAGTCTGGGGTCGTTGGGGTTCGGTCCGGCAGACGTCTCTTTGTTATGCAATTGTGTGTTTAAGCGGCTGAATAATTTGAATTTGAAACCCATTCACACTGAACTGTGATACCAGCGCTATAGTTAACAGGCAGCTACGCGCAGTGTCGCAGTTTAGGAAAGTGATCCATGTTACCAAGGCTACTTACTTCTTGTAGGTGACGTCGCAGGGCCCGCCGCAGGCCACGCGCACGGTCTGCTGCTCCACGGTCCACAGGCCGCGGTTGATGGTGGTCATCCGCCGGGGCTTCTTGGTGAGCCGCCACGCCCCCAGCTTCCAGATCATGAAGAGTTGCCCCTCCGACACGTACGGCACCAGCATCCTGCGACAACCCTGAACCAGGACGCAGCCAGAACTCATGCCGCACTCTCCCATTACCAATTTCTTGGCCACCAAATCCTATTTCCCTTCTCTCTCCCACGTTCATCTTCACTCTCACCTTGCTACGTTCCCTTTCACGCTACAGTAGACATCATCATCATCATCATTATCATTTCAGCCGAAAGACGTCCACTGCTGAACATAGGCCTCCCCCAAGGCTCGCCATTTAGACCTGTGCCGTTCGTTTCCACCGGATTCCCGCGACCTTCACCAGGTCATCACTCCACCTTGTCGGAGGCTACCGACAGCTCGTCTTCCGGTGCGTGGACGCCACTCAAGCAGTTTCTGGCCCCATCGACCAGTACACAAGACATCGTACAGTAGACAAGTCAAACATAAAATCCTACATGTATGCAAATATGTATGTACTTAAGCTACCTATCTGCAATCGTTTTTTCAGTCACTTGCCGGTATCCGATTGAGCTGAAATTTGGCGTAGTGTACTCATGTACTTTCGGTGACAATCCAACATTATGGTACCACCGAGCTGATCTGATGCTGGAGAGTGAAGGCGGCCGTAGCAACTCCTTAACGCTTTCGCTGCGAAGCTTATCGTAGCGCTACGCAATTTCCTCTCAACTCAGACTTTTCTCTTCTTTTATTTACCACCCCACTCGATTTGATAGGAATAAACTTTTTCACCTCACTAGCTCGGAAAGCCCTTTTTATTCTTTAAAAACAGCAAAACCGCATTTTATCTACAAGAGTACAAAGAATATTTGAAATCCTAAAGTGCTATTTGTAACTGTTTTAAACATAATAATTAATAACTTGAAAAGGCCAGTCCAGACAGTTTTTTTTATACAACGCCAGTGGCAAACAAGCTTACGGTCCACCTGATGGTAAGCGGCCACCGCCGCCTATAGACGCCCGCAACTCCAAAGGTGTCACGTACGCGTTGCCGACCCTTTATAAAATTTTGTTGACAACAGAAGGGACAAGTTTAGGTCCCTTGCTCTGAACACAGCGCATCCTCGGGAGCTCTGGCAACCTTGCTCACCTCCAGGAACACAACACTACATACTTGTATAGTAGATAATGTTAGATAATGTTATTATGGCTGTGGTCTTCTGCAAGGCGAAGGTACTTCCCCAGTTGGGCTGCCCCAAATTCAAGCAAGATGACATTTTGCTGTGCCCTACCTCACTTAAAAGTCCAGCAACAATAATTTTGTATTGTGCTCTTGTCTTAAAAAAAGTAGTACCTACGCCAAATCTCGGGATTAGGTAGTGGACCCCGGGCATCCAACTAGATTTAGGATGCAACTGTACCTACTGGAATAACGCTAGGACGAGGAGAAGCAAAAATCTTCGCTCTAGTGAGGTGAAAATATTTGTGTCATAGACGGCTGCAAAGTTATTTTACGTCTCGTATGTTGCAACACTCGCTACGCTCAGGATTCTATTTTTGAACCACTCGCTTCGCTTAGGGTTCTATTTTCGAACCACTCTCTTCGCTCGCGGTTCAACCATAGGATCTATTCGCTAGCTCGTAGATCAACCCTAGAAACCATTCGCTAGCTCGTGTTTCAATTGCACACTCGCGTTAGCTTTTTAAGTCTCCAACCTTAGACCTCGGCAAGCCTCGTGGTCTAAACGCGGTTCTTAACTAAAAAAAAATAATTGTATAACGATTGCATAAACTATTATACTATTCATGTTGATTAAGAATAATTGTGTAAGAACATTGCAGGAGAATAAAGCAGTTTTCATATCAAATAACCTTATAGTACTTACGTGGTTGGTTTTGTATTCAATCCAAAGTCTGATTCTTCTGGTTTGCCCGTGACTTCAAGCACGCTGGAAACAATCGGGTTATGTGCTTATGTGTTTATATCTTTAATAGTGACATCCAAACTGTGCGGCGTAACCTGACGAAGAATTTCTTTGAATGAGCGTGTCTTAGACGGCGTATAATTTACTTTTAATATTAAATTAAATTTACTAGGCTTCAGACATTTATTAGGCTTCTGTGATGCAGTGTATAAGAGTGCTAATCACCATTTGTTCTTTGTTATTGTGTTGTTACTGGTGTGAACCTGTAATTGGCTTTTTGTATTATAGATTAGAGGTAAGTCAATAATTTATATAATGATAGTAGCTGTTGGTTCTCCGACCTTTCGACCAATCCACACCCCCCTTGTGAGCACAAATTTTACCAAACTATGGTGTCAGTGTCACTTATGTGGGACGTGTGTGGGCTTTACCAAGCTATGGTGTCACTTATGTGGGACGTGTGTGGGCTTTACCAAGCTATGGTGTCACTTATGTGGGACGTGTGTGGGCTTTACCAAGCTATGGTGTCACTTATGTGGGACGTGTGTGGGCTTTACCAAGCTATGGTGTCACTTATGTGGGACGTGTGTGGGCTTTACCAAGCTATGGTGTCACTTATGTGGGACGTGTGTGGGCTTTACCAAGCTATGGTGTCACTTATGTGGGACGTGTGTGGGCTTTACCAAGCTGAGGTGTCACTTACATGGGACGTGCGCAACAGTCTGCTGGATTTTTAATTCAATTTTTTCCTAAGTTGACATCACGGATAATAAAAATGACAAATATGGTCATTGCACCAGGTGTGTACCTACCCACGTAATGCACATAGTCCAAGTAGTAGATTGAACAACGATGTACACATTTCGGATGATAGCCGATGATAAATATATTAGTTATAATAAGTATCCATTGCATTGATGAACAATATCTTGAGATATGGAAACACTCAACCCTACTGATATACCATTTAGTGGGAGCCACGGACTTATTCTGAAAAAAGGAGTTATAATTATATTTTCATAAATCGATCCCTCTGGCTCTCCGCACGAGTCCGCAGACACTTTTGAAAGTAATGTATTTCACGCCACGCGTAAGACGAAACCCTGTCGTTCTATGGCAAATCACAGTGAGTTTAAACCTCTGGTTACTAATAGGTAAAGCTAAAGTTTTGCACCGGAAAAAATGATATGTGTGAAATTTACTCAGTATACCTACAACGTACAAGTGGTACAACGTTATATAGTTACCGCGACCAACGAGAATGTAGTTGGAGGTGCGGTACGGCTGCCGCTCCGCCTGAGCACGAAACACATCTTTATTTCATGCCAATTTATAATCGGAAATTAATTTTCTGATTTCTAGTCACGTGTCATAAAGGAATACAGTACAGTTTACAGTAATAGAGTGTATACGAGCCCGAATTTTGTAACCGCTATAAGATTAATAAAATGTAGGTACCCATACTTTTCCTATGAGTCCACTAAAATAACAAAATAGCACAAATTTAACGCTGATATTGAGCATAAGTAGTTCTTGGGATATTTAACTATGTGACAGACAGACAGACAAAGTGAAATTATAAGGGTTCTTTTTTTAACAGTTTGGCACGAAACCCTAAAAATACCTCATTTGATACCACACACAATAGGTTTCGGATTTTTCTTATTCAAAATAATAGGTTCGTCATAACTCCTCTTTTTTAACCGACTTCAAAAAGAGGAGGTTCTCAATTCGGTTGCACGTTCTTTTTTTTTAATGTGTTACCTCAGAATTCCGTCGTTTATGAACCGACTAGGAAAATAAAACATTTCAGACGCGTGACGACATATACATTTAATGTGCATATTTAATATTAAAGATTGATGTATATTTTCAAATTATTACTAGTAAGTACTAGTTTTGCTAAGCATTTGGTTTATACGCAGTAGAATATATTTTTCGATTTAAAATCGTTTAATTAATGTAAATAAACAAAAATAGCCGGATGATAAGATTTCTTCATATTGCAGTTAAATATATATTCCTTATGTTATTAGGAAATAAAATTATAGGACACAAGAATGCCGTCCAAAATGTAGTACATTAGGTCAATTTGTTAGACCTATTAAACGTTACGACAAAAAATTTTTAGAAGAGGTAGTCGTGAAAGACTACTTGATTATAAGGACAAAATAATTTATTAGGAAGTAAAATAGTACACTACTTACGTCAAATTTCAAATCCAATTTGATTTTGGTGCCATATATTATATAAATAGGGCTAAGATGTCTTAGATGTCAGGACAGAAGATCAGTAGACAGGTGCGGTGCGACAGAATACAATTTAGTGAATACAAAATGACGACAGGAAAGGTATAGAGGCTCCAATATGAAACCCAATGAAAGACGCTTTCTATGAAGATGGTGTACATTTATTGACAAGTTTGTGATTACAAACACTTAAGTACTACACCTGCGCGATAATGACTAGAAAACGACCATAATAGGTATAAATGCGACCGCCTAGTGATGTCGACAACTTAATACACTTGTACATGTTATTCACAGATGTTAAAAACACATAACTAACCATACCTACTGGTTGACACTTGGTGTCTCAAACATGTTCCACAGTTTTAGAAAACTGTTTTCGATTCAACTATGTAGTTGTCAATAGAACATGTTTGAGACGTTCGCTATGTAGTTGTCAACTTGCAGAGTTAGTTACGGTTACAATATTTGTGCACGTCGGTGGTGTGGTGTGCGGTGTGCGGCGCGCGCGCTAACTCTGACCCGAAGAGACTTGGCAAGCCTTCACCAATCCACGTGCACAAATTAATATAAGTACCGGTCCTATTTATGCATTTAATATTATTATAATACATAAAAATAAATATTATTATTCTTGGAAAACATTGACATAATATCCAAGAATAACAATATAGCGCAGAGGGTGTAAACCTCGCGACAAGAGCAGGACGGCAAATGTCGATTACCTGAAACATACAATAACTCTGTTAACAATTTTGCGCAAAAGTAAAAAATGTACCTAATCATTTAGGTATTTATCCTTCGTAACTGCTGGTAATAAATCCGTCCTAATAATATTATAGATATTATACCTGTCTGTCTGTTAACTCTGCACGCTTAAACCGTTGAACAGATAATATAAAATCAAGCGGATAACCATAGGATGATGATTATCAAGGCATACTGATGGATTGCTGCCGCGGTCGCGAACAGTGCCCACCCGGACGACTTAACTAGCTGATCTGCCAGTTGTCGTCGCTGTGGCTCTGCTACTGCAGTCGCGGACACTGCCCGCGCGTGCTGTGCAAGTGACTCACCCGGACGACTTAACTAGCTGATCTGCCAGTTGTCGTCGCTGTGGCCCTGTTACTGCAGTCGCGGACGCTGCCCGCGCGTGCTGTGCAAGTGACTCACCCGGACGACTTAACTAGCTGATCTGCCAGTTGTCGTCGCTGTGGCCCTGTTACTGCAGTCGCGGACGCTGCCCGCGCGTGCTGTGCAAGTGACTCACCCGGACGACTTAACTAGCTGATCTGCCAGTTGTCGTCGCTGTGGCTCTGCTACTGCAGTCGCGGACGCTGCCCGCTCGTGCTGTGCAAGTGACTCACCCGGACGACTTAACTAGCTGATCTGCCAGTTGTCGTCGCTGTGGCTCTGCTACTGCAGTCGCGGACGCTGCCCGCTCGTGCTGTGCAAGTGACTCACCCGGACGACTTAACTAGCTGATCTGCCAGTTGTCGTCGCTGTGGCCCTGTTACTGCAGTCGCGGACGCTGCCCGCGCGTGCTGTGCAAGTGACTCACCCGGACGACTTAACTAGCTGATCTGCCAGTTGTCGTCGCTGTGGCCCTGTTACTGCAGTCGCGGACGCTGCCCGCGCGTGCTGTGCAAGTGACTCACCCGGACGACTTAACTAGCTGATCTGCCAGTTGTCGTCGCTGTGGCCCTGTTACTGCAGTCGCGGACGCTGCCCGCGCGTGCTGTGCAAGTGACTCACCCGGACGTCTTATCTCGCTCATCTGCCAGTTGTATTCGCGGAGGTCCTGCCGCTTGCGCTGTGTGATGCTCTGTGAATACAGGAGGTTGGGGAAGGCGTCATCGTCTCTCAGGCAGGCGCCCATATGCAGGAACACGAAACCTGCACGTACAATAGATAATAGGATCAACGTCTTATTGACAAGACAGTTTGTCGAATCATGCCTTCCTTTTTTATTGCATAAGTATTCATTGCGATACAAAAACTGCGCTAAAACTTAAAATATTTGAAATACAAAATACTATGTGAGTGCGGTATTTGAAGTATAAATTATATAAATAGGGAATACATTTTTGTATTTCAAATACATACATGTAATTGATATAATGACCAACCCTGGTCGTGGTAGAGCTTCATCCTGCACTGCTGGTCCAGGAAGTAGCAGTAGGACTGGAAGGTGCGCAGGTAGTCGGAGTTGCGGTCCATCACGCCGCCGAGCCGCCAGTCGATGAAGCCCTTCACGTCGGCGTTCTTCCAGTACCCGTTGTACTTCGGGTCGTACACGTTGTCCAGTTGGTGGACGCACACCGAGCCCTTCAACCTGCGCCAGGGAGACGTGTCAGCACCGCGCGCTGCTGCTGCAGCAGCCACACCTACCTGCAGTACTACCGCGTAAGTTTTTTAAATATACCTAAGAGGAGGTAGCAAATACGCCTACGGCCTGTCTGATGGTCAGTAGTAGGTGTGTGTCAAGCTCCATATAAATTAATCACGGGAGTTACATATTATTTACAAGTTATGATAAGGTTTGGCCTCATGATGGAAACTATTCTTCGGGCTATTTATATCTAATATTGAGCGCAGGCAAAAAATCCTTGCAAATAATTCGAAATGACGACTATTTTAGTTTTCAAAAATTCCTATATTTTTTAGGACTCAAAAATGCTAAATGCTACACAAAGACTGTGTATTAGAAATATCTTCAGCATAAAATCTATAACATTGCTTCTTATGACTTTATTGATAAATCTAATATTCTCTCTCACCAGAAAAATGCTTTTCAATACGGCGTTTCTTGTTGAAGGTCTCTTCGTCACAGGGCTTAGCAAAATTAAATTATATCTTATGCAGAAAGCAAGACACCTTACGTATTAGTACTAGGGACCAATATTAACGATTTCATCCGAGGAAATCACAATTTTATCTACTGGAATTCAAGATGGCGATTGGTATTGACACCACTAATAAAAAAAAAATTGAAAAGATTCAAGATGGCGGCCGAAAATTAAAAAATCGCGCTGTTTTTAGTTATGTCCTCGAAGGGTGTTATAACGGAGCCCTATTGAGCTGTCACTCACATGTCCGTTTCTCCGCACGTCCGTCGTCGGTCATACAGGTTTTAAAGCTATTACAATTTGCGTTAGCAACGTTACCTGGGTACCTACTGCTTAAGGGAATGCCTCGATTCGGTCAGCCACGCCCCCCGTCAAAGAGACGCGCACGACAAAACGGGATGCAAAACTCTTCGGGAATGCGTTTTTTAGTACAAATGTCGTTAAATGTCTGTCTCTGCACAGTTTTATTAAATTTCCTCTTGACAAACTTTAGATGATGTAAAATACCATCATTTTAACTTAATTGTGCCGTTTAATGATGCGTTGTTTTAGTAGGCTGAGTATATAAAAAAAAGGAAAATAAAGACTCGACTTTGGATTTTTTTTCTATCGAGAAAATTTTAAGTAATCATGTTTCGGTATTGTCAGAAACACAGTCATATAGTCAAGAATCATATATCTGAAAATCAATCCTTATTGATTTCTCGTCTGGGCAGAACAGCGTTTCAAAGAGCGCGATATTTCTCGTTGCACGGCCTTAATACAAAATAAGTTTATGATATTTCCTTCGTATACTATATTACACAACTAGCTTGTGCCCGCGACTTCGTAAACGTATACTTCCACTCCTATATAAAAATGATAATCCAGGCTATAAACTCGTTGCATACTAAGTTTCATCATAATCCTGTCTGTCGTTTTTGCGTGATTGAGTAACAATTATCCAAATATCTAAACTTTCAAATTTATAATATGTTAGTAGGATTTAAACATTGGTTATTGCTAATTATTTTTTATCGTAAACGAAGGTATTTTGCCAGGGCAATGGACAATCACCAATGATCCACATTAATTCTTATTCAAAATAAAATGAGAATCATTCATGTTTTATACAACAATCAAATTCAAATTAAAGTGTCCGTTTTACTGGCACCTCTACTTACAGTTTCTAACGCTGGTGATTTCCATATTAGACATGTCGCACTTTAAACCTACTATAAACGTTAAACCACACAAAATTATGCAAATATAAATCTTATAAGCATTATACTACACCATAAGTCAGTACACCACAAGACGAATAGATAGATATAAAAGTCGCGCAGTGAACGACGGGACAGTGATACCAGCGGTATAGTTTGTTTATACAGGGCTTCTATACATGTTGTTGCAGTTTAAGAAGGTGCATGTACTTAGAGCTAGTTACTTCCTGTAGAGCCTGGGGCAGGGGCGGCCGCAGACCAGCACACGCTGCTTGTATATCTCCCACGGCGGGCGTTTCGTGGTGACCCTCGTCTGGGTGGAGGCCGGCGTGCCGAACACCCACTGGCCGCCGATCCAGTACGGGTCGTAGCCCGGGTTGGGCGCGTAGAACACCGTGGTCCTGCGCACGACACGACAACCGTCACGCGGCCGGGCCCGTGTTATAGACTCACACATGACAAGGCTCTGAAATAAGCTAAGCCACCTACCACGATATGGTTCCCGACGAAGTGAGGGAAAATAGTTCGAGTCACACGCCTATGTAAAATTTTCAACCCCCAAGTTACATGTTATTCATAATTGCATCACTTTTATGTAGAGGTTCATAGAATACGCCTTACCGTATTTCATAATTGTACTGCTTATAGTCTCCGAGTAAATCGGCTGTGACATACGGACGGACGGACAGACATAACGAAATTGTAACCAAAATGGCGAACACGGAACCCAAAAAGAACCTAAAGTTTGCAGTGAAGTGCATTTTAGCACAGTTTTACGTTCTTTTTTGGACCCGACGCGGCGCCCCGCGCGCACGCCGAGACCAACGACCTCATGACTATAAAATATGATGACAATTAATTATTTACTACATTTCCTCGCAATCGAAGTAAAATCATGGTAAAACTCGAGAATAAACCGATCTTACCCCCGACGTGACTATCCACCCTCGCTTTTTCAAAAGCTTTCATTTATTTACTGAGATTTGTTGTTAAAAATATGTACTTTAATGTAATGTACAATATATCAACAATAATCAGAAAGTCCTCGTGTTCGTACTCTTAGGTACTGTTCTATACTTAAGAACAGTGAGGGCAAAAAATATGTTATAGTAAATGTTGTGAGAACAAAACCAGGAATGTGACGACAGTGCTTCTATTCTATTAATAATTGCTAATATCGTCTATACTAGACTATTGCCTACGCTACGCTAAACAACTGGAAATTGTCGTCCAATTTTATTGCCATTTAAGGTACGTACATAGGATGATGATGGTGTATAACAACTTAACAACCGTGTAATAAAAACATTAACTTACTACTTTTTAATTAGAATTTGAACGTAAAATTAACTGACCGAAGTAGGCTCAAACAACGTCTTGCTCTACTTAACTTACGTGGATGGTGTAGTGTGCCATTTAAAGTCAAAATTGTCTCCATAATCGTCTGCTGTGACTTCGAGTACGCTGAAAACAATAGGATTATATGTATACCCACTTAAGGTAATGTCCCAGTGCTTGACACCAACACCATAGTGCGCAACAGATGACACCATTAAACACCTCTGTCATTTGCATGACATAAAACTGAAAGTCGCATGTATTGGGTCAGTGTCGACTGTCGAGCGCAGGGACGTTAACGTTACTTGTTAAGAAATCCACGGGCATAATTATGCCCATTATGGGGAAATGTTAGATATTTTCGACGGAGCAAAACTAGCATAACCTAAACCTAATTATCAATTTTGCCTGTTGCGTAGATAAAATTGCGATCATCAATGAGTTGAGAGAAATAGCTGCTTGCTTAAATTAGCGATAAGGAATAACACAATTTGAGAAAAAATGTGACAGTGAAATATATAATAAAAGTTCTGGAAATATAACACTACTAGGCGTGATTATAATTGAGAAAATATGAGAAAAGAAAAGTAAAAACCGACCAAGTGCGTGTCGGACTCCGCACATTTAGGGTTTTGAACCGATCGCAGAATGAAGGTGGTATTAATAGGAAAAATAAGGATATTTCAATGAAACAATCTGATTCATCAATATATACGTATTTGTTTACGCATACATAGGGTCAGATAGACAGCGGAAAGCGACTTTGTTTTATACTATGTAGTGATGAGCTCTCAGGGCTTATCCAGAAATCACGCGAGGTTTTTTGGCCCTCTTTTAGAGGCCGCCCCTCCCCCCCCCCCCCCCCCCAACGTGATCAGTCGTGAGGTTTTCATAACCCCCCTTGGAACCTCGCGTGATTTCTGGATCAACCCTAAGAGCTCATCACCACCAACCAAACCTAAACCACGATATTCCACTCGATGGGGTCTGGCAGCAATTTTTTTTCGCGCCCCCCTTTAGCTATATCGGAGCATCCTGTAAAAACACTTTAAAATATTTTTATACAATTTGTGTGGCTTTGTTTCAACAAAATGTTTATAGGTCCCCTCTGAGGAAGCCAGCTATGAAAAGGCCTTATACACCTACAAGAGGTACGCCTAGTCGGCAGCCTGCCTACCTGCGTAATCCACAGAATCCAGCAAGTATTAGATATAACAACGATACACACATTTCTGAAAACAGTAATTAAATATATTTTAATAATGAGTATCCATTGCATTAATAAAAAATATCATTGAAATTGACACCGTGCCATTCCAATAAATATATACTTACGTTACGAAAGTTACCCATATAAAATTTATGTGTAACTTTCGTAACGAAATAGCAATCATTAAAATGTAGGTATAATTAATGCCTATGTACAACAAATTTAATTTTTACCCTAATACACGGAGAGATAAGGTCCCTCAAACACGCCGCATGAATCCGCAGGCACGTTTGGAGGTAATGTATTGCACACCAGCACACCACACGTAACGAAACCCTGTCGTTCTATGAAAAACCGCAGTGGAAATTATTCTGCAGGTTACGACTTACGAGCTTAAAGCTAAAGTTTTGTTTGGGAGTAAGTAAATGAAATGTGTGAAATTTACTCAGTAGGTAGTACGACGGTATAGTTACCGCACCCCGTGTGAAATGTCGGTGCTACTCGTAGCGGCTGCCGCACCGGCGGAGCAGGAAACTTAATAGATTTCACCTTTATTTCATGCCAATTTACAATTGCCAATCAGTTTTTTGATTTCGAGTCACGGCTCATAAACACTAACTCGATATAAATTATTATTATTGGACAAATTTTCGTGTCACAACGGAATCAATTAAAATGTAGGTGAATTCAATGCCTTAAATATGTGCCAAAAATTTGGTCCTCATCCATCTACAACTCACAGAACCAGTAGTTACTAGTGGTTGCGTATGGTGTAGAACTCGCTAGTGTTTATTTTTAAAATTTCCGATAACTGACTCGGCAGTATATAATTATTGAACCTGCTCACAAAATTTCACGAGAATCTACAGGGTAACGGAAAAAATGCAACAAAAACAATAAACTCTTCAAGATAGACCGAGTCACAAAGTAAACGAATTTTTCCTCCTGGCTTGATTATTCTGAACTCAGCTCGGCCTTTACCCCCGCCAGGTCTCGTTCGACTTGTTCCCGGTTCACTCCTTATTCAGAGCAGTATTGGAAATACTTTCCAAACTGTCGTCACCTCCCGGGAGCCCGCTACTGATCAAAATGATCTTTCCCGCGACGTGGGAATTCAGTCCTATGACAGCGTCTATGTGGTGTCCGAAAAAGCCCAGGTTTGGCCTTGCCCTTTCAAACACGCTGTTCTTCGACAAGTAGCTGAATGCTATCTTTTCTAAATGGTACTCGTTATCTCCGACGGTGGGAGAGTGCAGGTTATTTTGACTCTATCGTAGTGGTGTCCATTGATCGCGTCATCTTTGGCTCCTGTACGCTCCGACCATCGAAGGTAACATCCCTGGTTGCCTCGACGTCGTTGTGGACCTTTCTTAATCTTCCTCCCAGGTAGACTTGAGCCGCTCTCATGGTGCTGGTGTCCACCCGGAACGAGGAGAAGGAGAGGCAGAGTTGGTTTGGTTCGCCCTTCCAACGCAGTCCGAATGCCAGAGCTGTATTTGCTCTCGCTGTCGGACTACTTGTTCCTGAGGCATGCTACCCGTACCACTTTTTCTATGAATTTCTTTATGCCTTCTTGGTTTTCTGTACCTAACAGTCCCCTCCAGATTGTCCTATCCGGTGTGAGGAGTTGCATTCGGTAGGTCATTCATGTAGAGGACGAATAGCAAACGGTCCTAATATGCTACCTTGCGGAACACAAATATTATTTACTTTGTAATGGGATCTATTTGCTTTCTTTAAAATAACTTTGTTGGTTTACTGATCTCGGTACATTGCATCCTATCACTCAAATAGCTCTTGATCCATTCGAGCGCTTTTCCACGGATATCATAATGAACAAGTTTACACAAGTTTAGTTAAGACAAAATCAAAAGCTCATGTCATATCTAGGAAAATTTTCATTATTGTGATACCATTATTGATGCTTTCGGTGATAAACTTAACAAGATCAACACAAGCTTGTGCTGTTGATTTGCCCACACGAAAGCCGTATTGTTCTGGACATAGTATGCCACATTTTGTCAAAAAGTTATTTAATCGAGCGTGGAAAGCTTTTTCCAATATTTTTGACATTATCGGTATTAAGACGATCGGTATATAATTGCTTGGGTCTTGTTTGTCTCCCTTTTTAAACAAACGTTTAACAATGCAGTACTTTATATCTTTCGGGGCCTTCAACAAATGACAGGTTGATAACGTGTGGACTAGAAACTTATTTCTTATCTTACTCTTTATTTGCCATTATCTTACTTATATTATTTACATTCATTAATTCATTGATTGTTTTCTATGTTGTGTTTGTGTATACTGTGCTTTGGGCATTCTATCAATATATGGGGAACACTTTCTTCCATACTCGGTTCACATGCACATGATGGGTTCTCTTTGCATTTGAACCTGTGGAGGTACTCGGAGAACCCACCATGCCCCGTGAATATCTGAACCAGGACTGGGTTGAGTTTAATTTTTCTAATTATATGGTAGGCATCGATGGCGTTGGGAAAAAAGATTTTTGTTATTGGGGCAGTTGTACCTATACTATATATATCTTTGGCTCCATTCCTTCAGCGTATCCATTCTTGTGATTTTCTTTATGTACGATATTGCCAACAAGACAGCGAAGCCCCTACTTTTTCTTGAATTTTGCTTCCGTCTGTGTAGATTTTAATTTCGTGTGTTTCTGTCGCTGTTGGTTCCAGGCATTGAAATTTGTGGCTAATGCTCTTAGCTGGGTGTGGTGCCGAGGTGTGTTTTGCTCTCCTTTCAATTTGCCTATCTCCTATTGACGCTTGCGGTATCCCTCTCTTCGCCTCATACAGTGTTGCTGCCTCCTGGATTCTTAGATCTAGTGGCAGTAGTCCGGTGTGTAGTAGCACTGAGTTGAGGGATACGGTTCTATAGGCTTTGCAATTTTTTTGTGCAAGGACTCTTTGCACCGCATCCAGCTGTTTCCGCACATATAATTTCTGTACTGCTGGTGCCCAGGCGCTAGCCGCGTACATGATCACCGGCTCTATCACAGCGACGTATATCGACCTGATAGTCTCCGGCCGCAGTCCCCGGCTGACTTTTGCTGCTCTTGACACTTGCTTGTATATGGCTTATGCCTTTCTACAAGTGTCAAGAACATGCTTTGCAAATTTCAGTTTTTCGTCGATAGTCCAAGAATTTTTATGTCCTTGGACAGCTCTATGTTTACTCTACCCATGTGCAGCAATGGTGAGTCGTATTTGAGCTTCTTGGTTATCACCATTGCCTTGGTCTTATGAGGCGCGAATTGAAGTTTGTTGCTCATTCCCCACTTCTGCACATAGGCGAGAGCGTTGTTAGCCTCTGCTTGTATTTGTTGTAGGGATGTTACGGAGGTTCGACTTCGGCTCCGATATACCGAAACTTTCGGCTGAATTCACACCTCCGGCTTCGGCTTCGGTTTCGTCTAATTTGAAGCGAACACCTCCGGCTCCGGCTTGGGTTTCGTCTAATTTTAAGCGGAGGTATAAACGGAGCCGAAAGTCAGCGGCCACGGCACGCGGCGTGTGCCTACTGTGCCTAGGAGTACAAACAGGTTTTGACTTGTCTCTCCAGGAATTACCCCACCTGTTTTAAGCGGTTATTACACCATCCTGAATTCAGAATCCTGACTGAGCTAGGAAGCAGATTCAGGAACGTGTAATCGCATTCAGGAAGTAAGGATCCTAAAAAGTATCCTAACTAGGACGTCAGGATGGTTCCGGACGAATAGTAGGTTCCAAAAAGTTGGTCCCCCTATCGATCCCTGAATACACCCTTTGGTCGTCTGTTTGGAATATTGAGTCCCCGCGTAGCGTACTAACACCTCTCTGTCCTCAAGATAGCTGTCTACCAGCCGTCTTAAGTTCGGGGACAGTGTTTATCCGCCAGTCTGCATTTGATGGCTGGCCACCATGCGCTGTCGGAGGCTTCCTCTATGTCAAGCGACACCATCGTGACAATCTTCTTTTTATCAAGTTCTCCACTGATGTGTTGCATTATGTCATAAAGGGAGTCTTCGGTGCTTTTCTGTGGTACGAATCCATACTGGCGGGTGCTCATGTTAGGAAGGGTGTGCCATTTTATTCTTCGTACCAGCATTTTTTCTAGTATCTTCCCTATTACAGGAAGCTGCTTCCTGTAATAGGTCCGCTAGGTCTATATGACTTTGGTTGGGTGTAATCGTCCGTTCCAGGTTTCTTCAGGATGACCACTGTCGCCTGCTTCTATGGCTTAGGGAAACGGGACAGTTTGAGGCACTTGTTTGAGAATTCTGGGAATAGGTCCGGGTGGCGCGCAATTGCTTGCTTGCAGATGTCCGAGGTGAGTCCATCCCGTCCCGGTGCTTTCTTTGGATTGAAGCTATCTATGGCGTAGACCAGTTCCTCCATCGTAAATGGGGGATCGCACACTATGTATATTATGAGGTCCCTCGATTATTGTTTTAGCTATTTCTCTAGTACGCCTGTGACCTTCGTTATCTTGCTCCGTGTTATCTTCGGGGTAGAACACCTCGGCCAGCAGTTTTGCTGATTCACTTGGACTCAGTTCCTTTCCTTCCTTAACCAGTGGAATATCCTCCTCCCTTTTTTTGTCAGTTTTCAGTTTTTTGACAGTTTTTATTTTTTTAATGCAAATGCATTTATTAGTTGGAAATTGATGATGACATACTATATTTGACAGAAACTGTCAAATTAGTGAATTTTGACACTTTTTTGACAATGTTAATATCGATGGTACAACTTACTATAAAAGTGGTAAGATGGTCAAAACTGTCAAATTTGGTACGTTTGACAGTTTTTTTTTTTCAATTTAAAAAACTTTAAAACTTACTTTTTTTTTTTTTTTTTACTTTAAATTTTGACAAACGAGGTAACGTTTTCAGCAAATCTCGAGTAACTCACACCTATAAGGTGTGAATTGCTGAAAAATGGCATTATTTTTGAGCTACCTCTTACCGTTTATGAGATTTTTCAAAATTTATGTTTCGAGTTTTTTCAAAATTTAAAAAACTGTCATATTTTGACAAACGAGGTGTCGTTTTCAGCAAATCTCGAATAACTCACACGCATAGGGTATGAAATGCTCAAAAATGGCATTATATTTGAGCTACCTCTTACCGTTTCTGAGATTTTTTCAAAACTTGTTTCGAGTTTTTTTTTTCAAAAATTAAAAAAAAAAACTGTCAGGTTAGGTTAGGTTAGGTTATAGGGGTAAATCTCGGTCGATTTTCTTGAAACTTGGTATACGGGGGTTTTTTAAGGTGATCTTTCTACGGTCTTTTTGGCTTGGGGTCAAATCGCCCTCCTTTTGGTACCTCCCGTACAATTTTTTTGAAAAAAAGTGGTTATTTTTTTTTTTTTTTAAAAGTATTTCACCTAGGGAGCTGGATTTCTGCTGCCCAAAGTTATTATCATTCTATGTATAATGACATTTTTTTGGTTGCTCTAGGTCAATAAACAAAAATTTTAGACCCGGGTTGGATTATTTTTTGAATTTTTTTTTTTTTTGTCGAATTTGCAACAACAAAAAGTCGTTTTTAATATATCTATAGCACGTGAGTATAACTGTGAAATCCGTTTTTCGATATCTCTAACCGTTTCGGAAATAAAAAATGTATGGGGAAACTAAAATCCGACTAGCACTTGGCCAATTTTTTTTTTATTGTTTCGTTATTATATGATTTCTGTTTTATGATGAGTTTTTTTGTTTTTTAATGCCAATGCGTTTATTACGTAGAAATTGATGATATGACAATTTATTTGACAGAAACTGTCAAATTAGTGAATTTTGACAGTCTTTTGACATTGATGATTTCGACGGTACAACTTACTATACAAGTGGTAATATGGTCAAAACTGTCAAATTAGGTGTTTGACAGTTTTTTGACAGGTTTTATTCTTTAATGCAAATGCCTTTATTAGGTGGAAATTGGCCATATGACATACTTTATTTGACAGAAAGTGTCAAATTAGTGAACTTTGACAGTTTTTTGACATTGTTGATTTCGATGTTACAACTTACTGTACAATTGTTAAGAACAGCGCCATCTATTGTTCCACACTGGAACCACTAGATGGCTTATTTAGGTAAATCTCTCAGATTTTTACATAGGAAATTAGTTAAGTATATAGTTAAAGATATTGTCGACAGAGGTCGCTATATAGAGGCCGCCTTGTTATTAGGATAATTCGATTTAATCACTTTGCCAATATACACGAAAGGAAGTACACGCTGTTTTCTCTTTGACCTGCCCACCTGTCCAACGCCACCCGAGCCACCCACAATTCTTCAACAAGTGATAATAAGATGGTCAAAACTGTCAATTTTGGTATGTTTGACAGGTTTTTTTTTTTTTTTTTTTTTTTTTTTTTATGGGTATGCTCCTCCCCTCCCTCTGGCTAGCAGAGGGGGTTACGGGAGGAGAGTCCCACATACCCCCATAAGTCCCTCACTGGGCCGGGGGTATGCGTAACGCATTTGCACACCGTCAAAAAAAAAAAAAAAAAGAAAAAAAAAAAAAGTTAGGTTAGGTTTTAGGTTAGGTTAGGTTAGGTTAGGTTAGGTTAGGTTAGGTTCCCCTTCGAGTGCTGTCACCTTGCCGCGGTGAAGGGGCTTGCGTGCCCCCAGGATCCTCAGGGCTATGCCGGATAGGGCCACCCAAACCGGACAGGCCTGAGGGGAGGGGCCAGACTAAGCACAGCACACGGCGGGCTGCTCCGCGTGTCCCTCTGAACCTAGCAGAGGGCACAGCGTGAGACGCCAGGTCCCCCGGGACGGAATTGCAGTTGAGTTCACTCCTGCGCGGGCTTTAGTGCCGAGTTTTTGTGGTTGGCCGCTCCCAGCATGCCTCAGCTAATCTGAGGTGGCAAGGGATGGGGCCGTTTAGCCCGGTAGCCTGTTTGGCAGCCAATGGGCAGCGGTGGCGGTGCGGACGCACCTAGCGGGCTCGTGGCGCGGCGGGAATGGCCTCGTGTCAGGCCCCCCGTCGGGCAACCCGTAATCCGCACTGAGCGGACCGGGGACCCTCCTCACTGAGCGGAGGGTCACGTGGAGATAACCACTATAAAAAATCCCTAATCCCAAGGTGTGACAGGCGTGCTGATGGGATGCATGGCTGGGGGGAGCCCAGTCACAAACGTCAGAGGGGGGGCATACCTCCTATAAAATAAATAGCAAAAAATATGAGTGGCCAGAATAAAAAACTACCCCAGGAGGTTCCAATCCTCCGTGTCACCGCGGAACGAGCAAGTGCGCGCTCTGCGGTGACATGCTGCCCGTCGTATTCTGGGGGGGCACCCCACTCAATAACCAATACCGACGACCATGGCAAACGTATAATGGACACTGAAACACGCGGAGCAATCCTACGGCTGCGTGGGGGAGGGGACAAGCCGGATATAGGCGACGCGGCAACTCAGGACGGCAAAAAGACCGAGGACGAGATCTTCCGCCCTCGCTTATCCCTGAGGCGATCACCAGTGCGAGGGGCCGGCGTGGATCAATGCGTGGACTACCCAGGTCCATGCATTAATCTAAGCTCTACCGCGATCCAGATCCCGGCAAAGGAAGCGGGCAGCGTGCTTACACGCGACCACCACGGCCGTTTCGTGCGGCGTAAGACGACGGAGGAGGGGGGAGAACCCCGTGTGGAAGGAGAGAGTAGCGTGGGCACCTCCAAAGACCCCACAAAAAAAACCGAACCGCACGCTCCGGTCTCGGTGAGGGAAGGGGGGCGCGAGGCCAATTTCGGGAGGGTCGCGCGGGTCCTTCTCACAAGGCTGGAGGTGGGGACCCTGGAGCATGGGGACTCCGCGCAGGATACGGACGACTCCATGTACTCCTGCTCGCCACCAGCGAACTCCCCGAATGTTCAGAGGACGGACCCGCCGGCGGGGAAACCTGACCCCAGGGGGAAAGAAAAGGCACCCCCACGGCGGCAGACGCCTTTCAAGTCCGGAGACGCAGGGGGGGGGCGTCAATCACCGAACTCCCCAACGCAACACCCCGATGCGGAGGAGGCACCGGGGCAGCAGGAGGAGTATATCTCGGACGCTTACCCGGCCGGTGTGGGAGGGGAGGTGGTTCCTCCCGAAAAGGACAGCCCGATAACGAGCGGTTGGATGCAGAGGAGCCGCCATAAGAGGCCGCGCCCCTCCAATTCCCAGTCGGACTCCGAATCCGAACTAGGCGGGGACGGTCACACCGCAAGCGCTCTACCACGAGTGGCAGTCGGAGTCGCAGAAGGGCGCCCCCGCGGTAAGACAGACAGGAGTCCCATAGACGTGCAGGGCATGCCGGAGGAGGCTGTCATCGAGAGTGTCAAAAGGGCGGCCCAGGTTATCCGGGAGGAGACTCGGAAGTCCAAGAACCTCAACGGGGTGGTACAGAGCCGTATAAACGGAGCCTGTAGGGACATTCTCGAGGGCATGGACAGCCTCCAAACCCGTGAGGAGAATGAGGAGATACGCATTCTAAAGGCGGACAACAAAAGAATGAGGGAGCAATTGGCCCATCTTATGACCGAAACTAAGGCACTGAGAACCGCCTTTTCTCAGAGAGACCAAAGCCTAACCACATCTGGTAACCAACCCCAGCAAATGTTGGATCTCCTTAAAGAGTTCAGGGAGGAACTCAAAAGGGACCTCCTTATCAGTGTAGGGGATATCATCAGTGCTAGGATTGGAGAGGTCGAGAGCCTCCTTCCGCCTGCGCCGATTCTCCGCCCGCCTCTGGCAGCGGACCGCGGGAAGGCCACAGCGACGGACCTCTCTACCAGCCGGTCACAGGCGAATCCAACCCCCCTTACGCCCACATCGACAGCGGCACCGGCAGCTGAGCCAGCAAAGTCCGACGCCACGGGATCTAATCTGATGCCCCCTGCCAGACCTGCCCCAGCTCCACGGACAGCAAAGGCAAAAAAGAAGAAGAAGCCTAAGCAACAGCGGGAGCCCCTGAAGACTCATCAAGACGGGCCTAACACCCCCGGCGGTCAGCCGGCAGCTCCATCTGCCCAATCACAGGGGACGGCTCACATTGAGCATGGTGAAGGCAGCTCTTTGCCGGCAGTCGATGCTCCTAGCTCCTGGTCGATGGTAGTGCGTAGAAGCAAGAAGGCCAAGAAAGCCGCCCCGACACAAACGACGGCCGCCCCTGCCCCAAAGAGACCTAAGCCTCAAGTGCGGAAGAGCTTCACCGCTCCAAAATCCGCGGCAGTTGTGGTCACCCTCAAACCAGGGGTGGAAGCCGACTATAAAACGGTAATGGGGATGGCCACAACCATTAAGCTGGCAGAGCTCGGCCTAGAGAGCGTTAAAGTGAGGAGCACGGCGGCCGGCGCACGCCTCATCGAGGTTCCGGGGGCGGATAGCGGAGTGATAGCCGACAACCTCGCCGACAAGCTTCGTAACGTTGTCGGTGAGGTAGCCGATGTCCACCGGCCAATTAAGACGGCTGGAATCCGGATCTCTGGATTTATCGAATCTGTCACTCCGGAATTCGTCCAGGAGGCGATAGCCCAAAAGGGAGGCTGCCCGCAGAATCAAATAAGGATGGGAAAAATAAGAACTGCACCCAACAAAACGGGATCTGTCATTGCTGTGTGCCCTGTGACAGCGGCTATTGCCATCATTGCTGCGGGACGGCTGCTGCTAGGCTGGACGTCGGCCCGGGTGGAGGCCTTGGACCCCCTCCCCATGAGATGCTACAGGTGCATGGGGACGGGACATACTCGCGCGCTCTGTCCCTCACCTGTGGACAGAAGCGACCTTTGCTACCGCTGCGGCAGCCCAGGCCACGTCACAAGGGAGTGTAAGGCTGAGAAACCGCGGTGTGCGGTATGCCTCCACGCCAAATTGCCGGCCGGTCATGTGATGGGGGGACCGTCGTGCACCCCCCCACACACAAGGGGTAAAGCCGGCCCCCCCCCAGGAATACCGGCACCTGACAGGCCTCAGGATGCCCCGGACGAGACAGCGTCCCAGACCCACGGAGAGGAACAGGGTATGGACACCTAATGTCAGTGCAACCAACACCCGCATACGAGGTCCTGCAATGCAACCTAAACCACTCCGCCAGAGCACAGGATCTCCTGTTGCAGCACATAGCGGAGTGGGGCATTAGTGTCGCAGCCGTGGCGGAACCGTACTTTGTTCCTCTCCAGCCTAACTGGGTAGGAAGTACGGACGGCCTGGCGGCAGTGGTAGCCGCACCTGCAGGCAACCACCCCCCACTCTCAAAAATTGAGAGTGGCGTGGGATACGCAGCGGCCAAATGGGGAGACATAGTTCTGATAGCAGTGTACTTCTCCCCCAATCGGCCGCTGCCAGAATTCGAACAATACCTCGTTGGGCTCGGGGGGGTGGCGGCAAGAGCGATGCCCTCGCCTGTGGTGGTGCTGGGGGACCTCAATGCCAAATGCAGGGCCTGGGGGTCCCCGTCAACCGACGTCAAGGGTGAAACCCTCTGGGACTGGGCGGCGCGGACAGGCCTCGAGGTCCTGAACCGGGGCACCGCCAACACCTGCGTGCGCCGGCAGGGAGGGTCCATAGTGGACGTCACTCTTGCGACCCCTGTCGTCGCAAGGCGAATAGCGGACTGGCGGGTCCTGGTGGACACGGAGACCCTCTCCGACCACAACTACATCCGGATGAGGGTCTCCAAGTCGATGCCACCACCAATAATCATACCGGAGGGGACAAGAAGCCGGAAACGCTTCCCCAGGTGGAGCCTCGCTACCTTGGATAGGGATAGGGTGGAGGAAGCGGCAATGATGGAGGTGTGGCGGGCCCCTCCACCGGACCGGGCTCTAGACGTGGAGGAACGGGCGTTAATGTTCCGGACGTCACTCACCTCCGTGTGCGACGCGGCCACGCGCAGGGCGAGCCGGCCGCCTGCTAAGACCCAGGTGTACTGGTGGACGGGGGAGGTCGCGGCCCTTCGTCTCACCTGCAACAGTGCGCGACGGGCATATACCCGTTGCAGGCGGCGACGCAACCACACTGCGGAGGAGGAGGAGCTTCTGTTTAGCGCCCTTAAACAGGCCAAGGACGCCCTCTCCGCGGCGATCGCCAAAGCCAGGGACTCTGCACATGAGGAGTTCATGGCCACACTAGACAGGGATCCATGGGGGCAGCCGTACAAGGTTGTTCGCAACAAGCTACGCCGCGCTCCCGGCATGGACTCCCTCGAGCCGGAACTCCTCGGCAGAGTCGTGGAGGGCCTGTTCCCTCCGGAACAGCAAGACTTCTCCCCTCCCTGTATGGCCGGCCCCGTGGACGAGCTAGTGCAACCTCTCGACGCGCCACCCGTCACGGACGGCGAAATGGGGTTCGCGATCCACCGGCTCCAGGGAGGCAGAAAGGCCCCAGGCCCAGACGGCGTGCCGGGCCGTATATTATCAGTGGCATTGAAACACCTCGGGGACCGCCTCAAGGACCTCTTCGATGACTGCCTCGTAGCGGGGCGGTTCCCGAGGTGTTGGAAGGAGGGAAGGTTGTGCCTCATCAGGAAGGAGAATCGCCCGGCAGACTCGCCTTCGGGTTGGAGGCCAATAGTGCTGCTGGATGAGTCCGGGAAGATGTTCGAGCGCATCATAGCTTCCCGGATCATCCAGCACTTGGAAGGGACGGGCCCAAATGTCTCCGACTGCCAATTTGGCTTCCGCGCTGGTCGATCGACGATGGACGCTCTGGGTGCGTTGCGGGCCTTCCATGAGTATGCCGCGGGCCGAGGAGAGGGAGTTGTGGCGGTGTCCCTTGACATCGCCAACGCGTTCGGCTCCCTCCCATACTCAGTTATACTGGAGGCCCTGCGCTACCACGGGGTGCCAGCATACCTGCGCGGGATCATAGAGCACTATCTCTCGGAAAGGGTAGTGCTCTATGAAGAACAGGGTGGACAGCGGCGAGAGCGGGCGATGGCGTGCGGAGTCCCCCAAGGTTCCGTGCTTGGGCCCCTCTTATGGAACATTGGGTTCGACTGGGCCATAAGAGGGGCCCTGCTCCCCCGGACGACGGTCATTTGCTACGCAGACGACACGTTGGTGGCCGTTCGGGGAGCAGAGCTGGAAGAAGCCCTGCGGAGAGCAGCAGTCGCGGCGGACCTGATGGTCAGGCGTATACAGCTGCTGGGGCTGAAGGTGGCCCTGACAAAAACAGACGCCATCATATTCGGAGGCAGAGGCTGGCGGCCGCCCGCCGCGACTGGCATCCCCGTGAGCGGAGAAACGGTCCAGGTGAAGGCCCATATCAAATATCTGGGCATTCACCTGGACCGCAGGTGGAATTTCGAGGAGCACTTCCGCCAACTTGCTCCTCGAATTGTGGCGGTGGCGTCTGCGCTCGGCAGGCTACTACCCAACATAGGGGGACCCAGCGTGGCGTGTCGCCGCCTATACGCTGGGGTGGCCCGGAGCATGGCCCTGTATGGCGCGCCGATCTGGGCCGATCGGCTGAATGCAACCAATAGGGGCCATCTCCGAAGGTCGCAAAGGGTAGTGGCCAGCCGCGTAGTGAGGGCCTATTGTACGGTGGCGTGGGCGGCGGCGTGTGCCCTAGCGGGCACCCTGCCCTGGGAATTGGACGCCCTGGTGCTCGCGGAGGCACACAGGGAGCGGGTCAGGCGCAGAGCCTTAAACGAGTTCCCCGCTCCCGAAGAGCTGAGGGAGGAGCGCCGCCAGGCGGAGCGCAGAATGAGGGACCGGTGGAAGAACGATTTGGGGGACTCTCCCTATGGAGCCCGCACCATAGGGGCACTCCTCCCGTCGTTCGATCACTGGCTGGAGAGGACGCACGGCGCAGTCGGGTTTAGGCTAGCGCAGGTAATGACCGGACACGGATGCTTTGGTCATTACTTGCACCGAATCGGGAGAGAGGCCATCCCGGCCTGCCATGAGTGCGGTGACCCAGACGACACCGCCCAGCACACCCTAGAGGTGTGCAATCGCTGGGACGGGGAACGCCGCACACTGGTCGGCGCCCTCGGAGGGGGAGATCTCTCGCTTCCCAGCGTCGTGGCGGCCATGCTGAGGAGCGAGAGATCGTGGGAGGCAGTGGCCTCCTTCTGCGAAACAGTCGTCGCGCAGAAGGAGGCCTCGGAACGGGAGCGCGAAGATAGGGCAGATGCGCTCCCGATCCGGCGCAGACGGAGGGGGAGGAGGCGGGCGCAATATGCTGCACGCCAAAACCCCTAGTGGAGTTCGTGGGTGAGGGGCCCACGACAATAGACTCCACACGTCTGGGGGAGGGATCGTTGCGTATTCCGATCCCTCCCTCCTTCGGCGCGGGAGCCCTAAACGCCAGGGCAGCCGGGGGGCGTCGTGGTAGAATGTTCGCGACCCCATGGCGCCCCCAGGAACGGCAGAGCGGAGAATCGCCGGTGTGTTTTTAGTGGGTATACCCCCTCCCGTGAGGGGGGAGCCCCACATAACCCCCCATTATGGCGTCCCTAGCCCCGGGGGGTATGCGTAACGCATTTTCACACCGATAAAAAAAAAAAAAAAAAAAAAAAAAAAGGTTAGGTTAGGTTGGGGCGCGAGGTCGGGTAACCTCCAAGTATGTCCGGGCTCTTCCAATCTCTCTGGATCCTCGCGGATCCGCAGAGAAGGGAAGGGTCTTGGCTGGTGCGCCCTGGAGGCAACGGTAAGTGATCCTGTCCGGGGATCGCTTACCGGTGCTACCAATAACCCGACACCGGGGGGGAAGGGGTTGGCCGCTCCCAGCATGCCTCAGCTCATCTGAGGTGGCAAGGGATGCGGCCGCTTTAGTGGTGGCGGTGCAGACGCACCAGTGGCCGTAAAACCACTGAGGACGAGGAGGGTGGTTCCTAACCGAACCACCAGGGGAACCTACGCCAGGTCCTCCTCACACCGTTATCCGCAGCACTCTCTCAACGACCCCTATCGTTGGCGTTATAGGGATATGAGAGGTGCCAGCCAGACGGCGCGCGGACCGGGGGCCTTGCCTTAATTGGCCGGGCCAAGGGGAGTAAACCCCAATAAAAAATCCACAACTCCCGACGCGAGGTGACTCCGCGTAGGGATGCTCTTTTCAGAGCGGCTGGAGTGTTTACCAGCCACCTAGAGCCACACGCCGCGGCAAAACCATCGGGATAACGGGGATCTCTGTCCCGATGGTATTTAGTTCTCCCCAACTCGTGGGAACTTTATGAATTCTACTACAAACCAAATGACGATGGGCGTGGATGCCGAACAAGAGGAGATGGAGGGAGGCGCCGTCATGGCGAACTCCGAGGCCTTACCAACTGGCCAACATGAGGAGAGAGACAGTGGGCATCTAGCGCAGCCGAAACTGAGAGAGCGGAGAGTTTTGCTAGAGCGCATAGATGCTATGGACACAAACGACTCACCGGACTTTGAGCCAAAAAAAATTTTGAGGCTGAGAGGTGCCGGGGCTGACGAAGACGAACCCAATCCAGCCCAAACGAAGGGCTGTGCTGAGAAAACGGCGGAGAAGGGCGCCCCTACGGTGCGAACCTGCAGCCCTACGGAGAAGAACGAGGCTTTCCGACCCCGCGTCACCCTCCCACGTTCGCCAGTGCAAGGGGAAGTCGGTAGCCCGCGGATCGATCTGAACGCGGCCGCAATTCAGATCGCCCCGAGAATGCACACGGACGGCCCAACGCGCGACGGCTCTGGCCGCTTCTTGCCGCGAGTGCGGAGCATGGAGCGCTCCAAGGAGGAAGCCTCGCGGTCACTCCAACCGGCGGCCGCGAGTGCGGAGCGGAAATCCCCCGAGGAGAGGTGCGCGCTGGCGCTGAAACTGGAGAGTGGGCACGAAGCCCGCGCTAAGAAAATTCCCCGGGTGATTTTGACCCGCGTGGACGAGGGGAGTGTGACTCTTGGGGACCCAGCGCAGGATGCGGACGAAACTGGGTGCACAGAGCTACCCGTCCCGCCTGTCGGAGATGAATTGGAGGGGCAGCCGCCATCCGCTGACGAGGCTGCTGCTGCTGTTGTTGCTGCTGATGCTCCGCAGAGGAGAACAAGAGCCAAAGTCAGGGGTCGGGCGTACCCAAGCTTGACCCCGTTCAAGCCTAGAGACCCAGTGGGCGCGCGGGAGTCGCCCGATATCTCGTGGCTCTCGGGTTCAGAGTCGTCAGTAACGAGTATGCGGACGGTTGCGTCTCGAGAGTCCAGCATTAACGGCAAATTCTGGCGGAAGGGCGAGAAGCGGGCTGCCAATGAGCTTGTTCTCTCTAGCTCGGAGAGCGACACCGGGGTGCGAAGTGGAGACGCTACTCTGGAAAGTAGTAGAAGCTTCCTGAAACCCTCGTCCAAACGAGGCAGGGGCCAGCCGCCGACAAGAGGCCAGTACAGGGGCTACGGAATATTTGAGAAGGAGACCTCCGCGGAAAGGGCGCGTGAAAAACAGCTCCAGGCGGAGGAAGAAGTAGCCGCCTATATTCAGTCGGTGGAAACGGTGGTAAAAGACCGAGGAGACCGCGCTATAAACAAACAAACGCTAGGTGAGGCTAACGAAATGGCACGCACATCTGCGACCATACTAGCCGAAGTCGGTGAAGATTTGGAGATCATCGAGAAAGTGGCTGATAAGTCTGCAAACCTCAAGGGCACCTTTGTTAAGGCCCTGCATAGCGTGGTCACTAGGCTAAGTAAAAATTTCGCAGCCATGAAAAATCTCACTGCTACGGAGGAAGTAGTCCGTCTTGAAGCGGCAAACGCACAGATGTCGTGGCAACTGGCAGAACTGCGCAAGGAGGTTGCCCAAATGCGTGCCCAGCCTCCAGCGGCGACTCAACAGGAATTGAGAAAGCTCATTGAAGAGGTGTCGCGGTCCAACCGCGAACAGTTCAGCAACATGTTGAACGCCCGGCTAGAGGGCATCGAGTGTCGCCTTCTCCCGGAGCCACGTGTGCGGCCTTCGTTGGCCGCTGACCCTCGGATGGAAAGGAGGGCCAACAGCGAAACACCATGCCAACAACAGGCGGAATTTGCTGGGCCAAATGGCACGAGCTTCAATACTACCCAGCCGGGGATAGCAGTCATCACAGACTCGAATACTGTTCCTGACCCAACGGTGGAGACAAGATGAGAAGAAGGGAAAAAATAAAGGCAGGAAGAACAGAATTAGCCTGGCTGCCAAAGAAGCAGCAGCTGCCAAGCAAGTGCCCCCTGCACCACCGGCATCTGCTGCACCTAATCCCCCAAATGGGACGTGGAAGGACGCTTTGGGCCGGAAACCCAAGAAGAAGGCTAACAAGGCCGTATCAAATGCTGCGAGCGTGCCTAAACAGGTGACCCCGCGAAGGAGGAAACTCAAACCTCCACGAACCGCTGCGGTCACTCTCACACTGAAGCCGGAAGCCATTGAAAACGGGGCAAAGTATGAAACCATCCTAGCCAAAGCCAGGAACCACATAAAGTCGGATCAGATTGGCATCTCCCAAGTTCGCTTCCGAACGACGGTCACCGGAGCGCGAATGCTCGAAATCCCACCCGGTACCGAAAACGCGGAGAAAGCGGCAGATGCCTTAGCGGTAAAACTTCGCGAGGTCTTGGACGCCGAAGCTTATATCCACCGCCCGGTGAAACGCGCTGAAATACGCGTGACAGGATTGGACGACTCATCATCCCCAAATGAAGTCGTAGAGGCCGTAGCCAAAGAAGGAAGTTGCGGTACGGAATCCATCAAAGCGGGCATTATTTCTCGTGGCTCCAATGGTGTGGGTTCGATATGGGTAAGCTGCCCAGTAGCGGCAGCCAAGAAGGTGGTAGAGGTAGGTCGTCTCAAGGTTGGGTGGGTCTCAGCCCGAGTCGTACTGCTTGAAGCAAAGCCCTTGCGGTGCTACAGGTGCCTAGAGACGGGCCACGTTGGGGCGAAATGCGATAGAGGAGTGGACCGCAGTAACTTCTGCCATCGATGCGGGAAGCCCGGTCACAAAGCCAGGGAATGTACTGGCGAAACACAGTGTCCTATCTGCGTGGCGGCCAATAAACCGGCTGGCCATCGCATTGGCGATAAGGAATGTCAGAGCTCGACTCGAAATAATAAACCAAGAGGGATAAGGAAGACAAAGGATAGCCCAGTAGCACCTGCGCCTTCTGAGGAGCTGCGCTCTGTGGAGGAACAAATGGACACTGCTAACTAAAATGGCGCTCAATTGCCTTCAGGCGAATATAAACCACTCCGCTAGGGCGCAGGACCTTTTGATCCAGACCATGGTGGAATGGCAAATAAAGGTGGCCATTGTCTCGGAACCCTACTTTGTCCCTAACCGAGATGATTGGGTCTCGGACTACGACAACACGGTGGTCGTTATCGCACCAGCTGGAGCCGGCTCCCCCTCCCTTGAGAACATCGTCAGGGGTCGTGGGTTCGTGCTCGCTATGTACGAGAGAATAGCCATCGTTGGGGTATACTTTTCGCCCAATCGAAGCCTCGCCGACTTTGAGCAGATGCTTACGGAAGTCGGGGCTCTGGTTGGGCAGGTATCTCCCACCCCTGTGCTAGTCGCTGGGGACTTCAATGCTAAGTCGACAGCATGGGGATCTCCTGCAACAGATGCACGGGGAGACGTGCTAGTGGAGTGGGCGATCTCCCTCGGATTAACTGTCCTCAACGTTGGAGCAGAAAGCACATGTGTGCGACCACAGGGTGAGTCAATCGTGGACGTAACGTTCTCGTCAAATACATTGGCTCACCGTGTTTTAAACTGGAAGGTGAAGACTGATGTGGAAACTCTATCGGACCACCGGTATATAAGGTTCGATATCTCCACCGACACTAACGTGGCGATGGAACATCGTCCCGCTGCTGGGGACAGTCCACGGTGGGTGCTAGGGAAACTCGATAGGGAGCTCGCTAGAGAGGCGGCTATCGTCGAATCCTGGGGGACCGGCTCCGGCCTAGTGGAAGAGGGGCAGGTGGACCACGAGGCCGAGCGTCTTGGGGCCGCTCTTATCCGCATCTGTGACGCGGCGATGCCCAGGGCAAAGCCTCTCGCACCGAAGCGTCGAGTGTACTGGTGGCGTCCTGAACTCCGCCAGCTGCGGAAGGCTTGCGTCGCCGCACGTCGCCGGTACACGCGATGCAGAAGACGTCGGATACGGGACCACGCTGAGGAAACAGTCCTGTACGACACCTACAGGGACACCTGCAAAACCCTTCAAACCGCCATAGCACAGGCGAAGGAATCGGCTTGGGAGGAGTGGCTGGAGACACTAAACAGAGACCCATGGGGCAGGCCGTACCGTGTCGTAAGACAGAAGCTCCGACCTTGGGCTCCCCCGTTGACTAGTAGTCTCCAGCCGGAGCTCGTTGAGCGCGTAGTAAGGGCCTTGTTTCCCGAAAGAGGCGAGTTTGTGCCACCAGCTATGGCATCCAGCTCCCAACCACGGGATCCTGAGATGGAGGTGCCCCCGGTGACAGAGGCCGAATTCGGTGCGGCTGTCCTTAAACTCCGCTCGAAGAAGGCAGCCCCCGGACCAGACGGCATTCCGGGCCGCCTATTGTCGATCGCGATTAGCGAGATGGAGGACAGAATCAGGGCACTTTTCACGCTGTGTCTGACAGAAGGGCGGTTTCCTGACAGGTGGAAAATAGGAAAACTGGTGCTCCTCCGAAAAGACGGGCGCCCACCTGATCAGCCGTCGGCGTACCGCCCCATCGTGCTGCTTGACGAGACGAGTAAGCTTTTTGAGCGCGTGGTTGCTGCTCGCCTGGTCAGGAGCATGCAGCCGGGCCTGAGCGATTGCCAATATGGCTTTCGTCCACTCCGCTCAACGCTGGATGCGATTGCGCGTGTGAGGCGCATCACGGAGCAAACCGTAACCGAGGGCGGGGTAGTCATGGCTGTGTCACTCGACATCTCTAATGCCTTTAATACCCTGCCCTGGGAAACAATTTTGGCGGCACTCCAGTTCCACCTCGTGCCTGATTACCTGCAACGGGTGGTGGCTGCTTACTTCACTGAGAGGAAGGTGATCTTCCCAGTAAAGGACGGATGGAGAAGGCGAAATATGACGTGCGGTGTTCCACAGGGTTCAGTTCTTGGACCTCTCCTGTGGAACATCGGGTACGACTGGGTGCTGCGCGGGGCCACTTTGCGGGGAGTCAGCTTGACCTGTTACGCTGACGATACTCTTGTGCTGGCCTGCGCCAGAAATCATGGGGAGGCTGCTTACCTGGCCAGAGCTGGAGTGGCACACACCGTACACAGGATCCGGGCACTGGGATTGCAGGTGGCCCTTAATAAATCTGAAGCCCTAGCGTTCCATGGACCGAGAAATGCGCCACCACCTGGCGCAACAATTACAGTGGGAGGAGCTTCCATCGCCGTCGGGTCGACGATGAAGTACCTGGGACTCGTCCTCGATGGTAGATGGAAGTTTGACGAACATTTCCGGCGTTTGGCTCCTAAGCTCATCTCAGCTGCCGGCGCGCTCGGGCGAATTCTCCCAAATCTAGGAGGTCCAGGAGGGGCGTGCAGACGCCTTTATATAAATGTGGTACGCTCAATGGCACTCTATGGGGCACCAATATGGGCGGACACCATGAGTACCCGGAATTTGGCCCTGCTGCGTCGTCCGCAGCGGGCCATAGCACTCAGGGCAGCTCGAGCGTACCGTACTGTATCGTACACCGGAGCCTGCCTAATTTCTGGTAGCACACCCTGGGACCTGGAAGCAAAGGTCCAGTCAGGTGTCTTCTGGCGGGTGAAAGAGGCAAGGGAGGAAGGCAACTGGCCTGCTCCACACGAGGTGCAGCAGTGGCGTACCGAAGCGAGAAATATAATGTTCCGGAGGTGGTCGGAGAGTCTCGAAGGCCCAGGAGCTAGCAGGGACCTGGTGGACGCTGTTCGGCCTGTTCTGAGAGAATGGGTGGAACGCAAACACGGTCCACCCACATTCCACCTCACGCAGCTCCTTACGGGGCACGGTTGCTTCGGCAAGTACCTGTGTGAGGTGGTTGGCAGGGAGCAGACAACGGCGTGCCACCATTGTGGAGGAAGAGCCGTGGACACGGCCAAGCACACGCGCGAGGAGTGCCCTGCCTGGGCGGAGCTCCGCGCGGACCTGACCACGGCCATTGGAGGTGACCTCTCACTACCGGCCTTAATCGGCCGAATGGTGCACAGTAAGGAGGCATGGGCGGCAGTGGCCACCTTCAGTGCGTCAGTTCTGACGCAGAAGGAGGCGGCGGAGAGAATGCGCGAGGAAGACACCAACTCGGTCCCGCAGCGCCGCAGGAGGCCAGGCAGGCGGCGTAGGGCCTACGCAGCCCACATGCAGCCACCATGATGAGGATCTGCGGGTGATGGGTCGGGGGTTCCATCACTCGCTTAGAAGAGGTCCCGAGCTGGAAGGCCCCCACTGTGTTCTGGGGTGCCAACAGCGGAGTAGGTAAGGTCCACCTACCATACTATGTGGGCCCGCAAGGGCAACGCTGACAGAGTTCCGGATGTGTGCAATAGCGTTCCCGGGGCTCTGTCCAATTGCGAGTTGTGGAACACCCCAGGGGTTTTAGTCCGTGCGAGTCGGACATACCCACTCGGCTTCTCCCGGGCCGGGTGGGATCCATAACGGATTTCCCCTGGGTCAACAAAAAAAAAAAAAAAAAAAAAGGTTAGGTTAGGTTAGGTTAGGTTGAGGGCCGTTGAGAGGGAGCGGGACAGGTGGAAGGAGCACCTGGAGGATTGCCCCTATGGCACTAGAACCATAGGGGCACTCCTCCCCAACTTTGAGGGATGGTTGGACAGGCGAGGGGGAAATATAACGTACAGGCTTGCGCAGGTGGTGACCGGGCACGGTTGCTTCGGTCACTACCTGCACAAGATAGGTAGGGAAGCCACCCCCGCCTGTCACCACTGTGGAGACGAGGACGACACCGCCCAGCACACGGTAGCGGAGTGTGCAGCCTGGGCGGTGGAGCGACAGGTCCTAATGAGGGAAATTGGGACGGACGACCTCTCGCTGCGCAGCATTATATGCCACATGCTGCGCAGCGAGAGATCGTGGGACGCAGTGACCGCCTTCTGCGAGGCAGTCATGTCCCAAAAAGAGGCAGCGGAGCGGGAGCGCGAGGAAAGTGCAGACGCGCCCCCGCTCCGGCGCAGGCGGGTGGGGAGAAGGCGGTTACAATTTATCAACCGCCAGCTCCCCCAGTAGGGCCGGTGGGACGGGGACCCACCAAATAAGGCCCTACACGTCTGAAGGAGGAATCGGAGCGTCACCGATCCCTCCCTCACTTGGCGCGAGGGTGCCCCCGGTGTAAAACCGGGGCAGCCGGGGGGACGTCGTGGTAGAATATCCGATCCCATGACGTGCCCCGCTAACGGCAGTGCGGGTGACGCCGGTGTGTTTTTAGTGGGTATGCTCCTCCCCTCCCTCTGACTAGCAGAGGGAGTTGCGGGAGGAGAGAGTCCCACATAACCCCCGTAAGTCCCTCCCCGCCGGGGGTATGCGTAATGCATTTTCACACCGTCAAAAAAAAAAAAAAAAAAAAAAAAAAGTTAGGTTAGGTTAGGTTAGGTTAGGTTAGGTTAGGTTAGGTTTTTTTTTTTTTTTGCGTGCGTGGGAGGGAATACTCATTGTATACGTACAGACCCGTGTCTGCACGCATGCCCGACTCGGCCGAGGATCGCAGTGAGGCTGGTCCTCGACCGCCTACGGACTAAACCCTCCCACGCTTCGTGTTGAGTGTGTTCTAATGTGATTACTGTGCAGGTGTAGTGTCATTTGTGGTGTTAACGAATGATTATTAATTGGTTGTGTTGGGCACGCCGCGCTTTCGTTTTACACTTTGTGTCCAACAGGGTTGATTTTAAGTTAAAAGATTCTTAAATATATATTTGCAAGTACTTCGAATGTAAATTTACGATAAGAATTGAATAATATGAATTATGCAGTTGCTAAAGGGCATCTGGTGGCCAGATACCGTTTAACGACTTAAGTGATATGAATACTTTTAATTATTGATTTTTGATATGTTTTAGTCGCTCGACGGCACCTGGAGACCAAGTACCGTCGAACGACTTTACAACAGAGTTGATTTTAAATGAAACTGATTTAAGGAATATATTATGCGAGTGTTTCAAGTGTAGATTTACAATGAGAATTAAATAATAAGAAGATATTAAAATTATTGAAATAATTGATTCGCTTAGTCGTCCAACGGCGCCTTGAAGTCAAGTGCCGTTGAACGACTTTAAGCTGCGTACAATGTGTTTAATGAAGGTGTGAAAACATTGCGATGAGGACTCCCTTGACAGTACGCTTGTTATGTTGAACAGATCTAGTCCGAGACCTCCGCACAGCACTGCAAGGTCCGTCCTTTTGGCAGAGAATCGTGGACATTCTTGAATTAGGTGTTTTATAGTTTGTGGAATGTTTGCTGGAGTATCGCACGGGCATGAACTATCTTGTATAATTCCAAATCGTTTTAGGTATGTTTTGTGGTAACCGTGGTTACTAAGAAATTGCGTTGATTCAAAAGTGGGTGGATGGTAACTTAAGTACTCGGATAGATCTTTGTAATTGGGGAATATCGTCTTTGTGTATATACAGCTGCCCGGAGCCTCATAGAGTATTGCCCTTTCAATTTGTAAATGTTGTTTACCGATATATTTTATATACGACACAGGAATCTGAATATAGTCGGGGGTTTTGTGTAAATTTGCGGCTGTTTTAGCTGCCTGGTCGGCTAGCTCATTTCCCTCTATTCCGTTGTGTGCTTTGGTCCAGAAGAATTTTATTTTAAAATTTAACTTATTATGATGAATTAACTTATGAATTTGGTTAACCAGAGCGTTGTAGCTATTACAATTTTTGATCTCAGTGAGTCCAGATTTACTATCCGAGAAAATGAGAAGTGTTGATGGTCTAATAGATCTACTGGCCGTGTATGATATACATCGAAATATAGCATAGAGCTCTGCCTGAAACACCGAACATCTATCGTGAAGTTTGAATTTTCCGGTATTGGTTTGGCCGTCAGGTTTTATTATTACAAAGGCGGACCCAACGCGTCCGTCGTGTCCGCTTCCATCGGTGTACGCCGTCCAAGTGCTGCCATCAGAGTTGCTTCTAGTGACCTCCAATAACTCACTTTCTGTGGTGATATCTTCGTGAGAAATAGACTCCCTGAGACTGGGATGCAGAAGGGAGGACGGTGGAACAGAAGACTCTATCGGTAGGTCGCTCGGAAGGAAGGAGGAGTGACCTTTGAGTTTAGTATTCTCTCTATTTTATTTTAGCGGTTAGGTTAGGTTAGGTTAGGTTAGGTTAGGTTAGGTTAGGTTAGGTTAGGTTAGGTTGGGGCGCTAGGTCGGGTAACCTCCAAGTATGTCCGGGCTCGTCCAATCCCTCTAGATCCTCGCGGATCTGCAGGGAAGGGAAGGGTCTTGGCTGGTGCGCCCTGGAGGCAACGGTAAGTGATCCTGTCCGGGGATTGCTTACCGGTGCTACCAATAACCCGACACCGGGGGGGGGAAGGGGAATGGCCCACAGTGGCCGAGGTGGGGGGCTCTCGTGCTCCTATGATCCCCGAGGCTATACCGGACAGGGCTACCCATACCGGGAAGGCAAGGGGGGAGGGGCCACAATAAGAGCGGCAAGCTCTCTCCCGGCCGTCTGATCAGCAGACGGCGGTGGAGATGAGCATGTTGAGCACCGTCTTCGGGCGGAACGTGATGGCGGGCCCTCAAGGGTCGTAGCGCGGCGGGTCTGGCAGCCTCGGCTGCTGGGTGGGTTTCGGCCTCCCGCCGGGCAACCCGTAACCCGCATTGAGCGGACCGGGGGCACTGCTCACTGAGAGCAGTGCTACGTGGAGTAAACCACTATAATAAATCCCTAATCCCAAGGTGAGCGAGTCGCGCCGATGGGATGAGTGGCTGGAAGGAGTCCAGTCCCAAGCGAGCCGACGATGTGGAGTCATCGGAGAGTATAAAAATCATGCAGGTCGATTGTGAAAATAGTCCCCTGGCGGGTCTCCAAAAGGAGGAATCCCGCCCACTCACTGCGGTGAGTGGCTGCCCTCCGTATTCAGGGGTGGGCAACAATCGCCTCGTAGACCGGCAAGGCGCCGGTCTCCGTAAACACGACTCTGGCAAATTGAACATGGACTTTGTTACTAACGCGGTTATGGATGTTGAACGGGAGGTGAAGGACTACGGCCTGATGTCGTACTCCAACACCAAAGACTTTGGCAGGGAAATGGAAGCGGATAGGCCATTGCGCCTAAGAGGTGGAGGCTCGCCCTCGCGAAATGCGAAGGGCCAATTCACCCGAGGGAGAAAGAATAAAAAAGGGGACGGCGATAAAGGGGGCTGCAAGAGTAGAGCCCAATCGGCTCCCGCCGATTCAGACAAGGGTGACGAATTTGATAATTCGGAGACCTCCTCGGGGGACGAGGAAGAAAAGGTGGAAGAAGAGGTGGAGATGGCGGCGGCGCAGGCCCCCTCTGGCCGAAAGGTAAAGGGAAGGTACTTCGGGATCAGTGCGGCAAAAGCGAAGCTCAGGGAGTCGTTCCTGCTCTCGAACGAGCTGGACGATTTTCAGAAGGAGGCCGACGCGGATGCTCTCGCAGAACCCCTCTACAGCCCCACAAGGGCAAGGAGGAACTCGGGCTCGCGGTCGCGAAGCCCGATCCTTTTGGACACAACGTCCCACAACGACGAGGAGGAGGGGGAGAAGGCCCCCAAAGACGTAATAAAGCGGTGCGCGAAGGAGGTGCTCCGGGAGGCGGCCAAGAGTGGCAACCTCAAGGGGGAAGTTTGGGGCCGCATGAACGCGGCATGCAGGGAGCTGTTGAGCCTTGCCGACTCAATGGGGGAGTCGGAGGTTGTCCGCACATTGAAGGCGGACAACAAAAGGATGCGAGAAGAGCTGGCCCACCTCCGGCAGGAGACAAAGGCGCTGCGCACCGCCTTCTCGGAGCGCAGCTCCCCCCCGGTTACAGACCACACGAGGAGGCAAGAAGGCACGTCTGGCCTCCTCGAGGAGATGGGCGCTCTCCTCGACTCCCGGCTGGGGGATTTTGAAAGAGCCATATTCGTGAGCATTGGCAATATGGTGAATGTCCGCCTGGGGGATATTGAAGGGCGGCTCCCACCACAGCCGATATTGAGGCCACCGTTGGCCTCTGATAAAAGGGTGCCCCTGAGCCCTGTGGCGGATAAAGAAAAAGGGAAGAAAAAGAGGAAGGGGGGTCCCCCTCAGCCGGCCCCCCAAGAAGAGGAAGAAATGGAAGAGGCAACGGACCGGCCGCCGGCGAAAGCCCCAAGGGTCGTGCAATCCCAGCCGCCGACGCCAGCGCCCAGGTCGCACACGCCGGTGACAGTGACCAAGCCGGGGCCTGCCCCCAAAGGCAGAGAGACCCCCCGCGCCCCCGAGCCGCAGCCTCCGCAGGCAAGGAAGGAGGAATGGACGGAGGTGGTTAAGAGGGGGAAAAAGGGGAAGAGCCCTGCTGCTGCGGCTGCCGCCCCCTCACAGCCTCAACCCAAAAAGCGGACTAAAACGGCGGCCCAAATTTTAATGGTCCCAAAAACGGCGGCGGTAGTGGTGGCCTTAAAGGCCGGCTCTCAAACCGACTACAAGTCGATAATGGAAAAGGCCACCACACTTAAGTTGGAGGAACTGGGTGTAGACCATTTGGGGGTCCGCAGATCGGCCACGGGAGCCCGTATTATCGAGGTCCCTGGTGCCCAGAGTGCTCAGGCGGCCGATAACCTGGTGTCCAGACTGCGGGATATAATTGGGGACGAGGCGGACATATACCGACCAGTAAGAAAGGCTGAGCTGAGGATCTCCGGGTTTGACGAGTCTGTCACCCCAGAGATCCTCAAGAGGGTGGTGGCAGCGAAGGGAGGATGCGCGGAGGAGGCGGTATCGGTGGGCGCCATAAGGGTGTCGGGCAGTGGGGCCTGCTCGGTCATCCTGAGGTGCCCAGTAACTGCGGCTAAGACGGTGGCGACGGCGGGAAGGGTGATGATCGGGTGGTCGGCGGCGCACGTGGTGGCACTGGAGCCGCTGCCTCTGCGGTGCTACCGCTGCATGGGGAGGGGGCACACAAAGCCACTTTGCCCCTCCCCGGTGGACAGGGAAAGTTGCTGTTACAGGTGCAGTCAACCGGGCCATACTAGCCAAAACTGCACATCGCCGACCCCGTGGTGCGCCGTCTGTCACCACGCAGGATTACGTGCGGGACACACAATGGGGGGGCAAGCCTGCAACCCCCCCATTGTAAGAGGGAATACCGCCCCCCACCGGGCCACCCCCCAGAGAGATAACACAAGGACGGAAAGCCAAATGGAGCAGTAAATGTCCCTGGAGCTGCTCCAGGCGAACGTCAACCACTCCGCCCGTGCGCAGGATCTATTGATCCAGCACATGGCGGAGTGGGGAATAGCGGCGGTGGTGGTGACCGAGCCGTACTTCGTCCCCCCGCAATCCAATTGGGTGGGAGATAGAGACGGCTCGGTGGCTGTTGTGGTCCCGGCCCTGGGGGGGCTGCCCCTCTCCAGGGTGGCATCGGACTCCGGATACGCGGTGGCCAAAATGGGGGACACAGTTATGGTGGGGGTATACTTCTCCCCCAATAGACCGTTGCGGGAGTTTGAGGCCTTCCTGGAGAGGCTGGGGCGGGTGGTGGTTGGAGCGGCTCCCTCCCCCATAATGGTCCTGGGCGACCTCAATGCAAAATGCGTTGCGTGGGGTTGTCCCAGGACTGATGCTCGGGGGGAGGCCCTACTGGACTGGGTGGCCGGGCTCGGGTTGGAGGTCTGTAACCGGGGCACGACCAACACATGTGTGCGCCGCCAGGGGGGCTCCATTGTAGATGTAACCTTCGCCTCCCCGGTGGTGGCGGCGCGCACAGAGGACTGGCGTGTCCTGGACGAAACGGAGACCCTCTCCGACCATATGTATATTAGGATGAGGGTCTCCAGAGCCCGGCCAGCACAACAGCCCAGGCCGGCAGGGCATGGAAATCCGCCGCGGTGGAGTTTGGCCTCCCTGGACAGGGATGCCGCCGTGGAGGCGGCCATGGTTGAGGCCAGATGGGGGGGACCGCCGCCGCCACCACTTGAAGGGACAGGGGTGGACGAAGCGGCCCTCCACTTTCGGGCGGCCCTCACGAGGACGTGCGACGCCTCCATGAGGAGGGCAGGGCCGCCCAGGCTCAAGAGGGCCGCCTACTGGTGGTCCCCGGAGGTGGCCGACCTGCGGCGGGTGAGCAATGGAGCCCGCAGGGAATACACCCGCTGCAGGAGAAGGCGGCACACCGCGGCGGAGGAGGAGGAGCTGAGAGGGAGGCTGACGGAGGCCAGGATGTCCCTAAGTCTGGCTATTGCCAAGGCGAAAGACGCGGCGCATACGGACTTCCTGGCCTCCTTGGACGGGGATCCATGGGGGCGGCCATACAAAATGGTTAGGAGAAAGCTCCGCCAGGCCGCCCCGATGGACAACATGGAGAGAGGGCTCCTCCAGAACATTCTGGAGGGGCTGTTTCCGCCGGCTCCTCAATTCGACCCGCCAATAATGGTTGCCCCGCGGGAGGAGCCGGCGGAGCCGGAGGAAGTGCCCCCTGTTACAGAGGCAGAAATGGCCTGCGGGGCCTTCAGACTGAGGGCCTGTAAAAAGGCCCCGGGCCCGGACGGCGTCCATGGAAGGATCCTGCCCATAGTGATGGAGCACCTTGGAGACCGCCTCCGGTCCATCTTTGATCAGTGCCTCAAAGATGGACGCTTTCCAAGGTGCTGGAAGACGGGCAGGGTGTGCCTACTCCGGAAGGAGAATAGGCCGGCGGATTCTCCATCGGGGTGGAGACCCATCGTGTTGCTGGATGAGGCCGGGAAAATGCTTGAACGCATTCTGGCTTCCCGGGTCATCCAGCATCTCGGGGGGGAAGGACCGAACATTTCTGACCGACAATATGGTTTCAGAAATGGTCGGTCCACAATGGACGCCTTGGGGGCGCTTCGGGGTTTTTGCGAGGATGCGCAGGGGAGGGGGGAGGGAGTCATAGCGGTGTCCCTGGACATTGCGAACGCGTTTGGCTCTCTCCCGTACTCGGTGGTGCGGGAGGCCCTAAGATACCACGAGGTGCCCCTATACCTGAGGCGTGTCATAGAGCACTACCTCACGGAGAGGGTGGTGTTCTGTGACACGCCTACAGGGCGGGTGGAGAGGCGGATGGCCTGCGGCGTTCCCCAGGGGTCTGTTCTAGGACCCCTACTCTGGAACGTTGGATTCGACTGGGCCATCCGCGCAGAGCTCCTCCCTCGGACGGCTCTAATGTGTTACGCAGACGACACGATGGTTGCCGTTCGAGGCAAGGAGCTCAGAGAGGTAAAGAGGAGGGCGGAGGTGGCGGCGGAACTCACAATGTCGAGGATCCGCCGCCTGGGGCTGGAGGTCTCCCTACCGAAGACTGACGCGATAGTCTTCGGGGGGAGGGGATGGAGGGTGGCGGAGAATGCCTCCCTACGAATCAGTGGGGAGGTGGTCCAGGTGAGGCCCCATATTAAGTATCTGGGCCTCACACTGGACAGAAGGTGGAATTTCGGGGAGCATTTCCGCCAACTTGCTCCCCGAATAGTGGCGGCGGCATCGGAGCTGGGCCGCCTCCTGCCGAATGTGGGAGGTCCCTCCCACGCGTGCAGGAGGCTATACGCCGGGGTGGCCCGCTCCATGGCCCTATATGGGGCCCCGATATGGAGTGACAAGCTGTCCACGGCCACAAGGGCCCTGCTACGTAGGCCACAACGAGTAGTGGCCATACGTGTAATCAGGGCCTACGTGACGGTGGCGTGGGCAGCGGCGTGCGCTCTGGCGAGTGCCACGCCCTGGGAGCTGGATGCGGAGGTGCTCGCCGAAGCGCACAGGGGCAGAATCAGGAGTAGGGAGACCGGTGAATTCCCTGCTCCTGAAGAGGTAAGGGCGGCGCGCAGGATGATGCAAAGGAGGATGCGGGACAGGTGGAAGGCTGACCTGGAGGGCTCCCTCTATGGTGTTCGCACCATAGGGGCACTCCTCCCGTCATTCGACAGCTGGCTGGACCGGCCGCACGGGCGGGTGGGGTATAGGCTGGTGCAGGTATTGTCCGGACATGGGTGCTTCGGGCATTACCTGCACATGATAGGCCGAGAGCCTACCCCAGCCTGCCACCAGTGCGGCGAGACGGACGACACGGCCCAGCACACCCTGGAGGTGTGCAATCGCTGGGCCGTGGAGCGCGCTGCCCTCAAAACAGCACTTGGGACGGATGATCTCTCGCTGCACAGCGTCGTGGCGGCCATGCTGGGCAGCGAGAGATCCTGGGAGGCAATGGTCTCCTTCTGCGACACAGTCGTCTCGCTGAAGGAGACCGAGGAGCGGGAGCGCGAGGAACACCCGGACGCGCTCCCGATCCGACGGAGACGAGTTGGGAGGAGGCGCAGACGGTTTGCGGCTGTAAACCGTGCCCTCCCACCGTAGGGCCGCGGGTTGGGGACCCGCATTGCACGGCCCTACACGTCTGGGGGAGAGTCAGGTATGCGTTTACTGACTCTCCCCCCATTGGTGACGGCAAACCGGCGCCAGCCGGGACTGCCGGGGGGTGTAGTGGTGAAATGTATGATCCCATTGCACCCCCCTAACGGCAAGGATGGAAACGCCGCAGGGTTTTTAGTGGGTATTCCCCTCACTCTGAGGGGCGAGTCCCACATACCCCCCAATTGGCCCTCCCCAGGCCCCGGGGGGATGCATAAATGCATTTTCCCTGCGACAAAAAAAAAAAAAAAAAAAAAAAAAAGGTTAGGTTAGGTTAGGTTAGGTTCCCCTTCGGGCTGGGAGGTTCTGGAGGAAGTTGAGACCCTATCGGACCACCGATATATTCGGTTCGAGGTTTCAACTCTCCCGACCACCCCGAGAGGCCCAAGTCGACCCTTGAGAGGGGACGGCCCGCGCTGGGCACTCAAACGCCTGGACAGGGATCTGTTGGTAGAGGCAGCCTTGGTGCAGGCTTGGTTGCCGGGTCCCGAAGGTCCGATGGACATCAACGTGGAGGCGCAACAAATGGGCGGTGCCATGGTGGGAGTGTGCGACGCGGCCATGCCTCGTGTCGGTCCGATCCCCCCTAGGCGCAGAGTGTACTGGTGGTCTCAAGAACTCGCGCAACTACGCGAGTCCTGCGTCGCGGCAAGACGCGAGTACACTCGCAGCCGGAGGCGACGGATTCGAGACGTGCCAAGGGAGGAGCGCCTGTATACCGCATACTCGGAGGCCGTCAAGCTGCTGCAGGGGGCAATCGCCAGGGCGAAGGACCTAGCTGAGCAGGAGATGCTGGAGACTCTAAATAGCGACCCATGGGGAAGGCCGTATAAAATGGTGAGGCGCAAGCTTCGCCCCTGGGCGCCCCCACTCACGCAAAGTCTCCAGCCACAGCTCCTCGAACAGGTGGTGGACGGCTTGTTCCCCACAAGAGAGGAACACGTACCTCCACCCATGCTACCTCCCAGGGGGAGGGAAGCGAGCGCGAGCGAAGCACCGGAAGTAACGGAGGGTGAACTGGGGGCAGCGGTGCTGCGGCTCCGAGCCAAAAATACTGCTCCCGGTCCTGACGGAGTTCCCGGAAGAGCCTGGGTTCTGGCCCTGGGCCCGCTAAAGGCACGATTGAGTGCGCTATTCAGCGCATGCCTGGCACAGGGACAGTTCCCCCGTGCGTGGAAAGCCGGTAAACTAGTCCTTCTGCGCAAGGAGGGGCGACCTGCAGATTCGCCCTCGGCCTACAGGCCGATAGTGCTGCTGGACGAGGCTAGCAAATTGCTCGAACGCGTGGTGGCCGCTCGCCTGAACCGGCATCTGGAGGGGATAGGTCCGGACCTCAGCGACCACCAGTTTGGATTTCGCCGGGGCAGGTCCACCATTGACGCGATTGCGCGCGTGAGGGCCCTGGCGGACGAAGCTGTAGCCCAGGGAGAGGTAGTATTGGCGGTGTCCCTTGACATCGCAAATGCGTTCAACTCCCTTCCTTGGGCCTGCATCACGGCGGCACTGAGGTACCATGCCGTGCCCGAGTACCTGCGGAAGACGGTAGAGGACTATCTCTCCGATAGAGCCGTTAGGTACCCTACGCGTGATGAGTGGCAGGAGAAGAGGTTGTCGTGCGGTGTTCCACAGGGGTCGGTTCTTGGCCCACTCCTGTGGAACATCGGGTACGACTGGGTGCTGAGGGGACGGAACTTGCCAGGTGTCAAGGTGACGTGCTACGCCGACGACACCTTGGTGACTGCACGCGGGAGCACGTTTCAGGAGGCGGCGATTCGGGCCACGGCAGGCGTGGCAACGGTGGTGGCCCGAATCAGAAGGCTAGGGCTAGAGGTGGCCCTGAATAAATCCGAGGCCCTGTGCTTTCATGGGCCCCGGAGGGCTCCTCCGGCGGGTTCCAGCCTGGCGGTGGGAGGAACGTCCATCGCTGTCAAGTCGACAATGCGGTATCTAGGCATAATCCTTGACAGTCGTTGGACGTTCACGGAGCACTTTAGGTGCCTTGCTCCGAAGCTCATGGGGACGGCGTCGGCACTCAGCCGGCTGTTACCGAATGTTGACGGGCCAAACGCGAGCTGCCGGAGACTTTACGCTGGAGTGGTGCGGTCGATGGCTTTGTACGGAGCGCCCATTTGGGCCGGATCCCTGAACGCCAAGAACCAGGCCCAACTGCGAAGGCCGCAGAGGGTCATAGCGGTCAGGGTGGCGAGGGCTTACCGCACCGTCTCGTACGAGGCGGCCTGCGTGTTGGCGGGGACCCCGCCCTGGGACCTCGACGCTTCGGTTCTGGCCGATGTCTATTGGCGTGTCACCGAGGCGCGGGCCAGGGGGGACCAACCACTTTTGGAGGAGATCAGGCGGTGGAGGCTCGACTCCCGCAGTGTCCTCATCCAGAAGTGGAAGGAAAGGCTGGAGGTGCCGAGTGCTGGCCACTTGACCATCGGAGCTATCCGGCCCGTCCTGGAGAGATGGGTCGGAAGAATCGGGGGGTTCCTCTCCTTCCGCCTTGTGCAGATCCTGTCAGGGCACGGCTGCTTTGGGAGATATCTGTGCAGGGTGGCAGGACGGGAGCCGACGATGGAATGCCACGCGTGCGGTGATACCGAGGATACGGCCCAACACACACTGGCGGTATGCCCAACTTGGGCGGAGCAGCGGGCCGCTCTCGCGGCCGTAGTGGGGCACGACCTGTCCCTGCCTGCCGTGGTAGAAGCCATGGTTGGCAGCGACAGGTCATGGAAGGCGGTAGCCTCCTTCTGCGAGGACGTGATGGCGCAGAAGGAGGCCGCGGAGCGTGGAAGGGAGGAAGACCCGGCCTCCCAACCAATGCGCCGCAAACGCGTGGGGCGACGGCGGTTGGCCTACGACCGCCGAATTCCCCCTTAAGGGTACCCGTGGGCGGCAGGCACGGGGACGTCTGTCGCCTACATGAAGGTTCCCCGAGTGGCGGGCATGCCACTAGGCAGGCCCTGTGAGAAGAAGCAGGGGGAATAAATTTCTACCCGGAGACGAGTCCGGAGCTCCGGACAGCCGCTGGCGAGGTTGTGGTAGAGTACAAGTCAGTTCCCAGGACCTCGCCCTATAGCACGGAGGCGGCAGATAGAGGGGTTTTTAGTGGGTAAACCGTAGGCCTCATTAGCCGACAAGGGAGTCCCACATAACCACCAGGGTCCGTCCTCGCACCCCGGTGGTATGCGTAACGCATTTTCCCCTCTTAAAAAAAAAAAAAAAAAAAAAAAAAAAAAAAAAAAAAAAAAAAAAAAAAAAAAGGTTCCCCTTCGAGTGCTGTCACCTTGCCGCGGTGAAGGGGCTTGCGTGCCCCCAGGATCCTCAGGGCTATGCCGGATAGGGCCACCCAAACCGGACAGGCCTGAGGGGAGGGGCCAGACTAAGCACAGCACACGGCGGGCTGCTCCGCGTGTCCCTCTGAACCTAGCAGAGGGCACAGCGTGAGACGCCAGGTCCCCCGGGACGGAATTGCAGTGGAGTTAACTCCTGCGCGGGCTTTAGTGCCGAGTTTTTGGTGGTTGGCCGCTCCCGGCATGCCTCAGCTCATCTGAGGTGGCAAGGGATGCGGCCGCCTCAGCCCGGCTGGGACGGTGCACAGGTGCGGACGCACCTTGTGCTCTATGGGCCAGGTGTCTGCCTGGAGGAGGAGGGTGGTTCCTAACCGAACCACCAGGGGGGCTTACGCCAGGTCCCCCTCATACCGTTATCCGCAGCATTCTCTCAACGACCCCCATTGTGGGCGCTATGGGGATACGAGAGATGCCAGCCAGTCGGCGCGCGGACCGGGGGCCCTGCCTTAACTGGCCGGGCCAAGGGGAGTAAACCCCAATAAAAAATCCACAATTCCCTACGTGAGGATACTCCGCGTAGGGATGCTCTTTTCAGAGCGGCTGGAGTGTCTACCAGCCTCCTAGAGTCACTGCTGCGGCACAGCCATCGGGATAATGGGGGATCTCTGTCCCGATGGTATCACTTTTCTCCCCCACTCGTGGGAATAACATGTCTATGGGAAATAAAAATACAAACAAAACGGAGGATATTTCAAATGACCTTAGCGATAAACTGGACACTGATGATATGGCGGCAGAAGTGAGCACCCCGATAGGGTGTACCCAAGCAGACGGGCCGATTTTGAGGGTGCGCGGTGGAGCGGACGAGCCGAAGATAGATGGCGACGACGAGAACGCGATCTTCCGTCCTCGCCTATCTCTGATGCGCTCACCGGTGCGAGGGGACAGCGTGGATCAATGCGTTGACTACCCAAGTCCACGTATTGACCTAAGCTCTGACGCAATACAGATCCCGGTAAAGGAGGCGGGCAGCGTCCCACCACGCGACTCCCGGGGCCGCTTCGTGCAACATAGAGCAGAAGCCTGTGAGGATGAAGAAAAGAAGGACGCGGACGTTCTAGAAGACCCCGTCCTAAATGCGGAGTTGCACGCACCGGTGGCGGTGCGAGAGGATGGGCGCGAGGCCAAATTTAAGAAGGTCGCCCGCGTCCTTCTCAACAGATTGGACGAGGAGATCCTGGCGGAGTCCGGGGACAGCATGTACACCGTGCGGTCCTCCGGCTCGTCGCGGGCGACCTCCCCAAGTCGTCAGAAGCCGTTCCCGCCAGCTATGGAGTCGGGCTCGAAGGGGAAAGGTAAGGCGCCCCCAAGGAGGCAAACGCCTTTCAAAACCAGACTCCAACATAACGCTCCGCTGGAACAGCGAGGTGCGGGTGCCTTGGAGTCGCAACCGACCAGTGCGGGAGGGGAGCTGGTTCCTCCCCATAAGGACATCCCGCCCACAAGCGGCCGGATGTGGCAGACCCAAGGCAAAAAGAGGCCGCGCTACGTGTACGAGTCTCAGTCGGGATCCAGCGGGGAGGAGTCCGGCCTGTCCGCCGCTGGCGAGGGCTCGCCATCGCAGGCCTCGAAAGGCCGGGGACGAGGTCGCCCCCCTACCACGGGGAAGTATGTGGGCCTGACTAAGGCGAGGGAGGCCTATAAACGCGCCCAGCACGAAGAGGATCGCCTCGAGGCGGAGAGGGACGTGCATGAGATGCACATTAGAACCCGACAAGGGTTCTCCAGGTGCACTACGCAGCTTGCGCCGAACCCCGAAGAGGCCGCTGCCACAAAGGAACTTGGGCAGCAGGTGGAGGACAGCGTGGCCCTTATCCTCAGGGTAGCGACCACATCAAAGAACCTGCAGGGCGTATACATCCGCCGCCTGAAGGACGCCGCGGCCGCCATATCGGATGCGTTTGACGTATTGAGCAAACGCACCGTTTCTGAGGAAACGGCGCGGCTCCAAGCCGACAACAACCGGTTAAGAGGGGAAATGGTCGGTCTGCGTAAGGAGATGGCCGAAGTTAGGGCCCAACTGGAGGGGCTGCGGAGGCAGGGCAATCCGGCACCCTCGCCACCCAAACGAGACTCTACAACTGAAGAGATCTGCCGTGCGGTCATGGCCCAAGTCGGGCCATATCTGGACGCCCGCATGGCGGAAATCCAAGATAGACTCCCCCTGGAGGAGAGAGAGCGGCCTCCGCTGGCCACCCGCGAGCGAGGCACCAAGGCAGGCCCTTCTGGGAGTGTCTTTACCCCAGGAGAATCAGCCCGGGACACTGAGTCGCCTGCGCCTGCGCCTGCAACGCCGAGTGAGCCCCGAACCATGGCGAAGGGAAAAGCATCAACGGCACCGACGGGTCCTACGCAGGCGGCTGCTTCGAAAAAGAAGCAGCCAAAGAAGAAGAAGAAGAGCACCCAGGGGAACCCGGCGCCTCAAAGGCCTGGCCCCAGTCCGGCCCCTCCGGCCCCTCCGGCCCCTCCGGCCCCTCCGGCCCCTCCGGCCCCTTCGGATCCGCGGAGAGCGCTGCCACAGCGCCCAAATGAGGCCCCCCCGCCACCCCCATCGTCGCAGCCCCTATCCCAGCCTAGGGAGGACTCCGAGGACGGTGGGAACTGGAGTCAGGTGGTCGGACGGAAGGCCAAAAATAGGGCAAAAAAGACGGCACAGGTGAGGCCAACAAAGCCTCAAGGGAAGAGCCGGGGACTGACGGTCCCGTCAACGGCCGCAGTGGTGGTGGCCCTTAGGCCAGAATCCGAGGCCACATACGCCTCTATCCTGACCAAGGTGACCACATCGTTCAGTCTGGCGGAGATTGGTCTGGACCACGTTCGGGTCAGAAGGACGGCTGACGGGGCCCGTATTTTCGAGGTCCCAAACACGGACAACGGCAGGGCGGCAGACTGCCTACAGGAGAAATTGGAGGGGCTCATCGGCGAAGAAGCGCGGGTGTACCGACCAGTAAAACTGGCCGGTATGAGGATATCAGGCCTTATAGAGTCCGTCACTCCTGAGGCTGTGGCAGCAGCGGTGGCCGCCAAAGGGGACTGCAAAGAGGCTGATGTAAAAGTGGGCGCTGTCCGTGCCGCATTCAACGGGTCGGGGTCAACCCTTGTAAGGTGTCCCGTGGCGGCCGCCAGGAAGGTCTGCGAGGACGGCAAATTGATAGTGGGCTGGTCGAGCGCAGCTGTCCAGGCCCTGGATCTAGCACCGCTCCGCTGCTATAAATGCATGGGGGCGGGGCACACCAGGGCCACATGCCCGTCTGAGGTGGATAGGGGACAGCTGTGCTTCAGATGCAGTAAGCCGGGACACAGAGCGTCGTCCTGCGCTGAGGCACCTTTCTGTGCGGTTTGCCATCACAGCAAACGCCCTGCCGGACATGTCATGGGGGGGTTATCGTGCAACCCCCCGAGTACAAGAGGGAGGCAAGACCCCGTAAGGGCCCAGGGGCTTGCCCGACAAGTCGCCGAACAGGCTGAGAGGGAACAAATGGACCATTAATGCCACCACGCCAGCACGAAGTCCTACAAACAAATGCGAACCACTCCGCCCGCGCTCAAGACTTGCTCATGCAGGTAATGGCGGAGTGGGGCGTCAGCGTGGTGGCGGTCGCAGAACCGTGGTGTGTTCCCCCTCAGCCCAACTGGGTGGGAGCACGAGACGGAAGCGTGGCCCTGGTCGCCCCGGCGGCAGGAGACTTCCCTCCCCTGGTGCCGGTGGACAGGGGGCTTGGTTTTGCGGCGGCCGGGTGGGAGAATATGGTAGTGGTTGGTACATATTTCTCCCCAAACCGGCCCCTCGCGGACTTCGAGGCCTACCTAGGGGAAATAGGGAGACTAATAGGGAGGGTCGCACCAAAGCCGGTGCTGCTAATGGGGGACCTCAATGCCAAGAGCGCTGCATGGGGTTCCCCCATAACGGACGCGAGGGGAAGAACCCTGGAGGAATGGGCGGTCACAATGGGGCTGGTCATTGTGAACCGGGGAAGCGCCTTCACATGTGTGCGGCAGCGGGGGGGGTCCGTCATCGACGTCACGTTGGCAACCCCGGCAGTTGCCGCCAAAATTGGTGAATGGCGCGTCCTGGAGGAGGTAGAGACCCTCTCCGATCACTTGTATATACGGATGAGGGTCTCCCAGTCCCTGGTGGCCGCCCCACCTGGCCGTCGGGCGGGGGGAAAGTTCCCGAGGTGGTCCCTGGCCAGCCTTGACAGGGACATGGCGGAGGAGGCGGCGATAGTGGAGGCCTGGTGTGCTGCCCCAGCTGTTCCGCTGGAGGATCAGGCAGTTCGCTTCCGCGAGTCGCTCACAAGGGTGTGTGACGCGGCAATGAGGAGGACGAAGCGACTGCCCGGTAAGGAACAGGTGTACTGGTGGTCGGAGGAGATCGCGGCCCTCCGTACCACCGCAAACGCAGCAAGGCGGCAGTACACCAGGTGCAGGCGCCGAAGGCACACCGCCGAAGAGGAGGAGGCTCTGCTGGCCGCCCTCAGAGCAGCAAAGGAGGCCCTCGCCGTGGCCATCACAAGGAGGAAGGATGAGGCTCATGAGGAGTTCATCTGCACGCTGGACAGGGATCCGTGGGGGCGACCGTACAAAATCGTACGAAATAAGATGAAGCGCGCTCCCCCCACGGATTCCATGGAGCCGGAACTCCTCGCGAGGATCGTGGAGGGCCTCTTCCCGGCGAGCCAGCCGTTCGTGCCTCCTCGAATGTCGCCGCCTGTGGAGGCCCAGGAGGGCGGTGGGGACGTGCCGTTGGTGACGGATGGGGAGTTCCATGGGGCAATCGTCAGACTACGGGGATGCAAGAAGGCTCCAGGCCCGGATGGGGTGCCGGGAAGAGTCATCCCCGTGGCCCTCAAACACCTGGGGCTCAGGTTGAGGGCCATTTTTGACGATTGCCTTAGGGAGGGTAACTTCCCCAAGGTCTGGAAGGAGGGTAGACTGTGCCTGCTGCGGAAGGAGGGTCGCCCAGCTGACTCTCCTTCGGGATACCGCCCCATAGTCCTCCTTGATGAGACGGGCAAAATGTTGGAGAGGATAATTGCCCGTCGCATCACCCGACACCTGGAGGACACGGGCCCGAACCTCAGCAACAATCAGTTCGGGTTCCGCGAGGGGCGGTCCACTATTGACGCAGTAGGCACACTAAAAGAGTTCAGCGACCTAGCTGCGGAGAGGGGGGAGGGAACCATAGCGGTGTCACTGGACATCGCTAACGCTTTTGGCTCCCTCCCTTATGAGGTAATCAGGGAGGCACTCCGATATCATGGGGTGCCTCCCTATTTGAGGGCAATCGTGGGGCACTATCTGACGGACAGGGTAGTGCTCCACGACGGAATTAACGGTCGCCTGGTGAGAAGGATGGAGGCCGGTGTTCCGCAGGGGTCGGTGTTGGGACCCCTGCTATGGAACATCGGCTTTGACTGGGCGATCAGGGGCGCGCAGCTTCCCCGCATGATCACCATCTGTTATGCGGACGACACGATGGTGGCCGTGCGGGGAAGCGATCTGAGAGAGACCCTCAGAAGGGCGGCAGTGGCCACGGAACTCACGGTGGGGCGAATCAGCCTCCTGGGCCTCAGAGTTGCCGTGGCCAAATCCGATGCGGTGGTGTTCGGGGGAAGGCGGTGGCGATTGCGTGCCGACCAGTCGATCCCGGTGGGAGGGGAAGCGGTCCAGGTTAAGGCCCACATCAAGTATCTGGGCCTGATCCTGGACCGCAGGTGGGACTTCGGGGAGCACTTCCGACAACTCGCTCCCCGGATCGTCGGCGCGGCATCCGCGCTGGGCCGCCTCCTCCCGAACGTGGGAGGACCTAAGGCCCCATGTCGGCGCCTCTACGCCAACGTCGTCCGCAGCATGGCGTTGTACGGGGCGCCGATATGGGCGAGCAGGCTAACGCAAAAGACGAGGGCCCTCCTCCGCAGACCCCAAAGGGTCATAGCTCAAAGAATGGGGAGGTGCTACCGCACGGTAGGGTTCTCAGCGGCCTGCGCTCTCGCTGGCAGCCTGCCGTGGGAGCTGGACGCCGGGCTGCTAGCAGAGAGGCATCGGGAGAGGGGGGCGGCCAGGGCGGGTGAGGAGGAGCGCCTGGCCCCGCAAGAGGTGGAGGCAAGAAGGAGGAGGGCCGTTGAGAGGGAGCGGGACAGGTGGAAGGAGCACCTGGAGGATTGCCCCTATGGCACTAGAACCATAGGGGCACTCCTCCCCAACTTTGAGGGATGGTTGGACAGGCGAGGGGGAAATATAACGTACAGGCTTGCGCAGGTGGTGACCGGGCACGGTTGCTTCGGTCACTACCTGCACAAGATAGGTAGGGAAGCCACCCCCGCCTGTCACCACTGTGGAGACGAGGACGACACCGCCCAGCACACGGTAGCGGAGTGTGCAGCCTGGGCGGTGGAACGACAGGTCCTAATGAGGGAAATTGGGACGGACGACCTCTCGCTGCGCAGCATTATATGCCACATGCTGCGCAGCGAGAGATCGTGGGACGCAGTGACCGCCTTCTGCGAGGCGGTCATGTCCCAAAAAGAGGCAGCGGAGCGGGAGCGCGAGGAAAGTGCAGACGCGCCCCCGCTCCGGCGCAGGCGGGTGGGGAGAAGGCGGTTACAATTTATCAACCGCCAGCTCCCCCAGTAGGGCCGGTGGGACGGGGACCCACCAAATAAGGCCCTACACGTCTGAAGGAGGAATCGGAGCGTCACCGATCCCTCCCTCCCTTGGCGCGAGGGTGCCCCCGGTGTAAAACCGGGGCAGCCGGGGGGACGTCGTGGTAGAATATCCGATCCCATGACGTGCCCCGCTAACGGCAGTGCGGGTGACGCCGGTGTGTTTTTAGTGGGTATGCTCCTCCCCTCCCTCTGACTAGCAGAGGGAGTTGCGGGAGGAGAGAGTCCCACATAACCCCCGTAAGTCCCTCCCCGGGCCGGGGGTATGCGTAATGCATTTTCACACCGTCAAAAAAAAAAAAAAATAAAAAAAAAAAAAAAAAAAAAAAAAAAAAAAAAAAAAAAGGTTAGGTTAGGTTAGGTTAGGTTAGGTTAGGTTAGGTTAGGTTAGGTTAGGTTACGTTAGGTTAGGTTAGGTTAGGTTAGGTTGGGGTGCTATGTCAGGTAACCTCCTCGAGTGTCTGGGCTCTTCCAATTCCCCTTAATCCGCTTGATCCGCGGTAAAGGGAAGAGTCCAGGCCGGTGCGCCCTGGAGGCAACGGCAGGTGATCATTTAGTGGACCCTAAGTGATCACCTGCCGATGCTACCAATAACCTGACAGGGGGGGATGGGGGGTTCCGCATCAGGGAGTCGCAAGGCTCCCCAGATGCGGTGGTGAGGGTCAGGAAGCGGGGTAGGGGCGTTTGTCCTCCCGTTGCCTGTTTGGGGGGCACTGCGGACAGGGTAACTAGGGACCTGTGCCGTTGCGAGGTGGCCGCTCCGATTCCGGTTGGCAGAGGGCCTAGAACCGGATCGGATGCGGCGTGGTTGCGGGGTAGGGGCATTTGTCCTCCCGCGGCCTGTCGAGGTGTGCTACGGGGTAGGGGCGTTTGTCCTCCCGTAGCGGTGGTGCACCGGGGTAGGGGTATTTGCCCTCCCGGTGCCGTGAGGGTGGGACCGGGACACCGTGTGTCTGGTGCCGGTCCCAGGTTCCCCGGGGTTTAGGGAACCAGGTGAGGGAAAGCACACTGTTCATGCTGCAGTGTGCTTTTTCGGAGAGGGTTCGCCCTAGGGCGAAGGTGCCGGTGATGTCGTGGTAGAATGTTCGCGATCCCATGGCATCACCACCAAGGCACGTGAGGGTAGCATCCCAGAGTTTTAGTGGGTAGGCTAGTCCCTTCTGGACTGGAGAGCCCCACATAACCAATGCGTAATTTCTGGTTCTCCCCCGGAGCCTTAGGTTACGTAGTGGTATGCAATTTCATGCATTTCTCTGGGTCAAAAAAAAAAAAAAAAAAGGTTAGGTTAGGTTAGGTTAGGTTAGGTTAGGTTAGGTTAGGTTAGGTTAGGTTAGGTTAGGTTAGGTTAGGTTAGGTTAGGTTAGGTTAGGTTAGGTTAGGTTAGGTTAGGTTAGGTTAGGTTAGGTTAGGTTAGGTTAGGTTAGGTTGGGGCGCTATGTCAGGTAACCTCCTCGAGTGTCTGGGCTCTTCCAATTCCCCTTGATCCGGTTGATCCGCGGTAAAGGGAAGAGTCCAGGCCGGTGCGCCCTGGAGGCAACGGCAGGTGATCATTTAGTGGACCCTAAGTGATCACCTGCCGATGCTACCAATAACCTGACAGGGGGGGATGGGGGGTTCCGCATCAGGGAGTCGCAAGGCTCCCCAGATGCGGCGGTGAGGGTCAGGAGGCGGGGTAGGGGCGTTTGTCCTCCCGTTGCCTGTTTGGGGGGCACTGCGGACAGGGTAACTAGGGACCTGTGCCGTTGCGAGGTGGCCGCTCCGATTCCGGTTGGCAGAGGGCCTAGAACCGGATCGGATGCGGCGTGGTTGCGGGGTAGGGGCATTTGTCCTCCCGCGGCCTGTCGAGGTGTGCTACGGGGTAGGGGCGTTTGTCCTCCCGTAGCGGTGGTGCACCGGGGTAGGGGTATTTGCCCTCCCGGTTCCGTGAGGGTGGGACCGGGACACCGTGTGTCTGGTGCCGGTCCCAGGTTCCCCGGGGGTTTAGGGAACCAGGTGAGGGAAAGCACACTGTTCATGCTGCAGTGTGCTTTTTCGGAGAGGGTTCGCCCTAGGGCGAAGGTGCCGGTGACGTCGTGGTAGAATGTTCGCGATCCCATGGCATCACCACCAAGGCACGTGAGGGTAGCATCCCAGAGTTTTAGTGGGTAGGCTAGTCCCTTCTTTCTGGACTGGAGAGCCCCACATAACCAATGCGTAATTTCTGGTTCTCCCCCGGAGCCTTAGGTTACGTAGTGGTATGCAATTCCATGCATTTCTCTGAGTCAAAAAAAAAAAAAAAAAAAAAGGTTAGGTTAGGTTAGGTTAGGTTAGGTTAGGTTAGGTTAGGTTAGGTTAGGTTAGGTTAGGTTAGGTTAGGTTAGGTTAGGTTAGGTTAGGTTAGGTTAGGTTAGGTTAGGTTAGGTTAGGTTAGGTTAGGTTAGGTTAGGTTAGGTTAGGTTAGGTTAGGTTAGGTTAGGTTAGGTTAGGTTAGGTTAGGTTAGGTTAGGTTAGGTTAGGTTAGGTTAGGTTAGGTTAGGTTAGGTTAGGTTAGGTTAGGTTAGGTTAGGTTAGGTTAGGTTAGGTTAGGTTAGGTTAGGTTAGGTTAGGTTAGGTTAGGTTAGGTTAGGTTAGGTTAGGTTAGGTTAGGTTAGGTTAGGTTAGGTTAGGTTAGGTTAGGTTAGGTTAGGTTAGGTTAGGTTAGGTTAGGTTAGGTTAGGTTAGGTTAGGTTAGGTTAGGTTAGGTTAGGTTAGGTTAGGTTAGGTTAGGTTAGGTTAGGTTAGGTTAGGTTAGGTTAGGTTAGGTTAGGTTAGGTTAGGTTAGGTTAGGTTAGGTTAGGTTAGGTTAGGTTAGGTTAGGTTAGGTTAGGTTTTTTTTTTTTTTTTTTTTTTTTTTTTTTTTTTTTTTTTTTTTTTTTTTTTTTTTTTTTTTTTTTTTTTTTTCTGTCTACCTCCATAAGGGTGGGTGGAGTCTTTGTGTATCGATTTTCTCTTTCATGCCAGTTCTCTCTTTTATACCTCTCGTACTTTCATGCTTCATACGGTTCTTTCTATCATTCATCGTCTTTCTTACTGTTATGGGTGGGACTCCCATCTATATACCTATTCACTTTGTGCTTTTTATTTAGTTATAGGGTTTTAACACGAGACGCTTGATTTTCTTTATTCTGACAGGTTACAAGTCTATCAAATTGTTCTTATGATCTAGATTTACATTTTACATTATTACTTTACTTTTACATGTTACATCTAGATGTTTGTTGGTTGCATTTTTGCATGTGTGAGTATTCTTTAATGTATGCATCTTAATTATTAGTCGCAAATAAATCACCAAACAGTGCACACGCATTTCATTAAGAAAAATCCCTACATAGAACCTTGAACCTTATTACATACAACATATGGTCGACATCGAACCGGATCCAAGCCAAGATAAGCGAAGTCCAGCCGGCCGGCGAGAACAATAGAGGACCGCATTCCTGAGCCTAATCACTCGTCGCTTGCTAACTATTTAAGTGAATTTAAAGATATTATTTGAACGTGAAGATTATTACGAAGTGTTATTTACGTAAACGGACTATTGAATAGTGCAATATGAGTACGCCGGAACAATTACTACGTGTTTTGGAGGATACGGCGGGTTCAATAAGGAGGACCGAAACCAATTTAAAGAAATGTCCTAAGCAACGTTTAACCAAAGGTTATTTAGAATCTAGATCACAGTGTATTGAGACATATTGGAAAACATTTACAACTGCGCATCAACAGCTGATACAAGTTACTAAGAGAGAGGAGCGCGGCGAGATGCCATACTTTCTTAAGGAAGAATATTATGTTACCGAGGAATTGTACCTATGTTTACAAGGTGATATCAAGGACGCGCTCGCTGCTGCCGCTCCCGCTCCCGCTCCTGCGCAAGTACAAGGAAGTTCGTTGGATTTTACGATGTTCGAAGCGGTACAACAACAAGTGAAATTACCTGCTATTGTTCTACCGGTGTTCTCCAATAATTATGAAGAGTGGCCAACCTTTCACGATTTGTTTACATCATTGGTACACGACAATACAAGTCTCAGTAAGGTTCAGAAACTGCACTATTTGAAGTCGAGTATCGCTGGTGAAGCCGCTGCGTTACTAAAGCATGTTACGATTACAGAACAAAATTATGAATTAGCCTGGCAGACTTTAAAACAAAGGTACGGTAACAAGAAGATAATTGTGAACTCCATCTTGAAGAGATTGTTTAACCAAAGAAAATGTACTACGCAAACTTCTAGTCAAATCAAAAGTCTACTGGACACTGCGACACAATGTTTAAATGATTTACAAAACCTTCAAGTGAACATAGATGCGTGCGACCCGTTCATCATATACCTAGTGGTGAACCGACTCGATCCCGAAACTCATAAGGCATGGGAGGAATATTCGTACAATTCAAATGCTGACCAGCTGCCCAAGTGGACAGAATTAAAGAAGTACCTGGAGTCGAAGTTCCGCACGTTAGAACTAGTTAACCCTGTTACGGCGTCCAGTGCTATCGTACCTAAAGAAACCAGATCTATTAAGGAGAAGTCATATCATGCGTCAACGCCAGCGAGAAGTTGTATTTTATGTAGGGATGAACACACCTTATGTCACTGCAAGGAATTCACGAAATGGTCACCTGTGGAGAGAATGGACTATGTAAAGAAAACAAATCTATGCTTCAACTGTCTACTTCCCGGACATTCTGCTGCACGATGTCGTCTTTCTTATACATGCCGTCTATGCAGAAAGCGACATCACACGCTCATCCATCAAGCGCAGAATACGGAACCAGACAGAACCCAAGCTCACCACAGTCAAGTTGTAGAGCACGCCTACGAAGACACTCACAAGGAGGAACAAGAGGAAGTGGTGGAAATCTCGTCTAACTTAGCATGCAAGAAATCCACGGCCTTGCTAGCGACGGCAATGGTCTCCGTAAGGGACGACGAGGGACACGTGACTCCACTTCGTGCCCTGATTGATCAAGGGTCACAGTCAAGCTTCTTGAGTGAACGCGCAGCACAAGCGTTGCGAGTCAAGAGGGTACCTGCGAAGGGAACCGTTACTGGTGTCGGTTCGACACAGACAACAATCAACGGCATGGCACATCTGCAGATCTTGTCAAACCAAGATGACAATGTCAAGCTCAATGTCAAGGCTTATATAATGTCCTCGAAGCTAACATCACAATTACCAGCAAGCAAGATAATATATGATATACACGCCTGGCCACACATTCAAGGTCTCACTCTGGCTGATCCTAACTTCCACCAGCCAGGGCGAGTAGACATGTTGCTAGGTGTTGAAGTGTGTGCACAAATATTCAAGAGTAATATTATCCGAGGTCCACCTGGTTCACCATGCGCCCAAGACACAAGCCTAGGTTGGATTCTTTTCGGAAAAGTTGAAGGCACTTCACACACTTCTCAAGAAGACATAATTGTGATGCATCATGAAGTTAATGTGGACGACATGTTAAAGACATTTTGGGAGATAGACACCACGGATACTAAGAAGAGCTTAACAAAGGAAGAAGAAAAATGTGAAATCATTTACAAAGAAACTCATACAAGAAATGAAGAAGGAAGATACGTAGTAAAACTGCCATTCAACAAAGAAGAACCTTTATCTCCCAAAGGACAAACAAGAGACATTGCCATGCTAAGACTAAAGCAACTAGAAAGAAGATTCGAGAAGGATGCTAATCTAAAGGAAGAATATGTTAAAGCAATGGAAGAATACATTGAACTGAACTATATGGAAGAAGTACCTAAAGAAGAAATAAACAATGCAGCAGTGTATCTCCCATACCACGCTGTAAGAAAAGAAGAGAAGGAAACTACGAAAACGAGAATTGTTTTCAATGCATCTTCTAAGGGCTGTAATGGCGTATCTCTGAATGAAGAACTTCTGATCGGTCCCCACCTGCAAGAAGATATGAGAAATTTAGTTATGCGATGGCGTTTTCGACGTATTGCCATGATATCAGATATAAAAAAGATGTACTTACAAGTATTGGTGAGTCCTGAGGACACCGATTATCAGAGGATACTGTGGCGCAGAGATGCAAGCGATCCTGTGAAGGACTATCGGCTACTACGTGTTACCTTTGGGACAGCTTCAGCTCCTTATCTTGCTGTAAAGACACTTCAACAAGTAGCAGAAGATGAAGGCAAAGAGTACCCGATAGCATCACAAATAATAAAGGAAGATTTTTTCATGGACGACCTGATGACTGGGTTAGATACTGTAGAGGAAGCCGTAGATACTGCTAAACACATTTCTGGAATCCTGAAGAAGGGCGGGTTTACACTGCAAAAATGGGCATCCAATAGCACTGAGTTCCTTCAAGAACTTGCGCCGTCAGAGAGAAGTACTCATGTGAAGCTAGATATCGAGCTTGGCGGCACAATTAAGGCCCTAGGACTATGTTGGAATATGGGTGAAGATACATTCCAATACACCTTAAACCTATCAAATCCACCAGCGGTCATCACAAAACGAAACATCTTGGCTGACATTCAGCGACTCTTTGATCCACTTGGCTGGATATCTCCTGCTTTATTGTCTGCCAAACGGATTATACAAAAACTATGGCTTCTAAATGCTGGTTGGGACGAAGAAGTAAACACAGAAATAAAAGAAGAATGGCTAAATATACGGATAGGCTTAGAAGAAATCAAGAATATAAAACTAAATAGATGGTTAAATACTACACAAGACTCGATGAACGATGCGACTATACACGGCTACTGTGATGCCTCTAACTCTGCTTATGGAGCCGTAGCTTACCTGCGCGTGCGAACCCAAGATGGAGAATACAAGACGTTTCTGCTTGCTGCCAAGACGCGAGTTGGGCCAGTCAAGCCTATGACGGTGCCCAGGCTCGAACTGTGCGGTGCTGTTCTACTATCCAGACTGCTAAAACAAATAAGCGAGGCAACACGCATACCCACCAGTCAGATGTTTGCATGGACAGACTCCACGATAGTATTGGCATGGCTTCATGGAGATCCTACCCGATGGCAAACCTTTGTCAGAAATAGAGTTGTAGCCATACAAGACATTATTCCAAACCGATGGTACCACGTCCGAACTTCGGAGAATCCTGCAGACATCGCATCCAGAGGCATGACGTTGGGTGAACTGAAGAACTGCAGCATTTGGTGGCACGGACCGCAATGGCTGAAACATAAAGATATAAATTTAGAACATCCAATAATTGAACACACAGACCTAGAAATGAAAAAGAGTACAATAAATGTTAATCTAAACCTAAATGAAATTATAGAAGTATATAAAACCTTACCTGAAAAAATTGAAGAATATGACTCGTTACCTGAATTGCTGAAGTCCATCGTTTACGCTAGAAGATTCTTGACATATCTAAAAGAGAAAACTACGAATACTGAAAAGACAATTACAACAGAAGAATTAGACAAGGCACTACAAATATGTATAAAGGCTGTTCAAGGCGAATATTTCAAGGAAGATATAGAAAGCTTAAGAGAGAGGAATAGAGTGAGCACTAGAAGTAAATTGAGAACTCTAAACCCTTACCTTGATCGAAACCATATCCTCAGGGTGGGCGGTAGATTGTGCCATTCTGACTTAGATGAAGAGAGAAAGCATCCTGTGATTTTAAGCAAAGGTCACCTTACTTACCTGATTATGGACGACGCTCACCGTCGAACCCTACACGGACGGTATCAACTTACGTTGAATTGCTTAAGATCAAAATACTGGATCTTAAAGGTTAAAGGGCTCCTTACAACTTATCTCAGAAAGTGCCTGAAATGTGCGAGACATAACGCCGCTACAAGAGAACAGCTGATGGGCGATTTACCAAAGCAGAGAGTGACACCTGCAAAGCCATTTTTGAACAGCGGAGTTGATTTCGCAGGGCCTTACTTAATTTTAATGTCCAAAGGCCGAGGTGCCAAAACCTGCAAGGCCTACATTAGCATTTTTATATGCATGGCCACCAAGGCTATCCATCTGGAATTGGTGAGCGACCTGACGTCCGAAGCATTCATCGGCGCCTTCCGAAGATTTGTAGCACGACGAGGACGCTGTGCACATATCTGGAGTGACCAGGGTCGCAATTTTGTGGGAGCTAGTAAAGAGCTTGCTGACAGTTGGCGAGAAGCTAAGCTTGAGCTAGATGGCGAAGTTGCAGAAAAACTAGCCCTCGATGGAACGCAGTGGCATTTTGTGCCGGCGTATAGTCCCACGTTCGGCGGCTTATGGGAAGCTGGCGTCCGGTCAATGAAATACCACCTGAAACGGATTCTCAACACCCACTTGACGTTTGAGGAAATGACTACGGTTCTATGCCACATAGAATCCTGTCTAAATTCGCGACCACTATGTCCAATTGATGACAAGGATATAAATAGTATGGAAGTGCTTACTCCTGGCCACTTCCTAATTACCGAAGCACCTGTCACTGTGCCATCTCCATCTCTCAAGGACACCAAAATAAGCAGTTTAAGCCGTTGGCGTTTTACTCAAAAATTGGTCAATGACTTTTGGCGGCAGTGGCAGCAAGAATATTTATGCCGATTGCAACAGCGACCTAAATGGCTTAAAAAACAGGAAGAACTTGAAGTAGGCCAGATAGTAGTCATTAAGAGCGAGAACTTACCCCCCGGAAAATGGCAGCTCGGACGCATAGTGGAGAAACATCCGGGCGCCGACAATCTCACTCGGGTATATAGTGTTAAAAGTGGTGACTCAGTGATAAAAAGAACTATAACAAAATTGTGTCTTATGCCGGTTGACACAGAGTCTTAGTTTACTATTACAATTAAAATCCATTTGCATGTAACTACATTAAGAGGACCATAATTGCGATGTATAACTTTATATACTGAACCCTTTCTAACTTATTGTTATACTCGTAATTAAAATAAAATAACTCATACCTACTTGCCATTCCTTGCTATACCTGGTGCTATAGTTTGTCAATGCAATTGCATGTCAGCATGTAATTAATTGTGATCTACAATTTGTTATAGTAAACGCTACCTATGTACAATTTTGTAGATTAGGTAAATGTTATGTACCTTTAGGTATAGTTTAAGAAAAGGTCGATGCCCTTTTGGTGGGCGGTATGTTGGTTGCATTTTTGCATGTGTGAGTATTCTTTAATGTATGCATCTTAATTATTAGTCGCAAATAAATCACCAAACAGTGCACACGCATTTCATTAAGAAAAATCCCTACATAGAACCTTGAACCTTATTACATACAACAATGTTATTTTGCTTATTTCTACTTGTCTACTTTTAACATTATTGTGCGGTTTTCATTTTCTTATTTATCTATCTACATTATTTTATGCTAATCTTCAATATACTACATTATATTAAAACAGCATATTTTCTTATCTTGTCTTATTACTTTTTATTACATCATTTGCTACATATACACAATATTTTAAGAGCTGTTCTTTCTTGTCACTTTCTATAATATTTTTAACATTTTCAGCGGTTACTTTTTCGTTAATAGTAATTTCCAACTCCAATCTTTTAAGGGCGTATTTCGGGCATTCGAATAGGACATGCGTAGCGGTCTCCTCAATGGTCGGGTCGCAGGTGCAAGATGGGTCCTCCTTACACTTAAATCTATGTAAGTATGCGGAGAACCCACCGTGCCCAGTCATAATTTGTGTGGTGATGCTGTTTGTTTTCAACTTGCGGACTGTTCGATAGGCTGACACTGCGTCCGGGAAAAACAGCTTAGTGACTGACGCTGTGGTCCCTGCCTTGTATCTTTGATTCCATTCATCAAGCGTTGACATTCGAATGTCCCGCTTGATGAATGAAATCGGGCATAGGTCATACTCCGGTCTTTTCTTGGAGTTCATGGCGGCCTCTTTTGCTAACTGGTCTGCTCTTTCGTTGCCCTCCAGACCCGCGTGAGCCTTGATCCAGAATAGAGAAACTACTTTATTCCGGAGAGACATTTCTCTCATGTTATTTCTGGCTTCGACTGCGAGGGGGTGGAGGCAACTGTAGTTCTGGATTGTTTGCAGGGCCGCCATAGAATCGCTGTAGATCCCGAACGTTCTTGCCCTGTGTCGTTTTGCCTCTTTTGTTGCCTCACGCAGAGCCAATAGTTCTGCCTGGTATACAGTGCAGTATGAAGGTAATGTAAGCTTGCGGGTCTTCGTTTCTGCCTCGCCACTCCAAATTGAGAGCGACGCTCCGACTTTGCCACCAATCTTACTACCATCGGTATATATTCGGGCCTCATATTCACTATTGGCTTCCACATCTTCCTGTGTTGTTAGGCGAATAACTTTTATTTCCTCGTGTTCTGCCGGGTGGGGCGTCTCAAGCGCTGGTGCCATACGCTCTACCTCGCGGTCTCCCAGTACTGGTGCGCCTTTCTTTGCCCTATACAGTGATGCGGCCTCCCGGACTCGAAGGTCAAGTGGCAGCATCCCAGACAGCAGCAGTGCAGCGTTTAAGGAGACCGTGCGGTAGGCTTTGCACAGTTTCTGAGCGAATCCTCTTTGGATTCCGTTCAACTTTTTAATGACACCAAGCTTTTCCGCGGCCGGTGCCCAGGCGCTCGCGGCATACAACACTGTCGGTTCCACGGCTGCAGTGTAAATTGTACGAATTATTTCGGGGTGTAGTCCCCAGCTGACACATGCCGTTCTCCTTAACTTTTTATAAAAGTTAAGTGCTTTTTTACAGACGTTGCCGACGTGTTTGTTAAAAGTGAGTTTTTCGTCAATGGTAAGACCCAGTATTTTGATGTCTTTGGACATTGCAATGGCTATCCCGCCCATCTGCAAGCGTGGTGTATCGTATTTAAGTTTCCTTGTCACAAGCATTGCGCAGGTTTTTTGTGGCGCAAACTTTAGTTTGTTGGCGATACCCCACTCCTGCACACGCGCGAGAGCGCCATTGGCACGTCTTTCAATGTCCAGGGCCGTGTCTCCATCGAACGCAAGCACAACATCGTCAGCAAACGCCTGGCAGTACACCTGATTTTCTTCCAGCAGTCTTAAGAGGGGATCGATGAGCAGGTTCCAGAGGATAGGCCCCCCAATGGATCCCTGGACACACCCCTTTTCTGTTGCTATTCGGTGCTCTTCCCCGGCATACCTGACGTTCACTGCTCTGTCGCTCAGGTAGCTATCCACCACCCGTCGCAGGTTGACTGGGCAACCTACCTCCGCAAGTCTCACTCGTATTGCAGGCCACCATGCACTGTCGAAGGCTCCCTCTATATCCAGTGATATTATCGTTATTAATTTCTTTGCCTGTAACTTTTTATTAATGTGGCTCATAAGGGTAAAGAGGGAGTCTTCGGTGCTTTTTTGCGGCATGAACCCGTACTGTCGAGGACTTAGTTTCGGCAAGAGGTGATGTTTGAGTCGCGCTATTACCATTTTCTCGTATATCTTGCCCAGGACTGGCAGAAGTCCTATTGGCCTGTATGACTTGGGCAGGGTATACGAGTCTTTACCTGGTTTCCGTAGCACGACTACTGTTGCCTCCTTCCATGATCTTGGGAAGTGGTTGAGCTCCAGACATTTGTTCACGAGTGCCAGGAAGTAGTGTGGGTCACATCTAATTGCTCGAGCACAGATATCCGCGGTAAACCCGTCCTTTCCCGGGGCTTTCTTGGGATTAAAGGACATCACCGCCACATTTAGCTCATGTAGAGTAAATGGCTTGTCATGGTTTTCATCATGATTTCGCTCATTTACTTTTTCTGCTACGTCCCTGATGCGGCGGTGTTCCGCGTTATCCTCCTCCTTTTTATCCTTCGGATAAAAGGTGGTAGCCAGCAGCTGTGCTGATCCCTTTTCATCCAAGGTTTGCCCTTCGCTTTGTAGAAGCTGGTCTTCTTCTCTTTTGGAAGCTCTGCTCATTACTCTATAAATCCCCTCCCATACCCCCTCCCTATCTTGCTTGCAACAGAACTCCTTCCAACTTTCAGTTTGGGCGGTTTGCACTGCGGCCGTATATTCCTCCTTTGCTTCCAGATAGAGGTTGACCACCATTTCTCGTCTAACTGGCGCTGCGCAACGTATTCTATGTTTTTTGGTTGCCACATCTTTTTTCATTTCTGTGAGCCTCTCGGACCACCATGGAAAGGAGACTGTACCATTTTGCTTTTTAAGGGGCATAGTCTGTTTGCATGTGTGTGTTATTGCTTGTGTGTAGGCATCTACTGTGTCGTCTAATTGTTGTGTGCTGTGTATGTTTTCTAGTTGCTGTGTGGTGAGTCGGGTGTCTTGCAGAATCTGAGACAGTTTCTCCAGAAACTGACTCCAATTTGCTTTTTTTGTGTTATACTTGCGTGTTGTGCGTTCGACTTTTATGCCCCTTGATTTAGCTTCGTTCAGATCAAATGTGATTGTATTGTGGTCCGAGCTGGTGAGTCCTTCCTCCACCTGCCAGTTTTCTACATGACTAAGGATGTTTTCCGAGCAGGCTGTGATGTCTACGTAGCTGGTGAATTGCCTTCCACCTCGGATTGTATTGAAGGTTGGAGTTGTTCCGGTGTTTAATATATGCAGATCCAGTTCTGTTAGGGTACCACAAACCTGTTTCCCCCTGTGATCCTCGCTTTTGCTGCCCCACCAGATACTTTTTGCATTGCAATCTCCACCGACAATCACCCTTGAGGATCCCAGTTTCCTGCGCACTTTCTTCATCTGTTCCAGGTGCCGTTCGATGGGTTCTTCTGGTTCAAAATAAAAGGATACCAGTGCAACAGTCCAGGCCTTGGTTTGGATTTTAACAGCAACCAGATTTTTTGTACATAGGTCGGGAAGCTGTACTATATCCAGGTCATTACTGAACACTATGACAGCCGCCTTGACTGGTTGATCACTGGCCTCGGTGTCCTGGTAAATCCTGACGCCCTGGTATCCCTTTACCTTTTTTATTGCTCCCACGTACGGCTCCTGAACCAGCGCAACCGCAGCTTTACGTTTGGGTCCCTCCAAGAGTAACTCATTTGTTGCAAGTTTACTGCGTTGGAGATTGGCTTGCATAATTGGGTATCTTTGGTTCGCTGGGGCAACGTTAGCAATAAGCTACGGATTCTCGAGCCAATGTGTCCCATCTCCTCTTAATCGGGCACTCATTGCTAAAAGCATTGTGATCACATTTTTCCAGCTTTGCTGCAGTGCAGTTTTTGCAGACTGGTGGTTCCCCTGCCAACCTTTCGGGGCAATCGGCTCTTAAGTGGGGTCCGTTACAGTGACTGCACAGATCAGCTGGTTCCCTACATAGGCGACGACCATGTCCGAAACCGAGGCATCGGGTGCACTGCACAAGGGGGGACTGGTCCTCAACCCTGATACTTTGGAGGTCCACTCGTACTCTTTTCCCCTCAGTTGCACGTTTCCACACTTTTGGTGAGACGCTGAGAACGATATGCCCCGTGAGGGGGTTTCGTGCTCGCCGTCTATATTTTACCACCATTTTGCGCTCCTCGTCGTCGAGGTCGTAGAAGATGTCCCGGTTTTGATTCTGAAGAGCCATTAATACGTCTTCGTCGCTGTGTATTAGTAATACGTCCCTTAGGACTATCAGCGGGTTTTTGTTGTTTACCTCCTCGACGACCAGTTGCGCTCCTGCTGATTCGATCCGTTCCTTTATTTTTCTCCGTTCCTCTTGAGTCTTGCATCCCATAACAATTTTCCTATCTTTTGCTTTCCTCACCCTCTCCACTTTTACCCATCCATCCTTTGCATCTACCGCTTTCCTCACCTTCTCTAGTATCTGCTCTCCTGTTTCCTGTTCTATTTCTGACGAGATCACAACCGAGTGCAGAGCGGTCCGCTCCGGTTTGCTCCGGTTCGTCCCGGGCCCGCTCTGCGCCACTACACTCGCGTATGTGGTCCTCTCGAGGCTTTCTCTCTGCTTCTCAATATCTATTTGTATTTTTTCCAACTTCTTGCTATTTTCTTTGAGAAGTTCAGCGTTTTTCTTTATCAGCTCTACCATTTCAGATTGATCTGATAGTGCTGGCAATGAAGGGTCTCGATTACTAATTGAGAAGGTAGAGTCCAGTTCGGCATTTTTCGGAGCGTTCATCTGTCTCTCGCTACTTGACTCCTTTGTCTTACGCTCCTTCTCTGACTCTTTCACTAATTGGTAGAGCCGTTCCAGCGACGTTTTCACTGCCAGTTTTATTTCTCCCTTGGTATTGCGGGACGCGTTTAAATTGAGTTTCCCCTTTTCCAGACAGGCTCTGGCTTCCGTGAGGCGGTCCTTAAACAAGTTTTTCGGACTCGGGGTGTCAACAAATGGGCTGTGTATGTCCACCAAGTTTTCGTCTAGTGACGGAGTTTTTGTTTCTGCATTTGCAGAGACTGTCTGCTTCGTCGTATTTTTCAGTCCGTCGGCCGTTTCCTGCTCTTTGCGGAGGACCTCCGGGCTCCATGTTACCTTCCTATCTGGGCTCGCCGGTACTGCTGGGGCTGCGGGTTTGTTTGGGACCTCCGGGGTCTTTTTCCCCTTACCCTCTGCATTTCCCGGTGCTCCTTTGGCTGCAGCTTGTACTTCTTTACTGCGGTCTGATGGTTGAGTAGCCGCTGAGGCCTCGGCCGTACCTTTTGGAGAGTGCCCTACCATCGACTTCGGTCCTCCAGACTCCCAGTCTCCAATACTTCGCCTCACATTTGAGGTAATGGTCGTTCCCACCTTTTCTGGGGTCTGGGGGACCGAGTTCTCTACCTTTTTTACCAGCGGAGTGCGGTGTCCGAACATGCTTGCGTGTCGCGTTTAAGTGACCGGTCGAGAAGTAAAGATGAGTCCTAAAGCTTTATAGGCTGAATACAACCAATAGCTCAATCAATTTATTGATACACAAGAAAAGTTTGTATAAGTTTTATATGGGTTTTTTAGGACTAAGTGTATAGTAGAGTCGCAGACTCTACTTGATCTTAAGTTCTAGTTTAGGTTTTTAGGGTCTAGCCCTTGTCAAAGTCAAAATTCCTACTTAAAATTCAATAAAAATTTTTTGCTCTACGTAGAGCCTTAATTTAGTGCGCAATCGATAGCTCCCGCCGAGCCCTTTCCAACGATACCAAACACGGTCCAATTACCTTATTGGGTTCTGAAGCAATGACGTCCCGAAAATCCGGTATCTTTACCGGTATCTGGTATCAGAATCGGTATCTTGTTGTAGTTCCTGAGTCCTGGGTCCTAAAGAGGCGTGCTTGGGCTCGTTTTGCTTGGCTCGGTGAGTTCTACCGACTGAGTCAGTTTTTCAGGCTGAATAATTTTTTACGCTGAAAATGCCTGAAAAGGCCTATGTCTGCTAGAACGGGTGACGCTAATGCTAATAGTCCAAGTCCCGACTCGCTACGTCGGCCGGTTGAGGAGCTATCTCTGTTTTAAACAAATCCAAGATGGCGGCCGAACTGTCAAAGTGCTACTTTGACCGCTGATTTCTCCTCTCCCAGGGGTCGCAGAAAGATCGGACTTTGGGCTAGTATATGAAATCCAACCCGCTCTATCCAATGGCGTTGGTTTCAGGGTCCTGAAATTTCAGGGCTTGGATCTTCCTGAAACCTAAGCGATTCCGTAGAGCGAGGGATAACTCACCCCGATTTGAAATCCGCGAGTCTCTAGGTCCTGTGGTCGCCGAGCTATGAGGGCTAACGTAAAAACAAGATGGCCGCCGAACTGTCAGTTGGTGTGTTTAGACACGATTTTCTCGGCAACCAGTAGTCATAGAGACCCCGGGTTTTTTCCCTAATGATCAGCCTTGTCTCTACTATCAGATGAGGTATGTCTCAACGCTGTCAAAATTTTGTTGAGATATTCGGTCGAGACCAAACACAACTCGAAGAGACGGAACTGACGTGTTCCCTAGTGAAAATCGCAACTCTCTAGGTCGATCGGGTCGGGAGATATTCACACTTTAATTTTGATACCACAAAAAACAAAATGGCGGAAAATTGGTATCTCGTTGTTTTAAGCGCTAGGTGACCCTAGTTTTGGGTTCGTCCAACTAAAAAGACTATTCTGAGACTATATACACTATGAAAAGGACGCGATTATTATTATTTTTCAATTTATACACAAAAAACACTTAAAAATCAGTATCTCCGTAACCGAACAACCTAAAATTACACAAAAATTTGCTTAAATAAGAAGAAATATAGGAGCACAATATACTTATAACAAAACACAAGAAAAATTTCAGTTTCAATAAAAAATTTCAGTTTTTCAGTTTTTTCACAAAAAGTTTTCTGTCTCGCTGAATTTCACAGGCTGAAGTCTGGGATTTTGCACACTTGTACACTGGTCTAGCGCGCAACAGAATTGATTTTAAAAAGGGTATAGTCTGCCTGAAGTTTCTGAGATATTCAAGGTCAAAGTTCAAAAGTTTATATAAGTATAACTTTTTAATTATAAGTCCAAAAAATCTGGATTAAGTACCGTTGCGTTCCTTGTATAGAGGTGCTCCTGCGTGCTGAAAACGGCAGTCCTGGCTTTGCTCCTTCTGGGACCACGCCGCCACGTGGTACTTGTTTTTCTGGCTTTTGCGGCTCGGGGGATGGTCCGTAAGAGGCGTTCTTGGTGTCGCCTGAAGGGGATCGTTGAGGCGCTTATAATGACGTATCGCACGTCAACGTCGCAGCTCTGGAACGCTCAGCGTTCGAGATTAATGTCTGCTTAACCTCAAAAACTCGCACTTTTTTGCACTTTGCCGCTTGATACGCACTGTGCGGCACTTAAAAACTGCACTATCGTATGCACTGCACTTTTCCACGTCTTTTGACACTTTCCGCGAGTTAATCGGACCAGGAAAACCACTGTTTTTGATTTTTAAAGTACGGAGCGGCTCAGAAACGTGGCGCTTTCGATGGCGGATGGAACGCAACTGGTTAGGTTAGGTTAGGTTAGGTTAGGTTAGGTTAGGTTAGGTTAGGTTAGGTTAGGTTAGGTTAGGTTAGGTTAGGTTAGGTTAGGTTAGGTTAGGTTAGGTTAGGTTAGGTTAGGTTAGGTTAGGTTAGGTTAGGTTAGGTTAGGTTAGGTTAGGTTGGGGCGCTAGGTCGGGTAACCTCCAAGTATGTCCGGGCTCGTCCAATCCCTCTAGATCCTCGCGGATCTGCAGGGAAGGGAAGGGTCTTGGCTGGTGCGCCCTGGAGGCAACGGTAAGTGATCCTGTCCGGGGATTGCTTACCGGTGCTACCAATAACCCGACACCGGGGGGGGGAAGGGGAATGGCCCACAGTGGCCGAGGTGGGGGGCTCTCGTGCTCCTATGATCCCCGAGGCTATACCGGATAGGGCTACCCATACCGGGAAGGCAAGGGGGGAGGAGTCACAATAAGAGCGGCAAGCTCTCTCCCGGCCGTCTGATCAGCAGACGGCGGTGGAGATGAGCATTGGATGCGAGGTCGGGCTGGCTCATACAAGAGCCAGTGGCCGCCTTCGGGCGGAACGTGATGGCGGGCCCTCAAGGGTCGTAGCGCGGCGGGTCTGGCAGCCTCGGCTGCTGGGTGGGTTTCGGCCTCCCGCCGGGCAACCCGTAACCTGCATTGAGCGGACCGGGGGCACTGCTCACTGAGAGCAGTGCTACGTGGAGAAAACCACTATAATAAATCCCTAATCCCAAGGTGAGCGAGTCGCGCCGATGGGATGAGTGGCTGGAAGGAGTCCAGTCCCAAGCGAGCCGACGATGTGGAGTCATCGGAGAGTACAAACAAACATGCAGGTCGATTGGGAAAATAGTCCCCTGGCGGGTCTCCAAAAGGAGGAATCCCGCCCACTCACTGCGGTGAGTGGCTGCCCTCCGTATTCAGGGGTGGGCAACAATCGCCTCGTAGACCGGCAAGGCGCCGGTCTCCGTAAACACGACTCTGGCAAATTGAACATGGACTTTGTTACTAACGCGGTTATGGATGTTGAACGGGAGGTGAAGGACTACGGCCTGATGTCGTACTCCAACACCAAAGACTTTGGCAGGGAAATGGAAACGGATAGGCCATTGCGCCTAAGAGGTGGAGGCTCGCCCTCGCGAAATGCGAAGGGCCAATTCACCCGAGGGAGAAAGAATAAAAAAGGGGACGGCGATAAAGGGGGCTGCAATAATAGAGCCCAATCGGCTCCCGCCGATTCAGACAAGGGTGACGAATTTGATAATTCGGAGACCTCCTCGGGGGACGAGGAAGAAAAGGTGGAAGAAGAGGTGGAGATGGCGGCGGCGCAGGCCCCCTCTGGCCGAAAGGTAAAGGGAAGGTACTTCGGGATCAGTGCGGCCAAAGCGAAGCTCAGGGAGTCGTTCCTGCTCTCGAACGAGCTGGACGATGTTCAGAAGGAGGCCGACGCGGATGCTCTCGCAGAACCCCTCTACAGCCCCACAAGGGCAAGGAGGAACTCGGGCTCGCGGTCGCGAAGCCCGATCCTTTTGGACACAACGTCCCACAACGACGAGGAGGAGGGGGAGAAGGCCCCCAAAGACGTAATAAAGCGGTGCGCGAAGGAGGTGCTCCGGGAGGCGGCCAAGAGTGGCAACCTCAAGGGGGAAGTTTGGGGCCGCATGAACGCGGCATGCAGGGAGCTGTTGAGCCTTGCCGACTCAATGGGGGAGTCGGAGGTTGTCCGCACATTGAAGGCGGACAACAAAAGGATGCGAGAAGAGCTGGCCCACCTCCGGCAGGAGACAAAGGCGCTGCGCACCGCCTTCTCGGAGCGCAGCTCCCCCCCGGTTACAGACCACACGAGGAGGCAAGAAGGCACGTCTGGCCTCCTCGAGGAGATGGGCGCTCTCCTCGACTCCCGGCTGGGGGATTTTGAAAGAGCCATATTCGTGAGCATTGGCAATATGGTGAATGTCCGCCTGGGGGATATTGAAGGGCGGCTCCCACCACAGCCGATATTGAGGCCACCGTTGGCCTCTGATAAAAGGGTGCCCCTGAGCCCTGTGGCGGATAAAGAAAAAGGGAAGAAAAAGAGGAAGGGGGGTCCCCCTCAGCCGGCCCCCCAAGAAGAGGAAGAAATGGAAGAGGCAACGGACCGGCCGCCGGCGAAAGCCCCAAGGGTCGTGCAATCCCAGCCGCCGACGCCAGCGCCCAGGTCGCACACGCCGGTGACAGTGACCAAGCCGGGGCCTGCCCCCAAAGGCAGAGAGACCCCCCGCGCCCCCGAGCCGCAGCCTCCGCAGGCAAGGAAGGAGGAATGGACGGAGGTGGTTAAGAGGGGGAAAAAGGGGAAGAGCCCTGCTGCTGCGGCTGCCGCCCCCTCACAGCCTCAACCCAAAAAGCGGACTAAAACGGCGGCCCAAATTTTAATGGTCCCAAAAACGGCGGCGGTAGTGGTGGCCTTAAAGGCCGGCTCTCAAACCGACTACAAGTCGATAATGGAAAAGGCCACCACACTTAAGTTGGAGGAACTGGGTGTAGACCATTTGGGGGTCCGCAGATCGGCCACGGGAGCCCGTATTATCGAGGTCCCTGGTGCCCAGAGTGCTCAGGCGGCCGATAACCTGGTGTCCAGACTGCGGGATATAATTGGGGACGAGGCGGACATATACCGACCAGTAAGAAAGGCTGAGCTGAGGATCTCCGGGTTTGACGAGTCTGTCACCCCAGAGATCCTCAAGAGGGTGGTGGCAGCGAAGGGAGGATGCGCGGAGGAGGCGGTATCGGTGGGCGCCATAAGGGTGTCGGGCAGTGGGGCCTGCTCGGTCATCCTGAGGTGCCCAGTAACTGCGGCTAAGACGGTGGCGACGGCGGGAAGGGTGATGATCGGGTGGTCGGCGGCGCACGTGGTGGCACTGGAGCCGCTGCCTCTGCGGTGCTACCGCTGCATGGGGAGGGGGCACACAAAGCCACTTTGCCCCTCCCCGGTGGACAGGGAAAGTTGCTGTTACAGGTGCAGTCAACCGGGCCATACTAGCCAAAACTGCACATCGCCGACCCCGTGGTGCGCCGTCTGTCACCACGCAGGATTACGTGCGGGACACACAATGGGGGGGCAAGCCTGCAACCCCCCCATTGTAAGAGGGAATACCGCCCCCCACCGGGCCACCCCCCAGAGAGATAACACAAGGACGGAAAGCCAAATGGAGCAGTAAATGTCCCTTGAGCTGCTCCAGGCGAACGTCAACCACTCCGCCCGTGCGCAGGATCTATTGATCCAGCACATGGCGGAGTGGGGAATAGCGGCGGTGGTGGTGACCGAGCCGTACTTCGTCCCCCCGCAATCCAATTGGGTGGGAGATAGAGACGGCTCGGTGGCTGTTGTGGTCCCGGCCCTGGGGGGGCTGCCCCTCTCCAGGGTGGCATCGGACTCCGGATACGCGGTGGCCAAAATGGGGGACACAGTTATGGTGGGGGTATACTTCTCCCCCAATAGACCGTTGCGGGAGTTTGAGGCCTTCCTGGAGAGGCTGGGGCGGGTGGTGGTTGGAGCGGCTCCCTCCCCCATAATGGTCCTGGGCGACCTCAATGCAAAATGCGTTGCGTGGGGTTGTCCCAGGACTGATGCTCGGGGGGAGGCCCTACTGGACTGGGTGGCCGGGCTCGGGTTGGAGGTCTGTAACCGGGGCACGACCAACACATGTGTGCGCCGCCAGGGGGGCTCCATTGTAGATGTAACCTTCGCCTCCCCGGTGGTGGCGGCGCGCACAGAGGACTGGCGTGTCCTGGACGAAACGGAGACCCTCTCCGACCATATGTATATTAGGATGAGGGTCTCCAGAGCCCGGCCAGCACAACAGCCCAGGCCGGCAGGGCATGGAAATCCGCCGCGGTGGAGTTTGGCCTCCCTGGACAGGGATGCCGCCGTGGAGGCGGCCATGGTTGAGGCCAGATGGGGGGGACCGCCGCCGCCACCACTTGAAGGGACAGGGGTGGACGAAGCGGCCCTCCACTTTCGGGCGGCCCTCACGAGGACGTGCGACGCCTCCATGAGGAGGGCAGGGCCGCCCAGGCTCAAGAGGGCCGCCTACTGGTGGTCCCCGGAGGTGGCCGACCTGCGGCGGGTGAGCAATGGAGCCCGCAGGGAATACACCCGCTGCAGGAGAAGGCGGCACACCGCGGCGGAGGAGGAGGAGCTGAGAGGGAGGCTGACGGAGGCCAGGATGTCCCTAAGTCTGGCTATTGCCAAGGCGAAAGACGCGGCGCATACGGACTTCCTGGCCTCCTTGGACGGGGATCCATGGGGGCGGCCATACAAAATGGTTAGGAGAAAGCTCCGCCAGGCCGCCCCGATGGACAACATGGAGAGAGGGCTCCTCCAGAACATTCTGGAGGGGCTGTTTCCGCCGGCTCCTCAATTCGACCCGCCAATAATGGTTGCCCCGCGGGAGGAGCCGGCGGAGCCGGAGGAAGTGCCCCCTGTTACAGAGGCAGAAATGGCCTGCGGGGCCTTCAGACTGAGGGCCTGTAAAAAGGCCCCGGGCCCGGACGGCGTCCATGGAAGGATCCTGCCCATAGTGATGGAGCACCTTGGAGACCGCCTCCGGTCCATCTTTGATCAGTGCCTCAAAGATGGACGCTTTCCAAGGTGCTGGAAGACGGGCAGGGTGTGCCTACTCCGGAAGGAGAATAGGCCGGCGGATTCTCCATCGGGGTGGAGACCCATCGTGTTGCTGGATGAGGCCGGGAAAATGCTTGAACGCATTCTGGCTTCCCGGGTCATCCAGCATCTCGGGGGGGAAGGACCGAACATTTCTGACCGACAATATGGTTTCAGAAATGGTCGGTCCACAATGGACGCCTTGGGGGCGCTTCGGGGTTTTTGCGAGGATGCGCAGGGGAGGGGGGAGGGAGTCATAGCGGTGTCCCTGGACATTGCGAACGCGTTTGGCTCTCTCCCGTACTCGGTGGTGCGGGAGGCCCTAAGATACCACGAGGTGCCCCTATACCTGAGGCGTGTCATAGAGCACTACCTCACGGAGAGGGTGGTGTTCTGTGACACGCCTACAGGGCGGGTGGAGAGGCGGATGGCCTGCGGCGTTCCCCAGGGGTCTGTTCTAGGACCCCTACTCTGGAACGTTGGATTCGACTGGGCCATCCGCGCAGAGCTCCTCCCTCGGACGGCTCTAATGTGTTACGCGGACGACACGATGGTGGCCGTTCGAGGCAAGGAGCTCAGAGAGGTAAAGAGGAGGGCGGAGGTGGCGGCGGAACTCACAATGTCGAGGATCCGCCGCCTGGGGCTGGAGGTCTCCCTACCGAAGACTGACGCGATAGTCTTCGGGGGGAGGGGATGGAGGGTGGCGGAGAATGCCTCCCTACGAATCAGTGGGGAGGTGGTCCAGGTGAGGCCCCATATTAAGTATCTGGGCCTCACACTGGACAGAAGGTGGAATTTCGGGGAGCATTTCCGCCAACTTGCTCCCCGAATAGTGGCGGCGGCATCGGAGCTGGGCCGCCTCCTGCCGAATGTGGGAGGTCCCTCCCACGCGTGCAGGAGGCTATACGCCGGTGTGGCCCGCTCCATGGCCCTATATGGGGCCCCGATATGGAGTGACAAGCTGTCCACGGCCACAAGGGCCCTGCTACGTAGGCCACAACGAGTAGTGGCCATACGTGTAATCAGGGCCTACGTGACGGTGGCGTGGGCAGCGGCGTGCGCTCTGGCGAGTGCCACGCCCTGGGAGCTGGATGCGGAGGTGCTCGCCGAAGCGCACAGGGGCAGAATCAGGAGTAGGGAGACCGGTGAATTCCCTGCTCCTGAAGAGGTAAGGGCGGCGCGCAGGATGATGCAAAGGAGGATGCGGGACAGGTGGAAGGCTGACCTGGAGGGCTCCCTCTATGGTGTTCGCACCATAGGGGCACTCCTCCCGTCATTCGACAGCTGGCTGGACCGGCCGCACGGGCGGGTGGGGTATAGGCTGGTGCAGGTATTGTCCGGACATGGGTGCTTCGGGCATTACCTGCACATGATAGGCCGAGAGCCTACCCCAGCCTGCCACCAGTGCGGCGAGACGGACGACACGGCCCAGCACACCCTGGAGGTGTGCAATCGCTGGGCCGTGGAGCGCGCTGCCCTCAAAACAGCACTTGGGACGGATGATCTCTCGCTGCACAGCGTCGTGGCGGCCATGCTGGGCAGCGAGAGATCCTGGGAGGCAATGGTCTCCTTCTGCGACACAGTCGTCTCGCTGAAGGAGACCGAGGAGCGGGAGCGCGAGGAACACCCGGACGCGCTCCCGATCCGACGGAGACGAGTTGGGAGGAGGCGCAGACGGTTTGCGGCTGTAAACCGTGCCCTCCCACCGTAGGGCCGCGGGTTGGGGACCCGCATTGCACGGCCCTACACGTCTGGGGGAGAGTCAGGTATGCGTTTACTGACTCTCCCCCCATTGGTGACGGCAAACCGGCGCCAGCCGGGACTGCCGGGGGGTGTAGTGGTGAAATGTATGATCCCATTGCACCCCCCTAACGGCAAGGATGGAAACGCCGCAGGGTTTTTAGTGGGTATTCCCCTCACTCTGAGGGGCGAGTCCCACATACCCCCCAATTGGCCCTCCCCAGGCCCCGGGGGGATGCATAAATGCATTTTCCCTGCGACAAAAAAAAAAAAAAAAAAAGGTTAGGTTAGGTTAGGTTAGGTTAGGTTAGGTTAGGTTAGGTTAGGTTAGGTTAGGTTAGGTTAGGTTAGGTTAGGTTAGGTTAGGTTAGGTTAGGTTAGGTTAGGTTAGGTTAGGTTAGGTTAGGTTAGGTTAGGTTAGGTTAGGTTAGGTTAGGTTAGGTTAGGTTAGGTTAGGTTAGGTTAGGTTAGGTTAGGTTAGGTTAGGTTAGGTTAGGTTAGGTTAGGTTAGGTTAGGTTAGGTTAGGTTAGGTTAGGTTAGGTTAGGTTAGGTTAGGTTAGGTTAGGTTAGGTTAGGTTAGGTTAGGTTAGGTTAGGTTAGGTTAGGTTAGGTTAGGTTAGGTTAGGTTAGGTTAGGTTAGGTTAGGTTAGGTTAGGTTAGGTTAGGTTAGGTTAGGTTAGGTTAGGTTAGGTTAGGTTAGGTTAGGTTAGGTTAGGTTAGGTTAGGTTAGGTTAGGTTAGGTTAGGTTAGGTTAGGTTAGGTTAGGTTAGGTTAGGTTAGGTTAGGTTAGGTTAGGTTAGGTTAGGTTAGGTTAGGTTAGGTTAGGTTAGGTTAGGTTAGGTTAGGTTAGGTTAGGTTAGGTTAGGTTAGGTTAGGTTAGGTTAGGTTAGGTTAGGTTAGGTTAGGTTAGGTTAGGTTAGGTTAGGTTAGGTTAGGTTAGGTTAGGTTAGGTTAGGTTAGGTTAGGTTAGGTTAGGTTAGGTTAGGTTAGGTTAGGTTAGGTTAGGTTAGGTTAGGTTAGGTTAGGTTAGGTTAGGTTAGGTTAGGTTAGGTTAGGTTAGGTTAGGTTAGGTTAGGTTAGGTTAGGTTAGGTTAGGTTAGGTTAGGTTAGGTTAGGTTAGGTTAGGTTAGGTTAGGTTAGGTTAGGTTAGGTTAGGTTAGGTTAGGTTAGGTTAGGTTAGGTTAGGTTAGGTTAGGTTAGGTTAGGTTAGGTTAGGTTAGGTTAGGTTAGGTTAGGTTAGGTTAGGTTAGGTTAGGTTAGGTTAGGTTAGGTTAGGTTAGGTTAGGTTAGGTTAGGTTAGGTTAGGTTAGGTTAGGTTAGGTTAGGTTAGGTTAGGTTAGGTTAGGTTAGGTTAGGTTAGGTTAGGTTAGGTTAGGTTAGGTTAGGTTAGGTTAGGTTAGGTTAGGTTAGGTTAGGTTAGGTTAGGTTAGGTTAGGTTAGGTTAGGTTAGGTTAGGTTAGGTTAGGTTAGGTTAGGTTAGGTTAGGTTAGGTTAGGTTAGGTTAGGTTAGGTTAGGTTAGGTTAGGTTAGGTTAGGTTAGGTTAGGTTAGGTTAGGTTAGGTTAGGTTAGGTTAGGTTAGGTTAGGTTAGGTTAGGTTAGGTTAGGTTAGGTTAGGTTAGGTTAGGTTAGGTTAGGTTAGGTTAGGTTAGGTTAGGTTAGGTTAGGTTAGGTTAGGTTAGGTTAGGTTAGGTTAGGTTAGGTTAGGTTAGGTTAGGTTAGGTTAGGTTAGGTTAGGTTAGGTTAGGTTAGGTTAGGTTAGGTTAGGTTAGGTTAGGTTAGGTTAGGTTAGGTTAGGTTAGGTTAGGTTAGGTTAGGTTAGGTTAGGTTAGGTTAGGTTAGGTTAGGTTAGGTTAGGTTAGGTTAGGTTAGGTTAGGTTAGGTTAGGTTAGGTTAGGTTAGGTTAGGTTAGGTTAGGTTAGGTTAGGTTAGGTTAGGTTAGGTTAGGTTAGGTTAGGTTAGGTTAGGTTAGGTTAGGTTAGGTTAGGTTAGGTTAGGTTAGGTTAGGTTAGGTTAGGTTAGGTTAGGTTAGGTTAGGTTAGGTTAGGTTAGGTTAGGTTAGGTTAGGTTAGGTTAGGTTAGGTTAGGTTAGGTTAGGTTAGGTTAGGTTAGGTTAGGTTAGGTTAGGTTAGGTTAGGTTAGGTTAGGTTAGGTTAGGTTAGGTTAGGTTAGGTTAGGTTAGGTTAGGTTAGGTTAGGTTAGGTTAGGTTAGGTTAGGTTAGGTTAGGTTAGGTTAGGTTAGGTTAGGTTAGGTTAGGTTAGGTTAGGTTAGGTTAGGTTAGGTTAGGTTAGGTTAGGTTAGGTTAGGTTAGGTTAGGTTAGGTTAGGTTAGGTTAGGTTAGGTTAGGTTAGGTTAGGTTAGGTTAGGTTAGGTTAGGTTAGGTTAGGTTAGGTTAGGTTAGGTTAGGTTAGGTTAGGTTAGGTTAGGTTAGGTTAGGTTAGGTTAGGTTAGGTTAGGTTAGGTTAGGTTAGGTTAGGTTAGGTTAGGTTAGGTTAGGTTAGGTTAGGTTAGGTTAGGTTAGGTTAGGTTAGGTTAGGTTAGGTTAGGTTAGGTTAGGTTAGGTTAGGTTAGGTTAGGTTAGGTTAGGTTAGGTTAGGTTAGGTTAGGTTAGGTTAGGTTAGGTTAGGTTAGGTTAGGTTAGGTTAGGTTAGGTTAGGTTAGGTTAGGTTAGGTTAGGTTAGGTTAGGTTAGGTTAGGTTAGGTTAGGTTAGGTTAGGTTAGGTTAGGTTAGGTTAGGTTAGGTTAGGTTAGGTTAGGTTAGGTTAGGTTAGGTTAGGTTAGGTTAGGTTAGGTTAGGTTAGGTTAGGTTAGGTTAGGTTAGGTTAGGTTAGGTTAGGTTAGGTTAGGTTAGGTTAGGTTAGGTTAGGTTAGGTTAGGTTAGGTTAGGTTAGGTTAGGTTAGGTTAGGTTAGGTTAGGTTAGGTTAGGTTAGGTTAGGTTAGGTTAGGTTAGGTTAGGTTAGGTTAGGTTAGGTTAGGTTAGGTTAGGTTAGGTTAGGTTAGGTTAGGTTAGGTTAGGTTAGGTTAGGTTAGGTTAGGTTTTTTTTTTTTTTTTTTTTTTTTTTTTTTTTTTTTTTTTTTTTTTTTTTTTTTTTTTTTTTTTTTTTTTTTTTTTCTTTCTTGTTCCCCTGAATGAGACAGGGTCTTTGTTTGCTGTTCACTTTCATTCCAGTTCTGTCTTTTATGCCTCTCGCACTTTCATTCTTCATACGGTTCTTTCTTTCATTCATCATCTTTTGTTCTTACTCGTGGTTGGGATTACCACCTATTACCACCTATTACTAATTTACAGTACAATTACACAGTACACGTTTCATAGGATAATGGGGGCTGGGATTTCTTTATTTTGTGGAACTCAGTTTCGTTCTTTATTGTACAATTTTGCTTATACCTAATTATTTTATTTACAAACGTTTCTTAAGTCTATGGGTTTTTAGTCCTTTATACTTATTGCTATTACAATTTTTCCTTTTTCGTGATTTTTACACTGACGACATATAGTATCTATATGTACTAGTGTTCTTATTATCTACTTATTTCTATTCGCTACTTTAATTGCTACATTTTTACAGTACTTTATAAATTTATCTCTTATGTTTTTGTTTCTTAAAATGTCCCATAGGTTCTCCTTGCATATATTTATATCTATCTCCATTTCTATGTTGTATCTATCTTTGCCGTATACTGGACATGCAGTAACAATATGTAGGGCACTCTCCTCCACACTTGGGTCGCACACGCACGCCGGGCTCTCCTTGCACTTGAAACGATGCAAGTACTCGGAGAACCCGCCGTGTCCCGTCAACACCTGTACTATGACGTGGTCTAATTTTAATTTTCTGATGACGTTGTACGCTTGTGGGGCGTCCGGGAAGAAGGCCTTTGTGGTAGAGGCTGTGTCGCCATCTTTGTAGCGCCGGTTCCATTCGTCAATCGATTCCAGACGGATCTGTCGCTTGACGAATGAAAGCGGGCATCGGTCGTAATTAGGTCGAGTTTTCAGTTTTAACGCGGCATCTTTGGCGAGAACGTCCGCTCTCTCGTTTCCCTCCAGCCCCGCATGTGCTTTTATCCAAAATAATTTAATTATTTTGTTGCATTCTTGACTCTTTCGAATGTTTTCTCTTATTTGCACTGCCAGGGGATGGAGGGATGCGCCATTTACCGTGACTTCAAGAGCGGATCTCGAGTCACAATAGATGTGACAGACGTTCTCGCCAGTTTGTAGGGCCTGTTTCGTGGCCTCCAACAGGGCCATCAACTCGGCCTGGTAGACCGTGCAGGAATGGTCGAGCTTCAGCTTCTTGGTCTTGGTCTCCGTGTCGTTTTTCCATATAGAAACTGCTGCTCCGACTTTCCCTTGGATCTTACTGCCATCGGTGAAGATTTTGAGACCCGGGTTGTCATACTCGGCCATCTGTGCACGATCCTCCAGGCATATGAATTTAAGTCCCAATTGCTTTGCCGGATGTGGCATGTCTGTAAATAGAACCGGCCTTTCCATATCCCGGTCCACCACTGCCTCCCGGGTACAGCCTTTCTTTACATAGTAAAGTGAGGCTGCTTCGCGGACTCTGATGTCCAGCGGAAGCAGTCCCGCGAGTAGTAGGGCCGAGTTAAGGGAGACCGTTCTATATGCCTTAACTATCTTTTGTACAAAGCCTCTCTGAACCGCGTTAAGCTGCTTGCGTATGCCCAGTTTATTAGACGCCGATGCCCATGCGCTCGATGCGTACATTATCACAGGCTCCACCACCGCAGTGTATATGGTCCTGATCACCTCGGGATTTAGCCCCCAGTGGATTTTCGCTGTTCTCGCTAGCTGTTTATAGAGGCCTAAGGCCTTGCGACACACATTTGCTACGTGTGTATTAAATGTAAGCTTTTCATCCACTGTGAGCCCCAGAATCTTAATCTCCCGAGACAGTTCAATGTCCACCCCTCCCATGTTCAGAAGTGGAGAGTCATACTTCAGTTTATTTGTTATGACCATTGCCTTGGTCTTGTGCGGCGCGAATTTAAGCTTGTTTCTGACTCCCCACTCCTGGACATGCGCTAGAGTCGCGTTTGCCCGCCTCTGGATCTCCAGGGCCGTGGCTCCCGAGAAAATCAGGACCACATCGTCCGCAAACGCCTGACAGTAATCACCCCTGTCTTCCAGTTCTTTCAGCAGCGGATCTAGCAACAGGTTCCAGAAAGTTGGTCCCCCAATTGACCCCTGCACACAGCCCTTCGTCGTTTGTCTGGCACACTCAGCTCCCGCGTACCTCACCTTTACCTTTCTGTTGGACAGGTAGTCGTCCACTAGACGTCTCAGGTTTGCGGGGCATCGGGTCTCTGCCAGTCGACATTGAATGGCTGGCCACCAGGCGCTGTCGAAGGCCCCCTCTATGTCAAGCGATACAATGGTAACTATCTTTTTGGCTTTTAGCTCAGTTTTTATTTGTTCCAACATGGCATAGAGGGAGTCTTCGGTACTGCGCTGCGGCGTGAAGCCAAACTGAAGTCGGCTCGCGTCCGGGAGGATGTGCCATCTTATCCTCCGTACCATCATCTTTTCGAGGATTTTTCCCAGAACAGGCAGGAGGCCAATTGGCCTATAAGATTTGGGATGAGTGTAGTCTTCCTTTCCCTGTTTGCGAAGAACCACCACTGCTGCCTCCTTCCAAGCAGTGGGAAAGTGGTAGAGACTCAAGCACTTATTCATAAGTGCCAAGAATGTGTCCGGGTACAGGGTAATAGCCGCCTTGCATATATCGGCTGTGAGGCCGTCTGGTCCGGGTGCCTTCTTGGGATTGAAGCTCGACGCCGCCCACCGCAGTTCCTCCGCTGTAAAGGGGGGGTCGCATTCTTCAGAATGCGTCCACTCGTTTACCGTTTTTGCTGATGTTCTGACCTGCATATGGTAGTCGTTATCCTGCAGTGAGTTATCTTGTGGGAAGAATGTGTCCGTCAGCAGCCGAGCCGAGTCCTCGTTCCCAAGGGCTTTCCCGTCTTGGACGAGTGGCAAGTCTTCTTCTCTTCTTGTTGTGCGTCCTATCACCCTGTATATTCCGTCCCACATACTCTCGCGATCCTGCTTTTCACAGAAGCTCTTCCAACTGGTGGTCTGCGCCCGCTTTACCTCCAGTTCATACAACTCCTTAGCCCGAAGGTACTGCTCCACTACCCATGCTCGACGTATTGGCGCTGCGCATCGGATTCTGCGCCGTTTTGTGGCAACTTCTCCCTTCATTTTGGCGAGTTCCTCGGTCCACCAAGGGAATTCTGCTTTTGTACCGTTTTTCACTTTGGGTATTGACTCTTGGCACGCTTTTTGGATTTGTTCTGTAATTTCAACTGTTTTGCTGTCTAAAGTTTCTGCGTCTATTATTTTATCTATTTCTGTTTTATTAATATTTTGTTCGTTGCAAAATTGTGTCAGTTTCTCAAGAAACTGACCCCAATTTGCTTTTTTACTATTGTAAATTCGCGTACTTCGTTTAATGTCAATACCCTCAGCTTTCTCGAGGTTTACTTCAAACAGGATTGCCTTGTGGTCCGAGCCGGTCATCTCTCCGTCTACTCTCCAGTTGTCCACTTGTCCTAGCATGTCCATGGAGCAGGTTGTTACGTCGACACAGCTGGTTAACCGCCTTCCTCCCCTGATTGTGTCGAAGGTGGGCTCAGACCCCCGGTTCAGAATCTGCATTTCCTGTTCCTCGATGAAGCCCGCAAAGATTTCCCCCCTGTGATCCACTCTCTCGCTTCCCCACCACGTGCTCCATGCGTTCACATCCCCGCCCAGCAGAACTCTCCTCGTTCCCAGTTCCCTCATAACCTTCCCCATCCATTCGATGTACGGCTCCATCTCTTTGTCCCCCTCCAGATAGACCGATATCACGCCTATCTCCCAAGCTCCGGTTCTTAATTTTGCGACCGCGATGTTGTGGGTCGTCAGTGTTGGGCATTGGGTGACGTCGATCTTATCGTCCAGGACAACAATGGCAGCTTTGTTCACTGATGTTGTAGTTGGACTGCACTGAACTATTCTCGTGCCTGTATAGTTTTTCATGCGTCCCGTGCTCCCGATGTATGGTTCTTGGACCATTGCGAAAGATATTTTCCTCCTCTCCGCTTCGATTATGAGCTCCGCTGTAGAGAGTTCACTCCTTTGGAGGTTTGCCTGGACCACCCTGTACTTACCGTTGGAAGGGTTGCTGACTGTTTCACTGATGTCGCCTGAGACTACCTTAGCAATAGGCCACTGCGGACCTCGCTATAGCGTCCCACCTTTGCCTTACTGGGCACTCCGGGTCAAATGCATTGTGGTTTACCTGCTCTAGTTTTGCCTTTTTGCAGTTGCAACAAGTGGATGGCACTTCCGCAAGCCAGTCCGCACACTCGGTTTTCATGTGTGGACCTCCGCAGTGGCTGCATACGTCGACCTGGTCCTGGCACTGTCGCTTTCCATGCCCGTACCCCAGACAGCGCGAGCACTGTACTAAGGGTGACTGATCCTCCACGCGAACCTTTTGTATGTCCACGTATACAGCCCCTGCTTCGGTCAGACGGCCCCAGATGGACGGCGAGACTTTCATTACCACATGTGCGGTGAGTGGGTTCCTTGCTCTTTTCCGGTACCTGATCTCCATTCGATCTTGATCTCCACTCACATCCCTTAAAAGGTGTTGATTTTGGGCTCTTATGGCCCCTATTATGTCCTCATCTGTGTGACATTGGAGGACCCCACGAAGGATTATGAGTGGGTCTTTATTCTGCACTGGTTCCACCTGTAGTTGTCCCCCTGCTTTTATGATCCTTTCTTTGACCTTTCCGACTTCCTCCTGTGTCCTACATCCCACTATAACCTTTCTATCTCTTGCCTTCCTAATCTTGTCTATTTGTACTCCTTCTTCCTTCGCCTTCACCGCTTTCCTTATCTGGTCCAGCACTTGCTCCCCTGTTTGTGTTTCGTCCGTTGATGATACTACTACGGAGTGCATGGCCGTTGCCTTCAGTGGCATGCCCCTGGATGGGCCGGCCGTGACACTCGCGTAGGTTCCCTTGTAGTTTTCCATTTTTTCCTGCTGCCTCTCTACTGCTTCTTTTAGTCTTGACAGTTCGTCTTTGTTCTGTCTAAGCAGCATTCCATGCTCTTCTATTATTCTTTGTGTGTTTGCTTCTATGTTTGTCAGCGTCTGGTCATTGGCCGTGCCGTTATTGACCGTGAAGGTTGAGTCCATGTCAGTGTCTGTATTTTTTGACTTCGTGGCTTTGGTTTTGTCGCCGGTCTCGGGTTTGGATCTTTGAGCCATCTCCGACTCCTTCACTAGCTGGTAAAGTCTTTCCAGTGCTGACATTACTGCATTTTTTATTTCGCCCTTTGTGTTTCGGGACGCGGAGATATTTAGTTTCCCAGACTCCAAGCAGGCCCTGGCTTCCGTAAGCCGGTCTCTGTATTGTTTCTTCTTGGGGCTCCGGCTGTCCGACGATCCCCCAAGTGCTGCTTTGGATGTTCCATCTTGCGACGGGGTCAGTGTCACTTTTGTTTTAGTATGCGCAGGACCTGCCTGCGTTGTCGGTATCTTTGGCAGCTCGGTGGCTGACGTCTCTTGCGTGACGTTTTCTTTGAGAGGCGCTTCTGGGTCCCCTGCAGTCAGTGGGGGAGTTATCTCGCTGGGAATCTGTTCTTGCATGCCTGCCTCCCATTTCCCTATACTCCGTCTGACTGCGTTTGACTCTCGATTTTCCCCTGTCTCATCACGTGCTTGGGTTCTGTCGCTCCCGGACATCTTTACTGGTGTTCGAATCCCAAACATGTTTTACGCTTATCACTAAGACGCTGAATACAGCGTTTATAAAGTAAAATTTAAAACTCTGAGGTAGAGTCGATAAATTCAGTCTATTGTGTCACCTCTGTAAAGAGGAGGTGACGCCCGTTCTAACGACGTGTCGCACGCCTCTGTCAGTTTCTCCGTTTAGGAGCTATGAGGGTTCAAAGATGACTTTGACAGCTGTCAAATATCCAAAATGGCTGCCGTTTATTTTAGAACCCTCGTAACTCAGGCCCCCGTTGTCGTAGGAGAGCGAGAGTAGATTTGTTGCACTGGGGCTGAACTCCTTTACGTGACCTGCGCAAGATCTCGGTCGAAAATTTTTGGGGCTCTGAAAGCCCTCCAAGTAGTTTAGTCTGGTTACACAAGTCACGCCGAGTCCAATGACGTGTCGCACTTTCTCCTGCGGCTTCTGGTTCCCGAGCTATGGCCTCCCGAAGTTTCACTTTGACAGTTGTGAACTGTCAAAGTCAAACTTCAAACGCAGATTTCTCGTAAACCAGGAGTCTCAGAATGACCGGACTTTTTCCTGGGTGGTCAGGGTTTCCTTCTGGACGGGACAGTGCAGCTTGTTTTAGATTTTATTTTTCCGGAAAATTTTCCAAAAATTTTTCAATTTTCAGTGATTTGACTTGTCCAGTCGTTCCGGCACCCCTAACTCCCCCTGGAAGAGCCCAAAGACGGCCCCAATTGGCCCAGTGGGGGCTGAGATACGGGGATCTCAAAAATCCAATATGGCGTCCGCGCCAAACTTAAATCTAGGATTGCGGGACAACCGCTGGTCGTAGCGAGTCCGGATTTTCTTCTAGGGTCAAAAAGCGAACCCTAGGAATCCAATTCTGGTGCTTCCGAGCGTGCGAGTTTCGCGGGTGTCAAAGGCCCGGCGGGATACTGGGACGGACCTGCCGACCTCCCCTGAGAAAACCCCACGTCTCTACGACTTTCCTAGGCCGAGTTCCGACGGTCGGAACAGGTATTGAGGAGTTTAGCTGGTTTCCGAGGTGACCAGGATCGATGGAACTCTGCTATTTTTAATGCTAATGACCTGGGAGAAATTTCCAGGTGTTGTACGGGGTTAGACGCCGGGTGTGCGGACCCGGTTTGAATTTTTATCCACACGGTAATAATAATAATGAAAGAAAACAAAGAAATGGTCACAGTTTGGTCAATTTAGAGGCTAGAACTATGGGACAAAAAACAATGGGATCAGAAATTTACAATCTTAAATACTATGGTAAATCTTAATATCTAGCGGTGTTATTTCCCGTAGCACGTGGTCTTCAAAAAATTTCAAAAATTTATTTCTCCTAAACTATGCGTGTCGCGCAGCTAGTTTTTGCAGGGACTTTAGCTTATGTCTAGTTCTTTAATACACGAAAATAAAATGTACACGTTCTCGATCTTGTTTCCAAGATATAAATGTTCAAAGTTTCACAAAAAGTTCAAAATGCTATATAAGTGGCGAAACTTAACTTATTTGCCTTCCGGAAGTTGCTGCTGGTTTGTGAGGTGGTCCCCTTGCAGATGCCGTCGTCGAAAAGAGCCGCACTTAGCTGGATCGGTGACCTCGTGGCCACGTGGTTTCTGGTTTTTCGGTGATAGCTCCTCAGCCCGTGGACGGAAAAATCCGATGAAAAGCGAGCTGTATAGAGCTCGCTAGGGCGCATCCAACGACGTATAGCACGTATGGGGTTACAGCGGTAAATCTCGCTGCGTTTCACTTCAAAGGTTGTATTAACCTCACTTTTTCACTTTTTCCGTGGTTTTTTGTTTGCACTTGCACTTCCGACACTTTTAAACGTCACTATCGTATA